>CM062817.1:925817657-927017657 GCA_031772625.1 Pinus tabuliformis | reverse complement strand
TGGTTAAATTCATGGGGTTTTTTGGGATTTTGCTGTAAATTTTTTTAGGTTTGTGCCAAAATGCTAATTTCTTTGTGTTTGTGATGCAGGTAATTTTTATGGTTGTCGCAGAAGCGGTATGGTGATGTTTGGACATGGTGGTGGCTTCTGCAGCTCTCTGGTAGGATTCTAAATCCTACCAACCACTTTGTGTTTTTCAACACTTGAATTTGTTGTTGGGAATTTAGCTCTTATTGTGTTTTTCAACACTTGAATTTGTTGTTGGGAATTTAGCTCTTATTGCATTGTTCAACAGGGTTTATGGTAGGGTTCGACAAGGTTTATGGTTTAGGGTAGGGTTCCACAGGGTTTGTGGTAGGGTTTTATGGTAGGGTTTTATGGTAGGGTTTATGGTAGGGTTTTATGGTAGGGTTTGTGGTAGGGTTCGTCTGGTTCATGCGGTCTTGTTTGTCTGGTTATTCATGGGTCTTGTTTGTCTAGTTATTCATGCAGTTGCGGCTCATAAATAAGTAAAGAATTTGTAAAGAATTAACTGTAATGCTTTGTTTCCGACACAATAATAATGCTCTGGTTTTTAGAGTGATAAACTTATTTCAAACATGTTTTATGCTTTGTGATAAGGTTCTTGCGTGGGATTTTCTCAAATTTGTTTAGATCTTATATGGAATCTTGCAGGAAATTTGGAATTTTGTTTAACATTTTTCATATCATTGTATCTATTATCGATCAAGAGGGTGTGAGGTTTGAAGAACTGTTGCATTTCCAAGGGTTCTCTTCACAGAACCTCAGTCTTTGAAAATTGGGATTGATCTCAATAGTTTCTCAACGCATGGTCTGTATAATTGTGCCCCAACCAACACTAACCACTTCTGAATCTGAACATTGGGCTTCTTATTGTGAGGCCTTATTAACTCGCAAATCCATTTGTCACTGTTGATTACTTATCTGTTTGTACTGGCACTTTTCCAGTCATGGGGTGTTGTTCCTATCGACTGTATGTTGTCAATAACCTAGTAAACTTGCGTAAATGGCATGAATGTTGTTCTTCATGGTGGAAATATTGATGAGTTATTGAAATTGAAAGCCTATTTTTAAACTGTTGGCACCTATTTGGGACATTCATTGAATCACCTGTTTTTGTTTTGCAATGATTCCAGCAGTTGGTAGAATTTCAAAGATCTACCAAGATCCTTATAAAAGTTGGGATGAGAACAACGAGTGTATTGGGGTCTCTATACTTGCAGAGATTCATGAAGACCATACAGACCTTATGGATTTGTTGGTATCAATTTATGACTGACCATTTCACTTAAAAATCCTCTTTTACTCATCATTTCTTACCACTTAACCTTTATATTTCCTCCATAACCCCTAGAAACTGAATGGTATAATGTCATTGTCATTATTTTTATCTTGAAATTAATTTTTGAAATTGTTGTGTTAAAATTGAAATTTTCCATAAAATTACAAGATGTTGTAACTTCCTGTAATTGCTCCATGGTTTGACATGTTGCATAACAGGATGGCAAATTCGAAGATTGTGGGCATGAACCTAAATGTACAGAGATGGTGGATTACCTATCCACTTCCAGATTTGAAGAATATAGGTGGCCGGTCAACGCTGGTCAAACCCAGCTACTTTAGCAGAAATTCCAGATTTTGTGAACATAATTTTCTATTTTTGAGATTTTTGCCTAAATGGAGGATCTGATCCAATTCGACCTCCTTTGATGTAATTGATAGGATCTTATTAGGATAATAAGGAGTATGAATAACTTCTTTTTGTTATGGAGATTTATGATAAATAACTCAAAGGGAGAACTATGTAGATTATTAGTTTCATATATGAAAAACTTGGAAACGTAGTCTATGTATTTTTGATTCTCAGACTTAAATACAGAGCTACGGTATTGAGCTCATCTTATGCTTTCAGATCCAATAATTTTCTTCATTTGAGTTAGCCTACATTGTGCTTGCAAAGTGTGGAAGGGCCCCCACTATGGAGCTGGTACACTCCTTCATGAGTTTTCTTTATAAATTACATAGATAGATTTGATATTTAGAATTTGTTATTTAATTCATGTATTGCAAGTTCATGCAATTGAAAATTGTTAATTGAAGAGATTCATATTTGTTGTGAAAGAGCTTTGTAAGAAGTCTCAACCAACATTCATCTTGAAGTTGACAAATATGTTTGTTATTTTATGATTTCAATTTTAGAGTTAGTTCATAATTCAATTTCCATTGATTAAGATTTGTAATTGCAGAATTCAATCTATAGTTAGATGAATGAATCTTATAAGAGGATCAACTATTATTGATTTCCAAAGTTACTTATCTCATTCATTGCCTTGAGTAGTTGAGATTTAGAAATTGTTTTGAATTGTTATGACTTAGGATTGGAAGGGATTCTATAGAGTAAAGTTCTTGTAAGTGAATGGTAGAATCTTCAACAAGTAATTAATACTCTGTTTTTTTAAATAGGCAATCAGATTTCAATCAGATTTGTTTTCATCCAAATCAATGCTTAAGTGTTTGAAAAAGACAAGGAGACACCTCTTGTAAGAGAGCATTGTTAATTTCACTTCACTAGGCTATAATTAGAACACTAGATCTTTCTAGATCTATATACATTAGATAAGTGCCTCTAAGTGTACCTACTCGAGTTGACAAAAGGAATTAAAGCTTAACTTACCTTAGCAAGTAGAGCTCAACAGGATTGTTTGCAAAACGAAAGACCAGTTGGCTGGGTGAATTTCTTGGTAAGAAGCCTTGTGACAAGGATAGTGAGACTTAGGAATCCACTGACTACATCTCATATTTTCTTCAATATGGGATTCACAGATGGAAACAAAATGTTGATGTTTGATGTTGGAACTATGATGGGAATCGAATACCAGATGCCTTCTCTTTTTGTTTTGGTGATAATCTCACCAACATGCAAGTATTTAGTCTTTCCTTTTTTAATTTGGGAGTAGGAGATGGATTGTAGTGGCTTGGGGATGTCTTTGGTATTCTCTTGGCTTGTTGATGCTTCACCACACATGCACTTTGTTTGTCTTCTAAGTTAACTTATAGTAAATGAGGTTTGATATGAGGTGTGAGGTTAGGTACTTTTACTGTTCATTGTTTTATGGAATTTTCATATTAAAAGAAGTGACTTGTTCAAGATTTCATTATTCACTTGTTTGTCATTTAATTAACAACTCAGTTGATGCTTGTTGATGCTTTATCATTTAATTAACAACTCATTTGATGCTTGTTGATTTCTTTGTTTTGCTTAAGCAAGTGTGGATCCTTCTATTTCATTATGCCGAAAAATAGTGTACAATTTTTACAAACGTCCTCCCGATGTCAAGGAATCAGAAAAAAAAAATTGAGCCTAAGCCACCAAGGGCAATACCTCAAAGCCTTACAATGAAAAGCCTAAACTCAAGGAAAACAAACCAAAATGCAACCTGGCCCCTGGGAAACCCGCGAACTTTCCCGCTTCCTAACTCCCTGAAAAGCCCGAGCCATCTGAGCCATCCGAGTTTGCCCACAGATCTACGGCCGAGGAGGATATCGCACCACCAAAAAGCCCGAAGTTTAACGGTCCTGCCCCACCAAGCTGCCCGATCAAACTCAATCGTTGATCGTCAACGACTAAATCCAACGGATGAGATTGATATCACATCGAACATGATGGTCGGATATTAGTGTGCGATTAAGGGCGGTTTACGGATCCGTCGCCCTACCACATGTTAGAGGCTGAATGGAATCGCTGCGAAATTGCCAAAACCGTTTCCCACTTGAAAGTGGTGCGATCAGCCGAAAACTACCTGGGAGGCGGTTTTGGATGCCGAGTCCTCGAATTCTGAAAAGTCTAGCTGCCAGAAAAAACAGGGTTCTTCCCTCGCTTGTTAATCTTCTTCACCCGGACCTGGAACCCTGTAAAGATAAGAGGTTTTTCTCTGGACAAAGCCCTGTGATATTCATTCCTCTCCCCCGATGATCAGAGATCTTCATCTCGCTAACTCTGGGATTTTGAGCAACCAGACATGGTCTCCTCCCTGCCCAAGCACAGTTACCCAGAGATTGGTGACTCATTCAGGGGACAAATCCATTCGAGCTAGCCTCCTTGGCTGTGTGTCTGAACACTTCCCTATCTTCTTCCGCTTGCTTGTCACATATGGCTCTCAGTCTGCACGGACACAACTCCTACCACTTCATCGAAACCTTATCAATAGTACAGCTGACCCCCTGGTTAGCAAGCAGATTCGCCAGCTTATTTGCCTTTCTGTGAACATGGTGGAAACTGACGGTACGAAGGCTATGAAGATGGCTCTGAATTCGCTTGAAAACCTGAATTAGTTTCCAATGCTTAGAGACTTTCTCCGGCGTTGTTCCATTGTTTATTTTTTGCACTGAGTTAATGATTAACTCAGAATCCACCTCTATCATAACGTTGAAACAGTTGTCTTGACTCAGAAAATCTAGGCATTGCTCCATAGCCATTAGTTCAGCCATGTTGTTGGTGGCAGTACCTAGGTGGCAATGGAATATGAATAATATACTTCCCTCTGCATTTGTGAGGACACCTCCATACCCAGTTATTCCCGGGTTCCCTTTTGAAGCCCCATCAATGTTATATTTTAAATAGCCTTTTGGGGTAGGATGCAAGAAATCCTTCTCCTTATCCATAGATATGATCTTCCTGTCTAGACCTACCGGAGTGAGCCCCTGCATCACAGCTGCTTGAGAATTTTTAAATCTACATTTGAGGGAGGATATTTAGGGAAGTTACGAACTATAGTTCCCACTGTTTCCTTGAGTTGTTTCAGGATTATCTCCAATAGTCGGTTAGGGGGATTCTTTTCCTCCTTAAATATTCTTTTGTTCCTCTCCTTCCAAACGTTCCAAATAATGAAGCTTGGTGTAAGAGCCCACGCTGAGCTGAGAATTTCATAATCCAAGAAATTTTTCCTCCAATTCTTGAGGGTACTAATGATGCTCCCTCTGTCTCTATCTGATTGCTGAAAGATTGTAGCAAATATATCCCATAACCAGGAAGTAAAAATGCAGTTGTTGAGTAAATGTTCCATTGTTTCCTCTTGAGCCTCATAGAGCTGGCATCTTGAAGGCCCCAAAACCCCCCTCTTTCTGATGTTGTCCCAAGTCAGGATTTTCTTGTGGTATACCAACCACATGAAGAGTTTGATTTTCATCCATCCCTGGTGCCCCCAAACGTTTAGCCAGATTTTGTTCGGAACCTGGGGATTCAACTCGAGGAGAATGCCTTTTGCTTCCTTAAGATTAAAGGTGCCCTCTTTGTTATTGCCCCATCTTAGTTGGTCTTGCCCCCCTGAAACTAAGATCTTCCTTTGTTCCACGATTTTCCTGAGCTCCTCTGCTTTTGTTTTTAAGAGATTGTTATCTCTGCAATCAATGTTTCTCCAGATTCTCCACTTATCCATGTGATGAGAGTGATTCCAGAAGTCCTTTACCTTAATTAATCCTTGGGAATCTGTCTCCTGCTTAAGATCAAGGAAGTCTTCTTTTAACAAAATTGGTTCTTGTTGCCACTTATCTTCCCAGAAAAGAGCCAGATCTCCTTCTCTGATTTCCCAGAAGCTATTTTCTTGTACTAGTCTTCTATTCTCCCAGGCTTTGTTCCAGATATATGAGCCCTTTATATTTCCTGACATTCTTATGAGATCACTGGTATGCCAGGAGCTAGCATATTTTTCTTTCTAGATACTTGCCCATTGAGTCTTTGGATGCTGAACCCAACGCCACCATAGTTTGGCCCCTAAAACTTTGCTGAGAATCTCCTAATCATCCAAGCCTAGTCCTCCATGGTTTTTGGGCTTACAATTTTTTTCCCAAGAAACTAAGGCCCATTTTTTCCTGGTCTCCTCCTTGCCCCAAAGGAAGTTTCTTTGAATATTTCTTAATTGCTGAAGGACTCCTTTTGGAGCTGGGAGGGATGATAGCATAAAAATAGGGATTGCTTGCAGAACAACTTTTGTAAGAACTAACCTACCAGCCAGATTTAAAGATCTGATGGTCCATTTACTGACTTTGTCCTGCAACTTATTGATCAAGGGTTCCCAAATACTTTTGAGCATTGGTTTAGCAGTTAGAGGAACTCCCAAATATTTTGAAGGAAGGGAATCCCTTTGAAAGCCTAGAATTCTGGAGATGTTTTTCTGAATAGCAATATTGGTATTGAAGAAAAAGATTTTGGATTTGGAGAGATTAACTTCCATACCTGAAGCCAAGGCAAAGAGATCCAGAATTTTTTTGTAGGTTGAAGCTTCTTTGACTGTGGGGATTCCCTGTAGCATGGTATCATCTACAAATTGTTGGTGAGTCAGGGCCTGACCATTCTCAGTTAGTTGCAGACCTTTAATCTTTCCTGATACTTTTGCCTGCTTTATAGCCCGACCCAGTCCTTCCATCATGATGATAAAAAGAAAGGGAGAGAGTGGATCTCCCTGTCTGAGGCCTCTTGAAGGACTGAAAATCTCTGATGGAGAGCCATTAACTAATATAGAAAAACTGGAGGAGGTCACTAGTGCCATTACCCATCTGACCCAATTATGATCAAATACAAAAGCAATAAGCATTTTCTTGATATAGGCCCAGTTTACCTTATCATAAGCCTTGGTTATATCCAATTGCATGATCATGCCCGCCTGCCTCTTGCTAGTTAGTGAGTGAACCACCTCTTGAGCTTGAATGATGTTGTCAAGAATTTGTCTACCTTTAACATAACCTGATTGTTCCCCTGAAACAAGAATTGGAAGTAAAGGTTTGAGTCTGTTAACCACAACCTTGGATATCATCTTATAGACAACATTGCATAGGGCAATGGGTCTATATTTGTCCGGAGTATGAGCAATGTCCTGTTTGGGGATCAGGGCAATGAAGGAAGTATTGAGCGCTTTCAGAATGGTTTTGTTTAACCTGGAGTCCTCCACAACATTCAAAATATCTTGTTTAACAATATTCCAACAAGCTTTGAAAAAGTCCACATTAAAACCATCCGGGCCTGGTGCTTTGCCATTCTGCATTTCTTTGAGGACTTCACTAAGCTCCTCTTCCGTTACTGGTCTATTAAGGTTGAAATTGTCCTCTTTGGACACCAGTTTTGGTATATTGCTGGTTACCTCCCTTATGAATTGCTCTATATCTGAATTGTTCTCCCGAGTTATACCTTGGAAGTGATGGACTAACATAGCTTCTATAGCTTCATGGGAGCTATGAAGCTCCCCCTTCTCATTCTTGATCGAAGAGATTCTGTTGTGAGTTCTGTTGGCCATGGTGGGTTTGTGAAAAAACTTAGTGTTACGCTCTCCTTCTTTGAGCCATTGAACTCTAGACTTTTGTCTCCAAAATATTTCCTCTTGTTTACATAGGTTGTCCCAATCTTGATGATGTTTGTCCACTTGATCACTTATGGCTTTATCATAGCCCTCCGTGATCATAGCTTGGTTGAGAACCTGCATTTTGTTTTCAACTGCTTTTTTCTCCTCAAAAATATTACCAAAATCTTTCTTGTTCCAATCTTTAAGCCGGAGCTTGATGTGCTTTAGTCTTTTATGAAGAAGGTACATTCTTGTCCCTTGAGTCTGCAAATCTTCTGACCACCATTTTTCAATGTTGCTGATGAAGTCTGGGTGTGACAACCAGAGATTTTCAAATCTGAAAGGTTTGTTCCTGGGAGTACCAATACCTTTAATCTCCAATTGAATCGGCCAGTGGTCCGAGCCTCCAAAGGGAAGAACTCGCTGTTACCTCATTATCTGTCAGCATAAGATTTTTAGAGAGGAACCTATCTAACTTTGAGGCAACATGGGAATCTCCACCTCTTTTGTTATTCCAACTAAAGAGGCTAGAATTCCAAGTAGTATCTACAAGATGCATATTATCTGAAAAGTTTTGGAATGCTAAAGAGTCTTTACTTAGAGCTCTTGTTCCTCCTTTTTTCTCTAAAAGAGATTTGATCATGTTGAAGTCCCCTCCCATGATCCAGGGTATATCTGCATATCTGTCCCTGAGATCCACCAGGGAATCTAGAAACCTGAGTTTGTCATCTATTCTTTGAGGACCATAAATGTTTGTGACCAGAAAGGTGTCCCTTTCTCCTATCGGTTGAATAACAACCGATAAATAATTCCTGGAAGCCTCAGCATCCAAAATACCTATTTTTTGGGGGTTCCATAGAGTGAGTATGCCCCCCGCTGTGTTCTCTGCTTTGACTTCAAAAAACTCAAATCTGCTGAGCCATTTGCTATGAATTTGTCTTAATTTTTGAATGGAACATTTCGTTTCTTGGATGAAAATTATATCCGACGCTTCTTGTTTCATTCTGTTACTAAGCATTCTTTGCTTTCTCTTACTCCCTAGTCCTCTAATATTCCAAGATGTAAAATTCATTATTAAAGATTTGTGAAGAAGTAGCTAGTTAGATCTTTCATCTTACCTGAATCAATCATCAACTTGCCACACTCCATCAAGAGTTCATTCTGCTTTTTCCTACCTCTTTTCTTGCCTGGGTTTCTAGTGGCTAGTCCCAGAGTAGTCTTCATCGTTTTCACTCCTCTGTTGTCCTGCTTATCGATGGTTTTTCCTCTTTCCAGTTCCTTAGCCTGCGTTTTCCATAAAAACAACTGTTGTATTCTGTTGAGCTCTTCTTGAGGTAACGAATCCACTCCTCCCTTGGTTCCCTGAATCAAGAACCCTTCTAGATCTAGGTTTTCTTTGTCAAGAATTTCCTGTAGTTCATGGTCCTCCAGGTCCATCTCATTCTGGGTCATTTCCTGATCCGTTTCCAGTTCTACATCACTCATTATCGCTTCTTTCTGATATTCAATATTTTGTGTTTGTCCCTGATTTTCTTCCTTCTCCTTTTCCATAGTGCTTCCTTCCATTGCTTGGTCTCCTTTTGTAATCTCTTCCTCTTCCTCAATCACTTGGAACTTGTTCTGATTGAACTGTTTTCCTTCGTCTTGATGTTGTTTCGGTCCTTTTTTACCTCCTTTACCTCGATTGACCACTTTCTGAAAGCTGTCTGTTTCCTTCCTTGTACTAGTTTTGCTCTTGTTTACATCTTTGCTGAGCGGACAGCCTCTGAAAAAGTGTCCATGTTCATGAAATTTTCTACATCTGAACGGAATATGCTCATAGTCTACTGTTTGCACCCATTCTTCATAAAAAATCTCTAAGATCACCTCATCCGGTAGAGCTCCTGATGGATCCATTTCCACCCATATTCTGGCAAAGGAAGTATATTTTCCCCTTCTTGTGGCTTCAGAGGCTTTAACATAGCGTCCTAATTTATTACCTATGGCGGCTAACGATTCATTTTGCCAGTAATCAAGAGGTAGAGAATAGAGCCTTACCCAGACCGGTACTGAAGTGAAAGTTTCCCTTTCTGGAACAAAATTCATCATCCATGGCCTCATATTGAGTCCCACTGCAGCATAGAAGTAAGGCCCTCCCTCAAATATTCTGTCCTTGTCTTCAATATTCGTGAACACCACCGTAAAGAATCCCTTGGACCCAAGATGTAGTTCTATGCTCCCTTTAGGTTTCCAATGGTACTTAATCCACAACTGTAAGGCTTTTTCAGTGGGCCATACTCCCATGAACTTACAGATGATGGCATACGTCCTCATGTGATCCCTGTGCGCCTGCAGGGCCGGATCATTTAAAATGACCCTGGGAGTTATCTCTGCTATGGGTCTGCAGGGTCCCTTTTGTTTTTTGTCTTTAGTTCCTTGTTTTTTGTCTTTTGTCTCCTTGTCTTTTGTGCCATTCTTTTCCTTATTTCTGGCTTCTCCTGTCTCCTCTTCCATGTTTCTTTTCCCTTCCTCCCCCGTTCCTTTAACATTTTATAGAGGTTTCTTGCCTCTACTGGCTACGGCTTCCTTATAAGAGGGAGTGGAGCTCCCTCCTCTGCGGCCCTCCATAAGATTCACTGACTGCAAATCTCTGCTACCCTCGCTGTTCGACCTCGCCGTTTGCGCTCTCTCTCTCTCTCTCTCACCGCCGAGACACATATGAATCTTGATGCTTGTTGATTTCATTATTCACTTGTTTGTCATTTAATTATTCTCTTGGCTTGTTGATGCTTCACCGCACATGCACTTTGTTTATCTTCTAAACTAACTTACAATAAGGTTTGATATGAGGTGTGAGGTTAGGTACTTTTATTGCTCATTGTTTTGTGGAATTTTCATATTAAAAGAAGTGACTTGTTCAAGATTTCATTATTCACTCATTTGTCATTTAATTAACAACTCAGTTGATGCTTGTTGATTTCATTATTCACTCATTTGTCATTTAATTATTCTCTTGGCTTGTTGATGCTTCACCACACATGCACTTTGTTTGTCTTCTAAGTTAACTTACAGTAAATGAGGTTTGATATGAGGTGTGAGGTTAGGTACTTTTACTGTTCACTGTTTTATGGATTTTTCATATTAAAAGAAGTGACTTGTTCAATATTTCATTATTCGCTTGTTTGTCATTTAATTAACAACTCAATTATAAATGTGTTGTAAAACATTTGGTGTGTAGAGGCATAACAGAAAATCCCATTTGCATTCTCAGGTAAGATTTCTCCATTATAATAGATTATTAATGTTCCTTCTAAAATGGATTTTGGTTAGAATGCTGCAAACAGTATGAAATAAAACATCCTAGGTTATAAGACAAAATATTCCCGTGACAAGAAAAATAGACAATTCATCCAAAATCCACATCATAATGTGGTTAAAACCAAAAACATATGACACCCATATTCTTTATGGCCTTGAGAATCTTCAGTGCCAAAACTCCCTAAGTTGCCTGCTTGAGCCAAGTAGGTTGGCCTACCTAATAATGGTTTATTAAGATGTGGTTGATTGCTGCCATATGATTGAGTCCAATTTTCCACTTCCATCCATGGAGGAATTGAGTACCCATACCTCACACTTGCGCTACTAACCGCCACATTAAGTGGAGGCGTGTGATGAGCATACATAGAATTGACACCCGCTCTGGTAGGAATAAAGCAATTGGGTAAACCCCCATTTTGGTAGCGAAGGACTTGAATGTTTATGAGGCCTTAGAATAATGGTGTATTATCTGCAATATTGTCCAATGTGTTTGACATAATCCTAGTTTCATTAGTTATGCTTGCATCATTGTCAACCATATCGGTCATCCCTTGTTCCTTTTCAAGCATTTGTTTAGCCTTTCTTGCTTCCTTTTCCTATCTTGCCATTTGTTTTTGATGGTCCTTCTCTTGCCTTACTTTCTCTCTTTCAAGCCTTTCATTTGCTCGACATTGTGCTGCAACGATCCTTGTTGCCTTCTTCTCCTTGGTTAAATCCTTCTTTTTCTATTTTAATTCTTGAATTTCAAGGTGCTTTTTTTGTTTTTTGCTTTTTTGTTTTGTTTTGTTTTTTTGTTTTTGTTTTTTGTTTTGTTTTTTGTTTTTGTTTTGTTTTGTTATTTGTTATTTTGTTTTGTTTTGTTTTGTTTTTGTTTTTTGTTTTGTTTTTTTTTTTTTAATCCAGACTCAACTAGTAGGTTTATATAATTTTCTAAGATGAGTAACTATGAACTTTGGCCCAAATGAAGACTACCTTGTGTTCCTTGCTTTTTTTCATTAACACTCTCTCTACTGGTAGCTTTAGGAACCGACCAAGTAAGTTCTCCACCCCTCCCACCTGCATGTATTTGCTTGGCACTTGCCTTTCAGTATCCAAGACAACTAATTGAACTATATTGTTCTCTTCATCTGTGCCTAATTATGTGCACTATCTTCTTCCTTTGATCTATTGTCCACAAAAAAAGAACAATTTCATTGTTCAATTTTATTGGTTGTGAAAGCATGTTCATGCTTTGTTCATTGGTTCTTGAGACACTATGTTTGTTCAAATTAATCATGGCTTCTTCCAGCCATGATGGTGGGGTTACTTGGCTTGGCAATGTCAATTGGTCATTGTTGCTTCCTAGTGCAATATCAACAATGTCACTTTCAAATGCATGTTCAACAATGTCATTAAGAATATCAACAGAAGAAGTTCCATGTGCTTCAGTTGGTAGAACGACCTCCATGTTATTGTCAATTGGTTCATGATTATACTGTGTTTCACTTACATGTTCATCATCATCACCATATAAGTGTCCTTGAGAGAGGGAAATCATATTATCAACTGCAACCACATCATCTTGTTCATCTACTTCTTCTTGCACTTCAACACCTGTTTGGACATGCCCTTCTTCTTGACCATCCACATGAAATGCATGGCTACAACTAGTATCATGCATAAGAGCATCATAATTCAGTGGCCATATTCCAGTCCTCCTAAAGCCAACCTTGATATTTGATGGTGTGAGAGCCCTTTTAAATGCTTTACTTGCAAGATCTGCTAGCTCGAACCTTTTCACCTCAACCCCTAGATTCTTTGCCATCAATGCAACACGCTCTGACCTGAAATAGTTCTTAAAAGTGCCAAACACACTGACATCAAGGGGTTGCAATTTGTGAGTGTTATGAGTGTCAATGTTAACAGGTTGATGTCCAAATTTTTTCTTCCTCAATTGTTTGCACAACAATGTGGCTTCCAAGGCCATCTAATACCAATAGGTGTCTATTATTAGGTGAGACACCAGTCAATACAGATGTAGCAAAGCGACAAATCCAATTTAAAAAAAGTTATTTAGTCATCCATGGATGGGGATGTGCGGCCATGCATGCACCTGGTTCACAATTTTGTGTATAGTTTTTTAGTTGATTTTTACCTTTGAATAGATAAAATCCTGGGATTGAAGCACTAATTGCATTGACACAACATAAAATATTTATCCACTCCCTGCTATTAGGTAAATATTTGGCACATTTAGGCTCCCTCTCTTGGCAATTACCCGCATGCCACAATTCCTTCCTTCTTGTAAACTTGTTTCATAACAGTTCCATATATGGTATGCACTATAAGGATGCTTATCATATGCACTAGAAAGAGTGTCATAGAAATTACATACAACTGCAGGGTGCAAATTTAATGCTTTGTCTCTCTCAAGGCCCTCAACTGTATGCAATACAAGGTCTAGATGCCTTTTTTAAAACCCAAACTACCATGATTTACCATAAAACCATCTTTGAATGAGTTTAGCCTCCCTTGATAGATTTGAGCAACTATGGATCTGAGTTGTATCAACTCTAGCCCATGTCCCAATTGGGCCACCTCCTTACAACACTCAACCACCTTGACCTCGTCCTCTTCAATCATAACTGTAAGAGGCCCTCTACGTTATGTATGACTGAGCCCATTTATCCAATAATATATTGATGAGGGAGGAATACCATGTTTTTTTGCAGATGCTCGAACTAAATATCCATTAAACTCTATGTCGTCAATTGAAACTAACATGTCTTTTTTTTCCAACCCCTTATAGCGTTGATATTTTTAGTTGAACTTGCGACTTGGACTGCGAATGATGGTGGCTATGTGGCTGGTGGTGTGACAACATCAACTTCTGTCGCATGGTCATCCTCAACAACATTGTTGGGAGCATTGTTGATATTCACATCACCTGTCTTGTCCTCATCTGATGAAGGGAATCACAACTGGGCACCCTTGGTCACTCGCCTGCCTCTTATCCTTATATGAGCAACATAACTAACTCTTGCCATAGATGCAACTACCTGCAGAATTATTGCATGCATTTAGTTAAGAATAATTGAAATTATGCTTTCATACAAGCTAATAGTATTTCTGCTTTCTTACAGGCAATTAACAACATGTATGTTAGTAGCAGCTTAACAAATTTTCATACATATGCCTTTTTGATAGTATCCTTGAAAAATCAAATCTATAGAAGGAATTTGTTGTATGTCTTCAAATATATCAATGATTGTTTTTTTGATAACTTGTTTTTACACTTAAAATACCATGACTGTATTTGCACTTGGAAAACTACTGCCAGTGTGTTGAAATTGACCTAGAATTGGTTGTATGTCTTCAATTATATCAATATATGTTTTGGATAAAATGTTTTATGCATTATAGGAGGAATTTCAACTAAAAAAAGTGACACCTGGTTCCTTTTCTGGTTAAGATGTTGATTTGGTCTAGTTCTTTTTTATAAATTGTTGTTTGACTTAAATTGTTTAGCCTCATGTTTGTCAATATTGTTATTCCTAATCATCACAATCTCTAGGCATGAAGGAAGTTGTAGGCTTGCCTTGCTAAAGGAATTTAGCAGCTCAATAGAAGCTCTAGGCTTGCCTTAGTAATGGTTAGTGATTCTCCTATTGTGGGAATGGTTCTGAGTTTGTCAATATTGTTATTCCTATAGATAACACTCTTCTAGCATGAAGGAATCTCTAGGCTTGCCTTAGTAAAGGTTTGATTGAGTTGCTAATTTCCTTTAAAAATGTTGAGCCTCATACAGGTTGAGTTTATACAAGTTGTCTTGGGAAAAAAATAAAAACTAGTAAGGTGCATTGTCATGACAGTTAGGTGCTTATACAGGTTGTTTATACACACCTATTATTCATGACATTATTTGGTAGTGCTTATGGTGGTGAGACTCAATCTACAGGGACTCACTTTGGATCTATTTTCTTTCGCACTAGATATGGATCGGTGCCTTGGTCTCAATCCGAGAACACTTGGGAAGACATTCTCTGATATGCTGCCCTAATCGAGGGAAACATGTTAAGGCATATGAGGATATGATAGATTATAGATAGATTATATATATTAATGATACAATGATCTTACATATTAGTGCCATCATGATAGGTCTTGATTTGATCTTAGATCTCTATTGACACTAAGCTTTGTTACGAACCTATTCAATATATGTACCTCCCCTTGCATTCACAAGATGTCCTTGCTTTAAGGGGTCAATTTTCTTTTTATCCAAGAAATATACTTGGTGACATTTGTTATTGTTTCAGGTGCCAAATCATGCAAATCACTCACCTTCACCTTTCACACTTTGTTAAAGGCATTAACATCAATTTTTTTCCCAAGGAAAAATCATAATTTTATTAATGAAAACAAAATTAAATGTTGCAGATGCTTGAAAGCATTCCATCATCTAGTCAAAGAATGATGATCATAAGTTCTTACAAAATAATCAATGCGAAGGAAAAAGTTAAACTTTCCTCCATTTCTTTTTTTCAACCTTTTGCCATTCTCCTTAAGACGACGTGGAGGATACTATGGCAAGCTGATTTCCTTCTTATATTCTTGCAGTTTCCTTGTCTGAATCAGAATTTTCATATGTATGAGGACGTTTGATTCCACTAGTATCCATCGTTTCAAGTATCCTTGCTAGTTGTCTAGTGACCTGCAGATCAAATTGTTCTTGCATTTCTTCCTCCATTCCTTCTTTTCCTTGAGTATTCCGAGTGGGAATGGGAACCTTTCCATCACCCTCTTCCTCATCTGACTCATTTGGTGGAAATTGCCATCCTTTGGGCTGCTTCCCCGACTTTTTCTTTCTTTGTGAATCTTTCTTGGCAACAAGGCATGTGCTTTGTAGATGTCCTGTTTGAGGGCATGTTCTGCATCTAAAGGTTGTGTTCTCGAAATATAATAACTGAGTCCAGTTTTGCTTGTTGTGTATCAACTGTATGTGATCTGGTAGGCCTTTACTGAGGTCCACTTCTACGCATATTCAAGCAAAAGTATAGATTCGTTCCTCCAGTATTTGTGTGTCTGTCTTTATGTATCATCCTAAAATATTCCCAATTCCTTCTAGCACTTGTTAATGCCAAAAGTGTAGGGGAAGGTTATGAATCCTAACTCACACCAACATTTTTGATACAATCATGGTGTTTGCATCAAATTCTGGGAACCATGGGGTAATTAAAAGTCCTGTTGATCCCAAGAACCATGGGCCTTCCTGAAGTATAATTTCTCAATCCTCCAATGATGCAAACTTTACGATGAAGAATCCTTTGGAGCAAAGATGAATTTCACAGTTTGTTGTCCAATTTGTGAAAATCCAATGGAAAAGGTCCATTTGTTTTGGCTAATAGATGTTAAATATGTAGATAATGGCTTGGGCGACATATGTTGTGCAACAATCATTTGTTTCTGGAATTTCTATGACTAGTTCTGGGACATAATTCACTTGATCTACTATGTAAGGGTTGGGAGTGTTGAGTGTTTGTGTTATCTTTGTTGTAGTTGTTGGTTCCCCTTATAGAATGTTTTTGAAGAGACCACCCTTGATATGTCCTTGGTTTGGTTCTATACCCTTGTTTAAACTAGATCCGACGTCTTTGACTTGCTTGATCCTGCTGCACCACCCCTCAGACGCAGATTTAGGATGATGGTGACCGCCGAATGAATGTTTTATCCTTGAAGACTCTGATCATTTTGCCAAGATTTGCCTCCATAGATCAAGTTTTGTAGATGCGTTGGGTAGCCTACCTTGATCATGATGTTTTGCTTCAATTGAGCAACCTTGTCAGATGTTTGTACCCAAATTTTTATTGATTTACCAGCAGGGGTTTTTATGAAAATTTGTATAGTGATCTATTCTCCCATCCCTTCCTGATCACGGATATCATATATTTCAGGATCCAGATCGGTGTCGTATGTTAGTTTTGTTGCCTATAGCAGGGGATGTATTAACTTCAGGATCCTTGCTGCTCTGAGATCTATTATGTTAATGGGAAGATTTGCTGATAAGAGTTCAAGAGACCTCAAAATAGGGCGTGATCCATCCTGTTCAGTGGTAGATATGCCCAGGATGAGTGAATTTCCTGGATCCGATGTGGTAGATCTATGAATTGATAGTTGATCTGACGAGGAGAGTGTAGGATGCCACGAATGAGAGCCTGATCCATCCTTATTTGATTTAAATACGCCCAGATTGAGGAAAGATTTTAGAGTTGTGCTTATAGATCTTGGATTTATAGTCTTTGCAGTGTTGGAGTCTACACCTGGGATTGTCACCAATGTATTTGGGATTCTGCGTCCCATATGCAAAACTGAAGAAAGTAGCTCCATGAGATCTATATGATTGCATCAAATCCCGTTTCCTTCGAACAAATGCGAGGAAGAGTAGCTCCAGTAGGCATCATACATATACAAATCGTATTCAAGAATGAATATGTCCATAGTGAGCATACATGGGTGAATAGATCGATCCCTGGGTAGAGAAGGGTGAAGATCTCGATCGTTGCATCCGTGTGTTGTGATTAGGGTTGATTTCAGGCCTTTAAAATCTTCAGCAGGGGGAAGAGATCTGAAGATCACCTCAACTCACACCTTCAGCGCATATCCAGATATGCCTTTTACCGAGATGCAAAGAATTCCAAGCTTGCATCGACTAGCAGTGCCGAAAACCCTTGCCTCTCTGTAAATGCCAGAACTCGCCATCATCTTCTTCCGCAAAGAGCAAGCATTAACATCAATTATTTTCAAAGGGATATTATATAGACAAAGACTATGAAATATGTATAACTAGAAATGACATTACAACAAGGGCAATGCTTTATAAGGTGGTCTCAAAGAGGTTGGCCTTCAACTTCTTAGCTCCTTTTGGACATCAAGATGCTTTAGTATTCAATTTTCCTTCACAATTGCTTTAGTTTTCTAATAGTTGAGTTGAGTTCCTAAACCACTTCAACCATCTGTAATTCTGGATTCCATCCCCACCATTGTATCCAAACCTTGGATTGGTTCTATGAGTTATAGTTAACTCCTCTATCTGTCTAGTATAGAGTCAAGGATATCCATCTTAATAGATTGTGGTTTCACTCTACTATTCTTGTTAAGAATAAAGAAAATACTCCTTACTGGAAAAGAGGTTTACTCTTTCTTCCTCCACTACATTTCTCCATAGAATACTAATAATTGTTTTCTCTTATAATTTCTCCATAGGATATTTTGATGTATTTATCATGTTTCAAAGCTATCTTAAGGCTAACTTGTGACCTTTAGGCCTAGTTGAACACTCAAGCAAACTTTTAGGGATTTTACTTGTAAATCAATGAAAAGTGACTTGGTTATCCTCATATAAATAATGGAAAGCCACTTTCAGTTTGAATCATCACAATTCACAACAATCTCTCTCTTAAGAAGTGCGCACTAACTCTCTTGTGATTTTCTCCTAGACACAATGTGATCTTGGTGGAGCGAATTGTCTTGAGGGATATTTTTGCATGAAGCGACTTATCTTAGATTGATGAAGTGATTCTTGATCGAATGGTGTAAGTTTATTGTTGATTTTCTTCCATTTTGAATGCATGTTTCTAAAATTAGGGTTTTTTGTGCCATATTAAAAAGTGAAATATATATTTTATGAAATATGGTTTTTTATGCTTTGTAAAATTAGTCTTTCAAGAATGCATTAAATGAATATTTTATATGTCTCCTTTGATTTTAAATCTCCTTTTAAAGAAATTTTTTAGGGTTTCTAAGAGAGGCTTCTTAGTTCTCCACCCACCTCATCCAAGTTCCTCTATCTTTGACCTCGCCATCACTGACTCCTTTGTCCAATTGAGAGAAGGCACTAGACTAACTTGTGGTGGTCACTTTTAATTTCCCCCTTTTCTCTTAAATTTATGGTATCTAGGGTTAAGGTTGTTGGGTTGTTAATATGCCATTATTATTATCACTTGTGAACACTTATTCCACCCATTTCTACCATTCTTCATCACGTCATTTGTCATAATTTATTATATAAATCCATTTTATGATGATTTATGCTTTTATGAACAAATATTATTTATTCTCCTTTATTTCTAATAAATTGATGATTATGCATGATTTTATCAATGATAGTTTTAATAAATTGGTTATAACATTATTCACCATTTTTAGCCTCCAAGATAATTTCCAGATTGAAGATTTGATCATTAAAAGTGCCAACTCAACAATTCGCTGGAATAAGAAGTGACAGTTTTGCGGTTGGGATTCTGGGCAAATGAAGAAGAATCTGGAAAATCCGAAACATGGGTTTTGTCCAGAACGGATCGAATTAACTTTTTTGAAGAATGGTTTGCCCAAATTCGGCTTGCACTGAGAGAAATGCAGGGTTCTTTGAGCACGATTGTCTCAGATTCGCTGTGTGGCCGTTTTCCAAATCTCAGCTGCAAAAGCCAAATTCGCCTTGCTCTTGTTGAAAGATGGAAATATATCTTCTTGTTGATCAATTGGTTGGAAACAATCTAATTTTGTAATAGAAATCATGTTGTAATTATCTCTGTTGAAACTTCTCTCTGATCTCTCTCTATTTAAATGAAAATAAAGATCAGAGAGGGGGATGGATTCGAATGATGGAATTGAGGATGAATTAGAGATTCAAAATTGAGGATGGCAGAGAGAATGGATAATGGCTGAGAGATTGAGAGACTTCTTGTTGTAATCCACTGTAACTCTGCTTTGATATTTTAATATAAATCTAGTTGCCATTCCATCTTTGATCCTGAAGTAACCCAGCAGCATCCGCTGGCGGCTAAGGGCCCAGCCTCTCGTGGAGTATGCTGCTGCTGTATTATATCTTTATGCTTCATGTGTGGTTTGATCTCTTTCTTTTACTCTGTTCAGTAATCTGACGCACTTTACTATTCTACATATCAGGGCTATTAGATATACTTGATTGGATACTATCGTTATCTGCAACAAGAATGCTATGTTATCATTTTAACTTTATATCGCATTGCTGTTCCTTTTGATAATTGATATAACATTGCTGTTCCTTACATATTGTCATTCGATTACAGATTAACTGCGCTGTATGTTCCTAAATCGGTACAATTGTATGATGTATTCTTAAATTGTGACTGTTGTTTATTCGGGATTGCTATTCCGTTACACTTGCTGTTATTTTATAGCTGTGATTCATGCATATTGTATCGAAGCTCGGATTACTGTCCCTTTTAATGATAAGTGTGTTGCGTGCTTGATTTGGATTTTTGTACATTCATATTTAATCTGCTGTTCCATTTCCTGTTATTCGCATTATCTTTGCTTTGGTGCGAAGAACGGTCCGAAACTATAGTGGGCATTGGCATTTGTTGTCTAGTCCCCAGGCTGATGATCTGTTCCTTGATTACTTTTGGTTACATCAGTTTCCAAAGGGATGAGTTATTGTTACTGGACCCTTGACTGATACATTGCTTATTTTCCCGAATGAATGATTTAGGCTTCAAGGTATTTTGTTGTTGATTTCCATTAATTAGAGTTTGCTGTTCAGATTCCTTTAATTACAGTTTGCTACCCATTTACTTTGTTGTTCATTTCTGTTGATTAATTGCAATAGTTTGCTTCTAAAGAGTTTTCCTAGTTTACTTTCAATGGCAGCTTTAGTTCAATTTCGATTTCCTTTTAATTGCTTTAAAGCAGGACTGTCGACTGTAGAGAACATTGGTTATTGCTTCCTCGTTCCCAGATTGATTGTCTTGTTCCGGTTTGATTTCAATTGCATCAATATCTAGAGGAATGAGTTATTGCTACTGTATCCTCGATTGATGGTTGTTTGAGTGAATGATTTAGTTTAGAACATTTCAGTTTCTTGTTGTTCCAATTAGATTTTGTTTCCAGCTTTCATTTAATTTTGCATTTTAAGCACTATACTGCAAAACAATACTCTTGAGTAAATAGTCGCCTCAGACTGAGTACACTCTTGAAATAAAAAGTCGTCTCTGGGTTGATAATTAATATGAAGGTAATTAGGAGTTAAAAAGACACCTTTTTATCGCTCCACATTTTGGCGCTGTTGCCGGGGAGAGTGTAGCCATTTCTAAAGAGTAGTGTGAATCTGATGAGTGCCTGCTAGGAGAGAATTGGGTATTAAAAACGGAAGGTAAGAACCTGTGTACAGAGCATGTAACAGCCCTGCTCCCCCGCCCGCTTTCCGGCAGATTTGTTAATTTTTGTTGGGTAGAAATAGATGTTTGAATTTTTGTGTGAATGACTAGGGAAAAAATAGAAATTTTGAAAAATGAATCACATGATTTCACTCAAGTGGTGATGTAAGCACCACCCATTTCACTAACTAATTGACAGGAACATTGGAAGAAGGAGCTTCGAAGGAACACATGAAGAACATCTTCTGTTATGGTAAGAAACTGCCCAACATTTCTACTTTTGAATTTCCTGCTCAACTAATTCCACACCCTCACCACAATAAACCAGTACAACATGCTTACAGTGTTGGACTGCCAAATTTACCCAACCTTCCCACCCATTCTATCTCACATGTGCCATTAGAGAAAACTTACAATGAGATTCAGAATGTTTCAAATTCAAAAATTGTAGAAGCTATGGAAGAAAATGAGGTTTCTTTTAGGTTGCACCAACAAACCATTTTAAAAGCTCAAGAACTTCATGGTATGATGGGAAATCAAGAAAGTAACGGATATATTGAAGATTGGTTTCACTCCATCACGTGTTTGCATCATCACTCCATACTTCAACAATTTTTGATACCATCTTTTCAAGGGAAGTTGGCTTCTCATACCCTAATTTTTATCAACATGCATTTTTCAAATTTGGGTATGTGCATATGTAAAGCCTTGATTCTAAAATGGTTCCACTGAAAATACTATTATACATAAACATATTCGATTCTCAAAGAAGAGTAGGATAGTGGAGAAAATAAAATAAATAAACAAATAAAACAAACACATCTTTTTTGTTTTTATTTTTGTAAAGCTAGTTGTTTTTTTGTTGCAACATGCTATGGAAATCAACATCGGTGATAATTTTTTAATTCATTTGTGTATGTAGATGAATTATAATGGAAATAATAGTTCTACAAACACTCATATTCACTTTTATCACCAATTTGAAAAAATGCTTGAAAATCACATTTTT
Organism: Pinus tabuliformis; assembly: GCA_031772625.1. NCBI lineage: Eukaryota > Viridiplantae > Streptophyta > Pinopsida > Pinales > Pinaceae > Pinus > Pinus tabuliformis. Next base: position 926,995,827 of record CM062817.1, on the reverse strand, counting down.
TTTGGCTTGTGGGCTTGATGAAATTTATGAAAAACAGTCGGGACAGTCATGTTTTGTTGGCATTATGATTCAAGTGTTGTCCTTGATGGCAACTCACTCAGAGGATGGTACAGGTGCTCAGAGGTTGGTACAGGTGATGGCAACTTAATCAGAAGACAGATCTCAATACAGCATACCAAGGAAGCTCATACACGCCGTTTCGTTAAGCCCAAGTCGCGTGTACACGCAAGTTCGATTCATAAAAAGCGCGTGTATGTGGAAAGGTTCCTTTGGTCCATGGTGGTTAGTCCTTGGAAGTTGTGCCTATGATTTCGGACCATTGTGTCTCGACGGGCGTGTCGATCCCTAGTTTTGAAGTTGATGGTATTGTGTTACTATGGTTTTGGCTCTTGGTATTGAGCTAGGCCTAAGACTATATAAGGAGAAGAAGATCATTAGGCAAAATCATCTTTCGACAAGGCTTGAATATCTAAGAGAGAAAGAGATCTGATATGCAGGTTCTGGGTTGCTTGATCTAAGCCAAGGAGAGATCACATCGGTTGATGGAAGACTAGATCTAAGGATAGATCGGGATCTAATGGTTTGAAATGCACTATCATGATATGGTTGATTATGCGTATTTCTAGATCTGCATATTGTCGCAATGTTACGTTTTGGATCTAACTAATGTCTGGTACAGCTGCAAATTGAGAAAGTTTATTTTTAGATCTGTACGCAGGTTGGCTTCGGTAAAAGAGCGTGTATACGCGGGTTTTGCTCATTGAAGTAGCGTATATCTTTTGAAGCTTGATTTTGGGTTTACAGTGGGGTCTGACTGTTATTGCAGAGTTCTGTAGTCTGCTCTGTGTTCTGGTAACTGGTGATTGACAGGGTTCAGTGGTTCAGTGATTCAAAGTTTGGTTGTTTTATGCTTCAATGATCTGTTGTGGAAATTGAATGATTTGTGGTCTTCAGATTGTAATGTTGTGCTTCAGGAATATCCAAGTCTGAAAATGTATGAAAAGTGATATCTGAAAGAAGGAAGATTGTAGGTCAGCACCTACGTACTAGTATCTTGGCTAGTACAAGAGCAAAGGGGGTTGGAGCTCCCTTCCAAGGAAGTTTGGAGAACGAGAGAAGGTTGAAGCCTTCTGCAGGTTGTAGCCTGCGTACTGGTATAAGGCTGCACCAGTACAAAAGATTGTAAACTGAAGTTTCATATTAAAGAAAGATAGAGACAACTTGCAGCAGGTGGTTTTCACCCACATTGGGTTTCCACCTTATATCTTGGTGTTCATGTGTGTGGCTTTTTATCTGTTCTGTTTTACTGCACATGTTTACTGTTAATGTGATGAATAATGTCCTGATGCACTTAATTGAAGAATAAGCTAACTAAATTGTGAGTTTTCTTCCTATACGCTGTTTTACTTCGTCACAGTAGCGTGTACACGCTGGTTCACTTAACTGAAGTAGCGTATATGTTTCTGAGCATTTAAAAAGTTTGATTAATCAGATAATACTGATTCACCCCCCCTCTCAGTATTATTTCCAACATGTTTGAGGGACCAAAATGCAATATTTTTAAAACATATTTCTATCCTAAGTAGCCCCTGATATCTACTTTCCAACCCAATTTGAATCACTCAATTTGGATTTGAAACGAAAAACTTCGAACCAAAACATTGACAGGGTGTCTAGCAGGCAGCTTAGGAACAGAGTTGGGGCAGTCAGGTTTTGGAGGCCTAAATGAATGAATTTTTAAAACTTGTTTCTATGGTAGATTCCCCTATGAATCTAATTTACAATTCAATTGGAATCACTCATTTTCGATATCGTCTGGGGAAGTTATGATCAAAGTACTGACTGTCTATCGTAAATCAACACTCTTAAAACTTTGTTTTTCCGGCTGTTCCTTACAGTATTTTACCTATCAATTCTTCTTGTTTTCAAAACTTGTTTATACTGGAGATAAATAAATGAATCTACTTTCATTTCCTATTTGAATCATTCAAATCCGACATCAAACGAAGAATCTATGCTTAAAACATTCACTATTGTTCTAAGTGGGGTAAGCGAAAATGACTCTGTTATGCAGGTTGTTCTAAGTAAAATTGACATATAATATCATTGAATTTTTAAAACCTATTTCCATTGGAGATACACCTTTGAATTAGCTCTCATTTAGCTTTGGAATCACTCAATTTGGACAAAAAACAAAGAAGTTGTGATCAAAACACTGCTGGTTAGTATGGTCGACCACTGCTCTCCCGCAGGTGACAAATAAATTTTACTTTGTTATTTTCTCCATGGATTTGTTCTACAGAGTAACTACTTGTTAGTTTTTTTGCATAATTCTTGGATTAGGGGAGCCGTGCACCTCTATTTCTCCATGATTTAATGTTTTATTACAGGTAGACACTCGTTTTTTTTGCAGGTCCTAGGAGAAAAAGAATGTCAATTTATGGACGAGTGATTCTTCAAAGAAATTTTAAATGAAACAAAGTAATTTCATCCAACTCATTACCCAACGGATTCATAATAGAAGAAATGAAGAATTGATTTCCATTTGAAGATTCATGTCATGTCTTTCCTGCCAAAACATTTTTCAAAAAGATCATTTTTTTTACATAATATCATAGCTGTTGTAACATAATTTATTTACATATTGTTTTTAAATAAAATGTTGTTTCTTTTCTAATTTCTCTTATATTTTGTGTTTCACGTGTTGCTTCATTCAAAGTGTAACTCATCCTCAGCATCAATACAGTGAACAACGAATTCATTCTTTGCGTGCTTGCATTTTATGCTTGTGCATTTTTGCTATTCATTTTTTTGAAGAGACAACATTTGTGTGCACTTTTGTTTCTGTTGTTCATTTTCCAAAAGAACAACATTTACGTTTTGTTGTTCCTTTTCCAAAAGAACAACACCTTTTGGGGCAGCAGTTTATTTTGTTGTTCCTTTTTCACTGTTCATTTTGTTGTTCATTTTCCACAGTTCATTTTTCCGTTCCTTTTCCACGGTTCATTTTGCTGTTCCTTTTTCACGTTTTGCTGTTCTTTTTCAAATGGAACAACACTTCTGCACTTTCACTTTTTGTTGTTCATTTTCGAATGAAACAACACTTTTGCACTTTTACGTTTTGCTGTTCCTTTCCAAATGGAACAACACTTCTGCACTTTCACGATTTGTTGTTCCTTTCCGAATGGAACAACACTTCTGCACTTTTCATTTTTGTTGTTCCTTTTCCAAAGGAACGACACTTGTGTTTTTGCTGTTCCTTTTCCAAAGGAACGACACTTGCATTTTTGCTTTTCCTTTTCCAAAGGAACGACACTTTTCATTTTTGCTGTTCCTTTTCTAAAAGAACGACACTTGCGTTTTTGCTCTTCCTTTTCCAAAGGAACGACACTTTTAGTTTTTGCTGTTCATTTTTCCAAAGGAACGACATTTGCATTTTCACACTGTTTTTTGTGTATTTTTGCTTTTTTTGTGTGCATTTCCTTTGTTGTTCCCTACAAGGAACACCACTTTTTGAGTGTTTTTGTTGTTCATTCAAAAGAGCAACACTTTGGGATTATTTTCGAGAGCAACCCTTCCTTCCTCTTGTGGGATTATTCCTAATTCATCTCAACCACATTTTACTGATTCCATTTTATGGCATGAAGTACACTGCTTTTATGAGGACAAGAATTATGGATTCTTTTGAAGCGAGTTAATATCATGCACGTTATGATCTTTAACAAAACAGCTCCTTGATGATAGATTCTTTTCAAAAGGGACACAATTATTTATATATTACTTTACTGCATTGTTTTCTGCTGTACATGGTACTGATTGATCATCTTAATACCATGCTGGTTCCATCCTCCCTGGTTATAATCTTCTCTGTCTGTAATAAATGAGATTATGGGTATATTTTTTTTTCTATTGACATGTTCAACTTCTTCCATCATCCCTGCTCTTAAGGAGTACTGAGCCTCTCTCTTTTTATCATAAAAATGTGTAATAACAACAAAATTTTGTTCGCAGATGGAGGATAGGGGGTCTCATTACGAGCCAACCTACCATGTTCATAAGGTTGTAAGAAAGTGATATTCCCATTATGACCACCACACTAGGGTTACGATCCATTGGATAGCCAAATTATCTTTGGAACAAGAGGTCTCATCACGAACCGGCCTGATCACTTTTGCTACATCCCAGTGAATGGCAGTGTGGTTATCTGGTTACCACGCCAGCACACTGATCTCTTCTGTAGAACATCACTGTAACTCTCCATTTATAAATTGAGGATCCTGGCTCATATGGGTTAAAAAGCAACCCTGCCAAGGCTATGGACGTCTGCTGGCAGCAGCGGCTCTGCTTATGGTATTGAAGTTATATCTTATCGTCAATTATTATTATAATACCCTTTTCTTATTTTTTCTTTTTATCAGAAAAGTTATTTCCTTAACTTTTTCCCTGTTTTGAACCTTTATGCATGAGAAATTGTTTTATGATCAATCGCATCATTTTCAGCTAGCATACTATCAGTAAAGCATCTTTTTGGCATATTGTTGTTCTTTTTCTCTTTTTCATCACTTATCATCAATTCAAAGCGTCCTATCTCTTATTCATAACTATCTTTACACACTCTGCTCTCATTATAACCATAACTCTCGTCGTCCTATCATTGATATGTGTACTCTACTGTTGTATTGTTCATTCCCTTGCCTTGCCATCAGCATAACACCTTTCATAGGCTTTATGGTCATGAAATCCCTTTTTCAATTGGAGAGGGGAATGTATGCATTATGGGATTGCATGCGCTATGATTACTACACCCTGCCATAACTTGTTGATTTGACAAAAGTTTTTCTGACTGAAAGTTTTGCATGCATCTTATCTATTTCTATTCAAAGCTAACACTATGGATTCAAGAACATTGTATGCAAAATAGTTCTTTGTTTACAAGAGAACAATAAGTATGGGCAGAATTCTATTCACAGCATGACTACACTATTGCAACTAACAGAAGAGGCTCGAGCAACTCGTGAACGTGAACAATTCTTCAGACATGATGTGCTTACTTGGATTCCACCTTTTGCATCACTTCAGTGCCAACTCTGCCTACATCAGTTTCAACAAATGTCAGTACATATATGTCATTCCACATTTTTCTTTTTGGAGGTAAAACTTGAGGTAAAATAACATAATTTTTTTCTTTATTACGAATTTAGAAGAATTTAATGAAATCCATTTTGAGCATTATTTATCATCCTTCATTCCACATCTTTACCACTTCCCCTTTTTCAGCGGCATATCATCTTTCAGTTTGGGGGAGTGTTGCTTTCATTCATTTCTTTCTTATGACCATGTACTTCATATTCTTTATCATCCATTGCTATTCTTATTCATTCTCAACACCTCCCTTATTCCTTGTTGTTTTACACCAAGCATAGACTTCAATAGCTAGTAGCAACCACCTCTATTTTTTTTCTAGCATCGCATGAGGGCATGCTAATTTTTCAAAGAGGGGGAGGAATTGCTACGCATGATGGATGTTTTCTATTTTCTTTCTCATTTAAGGCATACAATTTTAGTGTAGAAATTGATTTCCATAATATTTTTAAAGCTATGAACTCAATTCTTGTGATTTTTGGAAAATACAGAGGTATCATTAATACAAACCCAGACAATTTCAAGATAAATTGGTTCATAAAATTTCGGAAATCATGCACTCTCACCTACAGCCATTTTGTTTATATCTCATGATCCGTGCATCAAAACAGTCTGATTTTTGGATCATAAAGGCATTCATATATTATAAATTTACTTGCCAAATTTCAGCAAAAGCTGGTTTGTAGTTTTTGAGAAAATGGTTAATGAAGTTTGCTGTTACTTATATCATATTTTGTTGCAACTTCATATATACATATAGTTGAATGTCAATGTAAAAATTGTTATGCTTTCATCAAGATTACTAAAAGTGAATATTCATTAATTAAAGAAGAATTCATTTGTTCTATCCATTTCATGAGCTGAGATGAACATATTTTTTATTGCTTGGTTAACACATGGGTTTTTGTCTTTGGGTTGCATGAGGACATGCAATATATTCAGTTTTCGTTGCATGAGGACATGCAACATATTGAGTGTGGGGGTATGTTGGGTCGTTAATATGCCATTATTATTATCACTTGTGAACACTTATTCCACCCATTTCTACCATTCTTCATCATGTCATTTGTCATAATTTATTATATAAATCCATTTTATGATGATTTATGCTCTTATGAACAAATATTATTTATTCTCCTTTATTTCTAATAAATTGATGATTATGCATGATTTTATCAATGATAATTTTAATAAATTGGTTGTAACATTATTCACCATTTTTAGCCTCCAAGATAATTTCCAGATTGAAGATTTGATCATTAAAAGTGCCAACTCAACAATTCGCTGGAATAAGAAGTGACAGTTTTGCGGTTTGGATTCTGGGCAAATGAAGAAGAATCTGAAAAATCTGGAACATGGGTTTTGTCCAGAACGGATCGAATTAACTTTAGTAAAGAACGGTTTGCCCAAATTCGGCTTGTACTGAGAGAAACGCAGGGTTCTTTGAGCACGATTTTCTTAGATTCGCTGTGTGGCCGTTTTCCAAATCTCAGCTGCAAAAGCCAAATTCGCCTTGCTCTTGTTGAAAGATGGAAATATATCTTCTTGTTGATCAATTGGTTGGAAACAATCTAATTTTGTAATAGAAATCATGTTGTAATTATCTCTGTTGAAACTTCTCTCTGATTTCTCTCTATTTAAATGAAAATAGAGATCAGAGAGGGGGATGGATTCGAATGATGGAATTGAGGATGAATTATAGATTGAGAATTGAGGATGGCAGAGAGAATGGATGATGGCTGAGAGATTGAAAGACTTATTGTTGTAATCCACTGTAACTCTGCTTTGATATTTTAATATAAATCTAGTTTCCATTCCATCTTTGATCCTGAAGTAACCCAGCAGCATCCGCTGGCGGCTAAGGGCCCAGCCTCTCGTGGAGTACGCTGCTGCTGTATTATATCTTTATGCTTCATGTGTGGTTTGATCTCTTTCTTTTACTCTGTTCAGTAATCTGACGCACTTTACTATTCTACATATCAGCGCTATTAGATATACTTGATTGGATACTATCGTTATCTGCAACAAGAATGCTATGTTATCATTTTAACTTTATATCGCATTGCTGTTTCTTTTGATAATTGATATAACATTGCTGTTCCTTACATATTGTCATTCGATTACAGATTAACTGCGCTGTATGTTCCTAAATCGGTACAACTGTATGATGTATTCTTAAATTGTGACTGTTGTTTATTCGGGATTGCTGTTCCGTTACACTTGCTGTTACTTTATAGCTGTGATTCATGCATATTGTATCGAAGCTCGGATTACTGTCCCTTTTAATGATAAGTGTGTTGCGTGCTTGATTTCGATTTTTGTACATTCATATTTAATCTACTGTTCCATTTCCTGTTATTCGCATTATCTTTGCTTTGGTGTGAAGAACGGTCTGAAACTGTAGTGGGCATTGGCATTTGTTGTCTAGTCCCCAGGCTGATGATCTGTTCCTTGATTACTTTTGGTTACATCAGTTTCCAAAGGGATGAGTTATTGTTACTGGACCCTTGACTGATACATTGCTTATTTTTCCGAATGAATGATTTAGGCTTCAAGGTATTTTGTTGTTGATTTCCATTAATTAGAGTTTGCTGTTCAGATTCCTTTAATTACAGTTTGCTACCCATTTACTTTGTTGTTCATTTCTGTTGATTAATTGCAATAGTTTGCTTTTAAAGAGTTTTCCTAGTTTACTTTCAATGGCAGCTTTAGTTCAATTTCGATTTCCTTTTAATTGCTTTAAAGCAGGACTGTCGACTGTAGAGAACATTGGTTATTGCTTCCTCGTTCCCAGATTGATTGTCTTGTTCCGGTTTGATTTCAATTGCATCAATATCTAGAGGAATGAGTTATTGCTACTGTATCCTCGATTGATGGTTGTTTGAGTGAATGATTTAGTTTAGAACATTTCAGTTTCTTGCTGTTCCAATTAGATTTTGTTTCCAACTTTCATTTAATTTTGCATTTTAAGCACTATACTGCAAAACATTACTCTTGAGTAAATAGCCGCCTCAGACTGAGTACACTCTTGAAATAAAAAGTCGTCCCTGGGTTGATAATTAATATGAAGGTAATTAGGAGTTAAAAAGACACCTTTTTATCGCTCCACATTTTGGCGCCGTTGCCGGGGAGAGTGTAGCCATTTCTAAAGAGTAGTGTGAATCTGATGAGTGCCTGCTAGAAGAGAATTGGGTATTAAAAACGGAAGGTAAGAACCTGTGTACGGAGCATGTAACAGCCTTGCTCCCCCGCCCGCTTTCCGGCAGATTTGTTAATTTTTGTTGGGTAGAAATAGATGTTTGAATTTTTATGTGAATGACTAGGGAAAAAATAGAAATTTTGAAAAATGAATCACATGATTTCACTCAAGTGGTGATGTAAGCACCACCCATTTCACTAACAAATTTACAGGAACATTGGAAGAAGGAGCTTCGAAGGAACACATGAAGAACATCTTCTGTTATGGTAAGAAACTGCCCAACATTTCTGCTTTTGAATTTCCTGCTCAACTAATTCCACACCCTCACCACAAGAAACCAGTACAACATGCTTACAGTGTTGGACTGCCAAATTTACCCAACCTTCCCACCCATTCTATCTCACATGTGCCATTAGAGAAAACTTACAATGAGATTCAGAATGTTTCAAATTCAAAAATTGTAGAAGTTATGGAAGAAAATGAGGTTTCTTTTAGGTTGCACCAACAAACCATTTTAAAAGCTCAAGAACTTCATGGTATGATGGGAAATCAAGAAAGTAACGGATATATTGAAGATTGGTTTCACTCCATCACGTGTTTGCATCATCACTCCATACTTCAACAATTTTTGATACCATCTTTTCAAGGGAAGTTGGCTTCTCATACCCTAATTTTTATCAACATGCATTTTTCAAATTTGGGTATGTGCATATGTAAAGCCTTGATTCTAAAATGGTTCCACTGAAAATACTATTATACATAAACATATTTGATTCTCAAAGAAGAGTAGGATAGTGGAAAAAATAAAATAAATAAACAAATAAAACAAACACATCTTTTTTGTTTTTATTTTTGTAAAGCTAGTTGTTTTTTTGTTGCAACATGCTATGGAAATCAACATCGGTGATAATTTTTTAATTCATTTGTGTATGTAGATGACTTATAATGGAAATAATAGTTCTACAAACACTCATATTCACTTTTATCACCAATTTGAAAAAATGTTTGAAAATCACATTTTTTTTGGCTTGTGGGCTTGATGAAATTTATGAAAAACAGTCGGGACAGTCATGTTTTGAGGGACCAAAATGCAATATTTTTAAAACATATTTCTATCCTAAGTAGCCCCTGATATCTACTTTCCAACCCAATTTGAATCACTCAATTTGGATTTGAAACGAAAAACTTCGAACCAAAACATTGACAGGGTGTCTAGCAGGCAACTTAGGAACAAAGTTGGGACAGTCAGTTTTTGGAGGCCTAAATGAATGAATTTTTAAAACCTGTTTCTATGGTAGATTCCCCTATGAATATAATTTACAATTCAATTGGAATCACTCATTTTCGATATCTTCTGGGGAAGTTATGATCAAAGTACTGACTGTCTATCGTAAATCAACACTCTTAAAACTTTGTTTTTCCGGCTGTTCCTTACAGTATTTTACCTATCAATTCTTCTTGTTTTCAAAACTTGTTTATATTGGAGATAAATAAATTAATCTACTTTCATTTCCTATTTGAATCATTCGAATCCGACATCAAACGAAGAATCTATACTTAAAACATTCACTGTTGTTCTAAGTGGGGTAAGCGAAAATGACTCTGTTATGCAGGTTGTTCTAAGTAAAATTGACATATAATATTATTGAATTTTTAAAACCTGTTTCCATTGGAGATACACCTTTGAATTAGCTCTCATTTAGCTTTGGAATCACTCAATTTGGACAAAAAACAAAGAAGTTGTGATTAAAACACTGCTGGTTAATATGGTCGACCACTGCTCTCCCGCAGGTGACAAATAAATTTTACTTTGTTATTTTCTCCATGGATTTGTTCTACAGAGTAACTACTTGTTAGTTTTTTTGCATAATTCTTGGATTAGGGGAGCCTTGCACCTCTCTTTCTCCATGATTTAATGTTTTATTACAGGTAGACACTCGTTTTTTTTGCAGGTCCTAGGAGAAAAAGAATGTCAATTTATGGACGAGTGATTCTTCAAAGAAATTTTAAATGAAACAAAGGAATTTCATCCAACTCATTACCCAACGGATTCATAATAGAAGAAATGAAGAATTGATTTCCATTTGAAGATTCATGTCATGTCTTTCCTGCCAAAACATTTTTCAAAAAGATCATTTTTTTTACATAATATCATAGTTGTTGTAACATAATTTATTTACATATTGTTTTTAAATAAAATGTTGTTTCTTTTCTAATTTCTCTTATATTTTGTGTTTCACGTGTTGCTTCATTCAAAGTGTAACTCATCCTCAGCATCAATACAGTGAACAACGAATTCATTCTTTGCGTGCTTGCATTTTATGCTTGTGCATTTTTGCTATTCATTTTTTTGAAGAGACAACATTTGTGTGCACTTTTGTTTTTGCTGTTCCTTTTCCAAAAGAACAACATTTACGTTTTGTTGTTCCTTTTCCAAAAGAACAACACCTTTTGGGGCAGCAGTTTATTTTGTTGTTCCTTTTTCACTGTTCATTTTGTTGTTCCTTTTCCACAGTTCATTTTTCCGTTCCTTTTCCACGGTTCATTTTGCTGTTCCTTTTTCACGTTTTGCTGTTCTTTTTCAAATGGAACAACACTTCTGCACTTTCACTTTTTGTTGTTCATTTTCGAATGGAACAACACTTTTGCACTTTTACGTTTTGCTGTTCCTTTCCAAATGGAACAACACTTCTGCACTTTCACGATTTGTTGTTCCTTTCCGAATGGAACAACACTTCTGCACTTTTCATTTTTGTTGTTCCTTTTCCAAAGGAACGACACTTGTGTTTTTGCTGTTCCTTTTCCAAAAGAACGACACTTGCATTTTTGCTGTTCCTTTTCCAAAGGAACGATACTTTTCCTTTTTGTTGTTCCTTTTCTAAAAGAACGACACTTGCGTCTTTGCTCTTCCTTTTCCAAAGGAACGACACTTTTAGTTTTTGCTGTTCATTTTTCCAAAGGAACGACATTTGCATTTTCACACTGTTTTTTGTGTATTTTTGCTTTTTTTGTGTGCATTTCCTTTGTTGTTCCCTACAAAGAACACCACTTTTTGAGTGTTTTTGCTGTTCATTCAAAAGAGCAACACTTTGGGATTATTTTCGAGAGCAACCCTTCCTTCCTCTTGTGGGATTATTCCTAATTCATCTCAACCACATTTTACTGATTCCATTTTATGGCATGAAGTACACTGCTTTTATGAGGACAAGAATTATGGATTCTTTTGAAGCGAGTTAATATCATGCACGTTATGATCTTTAACAGAACAGCTCCTTGATGATAGATTCTTTTCAAAAGGGACACAATTATTTATATATTACTTTACTGCATTGTTTTCTGCTGTACATGGTACTGATTGATCATCTTAATACCATGCTGGTTCCATCCTCCCTGGTTATAATCTTCTCTGTCTGTAATAAATGAGATTATGGGTATATATTTTTTTGTATTGACATGTTCAACTTCTTCCGCCATCCCTGCTCTTAAGGAGTACCGAGCCTCTCTATTTTTATCATAAAAATGTGTAATAACAACAAAATTTTGTTCGCAGATGGAGGATAGGGGGTCTCATTACGAGCCAGCCTACCATGTTCATAAGGTTGTAAGAAAATGATATTCCCATTATGGCCACCACACCAGGGTTATGATCCATTGGATAGCCAAATTATCCTTGGAACAGGAGGTCTCATCACGAATCGGCCTGATCACTTTTGCTACATCCCAGTGAATGGCAGTGTGGTTATCTGGTTACCACGCCAGCACACTGATCTCTTCTGTAGAACATCACTGTAACTCTCCATTTATAAATTGAGGATCCTGGCTCATATGGGTTAAAAAGCAACCCTGCCGAGGCTATGGACGCCTGCTGGCAGCAGCGGCTCTGCTTATGGTATTGAAGTTATATCTTATCGTCAATTATTATTATAATACCCTTTTCTTATTTTTTCTTTTTATCAGAGAAGTTATTTCCTTAACTTTTTCCCTGTTTTGAACTTTTATGCATGAGAAATTGTTTTATGATCAATCGCATCATTTTCAGCTAGCATACTATCAGTAAAGCATCTTTTTGGCATATTGTTGTTCTTTTTCTCTTTTTCATCACTTATCATCAATTCAAAGCGTCCTATCTCTTATTCATAACTATCTTTACACACTCTGCGCTCATTATAACCATAACTCTCGTCGTCCTATCATTGACATGTGTACTCTACTGCTGTATTGTTCATTCCCTTGCCTTGCCATCAGCATAACACCTTTCATAGGCTTTATGGTCATGAAATCCCTTTTTCAATTGGAGAGGGGAATGTATGCATTATGGGATTGCATGCGCTATGATTACTACACCCTGCCATAACTTGTTGATTTGACAAAAGTTTTTCTGACTGAAAGTTTTGCATGCATCTTATCTATTTCTATTCAAAGCTAACACTATGGATTCAAGAACATTGTATGCAAAATAGTTCTTTGTTTACAGGAGAACAATAAGTATGGGTAGAATTCTATTCACAGCATGACTACACTATTGCAACTAACAGAAGAGGCTCGAGCAACTCGTGAACGTGAACAATTCTTCAGACATGATGTGCTTACTTGGATTCCACCTTTTGCATCACTTTCAGTGCCAACTCTGCCTACATCAGTTTCAACAAATGTCAGTACATATATGTCATTCCACATTTTTCTTTTTGGAGGTAAAACTTGAGGTAAAATAGCATAATTTTTTTCTTTATTACGAATTTAGAAGAATTTAATGAAATCCATTTTGAGCATTATTTATCATCCTTCATTCCACATCTTTACCACTTCCCCTTTTTCAGCGGCATATCATCTTTCAGTTTGGGGGAGTGTTGCTTTCATTCATTTCTTTCTTATGACCATGTCCTTCATATTCTTTATCATCCATTGCTATTCTTATTCATTCTCAACACCTCCCTTATTCCTTGTTGTTTTACACCAAGCATAGACTTCAATAGCTAGTAGCAACCACCTCTATTTTTTTTCTAGCATCGCATGAGGGCAAGCTAATTTTTCAAAGAGGGGGAGGAATTGCTACGCATGATGGATGTTTTCTATTTTCTTTCTCATTTAAGGCATACAATTTTAGTGTAGAAATTGATTTCCATAATATTTTTAAAGCTATGAACTCAATTCTTGTGATTTTTGGAAAATACAGAGGTATCATTAATACAAACCCAGACAATTTCAAGATAAATTGGTTCATAAAATTTTGGAAATCATGCACTCTCAGCTACAGCCATTTTGTTTATATCTCATGATCCGTGCATCAAAACAGTCTGATTTTTGGATCATAAAGGCATTCATATATTATAAATTTACTTGCCAAATTTCAGCAAAAGCTGGTTTGTAGTTTTTGAGAAAATGGTTAATGAAGTTTGCTGTTACTTATATCATATTTTGTTGCAACTTCATATATACATATAGTTGAATGTCAATGTAAAAATTGTTATGCCTTCATCAAGATTACTAAAAGTGAATATTCATTAATTAAGGAAGAATTCATTTGTTCTATCCATTTCATGAGCTGAGATGAACATATTTTTTATTGCTTGGTTAACACATGGGTTTTTGTCTTTGGGTTGCATGAGGACATGCAATATATTCAGTTTTCGTTGCATGAGGACATGCAACATATTGAGTGTGGGGGTATGTTGGGTCGTTAATATGCCATTATTATTATCACTTGTGAACACTTATTCCACCCATTTCTACCATTCTTCATCACGTCATTTGTCATAATTTATTATATAAATCCATTTTATGATGATTTATGCTCTTATGAACAAATATTATTTATTCTCCTTTATTTCTAATAAATTGATGATTATGCATGATTTTATCAATGATAGTTTTAATAAATTGGTTGTAACATTATTCACCATTTTTAGCCTCCAAGATAATTTCCAGATTGAAGATTTGATCATTAAAAGTGCCAACTCAACAATTCGCTGGAATAAGAAGTGATAGTTTTGCGGTTTGGATTCTGGGCAAATGAAGAAGAATCTGAAAAAATCTGGAACATGGGTTTTGTCCAGAACGGATCGAATTAACTTTGGTAAAGAACAGTTTGCCCAAATTCGGCTTGTACTGAGAGAAACGCAGGGTTCTTTGAGCACGATTTTCTTAGATTCGCTGTGTGGCCGTTTTCCAAATCTCAGCTGCAAAAGCCAAATTCGCCTTGCTCTTGTTGAAAGATGGAAATATATCTTCTTGTTGATCAATTGGTTGGAAACAATCTAATTTTGTAATAGAAATCATGTTGTAATTATCTCTGTTGAAACTTCTCTCTTATCTCTCTCTATTTAAATGAAAATAGAGATCAGAGAAGGGATGGATTCGAATGATGGAATTGAGGATGAATTATAGATTGAGAATTGAGGATGGCAGAGAGAATGGATGATGGCTGAGAGATTGAGAGACTTATTGTTGTAATCCACTGTAACTCTGCTTTGATATTTTAATATAAATCTAGTTGCCATTCCATCTTTGATCCTGAAGTAACCCAGCAGCATCCATTGGTGTTAAGGGCCCAGCCTCTGGTGGAGTACGCTGCTGCTGTATTATATCTTTATGCTTCATGTGTGGTTTGATCTCTTTCTTTTACTCTGTTTAGTAATCTGACGCACTTTACTATTCTACATATCAGCGCTATTAGATATACTTGATTGGATACTATCATTATTTGCAACAGGAATGCTATGTTATCATTTTAACTTTGTATCGCATTGCTGTTCCTTTTGATAATTGATATAACATTGCCATTCCTTACAGATTGTCATTCGATTACAGATTAACCACGCTGTATGTTCCTAAAACGGTACAA
This sequence comes from Pinus tabuliformis, assembly GCA_031772625.1. Classification (NCBI taxonomy): domain Eukaryota; kingdom Viridiplantae; phylum Streptophyta; class Pinopsida; order Pinales; family Pinaceae; genus Pinus; species Pinus tabuliformis. The sequence continues at coordinate 926,980,645 of CM062817.1, read as the reverse complement.
CTGTATGATGTATTCTTAAATTGTGACTGTTGTTTATTCGGGATTGCTGTTCCGTTACACTTGCTGTTACTTTATACCTGTGATTCATGCATATTGTATCGAAGCTCGGATTACTGTCTCTTTTAATGATAAGTGTGTTGCGTGCTTGATTTGGATTTTTGTACATTCATATTTAATCTGCTGTTCCATTTCCTGTTATTCGCATTATCTTTGCTTTGGTGTGAAGAACGGTCCGAAATTGTAGTGGGCATTGGCATTTGTTGTCTAGTCCCCAGGATGATCTTTTCCTTTATTACTTTTGGTTACATCAATTTCCAAAGGGATGAGTTATTGTTACTGGACCCTTGACTGATACATTGCTTATTTTTCCGAATGAATGATTTAGGCTTCAAGGTATTTTGTTGTTGATTTCCATTAATTAGAGTTTGCTGTTCAGATTCCTTTAATTACAGTTTGCTACCCATTTACTTTGTTGTTCATTTCTGTTGATTAATTGCAATAGTTTGCTTTTAAATAGTTTTCCTAGTTTACTTTCAATGGCAGTTTTAGTTCAATTTCGATTTCCTTTTAATTGCTTTAAAGCAGGACTGTCGACTGTAGAGAACATTGGTTATTGCTTCCTCGTTCCCAGATTGATTGTCTTGTTCTGGTTTGATTTCAATTGCATCAATATCTAGAGGAATGAGTTATTGCTACTGTATCCTCGATTGATGGTTGTTTGAGTGAATGATTTAGTTTAGAACATTTCAGTTTCTTGCTGTTCCAATTAGATTTTGTTTCCAGCTTTCATTTAATTTTGCATTTTAAGCACTATACTGCAAAACATTACTCTTGAGTAAATAGCCGCCTCAAACTGAGTACACTCTTGAAATAAAAAATCGTCCCTGGGTTGATAATTAATATGAAGGTAATTAGGAGTTAAAAAGACACCTTTTTATCGCTCCACAAGGGTTAGCTTAAATTTGCATTTAATAGCAATTTATTATCCATTTGTTATTGCCCTTGTTAGGTCCCTATAATACTAGTGATTACCCCATTACTATTGTAGTGGTATCTCTTACTAATATTGTTATTACCGTGCCCCATATTGTTATTATTGTGCCCCATAGAATCCCTCTATTGTTATTTTTGTGGCTTTATATTATTATTGTTAGGTCGGCTGGGTTATATTGTGACTCCTTAGACTCCTATATATAGAAAGGAGGTTTTGTCATTTGAATCATCCAAGAATTGTTCATTTATGTAATGTAAAGGAGGTTGCCCCCTCGAAGAGGCTAAATTATAAGGCGTTGATCTATCTTTTATATCTTTTTATGCGCTGGTTTCATAACATTTGGTATCAGAGCTTTGGATTCTAGGGTTTTGCTGCTCCAAATAGGTCATCGTGGTATTTTCGCTATAACTTTTTTCTGAGACGTTTCAGAAGCAAAAAAAAACCCATTTGAGACGAAATCACACTAAACCTCGGGTCCAAATTTCAGGTCTGTTTGCACTATATTTGTAGAGATATGATCTGAGGAAGTTGGTCTTTTTGTAGACTCCTGAATTACATTCCAAACAGGTGACCTGGGGAAAATTGTCATAACTTTATCTTTGAGCATCGGATTGAAATTTCGTAAGAAGGTACAGAAATAGGACGGACTGTAGTTTCTTGTATATATTTTTCAGGGCCAAAGTTTGAAACAGTGACTCGTGGCACGTCATAAAAGTTCGCTTTACTGAACTAGTCTATAATCAGGTCACTGTGGGAGATTTGGCATAACTCTTCCCTGGAGAATCCAATTTGGATGAGACAGGTGGCATTGGAAAGAGGACGCAAAGGGCTATTGTAGGTCACAATTTCAGAACTGGTTGATCCGAAATTACAGAGATACATCAGATTCAATATCAAGCTCCTATAAAGTGAAAAAAAGGTGTGTAGTTTTTAAATTTTTTTTGCATAAGCTTGGTTTGAAAAATTAGTTTGAAGGAATTCAAAGGGCATAGTAAAACATTATTATCAGTAATTGATGCCCCGATGAAAGAAAATGTAAACACTTAGTAAGCAACCTGAAAGCTCTAGGATGACTCATGAAGAAGAGGAAGAAATGCAACATGATATGTCAAAATTACGAGACCAAGTGCAACAAGTGTCACTTGCACAAAAAGTAACAGAATCTAAGATGGATGGTTTAAAGAAAGATGTGGAAGCTAAGATGGATGGTTTAAAGAAAGACATAGAAGATAAGATGGATTGTTTAAAGAAAGGCGTAGAAGCTAAGATGAATGACGTGGAAGCTAATATGGATGATTTAAAGATAGATTTGAAGACAGACATGGAAGATTTGAAGACAGATTTGACAAAGTTTCTACAAGAAATGTTTACTAATGGTGAAAGGGTAGTAAAGGAAACTCATGATAAGAACAAAATAAATGTTAATCATGATTTCATAGTCTCTAATGTTGGACCAAAGACCCACCCTATTCCAAAAATCAATATGAGGAAGTTCGATGGCAAGGATCCCACAACATGGATATTACAAATGGAGCAAATTTTCGATCTCAATAATGTGCAAAACACACAAAAGGTATGTATTGCAACTTTATATTTGGAACCAACTCAGTTTATATGGTATCAATGGCTATGCTCTCGTAAACAAATTATCACTTGGCAATTTTTATGGAAGAATTGACATCACATTATGAGGATACAAAAAACAACACTTTTTTTAGCCAATTGATAAGTCTCAAACAAAAAGGGTTCAATAATGGAGCACATTGAGGAGTTCCAAAAATTGAACATAAGGGTAAAAAATATTATAGAGGAGCATAGGATTGATGTGTTCATAGAGAATTTAAAGAATAATATCCAACATGATGTTCGCCTTTGGGAACCTAATTCATTAGAGAAGGCATTCAGGTTAGCAAGAAAAATGGAAAGCAAAATTATGGGAACTAGGAAGCATACCACTCACAACTATAAAGATGGAAGTGTTGTTGCCCCTAGTCTTCCAAAACCTATAAAGTTGACACCACAACTTGGAAGGAAAAAGAGCAAAAGGGCCAAAATGTAGTGGCCAATCTAGGGTGCTAGATTAGACTAGATTTATTATCAACCAGGGTAAGTAAACTTCGAAGCATGTGTCTAAAGTCTATAGACATAAAGGATTCCTAACTAAGTGTTTATTGTGATAGGCTACAATACTCCTTTACAGAAGGTTAAGATATGTTTCCTCTCACCTTAACACTCAGATCACCAAACTTATCTAATTGTCCTAAGGATACAGCGTATTGCTAGACTGAGATTTTAATCCTCTTACAAGGATGCTATGCACAAAAGCTCTGTCTAGTTAACACTTAAACATTCATGAAAAATCAAAAGCACACTAAAGTTTAAATGCATGAAAATAGAGTCTATGGAGATTCTTTAAAATATAACGATGGATCAAATCTCTTACAAGATATGGTTCAATGATCTAACGATAAAATCTTCAAGCTATCACCATAAATACCATTTGTGAGAATTTCTAATCAAATCGACAAAGTCATAAACATGGAAATAACACTAAACAAAATGCGTTCTATTCAAATTAAAAAAAAACTGCTAAGGAATGAAATTAACAGTATACCAATCCACGCAGGGCCTGTCCACGTTTCAATGGTACACTGAAGTAAACTCAAGCAACGAGAGTATTAACGCATAAACACTACTGGAGTAAAACCATGACTATATTTAAGTGCTGAAGATTGCAATCACATACAAGAGTTCTATTCTCAAACAATGAACAGAGATAATAATCGTAACTGTTATTGAAAACAAAATAATACGCAGTCTTTATCTACTTGTCCCTATCTGAATCGAATGTACATTCATTAAGCAGATGGGTCTTTTGTGCTCTCCTGGATCTTCTTGTATATGTAGTGAAAATTTTATCTTGCTCCATTTTCTGGGCAGCCTCTTGTCTCATCTTTCTCGTCCTCACACTACCACTGGGTGGAGGGACATTGCTTGATTTGCGCACAGGGATCTCTTCATCAATGTCAAGCATAAATCCTGAGTGTTCTTGCTGTTCTTGCTCATCCTCTCCATCTTTGATTTGATTGGCAGCCAGAAATTCCTTCCATGTTTTTCCCCTCCTCTGCACTTCAATTTCAATTAGAATTTTAATTAACCCAGAATGACATAAACTTTTATCTTCATTACCCTTTTGCTTTTGGATAGTTTTTGACATCTTGGTCAAGCTCTGCAAGAGGAAATATGGTAAACTAATGGTGCACTGCCCTTTTAAATGTAAAAGGGGTTTGATGTGGTATAAATAGACTATGTTGTAACGACCCTCACATGTAACAAATTTTTGAATGATATACACCATTTTGTCCCATGGATGCATAGGCCAGCTCCTAGTGACACCCTTCTTCTAGTTAACAAATGAAACCCTCGACCTGGACATGAATTGGGTCCATGATTTTTCTTTGAATTGTTTTGTTTTCAAGTACTTTTCTTCTTCTGGGCTGATCCCCAAGGATTGTGCTATGGTGTCTTCTGAGATCCTAAATGAGAAATTGCCTATCAATGCTTTCTCCCCACTAAATGTAAAGGCAAACTATTTAGTTACTTCCTCATTCATCCCATTAAACTTCTCCAAGAAGGGTAGCCATTGTTTTTCTCTTAAAATTGCAATACAGTCATCGTGGTACTGAGAACTATCAAATGTGTTTGGCTCTACTATATTAGTCATTTTGACAGAGAAACTCCTGCTCTAACCCTCTTCGTTTATGCTTACTAATTTAACAAGGGTATTTTGGTTTGTTACCTTTGCTTTTTGTTCCACACAACTGTCCTGGTGGCGCCCTCTGTTCTTCAAGATCAGCTCCTTCAATGGCTTAAGAAGTGACCGGATGACTGTCCTTGAATTATGGCGGAGGTGGAAACTTGTGAACCCAATTACTGTGCTTTCCTTTTCGTAGCACTTGTTGTTCTCGGCCTTTGTTTCTGAAATCACAACACTTGAATTGCTAGTATGGAACACCCTTTTTACAAATGAGAATGAAATGGAATTTTAACAACCAACTTGACCCAATTCACTATAATAATAAGAGAGCGTATTCATATTTCAATGACAGAGGAGTAGCTGTACTGGGTTGTATGAGTACCATCATGAGAACGCTGTAAGCATGTATGGAGTACTGGAGTATAATAACGAATAGTTGTTTGCATGAGTCGACTTGGTCGAACGATCATGTTATAACTTAGCCGATTCAAAAACAATGAATGAAGCCGTGTAACATTTGGCTTTCCAATAGTTCACCACCTGTCCCTTGCTCATTGGTACTTGGCCGAATAGGGAGATGTTGGACTGATAGTAAAGTTTGATGGCCGATAAGGAGTTAATAACAAGGCTGGGAGGGTGGTATAATAGAGGATTTAAAAATAATAGGAAGAGTATGGGGATAGGCTAGAGTGTTGGGAAATGATAGGAATTAGGAATATGACAAGGGTGATGGATATGAGGGTGTTTTTGAAATTGATCATAAGAAGTCATAGTCATCACATTTAACACTAAATTAATCTAAGAATTTAAATGTTAAAAATAAAAATTACAACAATACATTACACTTTATTGGTTGATCAAGAATTGAGTTGGCATGCATAGGTAGGACTGATCTTTTTTGTTCAGATATGACTAATCTTCACTGTCCATAACAGGTCCCTTCTGAGATGAATTTGGATACAACAGGTCCCTCTGAGATCTGGAGAATGTTTGTGCAGCTTCTTTGAAATCTGGAAAAGAACTATATGTGTGCAGCTTCCTTGATCTTTGGTGTTTGATGGAGCCTCAATGACGAGCAACCTTTGAATCTCTGTTGAAACTTTGTTGAAGTAACTTGAGATAACAGTCTCTAACAGGTCCCTTTTATGTTTGTTGAACAGGTCCCTCTAATGTTGGTGCTGGTAACATGGTCTTCTGAACAGGTCCCACTGCATAGTGCTTAAATAGGTCCCTCTGATTAGAACAAAGACAAAAACAACTTCTTTATTGAAATACTGAAGTGCTGAAACAAAATCTTTGAGAATTTACAATGAGGAGATGAGATAAGAAAAACAAAAATTTCGATGCTTCTCCCCCACTAAAGCTTTGACTTGTCCTCAAGTCATTATTGAATCGATGTGTTATGAAACCAGCTCAAGAAAAGATAGAAAAGATAGATCAATGCCTTAGAATTCAGCCTCTTCGAGGGGGCAACCTCCTTTATATTACATAAATGAACAATTCTTGGATGATTCAAATGACAAAACCTCCTTTCTATATATAGGAGTCTAAGGAGTCACAATATAATCCAGCCGACCTAATAATAATAATATAAATCCACAAAAATAACAATAGAGGGATTCTATGGGGCACAAAAATAACAATATGGGGGTAATAGGGGCACAACAATATAAATAAGGGGTATAACTATAATAGTAATGGGGTAATCACTAGTATTATAGGGACCCAACATGCCCCTCTCCTTCAAAAAAGTGTTGTCCTCAACGCTTGAGTAATTCTGGATACTTCTGCATAAAATTCTCATCCTCCCATGTGGAATCTTCAGCGGATAAGTTCTTCCACTTGATAAGATACTCTGAAATTGATCGATTTCTTGTTTCTGTGACTGCTTCCGGTTCCAATATAATTTTTCCTTCCTCGTCAAGTTCTGGCAATATTGTTTGAATTGGGAGCTTGTCGCCTATAACCTTCTTTAAACATGAAACATGGAAAACTGGGTGTAATCGAGAAGCTACAGGAAGCTCCAATTTGTATGCAATAGTACCAATCTTTTGCAACACCTTGTACGGACCATAATACTTTGGTGATAGTTTATTATCCTTCTTAGCTTGCTTTAGGGACATTTGCTTATATGGTTGTAGCCGTAGGAATACCCAATCACCTACATCAAAACTTCTTTCACTGCGATGTTGATCTGCCTGTTGTTTCATTCTATTTTGTGCCAACACGAGGTTATCCTTTAAGAGTTGGAGGACTTGTTGTTGATGTTTGATGTGATGTTCCACTGCCTGAACCTTAGAATTTTCTCTTAAATATGATGTGATGGATGGTGGTTGATACCCATAAAGAGCCATAAATGGGGTCATTTTTGTTGCTGTATGGAAGGAAGTGTTATACCACCATTCAGCCAGAGGCAACCATTTGACCCATTGTGTCCGTTTATCAGATACAAAGCAACGAAGATATCCTTCCAAAAATTTGTTTACTATCTCAGTTTTCCCATCAGATTAAGGATGATAAATGAGCTAACTGAGTACCAAGACAAGAAAATAATTCTGTCCAAAAATTTCCAGTGAAAATGGGATCTCTGTCACTTACAATAATCTTTGGGTTTCCATGTAGCTTTTGAACTGTTTCCATAAATGCAGTAGAAACTGTACTAGCTTTAAATGGGTGTGATAATGCACAAAAGTGTGCATACTTGGTAAGTCTGTCAACTACCACCATGATGACACTCTTTCCCTTAGACTTGGGTCAACCTGTGATAAAATCCATTGAAACCTCCTCCCAACGTTGGCTTGGAATGGATAAAGGTTGTAATAGACCCGGTGTCTTAATTGTTTCAACTTTATTTTGTTGGCAAACCAAACATTCCGCCACAAACTTTTGAATATCTGATTTAAGGCCATCCCAAAAAAATTCCTTCTTAACCCTGTGGTAAGTTTTTAAAAATCCTGAGTGCCCTCCTAAGGGAGAAGTGTGCAATTCCATAAGAATCTTTTGTTTTAGCTGGGAATTCTTATAGAGGTATAAGCGATATTTGTACCATAACGAATCATTTTGCCAGCGAAATGTATTAGAAGTACTGGAATCTTGTTGTAGCTTTCGAATAAGTGCCCACACTTCTTCGTCATTCTTCCATTCCTCCCTTGCTTCGTTTATCCAATCTGGTTGGATAATAGAAATGGCACACAACAATGCTTCCACATCCTCATCCTTTCTTGAGAGTGCATTTGCCACCACATTTTGCTTCCCTTTTTTGTAGATGATTTCAAAGTCATAACCCAACATCTTTGTGACCCACTTTTGTTGCTCTTCAGAGGATAATCTTTGTTCTAAAAAGTATTTAAGGCTATCATGATCCGTTTTTACCTTGAAGTGTCTTCCCATTAGGTAGGGTCGCCATTTCTTAAGTGCATGGAGTTTTGCCAACATTTCCTTCTCATAAATAGCTTTGCTTAAAAACTTTCCCTTGATTGGACGACTTTCAAAAGAAATGGGTCTTTCATCTTGCATTAAACAGCACCAATTCCATTTCCTGAAGCATCACATTCCACAATAAAGGTTTTTGTGAAGTCCGGTGTAGCTAAGACCGGTGCTTGGCACATTGCCTCTTTAAGATGTTCAAAGGCCTTTGTTGCTTCCGGAGTCCATGAAAATGAATCTTTCTTCAATAATGTTGTTAGAGGTGCTGCTATTCTCCCATAATTCTTAACAAACTTGCGATAATACCCTGTCAACCCAAGAAATCCTCGCAGATGCTTTATGGATGTGGGGATTTTCCATTCCTTAATGGCTTTAATTTTGCTAGGGTTTACCTTAACTCCTTCATGAGATACAATATGACCCAAATATTCCACCTCCTGGACTCCAAAGAAACATTTGGATCTTTTTGCATATAATTGTTTCTCCTCCAATAGTTGTAGCACCCTGTCAACATGTTCAACATGATCCTTCCAAGACTTGCTGTAGATTAGTATATCATCAAAAAATACTAACACAAATTTTCTAAGGAATGGTTTGAAAATTGAATTCATCAAACTTTGAAATGTTGAAGGTGCATTGGTAAGGCCAAAAGGCATGACCAAAAATTCATAATGACCCTCATGAGTTCTAAATGCCATTTTCGGAATGTCTTCAATCTTCATTCTGATTTGATGATATCCTGAACGAAGATCCAACTTGGTGAAGTAAATTGATCCATGCAATTCATTCAGTAATTCATCAATGACAGGAATGGGGAACTTATCTTTAATAGTGAGCTTGTTGAGCTCCCTATAATCCGGACACATGCGCCATGATCCATCCTTCTTGTGCACCAATACTACTGGAGCTGAGAAAGAACTTTGACTCGGTTGAATTATACCAGCCTCTAGCATTTCTGCAACCATACGTTCAATTTCACTTTTTTGGACATAGGGATATCTGTACGGCCTGATGTTTGGAGGAACACTTACTGGAATCAGATGAATAGCATGATCATGATCACGCATAGGTGGGAGACCTTTGGGAGTCTCAAATACCTTGGAATGATTGTCCAGGACTTTTTAGAGATCTGGAGAAATAGATGATTCCAATGTGGAAACATCTAGTGAACATAATTGTGCAATTACACCTCTTTGCTCCTTTTTTAGAAGCTTAGTCATGCCATTAGAGCTGATTATCTTTCCTGGTTTCCCTGCAATACCCCTTAATTCAATTTCCTTTCCTTCCGCAGAAAATTTTATGAAAAGTTCTTGAAAATTAAAAGCTATTGTACCCAAGGATTGTAGCCATTGGACTCCTAGTACAACATCGCACCTCCCATTGGAATGGAAAGCATTGGGCTAGTCAATACATATTCTCCCAGGGATAGCTTGATATTATGGCACTTTCCAGAGCAATTTATTGTTCCTCCATTTGCAATCATCACTTGACACTCTGGTGCCGGATATAGGAAGCAATTCAATTCTTTTGCTACCCGACAATTAATGAAATTGTGGGTGCTTCCTGAATCAATCAACACTATTACCTTTTTCTTCTTGATTTGTCCTTCTATCTTGATGGTTTGAGGAGTGGTAATTCCCGCCAATGCATTACAAGATATGGTCGGATTTATTTGTTCTTCATCTAGGCTTTGTTCCTGGAATATATCCTCTTCTTTTGACCTTTCTTGCTCCTTTTCTTCTTCCTCTTCACAATCTATGTAGAATAATTTCTTCTCAGCACACTTATGACCTTTTGTGTATTTGCTATCACAATTGTAACAAAGCCCTTTTTCTCTTTTTTCTTCCAATTGTTGTGGTGTCAACCTTGTAGGTTGTGGAAGACTAGGGGCAACAACACTTCCGTCTTTATAGTTGTGAGTGGTATGCTTCCTAGTTGCCATAATTTTGCTTTCCATTTTTCTTGCTAACCTGAATGCCTTCTCTAATGAATCAGGTTCCCAAAGGCGAACATCATGTTGGATATTATCCTTTAAAGACCCTATGAACACATCAATCCTATTCTCCTCTGGAATATATTTTACCCTTATGTTCAATTTTTGGAACTCCTCAATGTGCTCCATTATTGAACCCTTTTGTTTGAGACTTATCAATTGGCTAAAAAAAGTGTTGCTTTTTGTATCCTCATAATGTGCTATCAATTCTTCCGTAAAAATTGCCCAAGTGATAAATTGTTTACGAGAACAAAGCCATTGATACCATACAAACTGATTTGGTTCCAAATATACAGTTGCCATACGTACCTTTTGTGCGTTTTGCACATTATTGAGATCGAAAAATTGCTCCATCTGTAATATCCATGTGGCGGGATCCTTGCCATCAAACTTCCTCATATCGATTTTTGGAATATGGTGATTCTTCGATCCAACATTAGCGTCTATGGAATCATGATTAACATTTCTTTTGTTCTCATCATGAGTTTCCTTTACTACCTTTTCACCATTAGTAAGTATTTCTTGTAGAAAATTTGTCAAATCTGTCTTCAAATCTGCCATGCCTGTCTTCAAATTTGTGTTCAAATCTATCTTCAAATTGTCCATCTTAGCTTCCACGCCATTTATCTTAGCATCTGTTAACTTTTGTGAGCGTGAGATTTGTTGCACTTGTTCTTGTAATTTTGATATATCATGTAGCATTTCTTCCTCTTCTTCATGAGTCATGCTAGAGCTTTCAGGTTCCTTACTAGGTGTTTGCATTTTCTTTCCTCAGGGCATCAGTTACCAATAATAATTCTCTACTATGCCCTTTGAATTCCTTCAAAATAAATTTTCAAACCAAGCTTAAGCAAAAATTTAAAAAAATCTACACACCTTTTTTCACTTTGTAGGAGCTCGATATTGCCTCTGATGTATCTCTGTACTTTCCAATCATCTAGTTCTGAATTTGTGACCTGTAGTAGCTCTCTGTGTCCTCTTTCCAATGCCACCAATCTGATCCAAATTGGATTCTCCAAGAAAGAGTTATGCACAATCTCCCAAGATGACCTGATTATAGACCTTTCCAGAAGAGCGAAGTTGTATGAAGTGCCCCGTATACAATTTTCGATATTTGATTCTGAAAAAGATATAAAAGAAACTACAATCCGTCCTCTTTCTGTACCTTCTTACGAAATTTCAATCTGATTCCCAGAGAGAAAGTTATGATAATTTTCCCCAGGTCACCTGTTTTGAATGTAATTCAGGAGTCTGCAAAAAGACCAACTTCCTCAGATCATATCTCCGAAAATATCATGCGAAAAGCTCTGAAATTCGGACCCAAGGTTTAGTGCGATTTCTTCTCAAATGGGTTTTTTTTGCGACTTCTGAAACATCACAGAAAAGAATTTATAGCGAAAATGCCACGATGACCTATTTGGAGCAGCAAAACCCTAGAATCCAAAGCTCTGATACCAAATGTTATGAAACCAGTTCAAGAAAAGATAGAAAAGATAGATCAACGCCTTAGAATTCAGCCTCTTCAAGGGGGCAACCTCCTTTACATTACATAAATGAACAATTCTTGGATGATTCGAATGACAAATCCTCCTTTCTATATATAGGAGTCTAAGGAGTCACAATATAATCCAGCCGACCTAACAATAATAATATAAAGCCACAAAAATAACAATAGAGGGATTCTATGGGGCACAAAAATAACAATATGGGGGTAATAGGGGCACAACAATATAAATAAGGGGTATAACTATAATAGTAATGGGGTAATCACTAGTATTATAGGGACCCAACACGATGAATCAAACATGGAACAAAAAGAAAAGGAATTCTTACCAGCCAAAGAATTGGGTTTCAAGTAAGAATTCTGGGTTAGAGTGTGCCAAAGTCTGGTTTTCACATCTAAACCATTATTATTATTTTTTTTTAACTTTTATTTTTTTAATTAATTTATTAATTAATATATATATATATATATATATATATATATATATTTTTTTTTCTAAATTGAAATGAAATGAACTAAGGTAGAGATACTATAGCTGAAGGCTGTAATATCTCAACCTCCCTTTGCTGAGATACAGTTTGAAGAAAATCTTCCTTGGTGATGGGCTTATGATAGAGTTTCAACCTATGGCCATTGAAAAGAAAGGGGTTACGTTCTCCATCAATGGTAATAAGCTGGACTGATCCATTCTCATAAACTTGAACTATTTCATATGGGCCCATCCAATGTGTGGTAAATTTGGCTTTATGATCTTTGAATTTAGAGTCAAAGAGTAAAGCCCAGTCTCCTTCTTTGAACTGTTTCTTTTTGATATGTGCATCGTGCCACTGCTTTCTTTGTTTCTCCATGAGGAGTGTTGTCTCCTCTACTTGCTGCCGCATTTCATCCAGCTGGTTCAACTGCTGAATTATTTCTTGTTGTGCTTCATTAAGATCAATTCCCAAATCTGCAGCCATCTTATAAGTGTGTATTTGAAATTCAATAGGAAGCATTACCTCTTTGCCATACACCAACTGATATGGTGTAAATCCTATAGTATTCTTCCACGTGATTCTATAAGCCCAGAGTGCATCTTTGAGCTTCTCCTCCCAATTCTTTCTTTTCATTGCTACGGTCTTAGTGATAATTCCTTCCAATGTTTTATTTGTGGATTCCACCTGGCCATTGGCTTATGGATGGTAAGGTGTACTTCTTCTGTGCTTGATTTGATATTTTACTGTGATGTCCTTAACGATGTACTTCTTACCATTAGAGGTTGGATTAATGGGTCCTATGAAATCTAGAGCCCATTTTTCAAATGGCTCTAGGTGTACTTGAGGCTGAAGTGGCATCTCATCTGTAGCTGTTGGCCTACCCATTCTTTGACAGCTATCACAACCCTTCACGTACTTCTTGGAATCCTTAAAAATAGATGGCCAGTAGTATCCAAGACTAAGAATCTTGAATGCTGTTCGTTTAGTTGCAAAATGCCCACCACACGGTTCATCATGGCAAGATTTTAAAATATCAATTATTTCATCATTTCTTACACATCGTGTAATAATCATATCATAACCAGTGTAAAATAAATCGCCATTAACCCATGAGTATCGAGCATTTTGTTTGACTAGCCTCTTCTTTTCCTTTGGAGTAAAGTATGGAGGTGTTCTTCCTGTGGACAAATAATTGGCCAAGTCAGCATACCAAGGATTCACTATTGAAATTGCAAATAAATTTTCATCTGGAAAAGAATCTTCAACCGGAACAACCTCACCTTGATTTTGCAGTCTAGAAAGAAAATCTGCCACCTGATTCTCCTTACCTGGTCTATCTAACACTGTGATGTTAAATTCCTATAACAATAACAACCATCTGGTAACTTTGCCACTAGTTACTGGTTTATTCATTAAATGCTTAATGGCAGAATGGTCAGTATGTACAAAAACCTCATAACCAGTTATATAATATTGGAATTTATTCACAACATGTATGATGGCAAGCATTTCTTTTTCTGTGACTGTGTAGTTTAATTCTGCAGGTGTTAGATTTTTGCTAATGAAATAGATGGCATAATGACAAGACTCCTCTTTTTGGCCTAATGAGGCACCTACTGCAGTATCAGATGCATCTGTAAAGATGTGAAATGGTAGGTTCCAGTTAGGTCCTTTTAAGACTGGTGTGGTTGATAACTTTTCTTTGAGTGTTTCAAATGCTTGCTGACAATTCTCATTCCAGTTCAAAGGTGTATCTTTTGCTAGAAGTTTAAACAGAGGTGAAGCTATTTTACTAAAATGTTCAATAAACCTTTTGTAATAGCTTGCATACCCAAGGAAACTTCTTACCTCTTTTTGAGTCTTCGGAATTGACAAATTGGCAATGATCTGGATTTTTGATGGATCAACTTTAATGCCTTGAAAAGAAATATAGTGGCCTAATACTATCCCCTCAGTTAACATCATAAAACACTTTTCATTGCTCAGGGACAGATTAGCTTCAATACATATTTTCAAAACTTTTTCAAGATTCTCTAATGCATGCTCAAATGAATTACCATACACTGAAAAATCATCCATGTAAACTTCAACACAATCATGAACTAAATCAGCAAAAATAGCTAATACATCTCTCTGAAATGTAGCTGGAGCATTGCAAAGTCCAAATGGTAAAACATTATAAGCATAAGTGCCCCAAGGACAAGTAAAAGTGGTTTTGTCCTGGTCCTATAAGGCTATCCTAATCTGGTTGTAGCCACTGAAACCATTAAGAAAAGAGAATGATGATTTCCCAGCTAATGTGTCTAGCACTTGGTCAATAAATGGTAGTGGGAAATAATCTTTGAGCGTTGCTTTGTTCAATTGTCGGTAATCAACACAAATCCGCCACTTACCATTTTTCTTGAGGACTACTACCAATGGGGATACCCACTGACTGTCAGAGATAGGATAGATAAAATTGACTTTCAACAGTTTTTGTAATTCCTCTCTAACAATATCTTGAAGCATGGGATTCATTCGTCTCTGCAGTTGCCTCACTGGTTTGATATTACTATCCGTATAAATATGGTGAGTGCATGTTTCAGGGTGAATTCTGTGCATATCGGTGTAGTCCCAAGCAAATGCTTTCTGGTATTTTCTCAATAATTGAATCAATTTTTCCTCCTGAGATGAGTCTAGGTGAGTGCCGATATTCAAAGTTTTTCCTGGACTAATCTCTATGGTCTTGCTCTGTGTGTTTGTGATAGATTGAATGGGAAAAATGTTCTGAAATGTTGTTTGTAAATATTGAATGGTGCATGTTTCCTGAAAATTTTGTGCCAAAAGTTCATCTGCAGCATGATATTGGTCATTTCTCAAATCTTTGGAAACATCAGGTTGAGAAAGGAAAAATTCTACCAAATCATCATTATTATGTTCTTGAAAATCATAGATTTGGTTGATGCTAAAAACATATTGAACTTCTTCTTTGTCATTGTATTTATCGTCAAGCCATAAATTATGTGCTACTGCTGGTGATTGTGCTGATGGGTAAAGAGTGAGTTGTTTTCTTTCAGTTCCTCGTGAAATGATCATATTACCCGATCGACATCCTATGAATGCATTAGTAGTTGCTAACCATGGTCTACCAAGGATGATAGGGTGTCCTCCTAAATTGGATTTTGGCTGAAGAACTAAAAATTCCACTGGATACTCCCGAGAGTCCAGTGAAACAATTATGTCCTCCAAAATCCCTTCAGGAATCACTTTAGACCTATCAGCGAGTGCTAGAACAATTGTTGTGTGCTGCAAGTTTGTGAGCTAGAGTGTTTTCATGGTTTCAAGAGTCATCACATTTATTGCGGCCCCAAGGTCAATTAAGGTGTTTGGAATATGTATGTTGTTAATGATTGTAGTGACTCTGGGAATACCAGGATCAACATACTTTTCCATTGAAATAGTGTTTTTCATAAGGCCAGCTAAATGTCCAATAACATGAATGGTTTGTGGATCAACTCTTTTCCTAGTAGGCTTTTTAAGGCATAGTTCTTTGATGGCTTTAGTATATATGGGAATGTCTTTTATGGCTTGTAGTAGTGGAATTTTTATATAGACATTCTTTAGCTCATCTAAAACATAAAACTGTGGTATAGACATGGGAAGTTTTGTTTGGACCAATCTGTCTGGAAAAGGTGGTGGATGCAACGGTTGCATTTGTTTATTTTTGATGTCATCATTTTGTTTCTTTTGAATTGGGGTTTCACTTTCATTTTCTTCGTTTTCTTCTTGTTTATCAGCTGCTGGAAATTCTTTATGAAGTATCTTTCCAAACCTCAAATTGATATTTTGCAAGGGTAATGTGGGATATGAGGGTCCCTCATCTACATTGTAAGCTGGTCTCTCTGCTCTGTTATTTGGATTTGGTACAGGTTGAGCAAGGATTTGAGTAGGTCTAGGAGGTTGTGGGTTAGATGGAAGTTGTAATTGTGGTGGATTTATTGGTGGAGGAGCAGGTAATTCTTGTTGAGTGGGTTGAGGTTGATGTGGGTAGACAACTTGCTACTGAGGATATTGCTGATATGGTTGAGGATATGATTGATAATGTTGAGAGTATTGTTGATATGGTCTCCATTGTTGTTGTGGGTAATTGTGGTGCTGCCATGGCATGGGTACATTCCACGAATTCTGAGCATACATCTGATCATGTGCAGGAAATTGTAAATTCTGGTTTGGGAACATACCTTGAGGTGGAGGTCTTGGCTGCCATGGTCTCTTTGCGCCCATAAAATACACATTCTCCATATCTGTATTAGCTGCCACATTACAATTCTGCAAAACCTTGACTTTAGAGCAATGAAATATATCATGATTTTCAGTACAAAAGGCACAGACTTGAATGTTTTCTAATGGACAGTCTTTCAAGGCATGTTTCTTCCGGCACTTTGAACAAAAGACAACCATTATTTGATCTTCCTCTTCTTGTCTCTTCTTGGCTTTTAGAGTGTCAATTTGAGTTCCTAAGGTACTTAATAGATCTGTTTTGAATTCTTCTAACAGGTTCCCTATTTTAGCCCTTGTGACACTTGCTGAAGCAGATTTTGTGGCTTTGGATGATATGGTTCTCTTTCCAATTTTGGCTTTGCTCCTAGAATACTTTTCACATAACTCAGCAATTCCTTCAAAAGGTAAAGTGGAAATATCACCTTTGCCCATCAAATTAAGATCATCTAAGTATTCCTCTCGAATTCTCTTCAAAAATATTGTTCGAATCAGATCAAGAGGCATGGTTCTGTGTTTTGATTTTTGTAAATTGTAAAAAAACCGCTCTAAGTACTCCTCTAAATTTTCATCCTCTTGTTGGTTCATCCTAAAGATATGATCTTTGGAATCTTTCGATCTACAATAAGGTTGGTATTTCTTTAAGAATATTCTTCTCATGCCATCCCAATCAGTTATCACATGTTCACCAAACCCCATGAACCATCTTAATGCTGATGCTTTTAATGTTGCTAGGAAGAGTCTAAGCCTATGGGAATCATCTGTGTAACCATATGTTCGACATACAATGTCAAACTCAAACAAGAATGAATCTGGGTCTTCTGAAGCCATGCCATAAAAGTTTGGTAGCACAGATGGAGGTATGTTTTTTATTTTTATTTCGTCATAATCTTCTGGTTCTTGGATAGGAAATTTAAAGGTTGACTCTTCCTCTTGACCTTGATTTGGTGGTCCTCTTTCTGATCCATGTCCTTCTTCAGCCATTTTGATAGGTTCCTCTATTGATTTAATTTCTTGTTCAGTGTCACTTGTTTCAAAGAGAAGTTCAAGGAAAGATTGTTGAGTTACGGTGCTACTTACTCCTTTTATAGAGGATTCAGGGAAATGTTTCTTCTGTGATTTGTGTGCTAATAGAATTTACCTCTCGATGAGTGTGAGTCTTTGCCCTGATTTCTGTTTATCCTCTAATTTTTGTATGGTGACTTCCTTAGCTGATGTTGTGTGTTCAACGTTTTCTAAAGGGCTTGCTCCTGATGGTAGGTTAGTTTTTGGATGGGGGGTTTTTATGAATCTACCTTTATTATCTCTAGATCTAGGCATAAGCAAACATGACTTCTAAAATGATAATTAAATCTATGTTGTGGTTTTTTTTTTTTTTTGATTTTTTTTTTTCGAAATCCTCTAACTACACCTCCCCGGCAACGGCGCCAAAATGTAGTGGCCAATCTAGGGTGCTAGATTAGACTAGATTTATTATCAACCAGGGTAAGTAAACTTCGAGGCATGTGTCTAAAGTCTATAGACATAAAGGATTCCTAACTAAGTGTTTATTGTGATAGGTTACAGTACTCCTTTACATAAGGTTAAGATATGTTTCCTCTCACCTTAACACTCAGATCACCTAACTTATCTAACTGTCCTAAGGATATAGCGTATTGCTAGACTGAGATTTTAATCCTCTTACAAGGATGCTATGCACAAAAGCTCTGTCTAGTTAACACTTAAGCATTCATGAAAAATCAAAAGCACACTAAAGTTTAAATGCATGAAAACAGAGTCTATGGAGATGCTTTAAAATATAACGATGGATCAAATCTCTTACAAGATATGGTTCAATGATCTAACGATAAAATCTTCAAGCTATCACTATAAATACCATTTGTGAGAATTTCTAATCAAATCGACAAAGTCATAAACATGGAAATAACACTAAACACTATGCATTCTATTCAAATTCAAAAAAAACTGCTAAGGAAATGAAATTAACAGTATACCAATCCACGCAGGGCCCGTCCATGTTTCAATGGTACACTGAAGTAAACTCAAGCAATGAGAGTATTAACGCATAAACACTGCTGGAGTAAAACCATGACTATATTTAAGTGCTGAAGATTGCAATCACATACAAGAGTTCTGTTCTCAAACGATGCACAGAGATAATAATCGTAACTGTTCTTGAAAACAAAATAATACGCAGTCTTTATCTGCTTGTCCCTATTTGAATCGAATGTACATTCATTAAGCAGATGTTTCTGCTTTTACAATGGAATGATTTTTGGTCATTTCTAATCTAAACCGATTTCCAAAAAAAAACAAAACGAAACCGGTTTGGGAAACCATGGCTTTTACTGCCTTTGTAACCAAAAGGCTGGGGTTTGACCAGTGTGGACCGCATAACCAGGAGCTTTTGATTTGCTGTAGAATCGATTTTTCACCATGCATGTACATTCCAGGTCTCGTTCCTATCCATTGCTTTGGCTTGCCTGTCATGCCACGTGTCAGATGATAAACCATTTACAGGATGTTATGACTTCCTATGATCTTTTTTAATTGAAAATTCCTAATTTCTAACATAAAAATTCATAAATTAACTTTAATGCAAACTAACAACTATAATGCTATTAATTAATCAATTTCGATGGATATAAGGGGTCTATGGAGGAAAAAGGTAGACAAATGATGGTGTTTCTAGAAGAAAAAGATGGTAATGGAATTGTACCAACAGTACATCTGATACATTTAGCTGGAAAAATGATTCGTTATGGTACAAAGATCACTTATACCTCTGTAAGAATTCCCAACTCAAACAAAAGATTCTTATGGAATTGCACACTTCTCCCTTAGGAGGGCACTGAGGATTTTTAAAAACTTACCACAGGATTAAGAAGGAATTTTTTTGGGATGGCCTTAAATCGGATATTCAAAAGTTTGTGGCGGAATGTTTGGTTTGCCAACAAAATAAAGTTGAAACAATTAAGGCCCAGGGTCTATTACAACCTTTATCCATTCCAAGCCAACTTTAGGAGGAGGTTTCAATGGATTTTATCACAAGTTTACCCAAGTCTAAGGGAAAGAGTGTCATCATGGTGGTAGTTGACAGACTTACCAAGTATGCACACTTTTGTGCATTATCACATCCATTTAAAGCCAGTACAGTTTCTACTGCATTAATGGAAACAATTCAAAAGCTACATGGAAACCCAAAGATTATTGTAAGTGATAGAGATCCCATTTTCACTGGAAATTTTTGGACAAAATTATTTTCTTGTCTTGGTACTCTGTTAGCTCATAGCTCATCTTATCTAATGGGAAAACTGAGATAGTAAACAAATGTTTGGAAGGATATCTTTGTTGCTTTGTATATGATAAATAGACACAATGGGTAAAATGGTTGCCTCTGGCTGAATGGTGGTATAACACTTCCTTCCATACAACAACAAAAATGACCCCATTTATGGCACTTTATGGATATCAGCCACCATCCATCACATCATATTTAAGAGAAAATTCTAAGTTTCAAGCAGTGGAACATCACATCGAACATCAACAACAAGTCCTCCAACTCTTAAAGGATAACCTCGTGTTGGCACAGAATAGAATGAAACAACAAGCAGTTCAACATCGTAGTGAAAGAAGTTTTGATGTAGGTGATTGGGTATTCCTACGGCTACAACCATATAAACAAATGTCCCTCAAGAAAGCTAAGAAGGATAATAAATTATCACCAAAGTATTATGGTCCGTACAAGGTGTTGCAAAAGATTGGTACTATGGCATACAAATTGGAGCTTCCTGCAGCTTCTAGAGTGCACCCAGTTTTCCATGTTTCATGTTTAAAGAAGGTTATAGGCGACAAGCTCTCAGTTCAAACAATATTGCCAGAACTTGACGAGGAAGGAAAATTATATTGGAACCGGAAGTAGTCATAGAAACAAGAACTCGACAGCTACGAAAACGATCAATTTCAGAGTATCTCATCAAGTGGAAGAACTTATCCACTGAAGATTCCACATGGGAGGATGAGAATTTTATACAGAAGCATCCAGAACTACTCAAGCGTTGAGGACAACACTTTTTTGAAGGAGAGGGGCATGTTAGGTCCCTATAATACTAGTGATTACCCCATTACTATTGTAGTGGTATCCCTTACTAATATTGTTGTGCCCCTATTGTCCCCATATTGTTATTACTATGCCTCATAGAATCCCTCTATTGTTATTTTTGTGGCTTTATATTATTATTGTTAGGTCGGCTGGGTTATATTGTGACTCCTTAGACTCCTATATATAGAAAGGAGGTTTTGTCATTTGAATCATCCAAGAATTGTTCATTTATGTAATGTAAAGGAGGTTGCCCCCTTGAAGAGGCTGAATTATAAGGCTTTGATCTATCTTTTCTATCTTTTTGTGAGTTGGTTTCATAACATCACTATTGAAAGGGATCACATCTAATAAATATAAAAAGGCAAAACATAGCATTAATTGCATGTTTTAATAATTAAAATAGAGTCGACGTCTTGATTTTAATTGTTATCATATGCACTTTTAGCCATTAAAATGTGATATCCCTTGGCTTAATGTTTTGTTTGTAATTAAATGTGCATAAGTTTATTTCTGGTTAAATATGCGACACTCAAAGACAAGTGAACACTTTAATTAACAACAAAAATTAATGTTGATAATAACTGATGTAAAGTTGTAATTAGATGTTTTTATTTTATGAATAAATGGGAAATTAATGGTTGAGTATAAAAAGCTGAAAGGGAAAAAGGCTGCAATTATTGAGGAAGTATTATTACTCATCAAGATTCAAGTCTTAGGCATCTAATTCGAGTGATTAGATTTAATTGAATGAATTATGATATTGGCCATTAAATATTTTCCTAGAAGACAAGTTGTTGTCCTCAAGAGTGGGAAACAAGAGCTCATAAATGAGCAGATAACTACTTGCCACCTATTGGTGAGGTAGAGGTAGTGATTAACCACCAAAAGGGTGGAAGATGAGAGAATATATGTTGTTTTTTTACTTGCTTTTGTCTCATTATTTTGGGAGCAGAATTGGAGAGACTGAAGAGAAGCAAGAGTTAGCAGATAGAAGAAGAAAATTGCAGACCTAGTATTGCTCGGGGGGACACTAGCATGTTGTTGTGTTAAGGTTGGGAGGAGCCAAGTACCTGACTCTTAATTTTCCAGAAATCTATGGTGTCTCTAACTTCTATATTTATTTGTTAGAAAGAAAAGAATTTGTTGTTGAATATGTGTTACCATTAGTTACCTCTTACAAATTAAAGAAACTAAATTTATTATTTAAATTCTAAGTAGTAATAGTTTAATGTGCATATGTTTTAGTGGAAGAAGAAAATACTATTATATTTTGTATAGAGGATTTTTAGTTGAAAAGAAAATTATTTCGAGAACGGGAAGAATTTTGTGTTAGTAGAGTTAGAAATTAAAAGCATAATTTGTTCGAATAAAATGAGAAATGTAGAATACAAATGTAACTGTTAGAAATTAGTACATTATTTCCAGTCAGATATCTATAATGGTAAGGGAGTCTCTCTCTTAAAGAGAGAGAGAGAGAGAGAGAGAGAGAGAGAGAGAGAGAGAGAGACTCTGATTTTAACAGTGAAGAGAATTAGAGGTTCCCAATAGAACTTTCACACAAATTGCATTTCATATACTATGAAGAACACTATATTATAAAATAGTTTTTAAGAGGTCAATTACTCCAAGTGAGTACATTAGAATATTTTTCTATAACTATAAACCAAATTATAGTAAAGTAAAAGCAAACAAAACAAAGGAAGAAATTGAAAATGATTAACGAAAATAAATATTTATATATGAAAGAAACAAAATGATAATTCTATGTATTATGATATACAATCCATATAGTCGAGGATCATAGCCTACTCATAAAAATTTAAGAATTCTGAAGACCTTCTAAAGTCTATATGCCAGGCATGGTGATATATGAAAATACTGGAGCATGCACTCTTGGAATAAATAACCCAGAATTCAGTCTTCAAGAAGGAGAAACAATTCTCATCCACACAAAAGATAACACCAAAAGTTTGAAAATATCTCACCTGGAATACAACATGTGTGTCGGAAAACTGGAGTCGTAATAAAAATAAAGGATAATTGAAAGACTATGCTATAAAAATTCTAGAACACACACACATATATATATACACAAAGAAAATGGAACTAGAATCTATGGGTGACCATACTTTATGGAAGGTAATATAAAACAAAGGCAATAATGTTTACCTAAAAGGTTTGATCCATCAATATTCCCAGCGCATACAATGAAAATCGCGATATCAGTCTTTTGGAAATTGTAAAGGAAATGTATTGTATTCCTTCCTTCACCAAGATTGTTAAACGATTTTTATTCTTAAGGGTTGAGAAAATAAATTATCTACACATTAAACTATTGACACAAACAAAAAAAGAGATTAAATTGATAGTTCAATTACAAGGTAATGGACTCGTATCGTAGATATGATATGATAAAAATGAAAACTTTTAAAGAAATCATAGGGTGAGCTTTGAAACCTGACTTTAAGAGCAGTAAATGAAAAATAGAGATTTACACAGAAATCTCGACTAGGGTTTGGAAGAGGGTTTTAAAAATAAAAAACAGAAGTATTGTAAGTATATTGTCAAGAAATAGAATGATAGCAAAAACCTCATAAAAATGATTACTGTAGCTTAATATTACAATAAAACTCGTATATTTGAGTAAACAAATTAGAAGATTTAAAGAAAAATTAAGATTTCAAACCAAAATATTAAAGAGAATGAATGTTCCTTTTTCCAACTATAAATATCACATTGACTATGATAAAAAGAAAATTGGACATGAATTATGGTCGCTTCGTAGTATAAACCAAGAAATGAAACTGTGACTTACTCATGGTAGAGGTAAATAAGAGCATAAGTATGTCTCTTCTGTCCAAACACTTTCACAAATAGGGCAGAACCCTAAATTGGGTCACCGAAATCCCTTCAAAAATTCCGTCAAAATCCCAAAGGAATGACATTCAAGAGAAATCATTATACGAACAAGAAAAACCCTCTGTAGCCACTTGCAAGGCCCCTGCTAGGGGTGCTGACACTTGTCAATACCACCCCTTTGCCTCCCATGATAGCTAACTAGCAGACACACACTCCTCCTTCTTTGCTGAGCTATCGCTCTATATTAGCAATCTAATAGCTGGGGTGACGATATTGGCCGTTTGCTCCCTCATCACCTTCCCTGTCAACGGTGGCAAAGCTCTGGTGTCATCTCTAGCTGGTTTTGGTTCTGCTGGAGGCATATGGACGCTCCCCTCGGCAGGCGCCTGGAACGAGGTCAGTGATTTTTCAACCCCCTCTCTTTTTATTGTGCATGCTTCTCAGGTTTTGCCCGGTCTTTTTGTCCCTGCAAGTATTTGTCTCTAGTGATTTCGAAGAAGTTCTAAATATCATAAACCTAATTTCTTCAAGCTCTGCGACGTAAAATATTTTAGTAGATCTATAGGGTCTGTTGATATTAGCATTATCCACAACCTCACAAGCTGCGAATGGATACTTAATCACTATGGTCTGGGCAATTTTTAGTATCCTGAAGAAGCATTTTGTAATCCACAAGCCGTGCAAAGACTTAAGGTTCAGGATAGGGGGCTGGTGGTGTATAGTTGAATTATATTGCTGCTGCTTAGGGTGTCATGATACAACAACCAGTTAATCCTTTCAGGAAGATGGTTTATCTTTCTCTGCATTACATTAAAAAGCTACAGCTAGCTTAATCTGTTGAACTGGTCATGGCCTGCATCTAGTAGCCATTGATCAACCGGTGCTGCATCTAGAAGCCACAACCATCAACCAGTGACTCTTGCACCGGAAATTTTCTCCGGGACTGGATTTCCTGGCCTCATCTTCAATCTCTTTTCAAAATCTCATAGGGATCTGATCTCTGTCCTTTGTTGACGTGTTTCGGTACTTGAAGACTCCGGCATTTATCCTCAGAGTTACTATCTATACCCCAAAAGGTGGTTTCTTTTCTTCGTGTCTGCCTTGGATGTTGAATCCTCTGTTCCCGAGACTTCTAAGTGTCAGAGCTGATGTAACTTCATTCAAATTCCCTCATCTGGCATTTATTCTATCTAGGCTTTATGCTCAGAATGTGGTCTGAGCCGGATTAACTTTCTATCCCGATATCGATCCGCAAATCCTATTTTAGGACAAAGGTACCATCCCTCATTTAGTGTAAGGGGATTTTCAAGGCGCATGGAGCGTGAGTCTGACAAAGGGGCCACGGAAGCAATGATCCAGGTGGCTATCCAGGCTGAGAGGGCTTGGGCGGATGCCTCATTGTCGGGTGGATGGCAATCCACCCTGGATGACATGGTGGTCAACCTGTCGATATGTGATGGCGACAGGGGTCGTAAAGGCACACACAGAGACAGGTCATCTGGGGATGATGATAGGAGTGGCGCTAACCTACAGGAAAAGTTAACGCGTGAACATGCCAGCAGCTTCAACAAATCCCGTAAACCGGTCAAAACCTCCCCTCCACCCTCTGCTATTTCTTTAGACAACAGTTTCCTGACTGAAATAATTGAGAGCTTACAGGACCTTGCCTTGGTGGGAAAGTGGCACTTCCCAGAAATGGATGATGCCGCGATGAGAAAGTGTCACTTCCCAGAAATGGATGATGCCGCGATGAGAAAGTGGCTGGACATACAATGGAAACCTGTTATAGGATACACCCCCATCATCTCAAACCTTATGAAAGAGTGGTACTGTTTCCACTTTCTGAAGGCCAGAGATGTTGAATCCATTCTGAAATGTCCCTGGGTTTCCAATAGGAGCTTTCTTGCCCTCTACAGGTGGTACATAGGTTTTGACCCTTTAAAAAATACCCCATCGAATAACCTTATTTGGGTAAAGCTCCCAAACTTAACCCTGGAGTTGTGGTCCAAGGAGACGCTAGCTGAAATAGGAAATTCAATTGGAAGTTGTGTTTATGTCGACCCAAGATGTTGGGGCTTGAAGGAAAAAAGAATCGCGTGGATCCTTATCGAAATAGCTTGGAGAGACCAGAAGATCAATCAAAGGCTTGATTTTTGGGGCATCCCCTTCAGATGCTCCGCATGTCATAAAACGGGTCACCTCATTCAAAACTGCTATCGGCGCCAGTCGACTAAATATAGATTGCTGCATCGCAAGAACAGTTTTGTCTCCACGGAAAAGGAGATCCAATCTCCTTTAGCCTCCCTCTCCCCGACAGAACTTGCGAATGGGCAAGGTTCCAAACATATGGTAAACTTTGTCTCCGATTCTCCGCAGTATTTGACTCAGGATAATGATCAAGAGCCACGACCGGAAGACTCCAGAATGTTAAAAGGCCCTCCCATTAACATGACTCCACCTTTCCATTGCCCATCTATCCCGGAGCCTCCTGATGATACAGCGGTCCCGTCTCCTCCTCCCCTTCTGATCAAAGACTTTGTTGTGGGATCCCACCCCATCCTTATATCCTCCTCTTCATCGCCGCCCATCTCGACCAAAGGAAAGGAGCCAAGAGAGGCTGTTTCCCCTCCAAAATCCCCGACCTCCTCTCCAATTAATCCTTTTGACAGTGACCTCGAATTCCTCTCAAATAGGAAATCTTTGGAGCTCGAACCCCTGACTATCCATAAACCTGATAATCCCGGCTCGCCTTTTATCAGCCCGATCTCAGCAAGGAATATTACTGTCAGAAAAAAGCAAAGAGGGGGCAGCAGACATTTTAGGGGGAGAACAATTGTTTCAGAGGGTGGTATAAGGAACCTATCCCTGACAGAGGTCCCCATTCTCGACATGTCAGAGACACAGCCTCTTAGAGCAAGCATGGCTGGTAACTGTTCCAAATGACCTTTATGATATCCATGAACATTCGGGGCCTGGGAGCAGACCTCAAATTTCTGGTGCTAAAGGATCTTTTCTATTCTGCTCAACCAAAAATCATATTAATACAAGAAACGATGCACAGTAGTCATGCATCCATTGCCTATTTTAGGAAAATGTTTCCCTCATGGTTCCTGGTAGCTTCAGATGCAAAAGGCCTTTCAGGAGGGCTGGCGGTCCTATGGGACCCTGACTGGATCAGGGCAAAGGCATTCAAGTGCTTCGCTGGTATTCTTATCTCAGCATCAATCAGGGGAAAAGATTGCCACATTAATATTTTGAATACCTATGCTCCCTATAAGAACAGGTCAACTTTTTGGGATAAACTCTTTGCTTCTGAAATTTTTGATATCGAATCATTGATGATTGCAGGAGATCTTAACGTTACCCTCAGCTCTGAAGAAAGATGGGGAAATTGTAGGAATAGAGACCCGCTGGCTGACCGCATAAAGGATGAACTATTGCAAAGAAATTTTGTTGATATAGCTCCTTCTAAAATGATGCCGACGTGAGACAATGGTAGAATAGAAAAAGCTTACATTGCAAAGAGGATCGACCGATTCATCGTTCATGGCAGCATCATTGACAAAATGGGAATGCCTTTCTCATCCATCGGGACTGCTTTTATTTCAGACCATAAACCAATTTTCTTATGCTAGAAGGATAATAGTATCAGAAAAGGGTTCCCTTTTAAATTCAATAGATCATGGCTACAGGACCCAGAATTCAATGAAGTCATTACAAATACTTGGAAGGACTTCTCTGCAAAAGACTCGACCCCCCCATTTATGACATTCAGAGACAATATGAGCGCCATGAGGAAGGTGGTTAAAGAATGGCAGTTAAAAAGAAGACAAAGGGATAGAGCCTCCCTTCAGGAAACGCAGTGGGAGCTGGACAGGATTCAAAAGGATATGGACGTCAACTCTGTTTCCTTCAGCATGAGATGCTGCATAAAAGAGCTAGAAAGAAAAAAACAGAACCTTCTGAAGTAGGAGGAAGCTTTCTGGAAACTCAAAAGCAGAGTAACTTGGCTTAAGGAGGGTGACAACAATACGAAGTTTTTTCACAAATACGCAAATTCCAGACGACAGAAAAATACCATATGGAGGATAAGCGATGGTTAGGGAGGATTTTATGTCTCTCAACAAGATATCTCTAAGGAAGCTGTAAGACATTTTAAAGGGCAATACAAAAGAAGGAAAGGAAGCAAAATCCAGGACATCCTGTGGGGTATTGACCTGATGCCTCAAATGTTCGATGATGACAAAAATGAGAGTCTCTTTCTGCCCATAACAGAGGACGAGCTTATGGGGGTTCTGAAGGCCTTTAAAAAGGACAAATGACCTGGCCTCGATGGCTGGACAATCGAATTTTACATCCACTTTTTTGACATTATCAAGCAAGACCTGTTGAGAATGGTTGAAACATCAAGAATTTCGGGCAGTATTCACCTGATCACATCCTCCCCTCATATTGCTCTTATCCCCAAAAAAATGGAGGCGATCTCCTTCCAAGATTTCCGGCCGATATCCTTATGCAATATTTCTTTCAAAATCATCACCAAAATTATTGCGGAAAGGATTAAAGAGACTCTGGCCACTTTTCTTACTCAGGATCAACATGCTTTCTTAAAGGGAAGGAGCATTTTGGACGCTGTTGCCAATACACAGGAGTGCTTGTTTACGATGCTCTCGGAGAAATCAGACGTTGCCATAATGAAAATAGGCCTTCAAAAAGCCTTCGATTGTCTGGACTGGGGTTTTATAAAATGCTTATTAGCAAAAATTGGTCTGAAATCAAACACCATTCACTGGATAATGTCTTGCGTGGAGAATGTGAATTATGCAGTTATCATTAATGGCATGCCCTCTCCATTTTTTCCAGCTGAAAGGGGACTTCGCCAAGGGTGCCCCCTATCTCCTCTGCTGTTTATCATGGCAATGAACTCGTTGAGCCTTCACATCAACAAGGCGGTTTTAAAGAATAGATGCAAGCTTGTCAAGATCTGCAGGAATATCTTCATGTTCCACAATCTATTTGTAGACGATGTGCTCTTGTTTGCTATGCTCTGTCGGGCATCGTGGTCCTGCCTTTTTGATATCCTGAAAAGATTCCAATCTGCAACTGGTTTACACATAAACAGAGCCAAGTCCATTCTTTTCCATAACGACACTAACACCGAACTGGTTAATTGGATCTCACAGTTATTTGGTGTAGAATCTAGGTCGATCAAGGATGGTGTTAAGTATTTGGGATTTCAATTAAAGGCAAACAATTACTCAAATGCAGACTGGCAGTGGTTGATTGATAGGTTCTATAAGAAGATCTCTGCCTGGGAGTTCAAATGCCTTTCTCTGGCGGGCAAAATTACTTTGACTCAAGCTGTCCTAATGTAGATGGCTGTTTACTGGGCCCACATCTTCTCCCTTCCTGCAGATACAATTAACAAAATGAATAAGATCGCTGCACATTTTATATGGGGAGGCAAAGCTCACTAGAAGAAATTCCACCTTACGAGGATGGAAAAGATTGCCGCGCCAAGGAGTTTAGGAGGCTGGGGTTTACTGGATATGAGGACCTTCGATAAAGCTCTCCTTTGCAGGTCTTTGTGGAGGGGGATCTTTGGGGATGGGCCGTGGAGCAACACTATTAAGAACAAATATATGAAAGGAAGGGATATAGAACATTGGTACAGAAAAGGTAGGATTGGATCTAAATATGGTTCGGCCATCTGGCTCAGTTTTCGGAAAATTGGATCTAAATATGGTTCGCTAGGGTTTCGCAATTCCATCACCGAAAATTTAGGGAAGCTCTTGAAATTGAAAAAAGAGCGAACAATCTCAATAGAGAGGACGGATGGAAGATAAGCAGCTGCTGGATCCCAGCCCTCTCTTCCTAATTGAAGGATTATGATTTTTGTTATTTAACCTATTTAACTTGATAATCTTTTCTTGTTAGTTATTATTATTATTATTATTATTGATTTATTTATTGATTTATTTTTATTTTTATTTTATTTATTTATCTATTTATTTATTTTTATTTTATTATTCTTTATTTATTTATTTATATATATTTTTAATTTATTATTATTATTATTATTATTTTATTTATTTTTATTTTATTTTATTTATTTTATTTTTATTTTTATTTTTATTTTATTTTTTATTTTTATTTATTTATTTATTTATTTTTATGGTTATTTGTTACGTTCTAATTAATTAACTAATTTATTTTTATTTTATTTATTTATTTTAGTACCTTTTATAACCAGCTTCTTTAATTTACATACATTAATATTTATATTTTTATTTCCTCGTTCCAATTATATTTTTTTAAGTTATATCGTTCCTATATTTTTATTAATTCTAATTAACTTTTATTAACAACCTATTATTATAATCTTTATAATTTTTAATTATTAAATGAATTAGTTTTTTAACTAACCATTAACACCAATTAAAATTATTTTATTTTTGAATAATAATAATAATAATAATAATAAATAAATAATAGTAATAATAATATTAATAATTTGACCCTGGTCCCAAGGTCAAAATTAGCCGTTGGAGACTCTGCTCAGACTATTTAACATGCTAAGCTGGATCTGTTTCTTCAACTTGTCCTGACGATGAACCACACTAGTTGGTTCGAAACGCGTCGACAAATGATATTCTATGTGATTTACGTTGAAGAATCTCTCATAAATTAAAGTGGAAATTTCAAACGGGTAGCAGAATATTGGAATCGATCCTTTTGTTGGAGGCCGAGAGGCCATTTCTGTTCCCGAGCAGCTTCTCCGTTTTCTCCACAGAATTGGTATTTTTACTTGGGATAAACTCATCTCCGTCTGGCACGGCCCTATCCCCATATGGAAGGAGGCCTACGACCTCGGCATGCCAGCTCCCATGGCTGACCTTTGGAACTCCGTCATCTCATATCTGAAAGGCTGTGGCTTCCACCATTCTGGAACTACAAACTATCTGGTATGGTCAGCTCCTAATGAAAATCTGGCTGTTCAAGTAAAAGACATCTACTCCAACCTGATCAGTCTTAAGGCTCTCGGCTGCATTTCGATTTTTCCTCCGCTCTTGTGGAAGTCAGGCTGCCCTCCGAAATCAATTTTTTTTCTCGTGGCTTGTATTCTACAACAAAAATTTGACATGGGAGAATTTAAGAAAGAGGAACTGGCACGGGCCAAGCAGATGTGCGATGTGTGACTCTCATGAGGAATCCAAATTTCACATGTTTTTCCAATGTCAATCTATGCCGCAAATCTGGCAAGTCCTGGCAAATCTTTTTGGCTATCCTCTCATTGCTTTTAGTTCCTCACAGGCAGCGTTTGAGTGGCGGAGCACGCAAAAAGAATCATGGAGACCTCTGATTATTATCGTTCTGTGGTGCGCCTGGAAATGGCGAAAAAACAAGATATTTAAGGAATCAAAATCCCCTCTCATGTCTATTCTGCAGCATATCATCACGATTTATGATTCTATTCCAAGATATCAGCCTAAAGTGCAGAAAACGCCACAGTTCTACGGATATATGCTCCTGCTTAAAGACTCTAAAGGCCTTTTTTGACGGTGTAGAACAACAAAGAATTTGTGGTTGCGGGGTTCACATCATTATGGACGAGAATATGCAATACTTTATCTCATGGAATGGAGGAAGAGGCTCAAACAGCTTAGCGGAGGTGCAAGCCCTTGCAGGTCTTCTTGTTTTTTGCACTTTTTTTGATATCCAGTCTATTTCTATCTTTGGTGATTCAAAATCTATGATCGACCATGTCATGGGCTCTAGCCACATCAGATGCCCCCACCTAGCTGGCTGGCTGGACAAGATCAAGTTTTACTGGGGTCTCATAAAAACTGCTCAATCCAGCACATATACCGTGATCAAAATCAGCAAGTGGACTCTCTGTCAAAGGAAGGCTTGGTTCTCGGGACAGGATCCTGGTCCCTGAAGGTTTCTCTCGACGGGCATTCCTGGCTCATCCAGGACTTTTCCATTCCTGGCTGCTGACCCCTTTTATGTTTTTTCTTTTTCATCATCTTCTGCCTCTATGTGATTTGATCATGTCATGATATATCCCTGTTTTAGATTCCCTTATCTGAACAGATCTGGTATGTGCCGCTTCCGCATGGTATCATTCTATGTATGTCACTATGTATGTCACTCTTTTTGGGGATTTTTGTTATCTGTTTTGCATCCTAAATATCAGGTACACATACTGCTAGTATTTGTACTATCTGGATCATACAGCTTCTATATGCTGTTTTTTTGTATCATCTGGAACTTATATTCTCTCAATATAATTTATATAATGATTTTTCTTTCTGAAGAAATGCAACATAGGAAAATATTATAACTCATTTAGAAAATGGAGCCAATATAAAATCCATCAATGAAAGTCTATAACTAAGAGAAACTATATAAAAGGGTTTTTATACCCATTTACCTGTAATACAGTCTGATGTGAAGTCGAAAGAAGAATACATTCCATACCAAAGACACGGGTCAACCATTACATTGATTTATCTATCGGTCATAAAAATAAATGAAGCAAAAATTATTTTAAAGCAATATTGCTCTCTAAAAACCCTAGCTATAAAGCAAGAGTTATAGTGGAGAGAACACAAATAAATGAATTAGGTTTGGCAATGCTAGGGTATCATTAAACGCTTAATAAACCCTAATCCATACTCCACAGTTGATCTTGCAAGTCCTAATTCGGAGTGTTCGATCGGTATGTCAAAAGTACATAAGTGGAATTACTAATGAATGCCGCGGGTAAGGAAAAGTTATCTGGAGAGTTTGCGATGGAACACTTATAAACCAATACATTAAACACTATGTTGACCATCATAATTAATACCACATTTTCAACATAAAACGATCCAAGGCACTTTTTTTTTCAGAACGAAAAAAGCTTTATATTATATGAGAGATATAAAGTCCAAATAGTAGATACATCAGAGATGGTCTAAAAAAGTCCATATGTTAAAATATACTTAAGCTCCTAAGATCTGCATGGGGAATATCATGGTTCATAGCCCATCAAAAAACTAAATACAACATATGTCCTATAAACTATCACGGTTCACATAGTATAGAGAGGCTATATGTAAATACATAAAAAAAAAACATATGCAGATTGAGGTAGAATATGTAGATCATCAGAGACGAGAAGTCTGGGAATGTAATATCATGGATCTGGAAGGTTTCTCCCTCAGAGAAAATCTCTAAATACCATAAACCTGGAGTAGATAGGAGCCCCAATTTAGAAAGTGCATCAGCTTTCGAATTTTTGTCCCTGCAGATGTGCTCAATAGTACTGCCAACCATGCAGCCCCAGTAATAGTTGATCCTATCCCTCCAGCCGGCCAGGTGTGGCGCCAAAATATGATTTTTCCTTGTTACCGAATCAACCAATACTTTCGAATCTCCAAAAATAGATACCGGTAGAAGAAATAGGTGCGCGCAGTAAACAGTAAGCTAGTTTAATACTAATTGCACTAAAATTATTCTCCCCGCCAAGGAAAGGCATCTGAACTCCCATGCTGAAATTCTCCTGTAGAATCTATTCAAAATCCAGTCCCAATCGGATTTCGAGTAGCCATTAGCTTTAATCTGGAAGCCCAGGTACTTTATGCCACAGCTGATAGACTGTGCTTTCATTCCAAACAACTCTGATAACCATAGAACATCTTCCTGATTTAAATCAGAATGATAGATAGTAGATTTTTCCTGGTTAACTTGTAAACCCGTAGCCATTTGAAAATTTTCCATAATATCATAGAATCGCAACCAAGAGACCCTGCAAAACATGGCAAATAATATGATATCATCAACAAATAAGTTATGTGATAAAGAAATGTTCCTGCAGATTTTGAGGGGGCGCCACGAATTTTCATTTACAACCTTTTTGATATGCAGGCTGAGAGTACCCATTGCCAGAATAAATAATAGTGGAGAGAGTGAGCATCCTTGCCGCAGTCCCCTCTCTGCACGGAAGAATGGGGATGGTATGTCGTTGACGATGATTGCATATTCCACAGGTTCAACACATGCCATGATCCAGTTGATCATATTGGATCTCAACCCAATTCTTGCAAGTAAACACCTGATGTAGCCCCAATCTAGGCAGTCATACGCCTTCCTAAGGTCGACTTTGATAATAACCGCTTCACTTTTCTTTGAATGAATAGCATATAATGCCTCTTGTGTACCAGCGACTGCATCATGAATATATCTCCCTTTTAGAAACCCATGCTGTTCTTTTGTTAAAAATTCAGATAATACTCCCTTCAATCTCTCAGCTATGATCTTTGATACTATCTTGAAGGATATATTACACAATGATATCGGCCGAAAGTCCTGGAAAGTCTGGGCATCCCCCTTTTTGGGAATGAGAGCGATATTGGTGGAGCAGAGATGCTTGCTGATACTACCCTTTATTCTGGTATCTTCCACCATCTTCAACAGGTCATCCTTGATGATATCATAGAAATGTATGAGAAACTCAATTGACCAGCCATCTGGACCGGGCTCTTGTCCCGTTTGAATGATTTCATAATAGCCAGTAATTCCTCCTCAGTAACAGGCTGATAAATCTGGTCGTTTAATTCATTATCAAACATCCTCGGAAAAACTTCTATTCCCCATAATATATCCTGAAAACTGCGATTATTCATTCTTTCATATTGCTTTTTGAAATATGCCACCGCCTCATTTGTAATATCCTGCTGGGAGTAATGAAAGCCTCCATTACCGTCACTGATTTTCCATATTGTATTTTTATCCCTTCTTGCGTTGGCGAATCTATGGAAAAATTTTGAGTTTCGGTTGCCTTCTTTCATCCATATTGCCCTACTTTTCAATCGCCAGAAGGTTTCTTCTTGTTTCAAGATTAGCAATTTCTTTTTTTGTAGACTCTTAATATGATGTCTCATATCATAAGACAATGAATCATATGCCATAGCTTCCGCAACAAAATCAAGTTCCTTTTGGATTTCTCGGAGCTCTTTTATATTTGCTTGTCTTTTCTGAAACTGCCATTCTTTTACAATCTTCCTGATTTCATTCATCTTATCAATGAAGGACATATGAAAAGGAGCAGATTCTGTTGAAGACATCTCTATCCACGCTTTTACTACAATGTTATTGAAATCAGGCTCCTCCAGACATTGTCTATTGAATTTAAATGGGAAACCTTTTCTGATTCCCATAGATCTCCATCCAAGCATGATCGGCCGATGATCAGATATATAGATATTTTCAACAGTAGAATAAGGCATGCCAAGGGATTCTATCAAGCTGGCATGTAAGATGAATCTGTCGATTCTCTTAGCAATGTAAGCCTTTTCATTCCTTCCATTGTCCCAAGTGGGCAGAATTTTGGGAGGGAGAATGTCAATAAAATTTTATTTAGAAATTCATTCCTAATCCTGGCAGCATTAGGATCCTGCTTCTTACTGATGCCCCAGATTTCATCCATGCTGAAAGTGATATTAAGGTCACCTGCAATCAATAATGATTCAATATCAAACACTTCCGATGCGAAAAGGCTATCCCAAAATGCTGATCTGTTCTTGTATGGAGCATATATGTTCAATATATTTATAGGACATTTAAAACCTCTAATCTGTGCAGAAATTAGAATTCCTGCAATGCAGCTGTATGCTTTTGCACATATCCATTGTGGGTCCCATAATACCGCTAAACCACCAGATAAACCTATGGCATCAACTGCTGAGATGTGCCATAGGGGAAACATCTTCCTGAAGTAGGATACAGTGACAGAAACAGCATGCATGGTCTCTTGTATCAAAATGATTTTAGGGCTCGTTGATAAAAATAGGTTTTTTAAGGCCAAAAATTTCAGGTTTGCTCCCAGACCTCTAATATTAACAGATAAAATGAAATTCATTTGGAAGGCAATCCGGCCTTTCCAGCTCTAAGAGGCCTGTCATCAGAGATGTCTGTAATGGGAATGTCAACCAATGAAAGATTTCTGATACAACAGTCAGATACAACTCCCCTCCCCCTGAAGTGCCTACTGCCCCTATTGTTCTTTCTTCTCACAGTGATATTCCTAGCAGATGTAGGGCTGATCTTAGGCGATTTAGGGGTCGCAGGTTTATGAACAGTGAGAGGCATGAGGGCAAGAGATTTCTTGGACAGCAGGTAGTCTAAATCGCTACCAATAGAATTAATAGGCGATGAAATAGGGGAATTTGCAGGAGTGGGAGAAATCCGGGCTTCTAAACCATGCTCCCCAGGTGCAGAATCTTTATTAAGGGGCGAAGAAGAATTCTGAAAGAGCAGAGATTCATTTCCAATTGGAGGCCGAGGAATGGGGATCGGATTTGATACATTTTGATCCGTGTAAGGTTCCTTTGGAGGATTAGGAGGACGAGGGATCTCATAATCAGATGCAGTTTCCAATTCAGGCATAGACGGCGAGATCCGGTATATAGGATCAGGGTCAGTCGGCTGTGAGGGAGATAGCTGATGATCAACTACAAATTCACCATCACGGGAGAGCCGAGAAGTGAGATTAGGAGAAGCCGATTTCTCCGAATCCATAGAAGGCACATTCATCTTATGAGGCAACTCCACAAACTTTGTGAGACCGTGATGCTTTCGGCCTTTAGTTTGACGCCTCGGACAATGTTTAGCAAGGTGCCCCGTGTACATAAGGTAATGCAAATGATACATCAAACCATTAATATGGTTGCAAGTTAATACGTTGGTTGCTTAAAGGTGTTATGTTGCAGAATGTTTATAAGTTAGTAACACTTGGCGATGTTGGTATAATTGGCATGCCTCGTATGTTTGTATAACTCTCTAGAGAACCACAATAATTTTAATACAAGTAACAAACTATGTCGAAACATAATACCACATACAATATGATAATAACATTGTAGTTGTTTTTATAATGTAGGTAAATAATTTCAGAAGAAAATGAGATTAGGCATATATCAGTCTTCGCGATGTTATATAGTTAGGTTACCATTATGTAAGTTACTCCTTAGTTCATTACAAAGACTTCTAATAATGTTGAGGAAATATTGTTGGTAAAGATTGCTATAACATTTATTTACATGTTATAAGGGAATTATAGCACCATGATTTACATGTTATAAGGGAATTATAGCACCATTTAAATGATAAATAGATATAAATACACATAATAAATTTGGCAAGAAAACTTATGATTTGGTTGACAATTCCATATAATGAGATTACAAGGCACTTGTTGAACATTTTGTACCAATTCCATTGAAGTAAGGTTGAATTAGGAGTTAATTCTTGAAAATACTCATCAAACTTATGATTTGGTTGACAATTCCATATAATGAGATTACAAGGCACTTGTTGAACATTTTATACCAATTCCATTGAAGTAAGGTTGAATTAGGAGTTAATTCTTGAAAATACTCATCATCTACAGACCCTTTACAGTCCATTGAGGATAAGAATGCGTGATGCGATAAAACATATAGTTATTAGTTCCTTATGAAAAAGGAAGAGCCACAGTGCAGTGAGGAACATATAGTAAAATGACAATTGATAATTATGTATAAAAAAATAAAATAAAAAAATAGGGTGTTTATGAGAGTCATCACAAAAAACCATGGATTGTATCCAATAAATATAAAAAGGCAAAATCTAGCATTAATTGCATGTTTTCATAATTAAAATAGAGTTGACATCTTGACTTTAATTGTTGTCATATGTATTTTCAACCATTGAAAACCATTGTTTATTTAATCATAGCTTGTGTGTTTCATAACCTTTACTCCTTTGTTGATCCTATCACTAATAGGTTATTTTCTCAATATTTTATATGCCATTGTGTGCCCTAAATCTACATATCACGAAAACCCTAACTTATAGAAGTTTCCTTCTAAATTATAAAGGCGTTAGAAAAGTGTACTTGAACTCTGGGAAACTCTTATCTCAACCTTTTAAGGCTTGGCTAGTACCTTTTCTTTTAATTATTAGACCTTGCATCACTATTGAGCCCTCCTTAGTTGAATATCTTGCTAGTGATCTTTTGTAGGGAAGCTCCCTTGTGGTGGTAATATCCACCACTAAATAGCTGGATAGAAGTCATTGAGGTGATAGTAGTGACTAGTCTCTTGTTACCACGAGACCTAGGTTGCCCAGTGAGGCTTTGCACTAGGCCTGCTAGTCTTTGTGATAGTAATGCATTTGATAGGTATCTCTACCTTGCCACTTTCATGTTGAGTATAACCATTTGAAATATTATTTGTTGTATTTGGGGTGGCATAGCTAGGTTGGCTAGGAAAACCATTCTTGTGCAATTTTCATTACCGACTATGTTGCTTTTAGTCTCAAAATAAAAGTTATTTTCTTCTCTTGGTTTTATAGTGTTCACTTTGAATGTGAATCAATAGTATCCTCTATTCTTAAATAAATAGCCAATTGGTCGAATATTATGTCCATTAATATTGTCTTATTCTATCTTTTTATTTTCTTTGTAAATGCATGTGATTGTGGTAGTCACTTGTCTACAAGCTAACATCCAACAAATATATAGGCATTGTAGGTAGATATTATTAGAACTTGTGTGTATATATGAAGAATTCTTAATTGTGGTATGCAATAACATTCTTTACTAAATGTGAGTATGACTGTATCATACCACTATAGTTCCATACAACATTTTTGAGCATGATCATCATGTATTATGACATTGCATTCTTACATATATTCATATGCATGCATGTAAGGTTATCATACACAAAGATTTAACCTCATCTATCCATGAGTTGTTATTTCATTCTTAACATAAAAA
The DNA here is from genome assembly GCA_031772625.1 of Pinus tabuliformis. Lineage (NCBI taxonomy): Eukaryota > Viridiplantae > Streptophyta > Pinopsida > Pinales > Pinaceae > Pinus > Pinus tabuliformis. The sequence continues at coordinate 926,942,471 of CM062817.1, read as the reverse complement.
GAGTGTACTATATAAAAAGATATTTGGAGGGTAAATTGGACAAACCTGAGTTAGGTTATACTCATTCCTTCTCGTATAAGGGTATTGTGTATACAACTTTATAATACAAGGGTAGAAATAACTACAAATTTAAATGCATAAAGAGATGAGTCAAAAAATCATTATAAAAAAACAAAACAAAATATAGTAAATATTGTAGAAATTGGCAATGTAATGATCCATAAACTGTTGTGGATATTCCACTAAACAGTTCGTCACAACAAATCTGATAATATTATATTAAAAATCTGAGACTCTACAATATTACAGTTTCATTTAATTTCTAGATCTGTAAAATTAACTGTAATTAGTGGATGCATGTAAAAGTAATTCAAGCAGAGAAGTAGTGAATGAAAAAAATAAGCTCACACACACATAATACATAAAATATGCTCTCTGGGAAACCCTTTCGGTAGAAAACCCAGCTAGAAGGTGAAGCCACTTCACTCTCTTTCTCTGTCTGGAAATATGGCTACAGATACAAAGAAGTAATATATGTGGCCCATGGGCTGCTACAATGTAAAAATCCTCTGTGTATGCTCTACCTCCTATCTCTCCTGGCTATCTTTGCTCAACTATGGAACAAAATTCTCTCGAAAGAATGGAATGCCTCTTCCTCCTAGTAGCTTGGTTATAACACAACCTTGATAACCTACTAGTGGTTAAGTTTGACTACATCAACTCTTAACTAGAGTTACAAAATAGACTCTTCTAGAGTCTTTTACATCAAAAACACATGGCTAGCCCATTTTCCATGAATAATGGGGGCTAACGTGACATCCTCCCAAACTATAGGTGTGAAAATAGGAAGGTCAACTTCTGAGTGGCATAACTTTTGCATATAGACTCTGATTGACGCGATTCTTACTCGTTGCAAAGCTCTCTGTGTGTAAAATAACATGAAAGTGTCCTGCACTTTAGCAGCAAAGTTTTACCCCCAAAAACCATTGTTTGATGCCTCAAAATTCTCTTGAAAGGTTTCAGACCCCATTTGCCAAACCGGGTCCCGCCAGTAAAAGCTGTCTTGTGAGCTAATTCCTCCACTTTTTCCACTCTAAATGCATCGAGATGGATGAAAAACAATATAATGATCCAATTTGGATCACACCTCCCCATTTTGGGAGGCTTTTGGTCCCCAAAATATTTTACTGAATGAGGTGGGGAAATTTTTCCTCCACCTTATCTATAGTGTACCATTTAGATTTGCATGGAAGTTGTCCCTTCAACCCAATCTGCCAGAGGTCTTGTTGCCCTTGTCTTGTAGTTCTGGACCTCTTCTACAAGACTATATCTTTTTTCAACTCTGCCTGAGCGTTTGGTGCCAAATCCTTCACAAAAGGTAGGACCCGTTCCTCTTCCTGATCTAGCATGGAAGTCTCATAAAGTTTCAAATTCTCTACATTCACTATTGAGTAAATGTGCATATATGGTGGTAAACTGAGTCGGTAGGAATTATCACCCACCTTTTCGAGTATCTCAAAGGGACCATAGCTTAGAGCCTTGATTTTATTACCATGCCCCTACAACCTCTCCTTGTTCAACTATAGCCATACTCTGTCTCCCACCATGAATGATTTCTCTGTTCTGTGTTGATCATGCATGGCCTTATACTTCACCTACGACTTCTCTAGTGTTTCCTGTACCGGTAGATGGATCTGCCTGATCTTATCTATAAAATTTTCAGCACTCAAAGCATCTCCTCTAATATCTTCCTTCACTCCTCCTTGTTGCCCGTATGCAATATCCAAAGGTGAAGATAGCAAATATCCAAAACAAGTTTCAAATGGGGACTTTCCTGTAGAAGTGTGGACTGCTTTGTTATAAGAATGTTGTATATATACCAGATTTTCATCCTAGGTCTTTAGATGCTTCTGGTTGTAACCCCTCAGAAGCTGCACCAAATTCCTATTGACTACTTCTGTCTGCCCATCTGGCTATGGATGGAATGTTGTAGATCTACCCAGACTTGTCCAAATAACAAGTTTGCTACTTCTTATCCGCTGATGGTCTTTTTACATGGCATTAGAACACACATCTTGTTGAACCTGTCAACTACCACGAGCAGTTAGTCATGTCCCTTCCTCGTTGTCGATAAACCTCCCACAAAGTCCATGGAAATTCTTTCCCAAGGATGAGTATGTACAGGTAAGGGACGATACAGACCCTGTTTCATGTTGCTAGGCTTGCTGGTACAACAAAGCATGCATCCTCTTATGAACCTAGCTACTTGTTCTTGCATCTTGGGCCAATACACATACCTTAGCAAGTTAGCCACGATCTTTCCTACACCAAAATGCCCTGCAACCTTGGAGGTGTGAGCCTCTCTAATCAACTGCAAATGCTCACCTTTAGGAACACATAGCTTATCCAACCTATAGAGTTACCCATCTTGGAGATGGTAGTCAACGATGATGTCGCCATCATGCTCATGAATCTGACGATCCAACTACTGATACACCTCCTTGAAGTCCTCATCTTTTGAATATGCCTCTCTGTATGCATCATGGGTGAATGGTTCCATGTGCATAAGGGTTCCCAAAGTTGTAATCTTTTATGTGGGTGGCCTTGGAAGCATATCAATCAACTTGTTTGTGCTGCCCTTATTATACTTGATCACCAAATGAAACTGTTGTAAAAACCCCATCTACTTGTAGTGCCTGTTCTGTTGTAGCTTATTCTGGGCTTGTAGGTACTGTAACAGCTGGTGATCCATGTGGATTATTGTCTCCTTTCCCATCCGATAGTGCTTCCAGTTCTTCACAACTTACACCATGGCATAGAGCTCCTTATCGTAGGTAGGGTAGTTAAGAATTGCCCCATGAAATACTTCAGAATGGTAGCAAAGAGGCCTTCCTCCTTGCATCAAGACAACTCCCATAACATACCCGCTCACATCTGTCTCCACTTCAAAGGGTCATTGCAAGTTTGGTAATGCTAGAACTGGCACTTCACTGATCTTCTTCTTTAACTCATTAAAAGCCTTTTGCTGCCCTTTTCCCCACTGGAAACTCTTGCCACTTGCTATTATGGAGTGGAGTTGTGTTGCTACCACTGAAAACAAGGCTATGAATTTGCTTGGGTACTGTGCTACTCCAATGAAACTCCTAACCTCAGTAACATTAGTAGGTACCGACCATTTCATGATGGCCTCCATCTTGGAAGGGTCTATCTTCAATTATCCTCCACCAATCACATATCCTAAATACACCAAGGGCTGTTGTGCAAACTCATTCGTCTTGAGATTTTCTAACAGCTGGTGCTTCTTCAATGTTTCCAGCACCTGCGTCAAATGTGAAATCTGCTCCTCCCAGGTAGTACTGTATACTAGTATATCATCCAAATAGACAATAACAAATGAATCCATAAAAGAGCGAAGTAAATCATTCATTAATCTCATAATTGTAGCTCATGCATTACAAAGGTCAAATGGCATAACTAATCACTCATACAAACCCTGCCTGATTTTGAAGGCGATATTCCATGTATCTTCTTCTTTGAATCGAACCTGGTGATATCTAGACTTCAAGTCCAGCTTGGTGAAATACTTTGCTTGCTGCAACTTATCTAGCAGATCGTCTATCCTGGGCAGGGGTATCTATTCTTGAGCGTGATTTTATTCAACTCCCTGTAATATATACACATCGGCCAAGTCCAATCCTTCTTTGGCACAATGATGATGGGTGACCCACATGGTGATGTACTCGGTCGAATGACACCTTGTTCCAGCAGCTGTTGCAACTGTTTCTTCATCTCACTCGCTTCTATAACAGACTGCTTGTACAACCCAATATTTGGCAATGGAGAGTCTAGTAATAGCTGGATCTTGTGCTCCACTTCTCTCTTGGGGGTAGCCTCTTAGGCTCTCGAAACACGTCCTTGTATGCCTGTAACAACTCCTCCAATTGTTGTTTTTGTTTTTTAGTACACACCTCTAGGGATGCCTTGCCTCTTATTGACTCCTCTACATACTAATTTTCCCTTAAAAACAATAAAAACATACTTCTTGCTAGAACTGATCAATTTCTTGGCTTGGTTGGCACTTACTAGTGAAATTTTTGACTTGCCTTTGTGTACGTTGATGATGAACGATTTTCCATCCTTGATGAGCTGGTAACGGTTAGCTCTCCTCATGAATATTGCATCACGCATGTACATGTATGGACTCCCAAACATGACTCCACATATATCAAGGGGAACCACATCCAGATCTACTTCATCAATAAAATAAGCACTGATAACAAATCTAATTTTACACTATTTTGTTACCTTCAACTATGTATCCTTATGTACCCATCCCACTGCATATGGGTTTTGATGATCACAAACTTCCAGCCCCAACTTCTTGACTATATCTGCTGCAATGAGATTTGCCTCCGATCGTGAGTCAAACAGAGCATCAATCTTCGTCTTCTTGACCTGTATCTTTACATGGAAGAGTTTGGCCATTTCTTTCTCTTCCTGTTGCTGAAGGCTACTCAGATTCACCTCCTTATGCACTGACGTACATACGATCTTCTCATCCACGTCCAAGCTACTTTCAACTTGGTTGCTTGAATCAGTGGCCATGAGATTCTTCTTCTTATTATCTTTTTTCTTGTTCTTCGGGTTTAGATCTGGATGCAATTTCCAACACTTCTCCTTTGTATGCACATCAATGTTGTAGTGGTTGCTAGGATCTTTGCACTAATGTGTCGTGGTTGCTGTCTTTTTAGCTTTTCCCCCTTTTTTCTTCTTCTTCCCCTCCTTAGAAGCATCTTGTTGCTCCTTTTGCTTCGATCCACTTGATTGCTCTCTATTCTGGCCTATGTTCTCCAGGTACTGTGCCTGTACACAAGCCTCGTCCATTGTTCTGGGCTTGAACAACATCACTTGCTCACGCAAATGGCGATGCAGACCCCCCAAATACTTGAGGAGTACATCTGGGTTCTTTGGAGATATACCCAACATTATAGCCATCTTTCTGAATTCTGTGGTGTACTCCTGCACACTTTGGCCCAAATTTTGCCTGAAGTAATGCCACCAGATCCATTGGTCTTCCACGTACCCAATGGGATAAAACTGTGACTTAATGATGGTTTTGAAATCCTCCCACTTAGTCACTGGAGGTTCTCCCTCCAACCTCAGGGTTTTCGTGTGGCTCTCCCACCAAGTCAGTGCATGGCCCTCCAATTTCAGTCGCGCGAATGAGATCTTCTGCCCTTCCTCGATCTGATGGACATTGAAATAAACTTCCAGTTTCTCAACAAATGGTTCAGCTTCAAAGCATCGATCTTGTCATGGTATGGCTTGATATCGACTTTTGCTTCCACTTTAAATAGGGATTGGTTCACAACACTCGAATTGGGTTGATCTTTTCTGATTTCTTTCTTCGGCTAGTTATCTTCGTCTTCCCGATCCCCCGATCCACCTTCTGATTTGTCCTCTGCATTCGAACCCCTTTCTTCTCCATATATCCCTATATTATTTCTTAGGGCTGCCACAAGGAGGTTGACATTGCGGTTTATATCCGTGACTTGCTCTTCGAGCCGCGAAAACCTCACCTCTGAAGGATCGCGAGGTTCATTTACAGATTCGTCGCCCATGATTAGGATTTTATGATTTTCGGCCTCGTCGATCTGGATCCATGTAATCTCCACAAAATACCCAAAGAAAACCACTCTGATACCAAATGATCCGTAAACTACCATGGATATTCCACTAGACAGTTTGTCACAATAGATGTGATAATATTATATTTAAAATCTGGGACTCTACACTATTACAGTTTCATTTAATTTCTAGATCTGTAAAATTAACTGTAATTAGTGCATGCATGTAAAAGTAATTCAAGTAGAGAAGTAGGGAACGAAAAAATAAGCTCACACATGCATAATACACAATATATGCTCTCTGGGAAACCCTTTCGATAGAAAACCCAATTGGAAGGTGAGGCCGACTCACTCTCTTTCTCTGTCTGGAAATATGGCCGCACATACAAAGAAGTAATGTTTGTGGCCCGTGGGCTGATACAATGCACAAATCCTCTCTATGTTCTCTACATCCTATTTCTCCTGGCTATCTTTTCTCAACTATGGAACAAAATGCTCTTGAAAGAATTGAATGCCTCTTCCTCCTAGTGGCCCGGTTATAACACAACCCCGATAACCTACTGGTGGTTAAGTTTGACTATATCAACTCTTAACTAGAGCTACAAAATAGACTCTTATATAGTCTTTTACATCACAAACACGTGGTTATCCCCTTTTCCATGAATAATGGGGACTGACGTGACATCCTCCCAAACTATAGGTGTGAAAATAGGAAGGTCAACTTCTGAGTGGCATAAATTTTGCATATAGACTACGATTGACGTGATTCTTGTGCCATTGGAAAGCTTCCTATGTGTAAAATAACATGAAAAGGTGCATACTTTGGCAACAAAGTTTTACCCCCAAAAAACGTTGTTTGATGCCTCAAAACACTCCCGGAAGGTTTCAAACCCCGTTTTGCAAAACTGGGCCCCACTAGTAAAAATGCTCCCGTGAGCTGATTCCTCCACTTTTTCCACTCTACATGCATCAATATGGATGACAAACAATATAATTATCCTATTCGGATCAGCATATAGAAGCCATAAACGAGGCCACAAAGTGTACATTGAATCCTAGATGGATTAGAATGAGTTGGAGAAAAATCTAACTAACTTTGTCGAAGGCCTTGGATAAGTCAACCTTAACTATCATGGCCTTCAATTTTTTTCACTGTGTATAATTCCTAGGTAACACTAACTACCTTGTGTATTTAGTGCCATTCAAGAAAGATAAACTACTCTTGAAGGACCTTCTAAGAGAGTTTATTTTATCACGCAAGTTATGATTTTAGAGATGATACTATAGATATTGTTGTAGAGAGAAATTGGGTGAAAGTTCTTAAAACTTGTGAGGTTTTCTATCCTTGGGATATGCACAATGAATGTGGTGTTGAAGGCATCTGGTTCCTTTATTAAAAGTCAATTTTATTCTACTAGTTTATGTAAATCTACCCCATTGAAATCAAAGAATTATGGGTAGCCCATGTAGACACGGGCTCTTATACTTTTGAAACCTATGAAGGGTTCTAAGTAGTAGCTCCTCTTCCCTACTTCTACCATGAGAAGCTATTTATCTTTTGGATCAATGAATTTGGGAAAGAAACTAGATATTTTAAGAATGACATTGATTGCGGCTTTGTTTCCCTCTTTAAAATGAATTCGGAAGTAAGTGATCCCTTCTGAAGCAATGTCACTAAAATTTTCTATAATGTTCTAAACTTAAACAAACAGTGATATGCAAAAGCAAAATCGATTCACAACACAAAAAATTGAAACAATCAGCGAATGCTCATAAAACTCTAGAAGTGAGAACCAGCTGAGCCATTTTATTAATGAATGAATCAAGTACAATAGTATGGAGAAATGCACCTGGGCTTGCCTCAAGGGAAAGCGTCACAAAACCAAGGTGATAAAACAATAATCACAAAGTTGGAAATGATTTTTCCTCTAATGCTCTGCATTGTCCCGAGAAAATACATCGTTAGCTGGAAAGGAAGTGCAAGAAACTCTGCCTTCGGTGCTCAGAAAATGCTGAAACTTTAGCCCCAAGCTCCTTGACCAAAACCCACAAAAACCTAGAAAGGGTTTGGTCTGAATCCAACCTCCCAAATTCGGCCTCTAATATTCCCTACGCCCTCCAAACTACTCAAGAATATGACCTGCAAGGAACACCAACGAAATCCTCCTCCCAAGCTTCGGAAATGTATAAGTCTCCCCCACGAATGCTTCCCTTAACTCCCCAACAAATTTAAGCCTCAAACACTGATACTCTACGTCCCACATGTGCACCAAGTGTTGCCATTGCGCTAGCCCAGGAAGTGAGAAAGTCACACTCAAAGAAGCACTCTACTCCAACTCCCAAACTCTCCAAAATGGCAACAAACCTCCTATGCCTCCTCTAAGGAAAATCTCCCAACCAAACTCCACTGCAAACACCACAAGCAAATTCGACCTCCTCTTCACTACGTCCTCCAGTAATACACACCACCTAGAGATGAATGCAACTGCTGGAAACCACAACGAAATCCTCCTCCGAAAGAATGAAGAAAAACCTTCCTAGGGTGGCACTCGAAGTCCCCCAAAGAAAGGGTGAGCTCGTCGCTTGAAGAACTCGTATCGAATAACAAGTGACTCGGCTAAGCAACTTGAGCAACCAAAGAGAAATCGATATGCCAAAATATGATGAAATGAGGAGAGATTCCTTCCTTATATAGATTTTGTGGAGCACTTTTCACTCCATCATGGGCCCTCACTTAATCATCGAATTTTTCCCTCCATGCAATTCAAACTAGGGAGTGCGTATTTCCCTAGTGTGGATGGCCCCCAAAACAAAACTTAACCATAACAAAATAACTTCTCCTAATTCTAATCTCCTAATAAAATCGAATGGGCCCGACTATCTCCAAAATTGGCCCCAAAATGCAATAATTAATCTTGTTCCAAATTAATTTAGGAAGGGACATGCCAATCCTGCCCTCTCAAATGTTGCTTGTCCCCAAGCAACTTCAATGCTAGATGCTGAAGTATGTGCTCCCCTTCCCAAGTAGCATCCTCCTCTAGCAATTTCTTCCAACACACCAAGTAATCTCTGATGACCCTGCTCCTGAGCTTTCTCTCCCTAGTCTCCAAGATGGCCTTTGACTCTAAAATCAGGTGCCTCTCATCATCAAGTGGAGGCAACTCCACAGCTGCTGTAACCTGTTGCCCCAACACCCTGTTGAGGCATAACACATGAAAAATATTATGGATCCTACTCCCGGGTGGTAGCTCCAACTCGTAAGCCACCTCTCCAACCCTCTTAATCACCCTGTAAGGCCCAAAGAATCTCGGTTGCAGCTTCTCGTCCCCCTTCTGCTTCAACGTGGATTGTCGATAAGGCTGTAATCTAAGATAGACCAAGTCCCCCTCCTCAAAATGCCTCTCTACTCGATGCTTGTCATCATACATCTTCTGTTGGTTCTGAGTTGTCTGTAAATTATCCTTAAGAGCCTTGAGGATATATTAGCTCTCTAGGATCCAATCCTTAGCCTTTGGGGCCCTGCTATCTCCAAAAACAATGTCAGCAAAAGACAAAGTATCATAACCATTTAAAGCACGGAAAGGAGTCATACCAATGGACATGTGATGTGTGGTGTTGTAACAATACTCTCTCAGACGCAACCATCGAATCCAAGCCCTTTGCTGCCATGTCACATAGTTTCTGAGTTAGCCCTCTAATCACCGGTTCGCCCTATCTATCTGGCCATCAGTGTGTGGATGATAGTTGGTGCTCGGGGTGAGCTCAGTGCGAACTAGCTTGAAAATATCTTGCCATAATCCTCCCATAAATTGGCTATCTCAATCACCAACTATAGTCTTAGGGAGTCCATGCAGACGAAAGACCTCCCTAAAGAACAACTTTTCCACTTGTGAGGGTGAATATTGTGTCGGTATGGCAAATAAGTGTGAAAACTTGGTCAGTTGGCCTACCATCATAAAAGTACAATCCTTCCCTTGCACAGACAGAAGTCCGATGATGAAATCCCTAGAGATACTCTCCCATTTCCCCTCAGGGATGGGAAGAGGCTGCAACAATCCTGCTGGATGAGTCAACTCTCCTTTGTTCCTCTAGAAACCTTCGCACTTCTGCACATGCCTCAACACGTCTCCTTTGAGGCCCTTCCAAGTGAAGCACTCTGTCACCGTCATATAAGTCTTCCTGAACCCCTAGGGTCTAAACAAAGGAGAATCATGAGCTGCTCGAAGGACGCGCTCTCTCAAGGGATCCCGAAACCAAAAATATGCACCCTTTGTAATAAATGACCTCATCCATCACCCTTTAGCGATCATCTGCATAATTTCCCTCCAATATCTCACACGACCGACGATCCTTGGAGTACTCTACCAATAATTGAGCCTTCCAATCATGGCAAATTCTCATGAGTGAATGTCCTGCTGGTCTCCTAGATAGTGCATACAACACCACGTTGTGCTTCCCCTGCACATACTCGATATCAAAATCATAGGCCTGCACCTTGCTGACCCACCTCTATTGCCTGTCATTGAGGCCCTGCTGCCCCATGAAGTGGCGAAGACTGTTTTGATCCGTCTTCACCCGAAATAAATTCCCCACCAAGTACTGTCTAAACTTCGCCAATGCATGCATTATGGCCAACATATCCTTGTCATATATGGAATACGACATTTCATGTGGTAGCAACTTCCCACTCTCCAAAGCAATGGGGTGCCTTACTTGGGACAATACCGTCTCGATCCCCACACTCGATGCATCTCACTCCAATGTGAAAGAGTGTGTAAAATATGGAAGTGCCAATACAGAGCAATAACTCATCACCTCCTTGAGGCACTCAAATGTTGCCTGATCTCCCTCTATCCACGCAAAATCCCCCTTCTTAGTCATATTAGTAAGGGGTGTTGCCAACTGTGAGAAGCCCTTCACGAACTTCCAAAAATAGGTACAGATGCCCAAAAATCCTCTTAGCATTGTCACATCTCGAGGCTTTGGCCAATCCCGAATGGCCTGAATCTTCTCCTCGTGTACCTTAACCCCATCTGCGCCTATGATGTACCCCAAGTAAAGCATCTCTGTCATCCCAAACTCGCACTTGGACATCTTGGCGTAGAACTGATGCTCCTCCAATATACGTAAGACTGTCTCTAGGTGTTGCTGGTGCTCCTCCCATGTCCTCCTATAGATCAAAATTTCATCAAAGAATACTAGTACAAACCTTCTCAACTGGCCTCAAAACACATGGTTCATGCACGACTGGAAAGTAGGCGGTGCATTGGTCAACCCAAAAGGCATGACCATGAACTCAAAATGCCAATAATGACATCTGAAAGTTGTCTGCGGGACGTCCTGCTCCCTCACTCGAATTTGATGATACCCCGACCTCAAATCTATCTTAGAGAAGTACTTGGCTCCTCTAAGTTCGTTCATCAACTCATCAATGCGTGGAATGGGATACCTGTTCTTCAGTGTCTTCTTGTTGAGGGCCCTGTAATCAATACACATGTAGAGAGATCCATCCTTCTTCTTCACCAACACAACCGAAGAAGCGAATGGACTAGAACTCAGACTGATCTGGCCCAACACCAATAGCTCCATGATATCCCTCTCGATCACATCCTTATAGGCTTTGGGATGCCTATAGGGTGTAGTAATGATTGCTTACATACTAGGATCCAACTCTATAGTGTGCTCAAACCCCCCTTGTCAGCTGGTTGTCCCGACGTAATATCTCCGAAGACTACCAGATATTTATCCAACATTGCCTGTATGTCTGGATGTGGTGGCTTGGCCTTCCCCCCAACCTCTGAAATCTTCAGCTCTACTTCCTCAAATCATCTTCCATCCTGTGGGCCAAAACTGTCTGAGGAGGGTACAAATGCATGCCCTGAAGAACTACCGGCTTGCCATCTGGCCTAAAACTCCATCACAAGCTACTTCCAATTGGTAGGAACTCGGCCAAGGGAATACAACAATTGGATACCCAACACCACATTAGTGTTTGGTACATCCACCACAAAAAAGTGGTCTGTCATTAAATAGTTTCCCATAGTCACTGTCAGAGTGGGAACATATCAAGTGCACAACATAGTCTTGTCTCCTGGTATTAGGACTGAAAACCCCTCAAACTCTGCAGTAGTGATGTCCCTCCTCTGGACCATTTGAGAATCAATAAAATTGTGGGTGGCCCCACTGTCTACTAAAACTGAGACACGCTGCCCCTACATTGTACCTTTGATCCTCATGGCAAAAATTTTTGGAAACCCGCACAAAGAAGCTAGGACTCCCTCGGTTGGTGGAAAATATGCTCCTCCCTATGGTGGTGGTGGTGGTCCCTGTTAGCCTTGTGGGAAAACGGTCCAAAAATGGATCCAAGTATGCCCTTTTAGAGTCTCCAAATTTGCTCAAAATCATGCCAAAGGATCCAAGTATGCCCCAAAAGTCTTCAAAATCCTCTTAAGGATCGTTCAAAGTCGAAATGGTCGCAGGAGGAAAGCCCTTGGAAGGGCGGAAATACACTATCGGGAGGCTCAAAACACTCTAAAACCATGAAAAATCATTATCGCAGGCTTAAACTGGGCATCGCACAACAACCATTAGATCTGGCCGATCAACGGCCCAGATCTAAGCGGCTAATCGCAATCGGTGCTATCACAGAGGAGGTTTAAAGGCGGGCACATGACACCGCCGATCAGCGATCGCCGATGATAGGATTGGCGGGTCGCTTCGGCAAGGACAATATGTTCTATCATATAAAGGACCAAGGAACGAGCAATGCACAATTACGATTTATTGCATCGCAATATCTCTATCGGCGCCAACCAAGGGGCAGGGCCTAGGCACGGGCATATGTGCGACCCGATGGGCTAGACCCGATGGAATTATATGCGACAATTGATAAATTTTGAAGTCTGCGTGAAGGCCTACTCCTAATGTATTTTAATGTATTTCATTGTTTAAACGAAATACAAAGGAACACATGACAACGCCGATAGCGATACAGCCCGGACCCGAAAGGGTTCGGGAATGATATTATATAATGTTTGAAGTCCACGGCTTGGCCATTTTTAATACATTTTTCATATATTTCATTATTTAACGAAATACACAGGAACCTTGGCAGTGGCGATATGCGATATTTTGGGTCTGGGAAGTGAAATATATGAAATTTGAGATCCGCAAGAGGGCCGTTTTCAATGTATTTCGTGTATTTTCATGGTTTAACGAAAAACACAGGAACAGGGCCAAATGCGACTTGCGATAGCAACAGGGGTGGACCCAATGGGTTTCAGAAATGAAATAGGTATATTTTCAGGTCTTCTTAAGGCCAATTTTCATGTGTTTTCAGTGTTTTATATGTATTTCAAAATATGAGGGAAATACACAGGGACGGGCCGAATGCGACTTGCGATAACCCTAAGGGCGGAACCGATGGGTAAATAAACCATTTATGAAGACCTTTGAAGTCTGAAAGGACAGAGAAGGTGGGATTTAGCAGTGATGGTTGTGTTTTCTGTTTAAAACAGAAATATACATTGTTTTCAACAGAGGTCCACCACAGGGGTAGCACTGTTCTGCTATAACAGAAGCATGCATTATTAAATCATTAGAAGGGCCACAACACACACAACCAAATCAAACAAGATCATGGAGCATCAACAACACAACTTAGCCGAAGACAATAGAGATCATGTAGAAGACAACGCAGCTGTCCAAAAGAAACAGAAATATCATGGGCATCCACAGCACGCTGCAGCCCGAAACAGAAAGATCAGGGGGCACAGACAGCGCAACAAGCTACCAAAATATCTGAATGCAGTTATTCTTCTGTCAGAAGAAAAAACCTCCGAACCATGCTGCCTATTGAGGGAATCAATTAGTTGAAGAGACAGAGGAATAGATTAAGACCTCTCAAGCCTCAAAGGGCTTAGCATCATTGTTAAGAACTATAAATAGCTATTAGTAAGATGTAATAGTGGTTTAACTTTTGGAGATTATTCCTCCTCTGCTCATTCAAGCTTCTCATCTTCATTCTAGCAATATAAGCTTCTTTTGCCATTATATGTTCAATGTCCATTCTCTTTGCTATTCTATGCTTGCACTTGAACAGTTTGTTCATGTTTTCTTTGTGTCTAAGGCTAGATAACTATCATCTTATCTCTGCTTTGATATATTAGATCTGCAAGCTTCTTTGCTGCCTGTAGCTAGCCATCCATGTGTGGTCATATATGCATCTTCCAGTGCAGTCAATATTCTCTTTTGCTGCCTGTAGATAGCCATTCATTTATGTTTATGTGTGCAATCTGCTGGTACAGTCATTGTTCTCCATCTATCTACTGAATCTATAAATTATTGAGCATTAGTGGTCTAAATCCTTGTATTGGTGAGAGTGTTCATGCATGTCTAGAGTGAAAATAGAGCTGAAATGGTTATATAACTTGATCCAAACCCTCATTTATTCCAATAGTTCAGAGAATAATATTGAAGATTACATGTTACCAGGCATCTCTGATCTGCAACCTAGGAGAGTTTCCTGGAGTGATAACAGTCCCTTCCCTACTGGATCCTCACTATCTCCTCCACCAAGCTCCAACTCCACATCATCCTCCTAATCACTGTCTAAGAAGACCTCCATGTAATGGGCCTTGCCCACTGTGCACTGATGGCATGGTGCCCAAGGCTCTTGACATGTAAAACACAACTTCCTCCTCCTAAGATCTCTCCTGGTCTCATCATCCAACTGTCCCCGCCCTTGGGCTTCTCTCTGTGTTGTGGGTGATCTAGTGTCACTTCCCTTTTAAGGATAGGGAGTGCGAGAAGGAAATGGGGCTCGGCTCTTGGGGATGCCCCCCTAAAAATCTCGAGTGCAAGACACTGCCTCTAGAAGAGTAGATGGTATGTGTGACTTCACCAGTCCCCGTAGTGGCTCTGTCAACCCCTCCTCGAATGTGTATACTCTCCTCACATCTGAAAAATTAGGTACCTCGACTGAGACCCTCAAAAAATCTGAAATGTAATGCTCTAGATGCCCTGTCTGTCTGAGCTGAGTCAACTCCTTGAGTGAGCCTCTGGATCCCTCTGATCAAAGCGCTCCACTACTCTTCGTGTGAAGTCCTCATAGGAGGTCACGCTAGCATTCCCTAGAGTGAACAAGCCATGAAAACACCAATCATGTGCCTCCCCCTACAAGTGCAATGTGGCCATCTCGATGGCCTCTACCTTCGTCATCCTGTTGAGCTTGAAGTATGTGTCCAACTTCTCTACCCAAGCACGTGTTGTGCACTTGGTAATACTATCATATGTAGGGAAATACATCTTCCCAAAAGAATGATGCAACTCATAGTTTTGTGTTCCATGGCCTCCATAGCATATCCCTCTCTCATTTTGGTTGAGCTGACAAAAATATCTTAAAGATAGAGCTTCTTTGAAATCAACTCCCATGGATTGTCATTCCCTGAAATCATCTCCCATCTGAGATGGATTATATCCTCCACTCGTTTCACCTGCACCAAAGGTAGGAAAGAAGGTATAGTAGCTCAAGTTGGCTCACTCAAAGATGTTCGCTATGCAGTAGGTGAAAGATGATCAAGTTGTTGAGAGGCCCCGAAGGTCTCTCCAAATAAAAACTCTCTGTGAGTGCTCCATTCCCGATTTTGCATCTTAATCTCGTCTAGCATTTCCTTCTGCCCCTTTTCCAGATTGACCAAGGCCTTCAGGAGGCTGTCAAAGGCCATTTCCTCCCTACTCTTGGGATCTACCATATCTTCTGTTACAACTTCCTTCCCATGATCCTCTAAGTCTGGAGTATTTTCCAACTCTCTTTCCTTGCTCTGGTACGTTTGCCTCCTGTAAGTAATATTTTGTCGATCCTCCTCACTCATAGGAAAGTTCCCCACGGCTGAGCCAGAACCTGGCTCTGATACCATTGTAATGTTCCAAACCTAAAAAAATAGTGATATGCAAAATAAAAATCAATTCACAGCAATAAAAATTGAAACAATCATCAAATGCTCATAAAACTACATAAGTGAGAACGAGCTAAGCCATTTTATTAATGAATGGAGCAAGTACAATAGTATGGAGAAATGCACCTGGGCTTTCCTCAAGGGAAAGCGTGACAGAACCCAGGTGATAAAACAATAATCACAACGCTGGAAAGGACTGCTCCTCTAATGCTCTGCACTGTCCCTAGAAACTACACTATTGCCTGGAAAGGAATTGCAAGAAACCCCGTCTCCGGTGCTCGAAAAATGTTGAAAATTTAGCCCCAAGCTCCTTGACCCAAACCCAGAAAAACCTAGAAAGCATTTGGTCTGAATCCAACCTCCCAAATTCGGCCTCCTATATGCCCTACGCCCTCCAAACTGCTCAAGAATACAGCCTGTAAGGAACACCAACGAAATCCTCCTCCCAATCTCTGGAAATGAAGAAATCTCCTCCACAAATCCTTCCGTTAACTTCCCCGACAAATTCAGCCTCAAAGGCTGATGCTCTACCTCCCATGTGTGCACTAAGTGCTGCCTCTGGCTGGTCCAGGAAGTGCGAAAGTCACACTGCAAAGAATCACTCTCCTCCAACTCCCAAACTCTCCAAAATTACAACAATCCTCCTATGCCTCCTCTCCATAAAATCTCCCAACCAAACACCACTGCATAACACCACAAGCAAACTCGGCCTCCTCTTCACTGCACCCTCCAGTAATACACACCACCTGGAGATGAATGCAACTACTGGAACCACAACGAAATCCTCCTCTGGAAGAATGAAGAAAAACCTTCCTAGGGTGGCACTCGAAGTCCCCCAAAGAAAGGGTGATCTATTCACTTGAAGAACTCGTGCTGAACAACAAGTGGCTCGGCTAAGCAACTCGAGCAACCAAAGAGAAATAAATATGCCAAAATATGTTGAAATGAGGAGAGTTGCCTTCCTTATATAGATTTCGTGGAGCACTTTTCCCTCCATCGTGGGCCCTCACTTAACCATCGACTTTTCCCCTCCATGCAATTAGAACTAGGGAGTGCATATTTCCCTAGTGTGGGTGGGCCCCACGTGGAACTTAACCACAACAAAATAACTTCTCCTAAGTGTAATATCCTAATAAAATTGAATGTGCCCCACTATCTCCAAAACTGGCCTGAAAATGCAATAATTAATCTTGTTCCAAATTAATTTAGGAAGGGACATGACATTTTCATCCCAGTACCCATCCTCTCTATCATTTTTCTAACTAAGATGGAATTTTTTCTATAATGCATAATCTTGGCATAATTTCATGTTAGGTGTCATTCCTTTTCTTTTTTTTTTACAAGATGATTATGGTTTTATATATTCCAAAAAATATAGAGGAGCAAGCTCCTATTACATTTGATGCTCGATGGAATCATGTAGAAGGAGAGAAAGTCGGGAACACAGTCTCGAAAACCTTTAGACAAGAAACCAAAAATTCTAGAGATTCTTATTACATTTCTGGCATACTGCCTTATAAACTGAGACAACAAGAGAATACACTTACATAACATAATTGTCAAAAACTAATAAACTTCAAAAACACTAAAGGACAGTTTAATATTTGTTTACAGATTGATCTTGCTGAGATCTCTGTTTACTGTTCTGGTAGTTTGAATTTTCTCCCTCTTGATTCAGCGTAATGTTTTTGAGGTAGCTGACTGTCTCCTCAAGGTGAGTGCATTTTTGTTGAGGGAATCTATTTCAGCCTTCTGATTCTCCAATTGTCTCTTCAAATCACAGTTCTCAACCCTCATTTGAAACCTCAAATCTTGAATTGTGTCTCTTATCTTGGTGATCATAAATTTGTTGGCTCTGCAAGTAGCACATTTCTCATTTTGAGAAGCTCAATCTAGTGATTTAAGTCCATTACTGAGCGGTTTTCTGCTATTCTTTCATCTACAATGTGATCCTCCATGTTGTGTTGTTGCTTCTTGATATCTCTGCTTGAAAAAAGACTTGTTGTTGTTCCTCTGTTCTTGTTAGATTGATGCCAATAATCCTTATTGTTGTAGGAATGCAAATTCACCTTCCCTTTGATGTAGCACCAGCATGCTGGCTTGGACCGATACAAAGTGCAGTGGAGAATAATCCTTGCAGCAAAGACATCGAAGAAGTAGAAGATAATGAAGATGCCAGAAGCGAAAGAAGAAATGCACATACAACCAAATGGAGAACAATGCAAAGAAGTTAAGTTCACTAGAGTATTGTGGGCAAGAGGAGAGCATCGATCGACTGACTGCGAGCTTGGAGATGGATTGGGATGGCACTGAGGGGGAGCGAGAAGTCGATTAAGAGTGGAACCCAAATTGCGTAGATGGGAGAGGGAAACAAAGAAACATGGAGCTTGGTAGAAAGAGTGTTACATAGGAAGAGCGAGGGGCAATCTATGCGTGACAATAGGAAGGGAGACCCGAGATATAAAGGAGAGAGGGATGCAAAAATAGATCCATACCGCATAGAGGTAATGCATACATGGAGGAACGCAATTGGATGCAAATTGACAATCTTCGAGCTGGTGAAGTGGCTGATAATGCGCAGAGAGGTAATGCATACATGGAGGAACGCAATTGGATGCAAATTGACAATCTTCGAGCTGGTGGAGTGGCTGATAATGCACAGAGAGGTTCATGTGAAATCACAGGGCCTCCATGCTGTGTCAGTTGAAAATAAATCATTGCAGAGATATGTAATGATGCTGTTTTGAACCATGAAATGTCATAGGGATATGAGATTTTTGTCATGATTTTCAAACAGAGTCAATAGGACTATGGAATAGATGTGTGGAATACATCATCTTCCTCTCTTGTTTCCCCTTCAGACCTGGACACTGCCAAATTTGCTTGGTGGTCCGCTGAACTGTTGTTTTCCCATAGTATATGTTTAAAAGTGACATTTCCCACGCCTTCCAAATTTTGCCTTATTCTTTTGAAGATTCGATGCATGGCAACATTTGGAGGATTTCTTCCACTAACCATGGCTTCAATTATAATTGTTGAATCTCCCATTATTATTGGGTCTCTGATTTCATTTTATATATATATATATATATATATATATATATATATATATATATATATATATATATATTAAATCTTGGTTCCCATTAGCAGGTTATACACCTCAGCCTTTTTGTTGGAGGTTCCCCCAAGCGCCCACTCATAAGTGACAAGATTTCCCCCCCATGGCTCAAGGAGGATCCATCCTGCACCAGCTCTAGCCGGATTGTTTTTGGAGGCCCCGTCAAAGAAGAGACAATGCTTATTCAAATTTCCTTTCCATGTTATGAATTCTTCCTTATTTAGTCTAATTTTCCAGTTTTGAGTTGGAGGTCTGTCATTAGGACTGATATTCCAGTTACTTCTTATAGTTGTCTGGCTGATAGAATTCCTTTCTTCTTGCTAGAGGTTGCTACTGTCTATTGCTTTTAAACCTTTCATGTTTAGAAATTTTGAAGTGAGTCCCCAAGTTTTTGACAGAACTCTTGCAATCTTTGGGATTTGGTCTTTGAAGATGCTTTTATTTCTTGAGAGCCAAATCTGCCAACAAAAAAATGACGGGAGACTTTCCCGAAACCTTTTAATGGTTTACTTTTTCTTCATTGAATACGGGTAATATTTTTTCCATTCAGTAAAGAAGCCATTAAATGTTATGGAGAAGTTGAGATCCATTTCCAGAGGACTAGTAAGTTGCTTCCAACACTCTTTAGTAAATGGAAAATCCAAGGAAAGGTGTTGTATGGAGTCTTCTTCATTTAGGCACATTGAGCACCTTGACGGGCCATAAAATCCATTTATTTTAAGGTTATCAGTAGTAAGGTTTTTCATTTTAGAAGGGTCCAAATGAATATTTTAACTTTGGGGAGACTTTCTGTTTTCCATATAGATTTCTATGGGGCCCAATCTTGTTCATCTTGCTGAGCCTGGAGAGAGTTATATTCGGACTTGACTGAGTAGGCACCCCCACTAGTATCCCAGATGATTGTATCTTCATCCTGCATATTTCCTTAGGCTGATCCTTTGAGATGGAGAACTAAGAGATCCCATTGGATTTTTAAATTTGGAGGAAGATTTGGAATGTACCATTCTTGCCAATTTCTGTTTTCCCAACGAGAAATAAAATGTAGGGAGGTCAACCCCTTGGCTTGCATCCATTCTTTTATCTCTTGGAAACCTGAGAGAGATGATAAAGGTTCCTTCCCCATGATTCTGTCTCCCCAAACCTTGATACTTTTCCCATTGTCGGGCATCTTCTTAAGTTTACTTGATGATAGTAGGTATCATTTTTTAAACTAGCTTCCATACTTACGAGCATGGCCTTATTGGGACATTTTCATCCAACAAGTGAGTTCTTTGATGATTCACATGCTTTAAAGCCAATGTTTGTTTCCACCAACTGTCCTTTCCAGTTATCATTCTCCATATAATTTTATCCCCTAGGGTAACATTCATCAGTCCAGGCAGCCTTATAGATAAGCCTCCCTTCTCGTAGGGAAAAATTACTTGTTCCCATTTTACCAAGTTGAATTTTTTGGTCTCCTTTTTCCCTCCCTGCCATAGAAAACCTCTGATTATTAATTCCATTTGTTTGTGGATGCTGGCCGGAGCCAGAATAGTGGCATATTGGTAAATTGGCAACGCAGTGAGCATGGCTTTGATTAGAGTCACCCTGCCTGCAATGTTCAACCACATCATTCCCCAACTTTGGATTTTTTCCTTCATCTTTTCAGTTTGTGTGCTCCACAACTCAGCCTTAATATTTTCTTTAGATATGGGAAGTCCAAGGTAAAGGAGGTGATTCCAATTTGCCTGTATGGGAATCTCAAGAATTTGAGATATTCTTTGCATGGTGTGAGAGGGAGCATTCCATCCATATATTCTAAATTTTGCATTGTTTAAGAGACCGCCAGAAACCTTAATAAAGTTATCAAGGATTTTTTTGAATCTTTGGGCAACAATGCATGAAGCTCCGCCCATCCACGGAGTGTCATTAGCGAACAAGGAATGATTTATGCTTCTTAAACCATGAGAGATGTGAAAACCAATTAGTGTTCTTTCTCTCCTTCTCTTTTCCAAAGCTCTACTTAGCGAGTTAGCCATTATTATATATAAGAAAGGTGAAAGAGGGCAGCCCTACCTCAACCCTCCGGAACTTTGAAAGAACTCACTCGGTATTCCATTAATCAATGGGGTCATCCATGGTCCCATAATGCAGGCACTGATTACCTCAATGATTTCGTTTGAGAAACCAAATTTATTTCAGACAATAGTGAGGTAAGGAAGACTTACTCGGTCAAAGGCATTAGCCATATCCAATTTTATGATGATTCCCTATTCTTTTTTCAGCATGCTTGAGTGGAGAGCTTCTTGGACCACGAGTACATTGTCTATAATATGTCTATTTGGAACAAAGTCTCCTTGGTTTTCCGAGATAATATCAGGGAGAAATTTCTTTATTCTGTTTGCTATGACCTTCGTTATTATTTTATAAGAAGAGTTTCACAATGAAATTGGCTGAAATCTACTAAAAGTGGAAGGTCTAGCATCCTTTGGAATTAATGCCAGATAGGAGGATTTAGTAAAACCTCCCATTTTTTTTTATTAAACACATTCCTTATCATTCTTACTAAATCATTTTTTGTTATATACCAGTGCTGCTTGTAAAATGCAATTGTGAATCCATCCGGGCCCGGTGTCTTATGAGGATGAAGGCTCCAAACAACTACCTCTATTTCTTCTTCTGCGATTTCTTGCATAATTTCTGCATTTTTCTCATCACTTATCTTATTTGGTACATGCTGCAAAAAGTTTTCATAATCTACTATTTCTCCATTTGTTGTTAAGAGTTTTTTGAAATGTTTATGTGCTTCTTTTTTTAGTTTAGCTGCTCCTCTAATCTCCTATCCCTCTACTTGGATTCTGTCAGTCTGATTTCTGGCTCTTCTGATTTTCATAGTATTATGAAAAAATGTTGTGTTTTTATCCCCTGCTTTTAACCAAAGGCTTCTGGACTTTAGTCTCGCCACTTCCTCTTCTTTCCGTTTTTCTCTATATATTTCCCAAAAGAGGCCCTTTTCCTAGAGATGGTCCTCTTTGTCTTCCTCCTTGTTTTCTTTTGCCTCTTGAAGTTTCTCCATATTTTTTAATAGCTCAACATTTCTTTTCTTTGTTTGCTTTTCGTTTCCTATGGCCCATATTTTTAGTTCCTTTCTCAAGTTTTTAAGCTTGGTTTCCCACACATAATATGGGGAGCCCAAGACCTTTTGAGACCACACTTCCGCAATAAGTTTTTTTAATTCTACATTGCTGTTCCATATTGGGCAATATATGAACGGTATTGGGCCTTGATTTTCCATCAACCCCATAGTAATTACTATTGACTTGTGATCTAATGTCGTTGTATGGATGATTCTTGATCTTGTTGAATTGTAGTTGAAGATGATGCTGTCCTGAACCAAAATCTGATCTAATATTTCCTTTATATTGTTGTTTCCTACCCTTTTGTTGTTCCACGTGTACTTACCATTGTTGGGAGGGATATCTATTAGATTGTTTTTTTTTTCCATAATGTTTTCAATGTCATCCCTTGAAGGGTCTGCATGGTAAGTCCCTCCAAATTTCTCCTCTACATTTAGGACAAGATTGAGGTCCCCTCCCAAGATTATTTTCTGTTATGAGTTTCATTTAAGGTCTCTTGAACCGTATTCCAACATTGTTCTTTTTCCCTGAAGTGATTGGGGGCGTAAATGTTGATGATGCAAAATTGCTCATTGGCGGTTGTCTCTTTTAGATCTGTTCTAATCCAATGTTTTTCCTTTTTTTGCTGTAGCAGCTCCCATTTTCCTTTCCTCCATAGTGTGCAAATCCCCCCTGAGCCCCATATAGCTTGTTGAGTTGTTCCCTCATAATTTTTTAGATTTTGATCATTTTTTCTGAGTCTTGGCAACTAGTTTTAGTCTCCTGAAGCATAAGAATATCCGGGTTTTCCTTTACTAAAATATCTTTTGCTACATTTACTTTAAAAGGTGTCCCCAAACCATGGCAATTCCAGGAGACCACAATCATTATTTATTTAGTTGGTGGGTTGAGGGTCCTTTCCCTCTTTGATGATTTTGGTTTTTCTAAATGTTCCCGGAGGTTTTCCCAAAAAAAGAGTCCATGGGCTGCTGCGTTCCTAAAGCCATCTCTTTTGCTGCCGCTTCATCTCTTAGCTCTTTGTTAGATTTTATTCTTGCTTTCTTTTGGTGATCTAAGAATTGAAGAGATTTCTTAGATTGGTTTCTTGTTAAAATTCTATCAACTTAGGGGGAGGGGGGGTATGAGGGGTTATAGGAACTGAGGGGGTGAGGATATGGGAGGGGGAGAGATGTGGGGGGGATGAGTGAGGTATAGGAGGGTCATCAAGAGGTCCATATGGGTTGGGTTCGATGAAGGATGAGGAGATTGGGGGGGGGTTGGCTGAGATAGGGGATGTGAGGGGGGTGGGGGGGGGGGGGGGGGGGGGGGTGGACGGGAGAGGGATTCTGAGGGTGGCTTGAGGAGGAGGGGGGTTGTTTGTTTGCTGATTTTTTCTTTTTAACTTGTTCCCATTTTGCGTCAGACTCTTCTAACTTTTCACTTTTTTTTTTGGACATCTATTTGCAAAATGACCGTATTCATGACATACCTTGCATTTGAATGGTATATGCTCATAGTCCAGCTGTTGTATGTGCATCCATTGATCTACTTTGATATTTACTGCCTCTGGAAGGCCCTTCCCTAGTTCCACTTCGACACATATTCTCGCACATGCATGCACGTTCTCTTTTGGTTCGCATATGTCAATATACTTCCCCACAACATTCCTGATGGCCTTGATAGATTCATCGCCCCAGCCATGTAGAGGAAGGTGAGGAAGTCTCACCCACACCGACAGAGCACTGGGAACATCCATTTCAGGATCAAAGACAAGGGTCCATCCGTTTAGGTATAACCCTTGCATGTCTATGAAGTATGGGCCATTTCTGAAGATTAAATCTCGATCTTCCTTTGTTTCGAAGTGGAAGGTATAATACCCTCTTCCACAAAATATTATGGAGTTTTTTCCACTTATTGAAGAGGACCAGTTCCTTTCAACCCATTTCTGAACTGAACGAGGTGATGGCCATAGTCCTATAAACTGGCCAACCAAACCCCTTTCAGCGAGGGACAACGCTGCTCGACGAGGGAGAGATGGAGGTAGAGAGATCTTTGGGATGTCTTCGAGTTTCTTCACAAATTTGGATATCGACGATCTGGTTTTTGGAGGGCCAATGGATGAGATCAAAGATGCAAAGGCATTTGCATTTTCTTCTTACTCATAGGACTGTTTTCCTGGAGGAGGATCTCCATCCTCTGGTGGATCCGTTGGTTCCATGAACGCAGCAGGAGGCCGATGTGGTTTGTTTGAAACTCAAGGCTGTGGAGGCTCTCAGGGCGCACCAAGGGAGATCACGGGAGCACGTGCAGCTCTCAACGAATTGATGATATGGTTTTTTAAGGCGTCATTCCTTTTCTTTATCAATCAATATATTTTTTCTTTTATATTCTAGATGACAGAGCTCCTCTTTCTACACATCCATAAGAACTCCAAATACTTTTGAATAAAATTTGGAGGAGACAACTTCCTCTATCTCTTAAAGGAGATTTTCATCTTTTTCCTGTTTGTCTTTAGACCATTAGATAACCAATTTTTTTTCCATACATACATTTAAATGGAAGATAATGCCTCCATGCATTCTTGAGAATTTGGATGAAATCCTTATTTTTAATCCATTCTATGTTCAATTATGATTGGCTACGAGGTTTTCCTATCGAAAGGGGCCACTTCCAACATAATTGAATCATGGTTAGAGTCCCCTCCTAATGACACCCATTACCTAAATCTGAGCAAGTAATCCAAAAATTTTCTAAATCCAGGAACCTATTAAGTCATTTCGCTATTCAAGTCCACCCCATCCTTCTACTAGTCTATGTGGGATAAACTTTGTATGCTCAATGTTGAGTAGGCTAAGTTGCTCCAGACTTGTAATAAGGAAATTTGAGAGAGTATCTAACTAGGCCACTACACTCATATCTCATATTTTCTTAGAGTAAAATTGAAATTTCCTTCCAAAATTATCATCCCTTACCGAAACCATGACTTTGAAAAAGATGTTACCAATACTCCCATCAGTCTGCATAGGGCCCACAAATATCTAGATAGTTGAAAACTTTCCCGTAACTAAAAGAAGCAAGAAATATAGCCAAAACCTATTAAAAATCCCACAAATTAGAGGGAAAAATCATTTGCTTTCCACCTTGTAACCATCTCTCTTAAACAACCTAGGGCATCCTCAAAGTCAAACTCCCATCCTTTAAATATCTCAGAAAGGTCTCAATTTTTTTTCGTCCATCTATCATCATCCCTTACAAGGGTATGAAATCTAGATTGAGTGTTAATTAACCTCCTTAGGGTCAATTTCTTGGAGGTATTGACCAACCCCTTATAGTTAAGGAAGAGGAAGATAATTTTGAACCCTTGTTGGGGGAAGTTGCTCTAAGGGCCTTGAGTAAAGATTTGTGTCTACCACATCTCACCTTTGAAATTCCCTACTTCTAGGACATGGATAAATAAGATTTCCTACCTCTTTGTCTAGGATTGTGATTTTTGTCTTCTAGATGTCCCAATGCACCTTGAAAATATCCATCATAAATCCCTATACCCTTATTACAAGGTCTGAGTTTGTATTTTGAGCCCTTATTGGAGGTAAAGTCTTCCATTGGTTCCTCTGTAGGAGGGTTTTTCAAGGGAAAGGGTATGAGATTTGGGGGTTTTATAATGGTGTCAAAGGGTTCTCCTAGCCTATATAAAGGGATTAGTGAAGAAGGGGATTTGAGAAATTGTTGGTAGTTAAGATTTACCATATCAACATTTGAGAAATTTCCTGGTCAAGATGCCAATTAGACCCTTTTCCGTTTGGTATAATGATTTTGATTTATATGTGGGCCCGATTTCCACTCAAGGAATTTGCTCCAATGAATGGAGGCTTATTGCAAGGGTTATGAATCAAATGAATTTAAAATGAAATGACGTAAATAATCTTGTAATTATAACCTAATAAAAGTAATATAAAAGACTACTTTATCACTATTTTTATCTAGCTATACTAATATATATCCAAGGTATTATAACTTTTGTATATGAAACAAAATGATCAATAACAAGTATGTGATTCAAATCTACACACTTATAGATTGAAAGAAATTAATTGTAAATGAAACTAGACTTCACTTAAATAGTTAAATGAATTGCGTTCACCTACAACAGTGATACACATATTCTATCCTTAATGCCCCAATAATAATGAAAGTTATCAATCAATAATAATTAACTTCAATAATCAAATATCAAAGCAATAAAGTGGAACAAATTAATTTTGAATCTAAAATGAACAAGTAAATTAAAGCAACAATACCATAATCACTTGAACTCGTCAAACCTTGAAATCTTGGTGGTCCATAATTATATTAAAGAAAAGATAAACTTTACAAAAGTGCAGAGTCTATTTCCTTGGAAAAATCAAAACCCCTTTTTCAGATTCATTGCGCCCTTTAAATAATGTTACAAAACAAAGGATAAATATCTCGTACAAGTGTTCTGACTAACAACTTTGAGATAAAAAATAGAAAAGTAGAAAATTGTTATGATTTTGGGATAAAATAAGCCTTTATCTTGTTGAGGTAACACCTTGGGAAGCTTTTATGGATGATTGTCATTGTGGATGGACTTCTGGAAGGTGAGCTAATTGTGAAGGAGGATCGATTTGAATATTGACCTAACATTCAAACACATGCACTTCAATTATTGGCAATTCCTATGTTATTATATTAGTAACCAAGTTGGTCAACAAATAATGACTTCGAGGTTTGACCAAATGTCTCCAAAAAGAATCCAAGTCAATCCTTTGCATTTGCTCAATTTGAATTTGATGCTCCAGTTTGTATTCTTGCACCTTCTTGCTAATTATGTCAGCTTCTAGTAGCTTGTCATTAGAAATATTTGGTTGCATTTCAATGTCTCTGACCACCTGCATTATTGATTGCATCAATGGAGAACAAATATGTTCAACAATTTTCACTAGTTCCTTAGAACTACACAAACAAGCTTTTCAAGCTTTCAGGATTGTTTTCTTCTGCATCATGTTGATTTTGGGTAGGGAAGGTGGGGTAATATTCTTTGTATTCTTCCAGGCAATTAGCTGGGTTAATTACTAGCCATCTTCTTTGTATTCCTTCTCTTAATCAATTATGTCACTAAATAATCCATTTACCAAGTTTTGTTGAGCTTGAGCCAAACTTAGCTCATTGCAGAATGGTTTCTGTATATGAAGAAATTGTTTGTTAACCTCAAGTGTTCCTTGCTTGAACTTTCCTAGGTCAACTACATTACTAACCACTTCTTGGATTTTCAATTTAAGCTTAGCTAATTTGGTATCCTTCCTTCTGTCAGAGAAATTAAACGTATGTTGGAATTTATCAATTTCCTCTTTCAACTTGCAATGCAATACATCAATCTATTGGGCATGCCATTGTTGATACTCAACATCTCTTTGTCTTTACTGTTCTTGAGTCTGATCTTATTTTTGTGAAAATTGTTGTTCGAGTTTTGATATTTTAATATATTTATGCTCAATAATATTTAATAATTTGGTAACATACTAGAAATTGGCATGTGCATAGGCACCAATTAAATGAACAAGTTGTTTAGCTATCTGTTTTTAACTTAACTGAGAACCATACCAGACTGCTTGAGGTGGAGTGTCTGTGTGTTCCTTTTCTCCTTCTGCTTTCCTCTATTTTCTGCTCCTTTTAATTACAAGTTTCTTTTGAGGGTTTAAATAGTAATCCAATGGAGGGATGTATTCCATTTGGATGGAAGACAAAGAGCTGACCATCATCACATTTTATCAACTTTCACCAGGAAAAGTACTAATAGGAGTTTTCATTATAACCTAAAAAGTGACTAAGCAAGTTATTAAATCAATTACCAACATTGGTAGGAGAAAAAGTTCGCTGTTGTCGTGGATGATTTACAGGGGTAGAGCTAATAGGAGAAGCTTTAGGGGCCTTTTGCTGCTCTGAACTGCTTGTTGTAGATTGTATGAACTTATCCAATTCCTGATGCATTCTAATAGTGGCTGCAAATTTCTCCATGATGTCCTTTTTGAGAAGATCATTAACAACTTCTACCATTACCTGATCAGTTTGTTCTGAATCTTCATTTGGAATCACTATCGGTGCCTTGGATGTAGTAGCCTATGTAACATTGGTTTCACCAATTGTTTGCTGAATAATGGGTGGCAGAGATGCTTTTATTTCTTTCTTTAAAGTAAGGAAGTGTTGATATAAATCGTGATGAAATTATATGCCTTTTGGTAGGCTTCCTCATGATGCTAAACTTTAGGGATAATATCATCATATGGATATTTTCCATGCATATACTTCTTCATGCTAACCATAAGACAATGATTACCCAATATTCCCAAGGGATCATGATATTTGAGAGGGATATGGGCTAGATTAATAATATGATAAGTCAAGAGTTCTTTTTTAGCATGACCATAATTCTCCAAAGTATAACACCAATATGAATGGTAAAATTGGGCCAAATTTTCTTAGAGTTCCTATGCAAATCATTAGCAATGCTAGTTTCAACAATTTTGTATGTTATTTCCTTAAAGATAAGTCTATCAGGAACTAATAGGGGGATGGAATGTGGAGTTTCTTGATATCCATAAATTCTAAGATAAGAAAAGATCTCATCAAATACTAGCCACCCTATTTGATCCATGCCTAACTTGGATTATTCTGAAATACAGGGAGGTTTTGTGTGAAAAAGTTTCTCGAAAATAGGGGTGATGACATAATGGAAGATATGATAAAAATGATCACCATAATTCTCTCTCCAAAGTTTAGAAATATAAATATGAATGGGTTCTGGATCATAGATTGTCCATTTCCAACCCATTAAAGGAAAAGATGTTGAAAAATCACATCCATGAGATAGGTTGACATAAAGAAAGGGGGATTAAACATATCAGTTTCAAAAGATCGAAAACTATTAACTTGTTTACATATTTTCGGAAAGGATAATAACCCAATTGAAAGAATAACCATCTAAAGTCCTTTGGATTAAAGGAGCCCAGTCTAAAGGGAAATGGGTAATTTCGTTCTACCAAATAGTTTGTAGAGCATGGCTGCCACATAGGCTGGACCAAAGTTCAGAGGTGCAATTGCATATTCCTTTGAAATTTACTCTTTAAATTTAAGCTCATTTGTTTTCCAAGGTATTGTTAAAATAAGCATAATTTTTCCATATTCTATACATTACTTATATGTAAACTTATGAATAAATTCAAAATTATACTCGAGTTGAGCTTTAGGGAATTTCTACATTACTTGGAGATTATAAGGCCTAAAAAAGCCCACGATGATGCCTTCGATAGTGCATTAGAACGTGTTGGCACATGCAAATGGTCCACAACCTAGTGAATCATATCAATATACGACTGGAGTCTAGGTCTTGTTGCTCTCTTATACAAAGCAAACTTTGCAATTTTACGCAATGTGGTATAGGGACCTCTAATTGCTCCAAATTCATCTGGCTCTATCTCTTATGAGCTACCTTGAGCTTCCTACTTGAACACCTTATATACAGTCTGCTAAGAAGATGTGACAATTTATGTTTTCAAAACCACTGTATCTGAGAACAAACTGACATTCAAAATTTTATTGTCTGCATCTTCCAAAACTTGTTGCTGGGTTCTTTGAACTTTCTTAACTTCCTTGAACATGATGTGCATCCTAGCGAAATTTGCAGAGTGGGAAGCTTGAAATATGAGGAAGAATAGAAATGACAGATTATTTAAACATCTCAAAGATTTTTTAGAATTTCAAAAACATTTATACCAATCATTCCTCTATTTAAATTCCATTAAGTGCTTAAATTGACATGCAAAAGCACGTCCTATTGACAAGTTGATTTAAAAATTAAGTCCTGAAATGACTTGTTTCCCACAAGAGCACCATTTTTTAATATTGAGGATTAACCTTAATTACTAAGTTTAATGCTAATGACATTGATTATTATTAGTTCATGCAATAGATCTTTTCCAAGTTGTGTATATGTATTGCCTTAAGCTTGGGTGTGGGGGTACATGAAATAAATTTGTTACTAAACAAGAAAGCTAATGTTTCTTCTATTTCTTTGATATGATGATTTTATACTTTTCCACCGTGGCTGGTGACATGTACAAAATGATGATTTATCTGCCCTGTGGTAGGTGGAAAATGTGATTTGAAATGTTGATGTAGCAGACAAACGGATGACATGTGGAAGTGTCCTGGAGTGACATGTGGAGTACGATAGCCATGTAGTGCTAACGTGGAATACGGTGGCCACATTTGTTAATTTTGCAGCTCAGGGACAAATTCCCTCCTTGGGATAGCCTTCCTCATCAAGAAATACCCCTCTTAGCCCTTGGAAGAATTTAATTTGGTTGAGGAAAAATATATTTTTAATATGGAAACCCACATGTGTACAAAAGGACAGGTTGACCCAAAAGGGAAATTAAACACCATAGGAAGCCTATAAATACAAGTCAAGTGAACCTCATTTGGACATCATCAAGCATCTTCTTCTTTTCTCTTCTTTGAATTAGTTCACACAAGTCTAAGGTTGGTTCACAAAATTAGTTTGTAGAAGTTCGAAATTAGGTTTGAGCCTGCACGTGTGAATTAGGGTTTTTGTTATGGGGCCGCAGGGTTAGAACATGGAAATATCAGTTGTAGTTGCACACGGGACACGCTTCTCCCTGCGTCTGGAGAGCTGCAGCTGCATGCATGGTCGCTAGCTCTGTGTGACTGTAGCCTAGGGTTTTGATGATAATTGACCACAAATCTTGATCATTGACTGCATGCTTGGGTCTTTCATTATGATTAGTATTGTTGCTAGGTTCATCTCTTGGATATTGTATGGTTGGTTTTGCTGGATAGTCTTGTGATTAATGAATTGGAACATTGTACTCTCTCTTTGCTGAACACTTTATGACAATCTATTAAGAAGAAGAATTTGAAAGGGTTTTCCCCCTTGTGGGGTTTTTTCCTAGGTATTTGACCAAATTTGGTGTCTCTTAATTTTCTCTTATTGTTCATTGCATTTACTATTTTATCTACAATTGTTATTGATTAATGGAAGATTAAATTGTGTTTAAGTATTGCTAATGGAAGAAAAGAATTGGACTAAAGTGACTGTAACAACATAGAACAGTGGAAAGTTTAACATGGTATTAGATCCAAGTTGAAGAGCAAAGTCCAAGGAGATAATAGACAAGAGCAACCATTCTTGAAAGAAGCTGAAGGAGCCTATTTGGTTTGGTCAAGATGTCTACCTCTTACTTCAAGGAGAATGAGAAGTTGGGTGACTCATCTAACTTTGTTGCTTAAAAGATCAAGTTGGAAGTTATACTAGATGACAATGATGTTTTGGAGTATGTGCAAGGAAAGGTATCTAAGCCTCCAGTGAATGCTCCTGCTGATATAAAATCTAGGTTCAAGAAAGGTGATCTCAAAGCTAAGAAAATTATCATTTATGGTTTACAAGATCATTTGCTTGTTTGTGTTGGTAACTTGAAGGAATCTAAGGATATGTATGACAAGCTCATCGAGATGTATGAGGTCAACAACTTGAATCACATTCTCTCTTTGAAATATCAACTCAAAGAGATAAATATGAACAAGGGAGAATTTGTGCAATCTTATATCATGAGGGTATCCCATTTAAGGGATCAATTGCAAGCTGTAGGTGAACAAGTTTGTAATAGGGAGTTGGTATTGGTCACTCTTCGATTTCTTCCTCCTGTTTGGGAGATCTTCATTAATACTATAAGAAACAATAATGTATTCCTGTCATTTGATGCGCTCATTGGTAAATGCGCTCAAGAGGAGACCATGATGATTGATAGAGGAAAAATTCAAAAGCATGAAGTTGGAGAGCCTTCTGCATTTGCCACTCAAGATAAGAAAAGGAAAGGTAAAGGAGGTCCATCTAATAAAAGGAAGTTTTCACAAGCAACTAGGGATTCCAATAGGAGAATGACAAGAGATAAAGATATGTCAAAGATTGAATGCTACAATTATCACAAGTTTGGCCATTATGCTCAAGATTGTCGAGAAAAAAGGAATGCTCCAAGATCAATGTAAAACAACAATCATGGCTTCGATAATAGAAATTTCAATAAAGAAGAAGAAACAATGATAAAAGAAGAGGAGATGATAAAATAAGGCGAGATGATAGAAGAAGAAGAGATACACTTGATGATCGAGAAGGAAGTTATCATCCTCAAGAGAGCAAGAAATTCCAAGTATGAAAATAATATAGTTGCAAGTAAATATTAATATATTCTTATTTCTGCTCATTCAAGTTCTTCTCATTTAGATTTACATGATAGTTGGTTGCTAGATAGTGGGGCTTCTAGACACTTCTCTGGATACAAGGAACTCCTCTCAAATCTGGATGAGAGGGAGATGGGTTTGAGGATCATTCTTGGAGATAACTATACATATGTAGTAAAGGGCTTTGGTTCTATCAAATTTGATTTTTACTCTGGGGAATCCATCCTTCTTCATGATGTAATATATGTTACAGAACTAAAGAAGAACTTGGTATCTATTTTTGATGTGAAAGACAAGGGCACGAGAGTAGCTTTCATAAAGGAAAAAGTCCTTAGTTGGCCTAAGGAATCTTGCATGAGGGATGCTTTCACATCGCGATCTAGAGTTGAAGGACTCTATAGAGTTAATGGGATATCTCTACTAGCAATGGTCCATGACACCAATCACCAAAGTGAGTTATGGTACATCTAGATAATGATGCCCTACCAAAGTTGAAGAAGCTAGTCTCTCAGATGCTTGATGTTCAAGCAAGTCATGATGGAATTTGTCTCGGATGTGTCAGTGGAAAGAAGACAAGGGGGCCATTCCCCTCTAGTAGGAATAAGACATATGGTATTCTTCAACTCATTCATTTTGATCTTTGTGGACCCATGCTAGTCAATTCTCTTGGTGGCCATCTCTGTTACATCATATTCATTGATGACCTTTTTAGGAAAACATGGATTTACTATTTGAAACATAAGGACGGTGCTTTCGATATGTTTAAAGACTTTAAGGCGCGAATAGAGAATCAAACAAGGAATAAAATTAAGGTCTTGGAGTTTGACAATGGTGGAGAGTATATTTCAAATGAGTACATTGACTTCTACAAGAAGGAAGGTATTAAGAAGGAAACAATTATACCCTACAATCCTAAGCAAAATGGAGTGGTTGAAAGAAAGAATAGGATGATTGTGGAAGCTTCCCGAGCCATGCTGCGTGATCAAAAGTTACCAAAGTTCCTGTGGGCAGAAGCAACAAATACAACGGTCTATGTACAAAACAAGGTTCCTCATCAAGCCTTGGATAATAAGACTCTCGAAGAAATGTTCACTGGTGTAAATCCCGACATTAGTCATCTCAAGATATTTGGTTGCCCCATATACTTTCATGTGTCGAAGGATAAGAGGAAAAATTGGAAGCCACCATAAATAAATGTATGTTTGTTGGGTATTTTGAAAATTCTAAATCATTTAGAATATATATCTAGCCAAAGGAAGATCGAGTTTAGCAGGGATGTGATCTTTGATGAAGATGTTTCTCTTTGAAAAGTAAGAGATCGTCCTCCTCCTCAGAAGAAGAAAGATGATGATATGGATATATTATAAGGTCCTTCTATGCCATAATTTGAGAAGGACATTGTTGATGATCCCGTGGAGCCTATGGACCCCTTGTATTCTCCTCCAAGTGACCCCCCTACTAGGAAGAGACAATTATGGCTTTATGATACTTTACACGATGCTGAGAGATTTGTTCCTATGAAAAGAACCTTTAGAGAAATAAAAAGGTTGTGTTGATATCAAGGATATGTCATAGCGATGAGCACTATGATCTAGGCTAAGCCCTCCACATTTGAGAGAGTAGTGAAAGAATAGGTTTGGAAGGATGTTATGGCCAATGAATAGGAATCCATTATGAATAATGATGCATGGGATATTGTTCCCAGACATAAAAGTGTTGAAAAGTACAAGGCAAGGTTTGTGGCTATAGTATTCTCCCAAAAAGAGGGAGAAGAGTGTGGTGACATCTTTGCACTAGTTTCTCTCCACACCACTATTAGATCAACTATTGACCTTGCTGCTAGTCAAGGGTGGACCCTTCACCAGATGGATATAAAGACAACATTTCTTCATGGAATGCTACAAGAAGAAGTATGTTGAGAAGCCTTGGGGATTTGAAGTAAAGGACATGAAGAATCATGTTTGCAGGTTGAAGAAAACATTATATGGTTTGAAGCAATCTCCTCGAGCCTAGTATGCTCACATTGATAGTTACCTGATGAAGCTTGGATTCACAAGAACCAACACTAACTCTGATCTCTACTTCAAGGTGGTCCAAGGTATGCCTTTGATTTTGGTTTTATATGTTGACGATCTATTCTTGATAGGTAGTGAGCCTCTGATGATCGAGTGTAAGAGGGAGCTGGCGTCTGAGTTAAAGATGAAGGATCTTGGCATGATGCATTACTTTATGGGATTAAAATTTTGGCAGAGACTTGAAGAGATTTTCATTTCTCAAGGAAAATATGTCATAAAATTATTAGAGAGATTTGGAATGACGAAATGCAAATCCTTGGATACCCTGATGGAGATGAATTTCAAGAAGTTGTGTGGATATGTTGCTGGACATGATTTGGCGAATCCTTTTGAGTATTGGAAATTGATTGGGGCACTGCTGTTCCTTGTAAACACCCGTTCAAATATATGCTTTGAAGTTATGACTGAGCCCCTTCATGCCCATTGGGTTACTGCCAAACACATATTGAGATATTTTCATGGGACGATTAATCTTTGTTTGAGATATACTTCCATAGATGTGAGACTACATGGATACAACGATGTTGATTGCGCTGGAAACGTTATTGACAGGAAGAGCACATATGGGTGTTGCTTTAGCTTGGAATTTTCCATGATATCTTGGATGAAATAGAAACAGAAGTCAATGGATTTGAATATGGTAAAGACAAAGTATATTGCTACTATCATGGCTAGTTGTGAGGTAGTTTGGTTGAGGAAGCTCTTTGGAGAGCTGTTTGAGTAGGTCCTAGACACGACAGTGATATATTGTGATAATAAGAGTGGGATTCGATTGGAAAAAATCTTGTATTTCGTGACAAGTCCAAGATTTTGAGATTAGGTACCACTACAATCGACACATGGTATAGAGATGAGTCGTGAGACTCCATCACATATCTGCAAAGAAACAAATTGCAAATTTACTCACCAAGGCTTTGCTGAAAGGGAAGTTCTTGGTATTTATTGAGTAGCTTGGACTGATGGATGTGATGCTCCCACATAAGGGTCCCAACTGATTGAGAACACTGAGCATAACTCTTCTTCCTTGTTTGAGCTCTCAAGGAGGGAATGGAGCATTGAGGGCTCCTGGGGTTGAGGTATATTTGGATAATAGGATGGTCGTGATCCTTACCTTTGTGGTAAGTGGTATATCACATATTGTCACCATAGGGTGTGCATTATCCTTGTCATTTATGACATGTTGGGTATCTCCCCCTACCATGATTAGCAAAGTATATCCCAGTATGCATCCTAACCACATGATCCAAAATGGATCCAAAAACTCGCTAAGTCTTCAAAAATCGTTTAAAATATCAAAACAAACGCATGGGAAGAACCCTTAGAAACATCGGAAAACACTATCATGAGGCTAAAAACACAAGAAAGCAGTGAAAATATAGCTATCGGCGGCTTGGACAGTGAATGCACAGGAGCCGTCGGATCTGGCCGATCAACGCTCCAGATCCGATCAGCAAATCGCAAATTGGCGGAGGCGATTGGAGGCCATCAGCGCTGACCACATGGAAAATGCGACAGCAATCGACGCGATCAACGAGGACCATTGATCAAGCGCGCAGATCAATGGACCAATTTGAATCATGATATCGCATCGACGAAACACCAAGGGGAAGGCTTACAGAGACCGGAGACCAGGCGACTTGTGATTGCGATATCGCAATATCGCATCGGAACTACACCGAAGAGCGAGGCTACACACACACACACACACACACACACATATATGCGATCTGATCGCTGGACCCGATAGCACTTTAAACGATGTTCCATAAAAATTTCAAATCGGTCAAACGATAATTTCATTGTGTTTCCACGTGTTAGAGTCGGTCTTTACATCCTTCCGTTAGAGATCATTTCTCTTTTTGCATTTCATTTTTAGGTGTCTCGCTCGATTCATTTAGTTGCATTTCACTAGGAGCATTCCATAAATATGACGGAAGGTTCTTGTCATTCATTACCCCTCATGCCTTATCCATGTTGGCTCAGGTCTGTTCATCAAAATCAAGTTTTAAAGTCACTTACAGTCCTGTTTCAGTTTCTAGATCGCAAGAGTCATGTCAATCATAGGTCTAGGGTTTCACAAATTGAGTCGTTAAAGTGTTCAAATGCCAGCAGGCCAGAGGGAGGTTCTACACATGTTTTCTATTTTGCGAATTTCATCGTCATATTGATGGATTATGACTGTTCTTCAAAACTCTGTTTTGAAGAAAAGTTAACATTTTGTCCTTTGTAATAATTTTCAACAGTTTTTTAGTTGATTTCTTTAGGTGCATCCCTGGTCTCCTTTTCCAAATTCCATGTCAGCTATCCCTGCAAAAAATTGCCACGAATTTCATCATTTCAGTCAAAAAATCAAAAAGGAAATTTAAAAACAGAGTTGTATTAAAATGGAAAAGTGCTAATGCCAAAACATTACAAAAATGGGTCTTGGAGAGTCAAAAATCAAATCCATGTCTTTATAAAGATATTTTCATGAAGATCAATGTCATTTGCATGCCAAGACCAAAGAGAAGCCACTCAAAGCAAATTGGTTGAGTTAGTGTGCGATTTGGGTGAAGTTGGAGGAAACTTGGCCGGCGCGGCGCATAGAGCAGGTGGCGCGGCGCACTGGGAGAAGTTGTCCAGTGTAATTCTGAATGGGCGCGACGCACTGGGACGGCGTGGTGCATTGGGTATGTGGCACATACACTCCAAAGCCCGAAAACGTTTGAAATTTCTCCAAATTGCCATTTATTTGCGTGGATTTGCCAGGTAGGGTCGACATCTTGATGTTTCATCCATTTTTATGCTGAGTGATGGTGGTTTATGGATGCTAATGATTGAAACAAAAATCCAAACCCTACTTCAATGTGCCTCAAAAGAAATTGCTGTGGTTTCCACAATTCACTGTTTTGCTACCAAAGTCACTCCTCCTTCCCATTCCTCCCTTATTTTTATCATTCCCTAATTTTCTACCCCACTAAGCTCATTAATTCCTTCTCCTAAATGCTCTGTCCCAAATTCTCCAATCTCACACCTCAAACCCTACACAACAATTCCTGACCCTACACATCAAATCCCTCAAAACCCTCCTACATTTTCCTAATCCCTATAGTCCCAATAGTCCCTAATCCCTTACTACTTCCCCTATTCCTAATAGTCCTTTGTTTCATTTGTTTCCCCTTGGTGGCAAAATTTGAACACATCACTAAAAGAGCAGTTCAACACAGTTTTCCTACACCAACATCTTTTTCTCCAAGGCAGTTTGAAAAACAGTAGTCATGGCATCTGAGAATTCATCGGATTATGAAATGGAAACCCAAAGTGACTCCCCCATGGAGGAACATGCACCCCGGAGGCCTCATAGAGGAGGTAGACATATCCGAGAAGAACCAGTCACCCTCACTGAATTACAGGCCTACCCTCTTGCCATGTTTTGTTTCCAGCATCAGTCATGCTATGAGTTTTGTCAAAAGGTGGCTAGTGTTCAATTTCATCATGAGTTGGCTCGTCTATTTGTGCTGCATTTACATGGAGATCAGGCTACCTTAGCCGGTGTCACCTTCACACTTACACCAGAATCTGTCTCACTAGCAACCGGCATACCAAACATTGGGGAACCATGGACCAAGAGGAAGAAGATTGACCGGCAGCATTATGAGCCATATATTAAAACCGGTTTCTTGAGGCAGCTCAAGAGAGTGTTTCCATTCCGATATCTGAAAGATGAATATGCTCCACTAATGAAATTGATCATGAAATATTTCAGCTGTGAGGGACGGTTCTCTCGTCTATATGCTTATCACATCAGGTTGCTCATGCATTTCACCAGGGTACGGATGATGAACATTTCGTATTTCATTTTCCGGAATATAGAGAGGATGACCACACTTGTGCAGCATAAAACCCCTCAGCAGCAACTTAACAGTGTTTATCATTTTGCTCTTATTAAGATTTTGGTGGTTCATCAGCTTGGATTACAGCGCATCACTTGGGATGATTTCGTCTCTCGTGACTTCTTAAGAGCTTCACAAGGATTATCAGAGGTTAAGCATGAGACAGGTGGACCTTCTCATCAGTATGAGCGCCATGAGACCGCTAGTGTGCCAGTATTCATCACATATCAGAGAGGCACCAGACATTTGTTTGCAGCAGGAAAGCGAGTGTTATCTCCACCTGGTGTGGAAGGGGCCTCGCTTTCGACATCAGCACCACAGGTACAGGAAAAAGTAAGAGGCCAATGCAGGATGAGGGGCCTTCAGGTGAAAGAGAGACCGACTTCATTCTCATTCATGATGATGATACAGATACGGGCCCACAAAGTGCCAAACTTAGGGATATCATCCAGGAGCAGCAAACAAAGAGCCAAGCCTTATCCCTTGACTTGGAGAGAGCTAATTGGACTATGAAATACTTGGAGCAGAGGAACAAACAACTTGAATATCAGCAAGCAATCATGGAGTTACAAAACATCCGCGAGAATCACCAAGCTGCATAAAGGAGAAGAATTGAGCTCACGTCATTGGAGCAAGAGATTAATGAGGATCGGGAGTCAAATCTCAAGAGAATCAACATCCACTTGGAGAGACTGTTGGACAAGGACGATAAGGACCATGCATTTTTGAGACACATGGCTTTCTACTACATGGCACGGAACAAGGTCTGCAAGGCACGAATCAGGAATTTAAAGGCAAAACTAAAGAAGGCAATAAGGAAGCAAAAGAGGCAAAGGGAGCTTGATCGTCTTCAGATATTGGCCAAAGCCTCTTTAGCCTAGCATGACACTTAATGAAGAAGCTCCAGCCCAAATTTCAAGAAATTTGGGGCATTTTTGGCATTTTGACAAATTTTGGCACAAAAAACAGGGTTTTTCTCCCTATGCGCCGCACCACGTGGCACGCGCTTTTGATAGGGAGCTCCAAATTGCAAAAAAGTTTACATCATTGGATTTGGCATGAAAAATCATGATTGCTGGTGCATGGCCAAGAAGTTTGGGCAAGTTTTGAGTCCTCAGGAGGTCAAAAACACTCACAAAATGACCTCTCTGCCCCTATTTTGACACACAGGAAGCAGTCCTGGGAGATTGCAGTTTTGGAGGGGAAAATGACATCCAAATTGAAAAATTCCACTTGGGTTGGAAAGTAGACAGGTAGGGCTTTCCAATGAGATATCTTGGGGTCAATTTAGACTTCATGAAGTGCTTAAAATCAGCCTCAAAGTGGTGCGACGCATAGAGGATTTGGCGCTGCGCATAGAGGATTTTTGCTCAATTTTTCACCTTCCAGCTCAAAAATTCGGCCAGTTTGACTAGTTTTGCTTTTTGATGTAATTTTTGATCTATCTTGATGTAATTGGATAAAATGATGTAATTTTGGCACTTATTTACTTGTTCTAGAGGATTCATTCACTAAAAAGTGAAAATTTAATGAATGAATCAGTTTCCTACCTTATAGAGGCAAGTTGTTTTGATTGCCTAGATTTTAGTGCTTTGTTTAGAATTGGTTGAAACAGCTCCTAGAATGATGAACTCGATCCCTAGAGGTAAGGGAATGGGTTGGGCTAGTCTATATCATGTAATTCCTAAGTCATTTTCAGGGTTGGACACTAGGGATTGCTTTGGCATATCATTGTACATTCTATCTCTGCATTTTTGGCTAAGGAAAGACCAGGGTTTTGCAGCACTGTTTGGGATCCATGTGGCTTTATGTTTTGATGGTTTTCTTCTCTAAGTAATTGTAAGTTCATTAGTGTTATGTGTATCATTTTCCTGTCTCTTCTTCTGAATTTGAACAAATGAGTGATTAAGGTAGAATCCATTAACTGCTATGCTCTGCCTTTGAATTTGTTTAAATTTCCATGTTTTCATCTGTTTAAGGAGAATTCTTGAGACTCTCTTGCTCTCCTTAGCTCCTCACCAGTATGATCTATCCATTCACTCAATTTAAAGCATCAAAACAATTGCCTTCCTTGCCCCAATTAGAACTCTGCAGAAACTGTGCCTCATCCCCGAGCCCAATTTGCCTTTCCCTGTTTCCAGCACAAAACCCCCAAAAAATTAAATCAAATCCTTTGCACTTAATACCTAGCCTAAAATTAGTTTGTTTTTCAGTCATCTCCAGCCCCATTGATTA
Organism: Pinus tabuliformis; assembly: GCA_031772625.1. Taxonomy (NCBI): domain Eukaryota; kingdom Viridiplantae; phylum Streptophyta; class Pinopsida; order Pinales; family Pinaceae; genus Pinus; species Pinus tabuliformis. Next base: position 926,902,215 of record CM062817.1, on the reverse strand, counting down.
TCTTTTGCTGAGATTGACCCGGAGAGAGCCCTCTCTTGTCCTCGTAGGGCTAGCTAGGAGGCTGAGCGTGGTTTGATGTGGACCTAGAACCTTGTCTTTTCAGCCTGAGGCAAATCTAGGCTCTAACGCCACATATTTCGTTTAATAAACGAAATACGATGGGAAAGCGCTGATGTGATGGAGATCGGACCCAAAAGGGTTCGCGAATAAAAATATATAATATTTCAAATCCGATATACACCGTTTGAGGGATTTTTGCAATATTTTAATGTATTTTAAATACAAAGGGGGAAACCATGACCCACGGGCAGTCGTGACATGTGATAAGCGATTAGAGGTGGACCCGATATGAAAATAGTTCAGATTTAAGGACTTTTGAAGTCCGAAAGACTGTGTTGTGGCGGATTTTCACAGTTTTGAATACATTTCTTTGTGTTAACAGAAAGCGGCCGTCTTAGGGATTTCAAAGACCCGATGCACTCATCCGTTGCAGAATAGGTGGCCACCTCCCCTTAAGGTGTTATGCAATGATTATTTAACGCTAGGAGAGGGATTCGACTGAACAGAGGCCGAGAGACAGAAAGCTGAGAAGGTGAAACAAATAGACAACGCATATTGGCTTTAAAGGCACAGACAGAGAGCAAACAGAAGCAGGCAGTATTGGAGGCAGTGCTGAGACGGAGCTAAGATAGAGACAGAGAGTGATAGAGAGAGTCTGTGTACTCAGGAGGCTTGAGGGGTTCAAGCAAAACTCTTGCTTTTGTATCTGTTGTGTGTTGAGACTCAAATTGAGCTCATACTGTTGTAAAAATCTGCTTCTAAAGACATAATAGAGAGGCCACCACTGAAGGTTGGACCAGGAGATGTAGCCCAGGAGTTTTGGGTGAACTCCATATTAAACTTGTTATGTTTATGTGTGTTGTCTATTATGTTTATTTAACTGCTTCACTGTCTATGTATTTCGCAATCTTATCGATCCATTGCACAAAGTAACATAGGAAAATCCATGCACATGAGTTTGTAATACCTTAATAATTGTCTTAGATCTCATTTCAGATCAAGTGGTATCAAAGCTTTAGGTTGCTAAGGTTAGACAAGCTTGTGCTGGATTGGTGAATGATAACTAGGTCAAAGCTCAAATTAGGAGTAGGAGAACTGGTTGAGGCTAACCCAGAAATTGGTAGAGTCTGTCCTAGGAGGAAAATGACAGAAGAAATTCCCTTGGAATCAAACTCTCAATTCATGGACAGTTTCATGACCATGAGAGCCATGGTAGAAGAGATGTACTGAGAATTTAAGAAAGGGCAAGGTGAAGATACTTCAACCTACAAACAAGACAAAGGGACAGAGGAACCTCTGCTAGATGGCCATTTTGAAGGCAAATGGAAAGGAAAAGAGCCTCCTCTATCCACACCTCCTTCTAGCCCTGAAAATAAAAAGAAGAAGACTTCTTTTATTAAATTAGATGTAAAATTTGATTTTCCAGTCTATGATGGAGAATTAAATGCAGAAAAGCTAGATAATTGGATTAGACAGATTGATTTGTATTGTAGGGTGCACAACATTGATTAAAAAAGGAGTAAAATTCAGCTGGCCAGCCTTCGCCTTGGAGGAACTGCCCTAGTGTGGTGGGAAGGCAGGACCCAAGCTGATTTGAAGAATCATGGTAAAATTCTTTCTACCTAGAGTGAATTTGTTTCTGCCATTAAAAAACAATTATATCCACTAGCCTATATGTAGCAAGCCATGATGAGTTGGCAAACTCTTCGCCAATTAAAAGGGCAAAGTGTACAAAGTTATACCCAGGAATTTAGAAAAAGAGCTTTGATTCTAGGCATTTCTTTAGACTCACCTGAAACTTTGATGAAGTATATAGGTGGTCTGCATAGTTATTTGAGGCACACCATTCTCATGTTTAACCCCACTAGCATAGATGAGGTATCCATTCAGGCTACACATCTAGAGGCTAGAGGCAAGAATGTGAACCCAGAGATTGGGGGATCGGTAAAACCCACTGCAAGCAAGAACAAGGAAAAGAGGAAGCAGAAATGGAAAGAGATGAAGGAAAACACTGTACAGAAAGCCAAACCTTCATGCACTCACTGCAAGAAGGATGGACATGATGATGAACATTGCTGGTCTTTGCATCCGGAGCTGAAACCCAAGAAGTTCGATGGAAAGAAGAAGAAGGCTGCTGCTGCTATACATAAAGATTTGGGGTCAGACTTAGGTGATGAAACAACAATCACAACTACAGGTATAAAAGGTAAAAATTCTGAAGCATCTACTAGTAATTATGCACAAACTATTGATAATGAAGAAAATGAGAGGAAAAGACATGAGCTTTTTCATATTAGAGTTATTTCCAAGCATCAAAAGATTGATACTTTATTTGATAGGGGCTCACAAGTAAACTTGATTTCTGAAGGAATTGTAAAGAAGTTGGAATTACTAACCACACCTCACAAGAAACCATATCCATTAGGTTGGGTATGTGATAAAGCAAAGCTAGAAGTGACTAAACAATGTAAACTTAAGTTTTCTTTTGGGTCATCATTTGTAGATGAGGTTGAGTTAGATATCGTTCCTTTGGATATATGTGGAATTGTTTTAGGAAGTCCTTACTTGTATGATAGAAAAGCCATTTTCTATAGAACTGAAAATAAGTATCAGCTCACCAAAAATGGAATAGAATATATTGTAAGAGCTCATAAACTCAAAAATAATTACACTCTCATAATCTCAGGGCAGATGAAAAGAATTGTAAATTCATGCAAGCAATTTTTACTGATGGTTGTAAAGGAAAAGAAACCTAATAAAACAAACGTATTTGAGGGTTGTGATGCTAAACAGAAAGCCGATTTAGAAAGATTTGTTTCAAAATATGATATCCTATTTCAAGAACCTAAAGGTCTGCCACCAAAAAGGGAAATTGTACATGATATTCATTTGCAGCAAGATGCTCCATTGCCTAACATCGGAATGTATAGGTTATCCGCTTTAGAGAATGCAGAGATCAAGAAGCAGGTATAGGAGCTGCTCGAAAAAGGGTTCATAAGACCAAGCACATCACCATGCCGATCTCCGATCGTGTTGGTGAGAAAGAAGGATGGTTCGTGGAGGATGTGCATTGATTATAGAGCACTGAATAAAATAACGATCAAGAATCATTATCCCCTTCCTCGCATTGATGATCCATTGGATCAGCTGAAAGAAGTTGTTTACTTTTCCAAGTTGGACTTGCGTAGTGGCTACCATCAGGTAAGAGTAGCAGAGTAAGATGCATGGAAGACCGGTTTCAAAACAAAGCAAGGGCTGTATGAATGGCTAGTTATGCCTTTTGGCTTAACTAATGCTCCTGCCACTTTCATGGGAGTAATGAATGATGTACTCCAACCTTTTATTGAGATTTTTAATTGTATATTTAGATGACATTCTTGTTTTCAGTCAAAACATGGGAAGAACATTTGAAGCATGTAAAGCAGACTTTAGATGTTTTGAAAAAAGAAAATATCTATGTTAAATTATCAAAATGTGAATTTGGCAAAACATCTTTAAATTATTTGGGTCATATTGTAGGGGGTGGTGAATTGAAGATAGATCCCTCTAAGGTTGAAGTCATTGTAAACTGGCCTAAACCCAAATTTTCTACAGCAGTTAGAAGCTTCCTATGTTGGGTCCCTATAATACTAGTGATTACCCCATTACTATTGTAGTTATACCCCTTATTTATATTGTTGTGCCCCTATTACCCCCATATTGTTATTTCTGTGCCCCATAGAATCCCTCTATTGTTATTTTTGTGGCTTTATATTATTATTGTTAGGTCGGCTGGATTATATTGTGACTCCTTAGACTCCTATATATAGAAAGGAGGTTTTGTCATTTGTATCATCCAAGAATTGTTCATTTATGTAATGTAAAGGAGGTTGCCCCCTCGAAGAGGCTGAATTCTAAGGCGTTGATCTTTCTTTTCTATCTTTTCTTGAGCTGGTTTCATAACATTTGGTATCAGAGCTTTGGATTCTAGGGTTTCGCTGCTCCAAACAGGTCATCGTGGCATTTTCGCTATAACTTTTTTTCTGTGACGTTTCAGAAGTCGCAAAAAAAACCCATTTGAGAAGAAATCGCGCTGAACCTTGGTTCCGAATTTCAAATCTTTTCGCGTGATATTTGCGGAGATATGCTCTGAGGAAGTTGGTCTTTTTGCAGACTCCTGAATTACATTCAAAATAGGTGACCTAGGGAAAATCGTCATAACTTTCTCTCTAGGGATCGGATTGAAATTTCATAAGAAGGTACAGAAAGAGGACGGACTGTAGTTTCTTGTATATCTGTTTTAGAACCAAAGGTTGAAAATTGTACACGTGGCACTTCATACAAGTTCACTCTTCTGGAAAGGTCTATAATCAGGTCATCTTGGGAGATTGTGCATAACTCTTCCTTGGAGAATCCAATTTGGATCAGACTGGTGGCATTGGAAAGAGGACACAGAGAGCTACTATAGGTCACAATTTCAGAACTAGATGATTGGAAAGTACAGAGATACATCAGAGACAATATCAAGCTCCTAAAAAGTGAAAAAAGGTGTGTAGATTTTTTTAAATTTTTGCTTAAGCTTGGTTTGAAAATTTATTTTGAAGGAATTCAAAGGGCATAGTAGAGCATTATTATCGGTAACTGATGCCCCGAGGAAAGAAAATGCAAACACCTAGTAAGGAACCTGAAAGCTCTAGCATGACTCATGAAGAAGAGGAAGAAATGCAACATGATATATCAAAATTACAAGACCAAGTGCAACAACTGTCCCTTGCACAAAAAGGAACAGAATCTAAGATGGATGGTTTAAAGAAAGATGTAGAAGCTAGGATGGATGGTTTAAAGAAAGGTGTAGAAGCTAAGATGGACTGTTTAAAGAAAGGCGTAGAAGCTAAGATGGATGGCATGGAAGCTAAGGTGAATGGCATGGACGCTAAAATTGATGGCATGGATGATAAGATGGAAGAATTGAAGATAAATATGAATAAGTTGCTACAAGAAATGGTTACTAATGGTGAAAGTGTACTAAAGGAAACTCATGATGAGAACAAAAGAAATGTTAATCATGATTCCATAGACTCTAATGTTGGATCGAAGACTCACCATGTTCCAAAAATCGATATGAGGAAGTTTGATGGCAAGGATCCCGCCACATGGATATTACAGATGGAGCAATTCTTCGATCTCAATAATGTGCAAAACACACAAAAGGTACGTATGGAAACTTTATATTTGGAACCAAATCAGTTTGTATGGTATCAATGGCTTTGTTCTCGTAAACAATTTATCACTTGGGCAATTTTTACGGAAGAATTGATAGCACATTATGAGGATACAAAAAGCAACACTTTTTTTAGCCAATTGATAAGTCTCAAACAAAAGGGTTCAATAATGGAGCACATTGAGGAGTTCCAAAAATTGAACATAAGGGTAAAAGATATTCCAGAGGAGCATAGGATTGATGTGTTCATAGGGTCTTTAAAGGATAATATCCAACATGATGTGCGCCTTTGGGAACCTGATTCATTAGAGAAGGCATTCAGGTTAGCAAGAAAAATGGAAAGCAAAATTATGGCAACTAGGAAGCATACCATTCACAACTATAAAGACGGAAGTGTTGTTGCCCATAGTCTTCCACAACCTACAAGGTTGACACCACAACAATTGGAAGAAAAAAGAGCAAAAGGGCTTTGTTACAATTGTGATAGCAAATACACAAAAGGTCATAAGTGTGCTGAGAAGAAATTATTCTACATAGATTGTGAAGAGGAAGAAGAAAAGGAGCAAGAAAGGTCAAAAGAAGAGGATATATTCCAGGAACAAAGCCTAGATGAAGAACAAATAAATCCGACCATATCTTGTAATGCATTGGCGGGAATTACCACTCCTCAAACCATCAAGATAGAAGGACAAATCAAGAAGAAAAAGGTAATAGTGTTGATTGATTCAGGAAGCACCCACAATTTTATTCATTGTAGGGTAGCAAAAGAATTGAATTGCTTCCTATATCCAGCACCAGAGTGTCAAGTGATGATTGCAAATGGAGGAACAATAAATTGTTCTGGAAAGTGCCATAATATCAAGCTATCCATGGGAGAATATGTATTGACTAGCCCAATGCTTTCCATTCCAATGGGAGGTGCTGATGTTGTACTAGGAGTCCAATGGCTACAATCCTTGGGTACAATAGCTTTTAATTTTCAAGAACTTTTCATGAAATTTTCTGTGGAAGGAAAGGAAGTTGAATTAAGGGGTATTGCAGGGAAACCAGGAAAGATAATCAGCTCTAATGGCATGACAAAGCTTCTAAAAAAGGAGCAAAGAGGTGTAATTGCACAATTATGTTCGCTAGATGTTTCCACATTGGAATCATCTATTTCTCCAGATCTCCAAAAAGTCCTGGACAATCATTCCAAGGTATTTGAGACTCCCAAAGGTCTCCCACCTATGCGTGATCATGATCATGCTATTCATCTGATTCCAGGAAGTGTTCCTCCAAACATCAGGCCGTACAGATATCCCTATGTCCAAAAAAGTGAAATTGAACGTATGGTTGCAGAAATGCTAGAGGCTGGTATAATTCAACCGAGTCAAAGTTCTTTCTCAGCTCCAGTAGTATTGGTGCACAAGAAGGATGGATCATGGCGCATGTGTCCAGATTATAGGGAGCTCAACAAGCTCACTATTAAAGATAAGTTCCCCATTCCTGTCATTGATGAATTACTGGATGAATTGCATGGATCAATTTACTTCACCAAGTTGGATCTTCGTTCAGGATATCATCAAATCAGAATGAAGATTGAAGACATTCCGAAAACAGCATTTAGAACTCATGAGGGTCATTATGAATTTTTGGTCATGCCTTTTGGCCTTACCAATGCACCTTCAACATTTCAAGGTTTGATGAATTCAATTTTCAAACCATTCCTTAGAAAATTTGTGTTAGTATTTTTTGATGATATACTAATCTACAGCAAGTCTTGGAAGGATCATGTTGAACATGTTGACAGGGTGCTACAACTATTGGAGGAGAAACAATTATATGCAAAAAGATCCAAATGTTTCTTTGGAGTCCAGGAGGTGGAATATTTGGGTCATATTGTATCTCATGAAGGAGTTAAGGTAGACCCTAGCAAAATTAAAGCCATTAAGGAATGGAAAATCCCCACATCCATAAAGCATCTGCGAGGATTTCTTGGGTTGACAGGGTATTATCGCAAGTTTGTTAAGAATTATGGGAGAATAGCAGCACCTCTAACAACATTATTGAAGAAAGATTCATTTTCATGGACTCCGGAAGCAACAAAGGCCTTTAAACATCTTAAAGAGGCAATGTGCCAAGCACCGGTCTTAGCTACACCGGACTTCACAAAAACCTTTATTGTGGAATGTGATGCTTCAGGAAATGGAATTGGTGCTGTTCTAATGCAAGATGAAAGACCCATTGCTTTTGAAAGTCGTCCAATCAAGGGAAAGTTTTTAAGCAAAGCTATTTATGAGAAGGAAATGTTGGCAATACTCCATGCACTTAAGAAATGGCGACCCTACCTAATGGGAAGACACTTCAAGGTAAAAACAGATCATGATAGCCTTAAATACTTTTTAGAACAAAGATTATCCTCTGAAGAGCAACAAAAGTGGGTCACAAAGATGTTGGGTTATGACTTTGAAATCATCTACAAAAAAGGGAAGCAAAATGTGGTGGCAGATGCACTCTCAAGAAAGGATGAGGATGTGGAAGCATTGTTGTGTGCCATTTCTATTATCCAACCAGATTGGATAAACGAAGCAAAGGAGGAATGGAAGAATGACGAAGAAGTGTGGGCACTTATTCGAAAGCTACAACAAGATTCCAGTACTTCTGATACATTTAGCTGGCAAAATGATTCGTTATGGTACAAAGATCGCTTATACCTCTGTAAGAATTCCCAGCTAAAACAAAAGATTCTTATGGAATTGCACACTTCTCCCTTAGGAGGGCACTCAGGATTTTTAAAAACTTACCACAGGGTTAAGAAGGAATTTTTTTGGGATGGCCTTAAATCAGATATTCAAAATTTTGTGGCGGAATGTTTGGTTTGCCAACAAAATAAAGTTGAAACAATTAAGACACCAGGTCTATTACAACCTTTATCCATTCCAAGCCAACGTTGGGAGGAGGTTTCAATGGATTTTATCACAGGTTTACCCAAGTCTGAGGGAAAGAGTGTCATCATGGTGGTAGTTGACAGACTTACCAAGTATGCACACTTTTGTGCATTATCACATCCATTTAAAGCCAGTACAGTTTCTACTGCATTTATGGAAACAGTTCAAAAGCTACATGGAAACCCAAAGATTATTGTAAGTGACAGAGATCCCATTTTCACTGGAAATTTTTGGACAAAATTATTTTCTTGTCTTGGTACTCAGTTAGCTCATAGCTCATCTTATCATCCTCAATCTGATGGGCAAACTGAGATAGTAAACAAATGTTTGGAAGGATATCTTCGTTGCTTTGTATCTGATAAACAGACACAATGGGTCAAATGGTTGCCTCTGGCTGAATGGTGGTATAACACTTCCTTCCATACAGCAACAAAAATGACCCCATTTATGGCACTTTATGGGTATCAACCACCATCCATCACATCATATTTAAGAGAAAATTCTAAGGTTCAGGCAGTGGAACATCACATCGAACATCAACAACAAGTCCTCCAACTCTTAAAGGATAACCTCGTGTTGGCACAAAATAGAATGAAACAACAGGCAGATCAACATCGCAGTGAAAGAAGTTTTGATGTAGGTGATTGGGTATTCCTACGGCTACAACCATATAAGCAAATGTCCCTAAAGCAAGCTAAGAAGGATAATAAATTATCACCAAAGTATTATGGTCCGTACAAGGTGTTGCAAAAGATTGGTACTATGGCATACAAATTGGAGCTTCCTGCAGCTTCTCGATTGCACCCAGTTTTCCATGTTTCATGTTTAAAGAAGGTTATAGGCGACAAGCTCCCAGTTCAAACAATATTGCCAGAACTTGACGAGGAAGGAAAAATTATATTGGAACCGGAAGCAGTCACAGAAACAAGAACTCGACAGCTACGAAATCGATCAATTTCAGAGTATCTTATCAAGTGGAAGAACTTATCCGCTGAAGATTCCACATGGGAGGATGAAAATTTTATGCAGAAGTATCCAGAACTACTCAAGCGTTGAGGACAACACTTTTTTGAAGGAGAGGGGCATGTTGGGTCCCTATAATACTAGTGATTACCCCATTACTATTGTAGTTATACCCCTTATTTATATTGTTGTGCCCCTATTACCCCCATATTGTTATTTCTGTGCCCCATAGAATCCCTCTATTGTTATTTTTGTGGCTTTATATTATTATTGTTAGGTCGACTGGATTATATTGTGACTCCTTAGACTCCTATATATAGAAAGGAGGTTTTGTCATTTGTATCATCCAAGAATTGTTCATTTATGTAATGTAAAGGAGGTTTCCCCCTCGAAGAGGCTGAATTCTAAGGCGTTGATCTTTCTTTTCTATCTTTTCTTGAGCTGGTTTCATAACATCCTAGGAGCAGTACAATATTGGAGAAAGTTTATTGGTAACTTTTCCTTAATTGCAGCTCCCTTACATGCTTTGACAGGATTGAACAAGGTGTTTCAGTGGGGAGGCAAACAACAGAAAGCCTTCGATGCCTTGAAAGAAAAATTAGTACAACACCAGTACTAGCATTGCCAGATCTTCAAAAACCATTTGAGATCAGAACAGATGCCAATGAATATGCCATGGGAGCAGTGTTGATGCAACATGGTAAACCCATATGCTACCATTCTGAGACATTTAATTCTGCAGTAGTTAATTATCCCACATATGATAAAGAATTGTATGCATTAGTACATAGTGTGAAAAATTGGAAACATTACTTAATGGGCAAAGAAACAGTCATACATACTGATCATCAACCACTTCAGTACTTTCACTCACAAACTAAATTGTAGCAATCAAGACACTATAGGTGGATGGGTTTCCTACAACAGTTTCATCTTGTCATTAGATATAAGAAAGGAATACACAATAAAGTTGCAGATATGTTGTCCAGACCAATCATAAATGCATCTACTATACTTAAGCATAATTCAATATTGCATGAAAACTACACTGAACAATATGCTCAAGATGTAGATTTTAAAGATGTATATGCAACTTTAAGTCATGGCAAACAAGTAGAATAATTGGATTATCATGTTAAGGACCAACTCTTATATCATTTGGGAAAGTTATGCATTCCTCAAACTGAAAGATTTAATATAATCCGAGAAGCACACACTTCTCTAATATCAGGTCATTTTTGGTGTAAGTAAAACAGTTGCACAACTGCAAAGATTGTGCTATTGGCCAAGAATGCATGAAACAATTTCTAGATATATTAAAGGGTGTACCATGTGTGCTCAAAGCAAGCCCAACAATAGAAAATTAGGCTTGTACACTCCACTACCAGTTCCTTCTCATCCTTGGGAAAGTGTTTCCGTGGACTTTGTTGGGGGATTGCCAAAATCTAGAAAGGGTCATGACTATTTATATGTTATTGTGGACAGGTTCAGCAAAATGTGTATTTTAATACCTTGTAACAAGCAGATTACAGCTGAATAAACAACGAAGTTGTTCTTTCAGCATGTCTGGGTGCATTTTGGGTTACCCACTTCCATAGTATTTGATCGAGATTCCCGATTTGTTGGGAAGTTTTGGTCAAGTCTGTGGGAATTGATGGACACCAGACTGAAGAAGAGCACAGCCTTTCATCCACAAATAGATGGCCAAACAGAGGTGGTCAATAGGACAGTGATCCAGTTGCTCAAGGGTTATTGCAGCAAGCATCCCAAGCTTTGGGATGAACACTTATGTTATGTGCAACATGATTACAACCGTGCTAAGCATTCTTCTACACAAAGATCTCCTTTTGAGACTTGTTTTAGTTTTATACCAAGGTATCCCTTGGATATTGACTTTGAAAAAGACATAGCGGTTAATGGACACAACGATGTGGACAAAGCAACCAGGTTCATTGAACAGATCCAAGAAATTCACCAGGTAGTGCAGGAACAGCTGGAAAAGAGCCAAGCCAGGTACAAGGCAAGGCATGATAAGCATCAGATGGAGCATAGCTTCCAAATTGGTGATCAAGTCTGGCTGTATATCAGCAAAGACAGAATGCAAGGTGAAGGAAAGAAGCTGAAGCCAATAAGGTATGGGCCTTTCAAGATACCTGAGAAAGTTGGTGAGAATGCTTTCCGCCTTGATTTTCTAGCTTACATGCACATCTATTCAGTGGTAAATGCAAAAAATTTAAGACTATTTGAACCTTCATTAATTGAAGATCCCGAAGAGCAAAGTCAATTGCCTTCTATTGATGATTTGTTTCCTGAATATCTCAATGAGTTGCAGGAAGATACAGTTCTGGACAGAAAGGTGAGAACTATGTGCAGAGGGGGTGTCGAGTACCTAAGGATTGGACTCAAAGGTTCAAAACAGAACAGTGCACGATGGATGGAAATTGGGCAAGTGAGGAAGCTATATCCTCACTTGATTGATGCTTAGAAACCAACTTTTGGTGGTCCAAAAGCTTTTTCAGTGGGAAGGAATGATCCAAAATGGATCCAAGAACTCTCTAAGTCTTCAAAAATCGTTTAAAAAATCAAAACCAATGCATGGGAAGAACCCTTAGAAACATCGGAAAACACTATCGGGAGGCGAAAAACAAAAGAAAGCAGTGAAAACAGAGCTATCGGCAGCTTGGACAGTGAATGCACAAGAGCAGTCGGATTTGGCCGATCAATGGTCTAGATCTGATTGGCAAATCGCAAATCGGTGGAGGCGATTAGAGGCCATCGGCGCTGACCACATGGAAAATGTGACATCGATCGATGCGATCAATGAGGACCATCGATCAAGCACACAGATCGACGACCCAAGTTGAATCGCGATATCGCATCGGCGAAACAACAAGGGGAAGGCTTACAGAGACCGGAGACCAGGTGACTTGCAATTGCGATATCGCAATATCGCATTGGAACTACATCGAAGAGCGAGGCTACACGCACACACACACACACATATGCGATCCGATCACCGGACCTGATAGCACTTTAAATATTGTTCCATAAAAATTTCAAATCCGTCAAACGGAAGTTTCATTGTGTTTCCACGTATTTCGTTTAATAAACGAAATACGATGGGAAAGCGTCGGAGACCGGACCCGAAAGGGTTCGCGAATAAAAATATATAATATTTCAAATCCGATATACACCGTTTGTGGGATTTTTGTGATATTTTAATGTATTTTAAATACAAATGGGGAAACCATGACCCATGGGTAGTCACGTCATGCGATAAGTGATTAGAGGCGAACCTGATATGAAAATAGTTTGAATTTAAGGACTTTTGAAGTCAGAAAGACTGTGTTGTGGCGGGTTTTCACAGTTTTGAATACATTTCTCTGTGTTAACAGAAAGCAGCTGTATCAGGGATTTCAAAGGCCCGATGCACTCATCCGTTGCAGAATAGGTGGCCACCTCCCCTTAAGGTGTTATGCAATGATTATTTAACGCTAGAAGAGGGATTCGAGCGGACAGAGGCCGAGAGAGAGAAAGCCGATAAGGTGAAACAAACAGACAGCACAGATTGGCTTTAAAGCCATAGACAGAGAGCAAACAGAAGCAGGCAATATTGGAGGCAATGCTGAGACAGAGCTAAGACAAAGACAAAGAGTGATAGAGAGAGTCTGTGTACTCAGGAGGCTTGAGGGGTTCAAGAAAAACTCTTGCTGTTGTATCTGTTGTGTGTTGAGACTCAAATTGAGCTCATATTGTTGTAAAACTCTACTTCTGAAGACATAATAAAGAGGCCGCCACTGAAGGCTGAACCAGGAGATGTAGCCCAGGAGTTTTGGGTGAACTCCATATTAAACTTGCTGTGTTTATGTGTGTTGTTTATTATGTTTCTTTAACTGCTTCACTGTCTATGTATTTCACAATCTTATCGATCCATTGCACAAAGTAACATAGGCAAATCCATGCACATGAGTCTGTAAGACCTTAATAATTGTCTTAGATCTCATTTCAGATCACCAAAAGAAGGGCTTGTTGGGATTGCCTCTTCATCTAGCTAATGGGTTGAGATGACTTGAGATGGTGTGATCCTTGCATAACAAGTGGTATCTTGCTCAAGTATAGAGGATGCAGGTGTTCTACCACTTGACTCTTGAGGGTCAACGTGGGAAGATCAACAAACATTGGGATGGTTGTGATCTCTACCTTATATGTCAAGTTTTATCTTGCATGTTGACTAAGCAACACGATGGATGTGATCCTTGTTAGTAGATGTATCTTGCCCATTTTCTTTGGATGATAGGATGGATGTGATCCTTACCTCTCATAACAAGTCGTACCTCACCTGTTTTCATTGAACAAAAGGATAGTTGTGATCCTTGTTGGTAAGTTGTATCTCACATATTTTCATTAGATAGAGGGTGATAGCTTTAGCTCCCCTATGATGTCAAATTATTCTTCTTTTAGATTCAAGAGTGTTCAAAAAAGATGAGCAGAGTTGAGTAGAGATGAGAAGTGTCAAACATTGATATTTGAGATGGAACATATGTTGCAGTTGGTAATTTCTCCCTAGTTGAGAGGGAGTGTTACTTTAGCAGCCCTGGGACAAATTCCCTCCTTTGGACAACCTTCCCCATCAAGAAATAACCCTCCTGGCCCTTGGAAGAATTTAATTTGGTTGAGGAAAAAAATATTTTTAATATGGAAACCCACATGTGCACAAAAGGACATATCGACCTAAAATAGAAACTGGACACCCTTGGAAACCTATAAATATAAGTCAAGTGAACCTCATTTGGACATCATCAAGCATCTTCTTCTTCTCTCTTCTTTGGATTGGCTCACACAAATCTGAGGTTGGTTCGTGAAATTGGTTTGTACAAGTTTGAAATTGCAAAATCCGAGCTCGCACACGTGAATTAGGGTTTTTGGTCTAGGGTTGCAAGGTTGGAACAGGGAAATATCGGTTGTAGCCGCACGCAGGACAAGATTCTCCTTACAGCTGGAGTGCTGCAGCTGCACACATGGTTGATAGCTCTGTGCTACTGTGACCTAAGGTTTTAATGACAGTTGACCGCAAATCTTGATCATTGACCACAAACCTGGGTCTTTCATTCTGATCAATATTGTTGTTGGGTTCATCTCTTAGATATTGTATGGTTGGTTTTGCTGGATAGTCTTATGATTGATGGATTGGAACATTGTACTCTCTCTTAGCTGAACACTTTATGAAAATGTAATAAGAAGAATAAATTGAAAGGGTTTCCCCCTTGTGGGGTTTTTTTTTCTCAAGTCTTTGACCAAATCTGGTGTCACTGATTTGTCTCTTATTGTTCATTACATTTACTGTTCTATATACAATTGCTATTGATCATTGAAAGGTTAAATTGTGTTTAAATATTTCTAATGAAAGATAAGAATTGGGCTAAAGCGATTGTAACAACATATAATAGTGGAAAGTTTAACAACATTAGTGTGAGACTTTATTCACTATTTCTATTTAAAATTATACATTTAAAAGTAGGCGCGGTTGACAAGAGGCGTGAATTAGTAGAAGCGATGGGATGAAGGCTTTTAATGTCAACTATTAGATAAATTCATGCCCTCCCACGACACTTTTCATATAAACCTTAAGTTTTGCAGATAAAGGGAATGGCTTGCAGCTAAAGGAATGTGAGATGGGAATATTTATGACACGTGATAGAAAAATTAATGTCGTGCCATGGAAAATTTGTATAGAGCGTTCCACAGATTCTTAGCACAATAGACAGGGGCACAAGACAATAATATTTATGATAAATGTTGGGGATTTTCCCATTGTGCCACAGAGAGTATGAAAAGGGTGTTTTTTTTAGTGTTAAGTGATATGGCGGAGGGCGCAGGGTTAAAAGAGTTACATCTTGTGGGATTGTGAAAAGGAACATTATTTGATGATGCCTCCACTATGCACTTATACTGAGTGGTGTTTGGGTTTTACAACGTTTTTCAAGAGAAGGCAAAATTTTGATAATGGGTTTAGTATAAAGGGGACAATTATATAGATGAGGACATAAATCAAGGAAAATTTTTATATACAAAAAGCAAAGGATAAAGAAATAAGGAAAAGGCAGGAAGTAAGGGGGGATAACGTGTAAAAGGAACTTAAAGTCAAAGTGAGAAAATTCAAGGGGTTCCCATTTTTATTATGAATTATATACAAAATGGGGGGTTGTTGTCTTGGCACAATAATTGGCGACACATTAGAAGAACCATTTATCTTTTTCAATCAAATAATAAGAGAAACGCAATATAAAATTAGATTGTAAAAAATATAAGTTTATAACTTTCAAGTGTACCATGAATCTTTCTTTCATGATTAATAATTATAAGAAAAACACATCTATACTTATAATTTTTCCATTTTGTCTTTCCAGAGGGATAAAAGGGATTTATAATTTTATTAAAGTACTTTTGAATAGGAAAATAGGATTTTAATATGACTAATAGGAAAAAATTATAAACCATGGTTTTGATGCAATTAGTTCGACTCATCTTTCTTTTACTTGACATTGCTTCATTGCCCACGAGCATCCATAGCCCTGATGAGTTGGTATGCACTTCCCGCACCTTTTGGTGCTTTCAACTTCCTATGTATAATATATTATTCACCTTCCCACACCTTTTGGTGCTTTCAACTTCCTATGATATAATTTATTAATTGCCTTTTCATAAGACAAACTTTGAAATTTCTCTTTGCAATGGCGAATAGGAAGTGGTGTGATATGAAAGTTACTTTGATGTAATGCATATCATGGCATAAGGCAAAGCTTTTCGTCTTAAAATTTGTCATTCCTATCAATTCTTACTCTTCAATGTGAAGACGAATTAAGTTATGGAATAAGACTTGATTTCTAAGTATTGTCTTAGAAGATGTTTTCTTCATAGAAATAAATCAATCATAAAAGTTTTATTCATCATGGTAATACCATATTCATTATAAATATATAATTCTTGTTACAATCCATTAAGAATAATCTCTTTGATAAAGATATATGATAGAGATAAGTATATTGTGTTGCTAATTATTAATAAGAAACAATAACCAAAAAATAAAAATCATTGGAAATAAAGGAACTATTTACATATTTATAGAAATGATTCGTTCAATTTTTATTATTATTATTATTTTAATAAATTTGCCCATTAACAGGGAGAGTTTCCTCTTCCCCACCTGAAATTGCATTAGAAAAGTAGATGGGACAACCTTTATGGAAATCTAAAAGGGACCTAGCCAAAGTTTATGAAATTTTGTGTGTTTACCCTTATCCTCATGGGATTTATCCCATTTCAGCACGAGATCACCAATTTCAATGTTTTTATCACTCACTCAATGATTGTCAAGCCATTACTTGATAACCCTTTGGTGATTGGAAAAATTCTACTTGGATTTTTCCCTAATCTCTTCTATTTTAAGTAATTGAGCAAGACAATATTGCATGTTGGAACAAGGTTCTTCTTGAACCGATTGAACCAACATTAAAGAAGGAAATACCACATTAGGAGGGAGGATTAATTCCTTGCCATGGACAAAGAAGTGAGGGGAGTTTCATATTGAGGTCTTATAATTAACCCTATCTGCCCATAGTGCATTGACTAGAGACTTCTGCCAATTTTTATGATTATCAGCTACAATTTTCTTTATGATTTTGAAAAGATTCTTATTTGTTGATTCTACTAGACCATAACCCTAAGGGTAATAATTAGTATATTGTTTTAGCTTAGTTCCTTTTTGAAGTGCAAATTTAGTGAGTAAAGCAGAGGTAAAATAAGTTGCATTGTCAAACAATAACGTGCTTGGGATGACAAACCTTGTAATGATTAATTGCTCGATGAAAGATATTACCTAATCATAAGTAACATTTTTTAGGGGAATGACCTCCACGCATTTAGTAAAATAGGCTATTGTTGTTAGAATATAATTATGTAGTTTTGAAGAATTAGGGATAATTTCACCCATAACATCGACTCCCCATTACTTGAAGGGTTGTAATATAATTGCAGGTTGTAGTTGTAATGTTGATTTCTTATCCATGCCTATTGTAGTCTAATAAACCTGGCCTTTTTGAATGTAGGCATGTGCATCCTTAAATAATGTTGGCTAGTAGTAACTTGTATGCATAATTTTATGTTCAATAGTATCCTCACCGTAGTGTCCACCTGTGGGTCCATCATGCAGATCATGTAAAACTCTATCAGCATCAAACTTTTGTAAACACCTAAGAAAAATAAAATCATATTTTTTTTCTAAATAACACTCCAATTTTCAATTGATTTTGATTGGATTTCAACCTCAGAGCTCACCTCCTTTTAAATTCTAAATGTGAAGGTGCATAGCCATGAGATAGGAAATAAATTAAAACTGAATATAAAGAATGAGAGGAATCAAGAGTAACACATACCTCTTGCAATTCCTAGGTGTTCTCAAATTCCTACTCATCAAAAATTTTATTGGTCTCAGAACCAATTAATTTTGTATCCAATATACACAAGACTTTACCTCTGATGGTTTTAGAAGGCTTAATTTCAAGGTCATACTCCTAGCATGCTATGACCTAATGGGCCCCATTTTTAATAAGGCATTTTTGAAGAAGCAAATTTCTAATTGGAGAATACAAAACTATTACTTTGGTATGGGTTTTAAAAAGAAAAGGCCTAAAGTGCTTTATTGACTTGAAAACAACATACGCCTATTTTTCCACATCCATGTAATTAAGCTATGCACCATGAAATCCCTAACTAGTAAAAGACATAAGCATTTCGGCATTTTGATCATTCTCCTGGGTTAAAACTGTAGCATACTATTAATAAGAGGTGAAAGTATTTATGATAAATTCTTTATTAAAATCAGGAAAGAGAAGGGCACAAACTTGCATAATTGCCTGCTTAATAGAATCAAAAGATATTTTTTTGAGAAGAATTTTACTTAAACATGGCATTTTTTATTTATCATAATTTGCAAGGGCAGTACAATATGTGAGAAACTAGGGACAAAGCACCTTACAAACTTTATTTGTGCCAGAAAGGATTGCATGGATTTTTTATATTTATTTATTTATTTATTTTTATTTTTTTTGTGGAAGTGGAATTTGAGAGATAACTTTGAATGTGGATGGTTTTATAATAATCCCAGTTTTTTTTTTTGTTTTTTTAACTAAAACGGGTATGTTTTTATTTATTTGAAGGTAGATGGTTGGGCCAAAGCCTAAACAACCAAGAGTACAGTTCTCCTTATCCTCTTTCTTATGCTAGGATGGATTACAATTCTATCAAGAGAAGCAAGATTGGTATGATATCTCGTCATTAATGTTGAACTGTCCCTTCTGAAGAGCGCACCCTTTATTTGACATGAGGTCTACTTCACTGTTCGAATTCCTTAAAATGTGGTAGAATTTGTAGGTGTCGAATTCAAGGAGGGTTCTCTTTAATCTGCTGAGAATTTTGTTGAGGCTTGCATTATTGAACAATTCCTCCATGTTGCGTTTTTTGATTAGTATTTCTGAGTCTACAAATTCTTGAAAGTCTTTGATGCCTCTTTCCCTTGCAATTTGGCATGCTTTGAGGAGAGCTAGAATCTGTGCTTGATTGTTGGGTTTTTCCCCAATACCAGAGCAAAAGCAATCCCTTCTTGAGCCATCCGGAGAGTACACAATACCCCCTGCTCCAGCAGCATTGGGGTTCCCTTTGGAAGCCCCATAAAATAAAATCGAGGTTAGATGTTGTTGCCTCCACCAATCTTGGAAAGTGATGTCAGAATCTCTTTTTCGCCATTTAGGGTTTGCAATGGGGGGGACCAAGGGGAGCTTTCGAGGCAGAGGGGAAAGAGAATCCAACCATCTCTTTTCTTCAGGAAGGAGTGTGAGGTCTTCTTTAAAGTAAGATTGCTTGACTACTTCTAAAAGGAGGGATTTTGCTTTGGTTGCTACTTTCAAGGGAGTATAAGAGATTTCTTTGAAAATCTGTTCATTCTGGGTCAACCAAATTTTCCAACATACGTATTTGGGGATGGCGATCCAAATTCTGTTCCATAGAGATTTAGTGGGAATATTGTGGGGATATAGGTGGCTCCATGAGGCAAATAACTCTGCTATAGAATCATGGCCTGGGGGGGCAATCTGGAGTTCATGGAGAATGTAGCCCCATACTTCTTTAGCAAAATAGTAGTCAATAAAGAGGTGTTTAGTTGTTTCAGTATTGCTTCTGCAGAGGGCACATCTATGTGGTCCTGCGTAGCTTCTCTTGGCCAGATTTTCTCCTGTTAGGACTCTGTTATGCACCAAAATCCAGAGAAAAAAAATTGACTTTGGGAAGACCTCCAGGATCCCATACTTTTTTCCAGAAACTGGGCGGATGATTGTTGATTTTTGTTGGGTGAAGGGTGCTGTAACCAGCAGCTGTGGTATACCTTCCTGAGTGTCCCCATCCCCATGCGTCCTTCATGCTTCGATGAACTGGTGCTGCCTCTTCAAGCAATTCGATGAGCCGATTTTGTTGCTGCAAGAGTCTAACAGGGACGCCGTGGAAGTCCCAGCAACACCAATTGCCTTTGTTGTCCCACCTAGAAAGATCGTAGACGCTATTGATGCCAACGCGTTGGAGCCACTCCTTTATATCTGCGATGTCTTCAGACTCAGATAGTGGAGCACGATCCATAATGAGATCATCCCACAGAGAGGTTTTATTTCCATTTCCAGGCACGTGATACACCTTCTCTCTGAAGAAGTGTAGACTTTTTCAGCATAAATTCCAGGTTTGGGAGTAGTTAACTGAGATGCAGGCTTGCAGATTCCGTAGTGCAGGACCATCTGCGTACTTGTGCAAGAGTGATTGACTGACTGTGTGCTGTGGATCACAATGCAATTTCCACAGGATTTTGCCACCAAGCACAAGGTTAACCATCGCAGGATCGCAAATCTGTAAACCGCCCTCTGTGATGTCTCTTTTGATTGTGTCCCAGTTGATCAGGTGAATTTTTTCCTGATTCCCTTTCCCCCCTTGCCATAGAAAATCCCTCAGGAGTTTAGATATTTGATCCATCACATTTTTAGGAGCAAGAAGAAAAGCAGCTTGGTAAATTGGCAACACAGACAACAGAGTTTTAATAAGAATTACTTTTCCTCCTTTTGTTAACCAGTAGCCTCCCCAAGATGAGATTTTTGTTTTGATTTTGCTGATAATGTCGCTCCACAGATCCCTTTTGTTAATTCCATTTGTAATGGGCAAACCCAGGTATTTGATCTTGTCCCATTTTGCATAAACTTTAAAACCCAGGATCTGAGATATGCTCATGAGCTCTTGCTGTTCCATATTCTAGCCATAAATTTCACTCTTTCTTTTACTTACTAAGGCTCCTGTTACCCTGCAATAACATTTGAGGATTGAGTCAAACGCCATTTCAATTCTAAGAGAGGCTCCTTCGAGAAGAATAGAGTCATCTGCAAACAGGGCATGGTTCAAGGGATCTGTGCCATGGGAAATTCTGAGGCCAGGTAGTGACCCAGCGTCTCTCTCAGCAGTGAGATTTCTTCTCAGAGATTCAACCATGGTAATGTACAAAAAAGGAGAGAGGGGGCAGCCCTGCCGAAGGCCTCTCTGGGCATGAAAGAAGCCAATAGGGCGCCCATTAACTAGGGGGGCAATATAGGGATTATCAATACAGGCTTTTATAATATTCACAAACTGGTTCGAGAACCCAAAGGAGCGTAAGACTTTGATGAGGAAGGTGTGATTAACCCTATCAAAAGCATTCGCCATGTCTAGTTTTATCAACATTCCTTTTTCTTTTTGTTGTTTACTTGAGCGAATTGTCTCCTGCACTTGGATGAAATTATCCAAGATGTGTCTACCTTCAACAAATCCTCCTTGGGAGGAGGAGATAAGCCTTTTGAGTAAAGGTTTAATTTTGTTTGCCAGCAGCTTGGCCAAAATTTTGTAGGAGGCGTTACATAGAGATATGGGTCTGAATCTGGCAAAGGTTTCTGGGTTGGCCTCTTTTGGAATTAGTGCGAGGTAGGTGGAATTGGTTCCTCCTCCTATCTTAGCTTTCTTTTGGAACCCTATTATCATTTTCTGGAGGTCATATTTCATGGTATCCCAGCAGATCTTGTAGAAGTGAATGGTGAACCCGTCAAGCCTAGGAGCCTTATCAGGTTCCATAGACCAAATAACATTAATTATTTCTTCCTCTGTGAAGGGTTTGATGAGAGCATGATTATCTTCTGAGCTAACTAATAATCCCAGTTTTAGAAACAATAAATCATAATAATTTACCCTCATCTAATGCAAAAAAAACTTTTAGGATTTAAAGGTATTGTGTATTTTCTGCATCTTTCAAAAATTTGTTTTAAATGATGTAAATCATTTAATCTTTTCTTGGAGAAGATTGTGATATCATCCAAATAAACAATGATTGATTTCTTTATAAAACCTCTAAACGAAATGTCCATAACTCTTTGGAAGGTTGCTCCAACATTCATTTATCCGAATGACATCTTATGATAGGCGAAGTGCCCCATTTAGTTCTAAAAATCATTTTTAAATGAATGTTGGTATCAACCAAAATCTAATTGTAGCCAAAAAAAAAATGTCAAGAAAAGAAATTAACTTAGATCCAACCACAGATTGTACTATTTACTCCATGGGAGACAAAGGAAAATTGCCTTTTTTAGAAGCCTTGTTAGGGCTTCTAAAATCTATAGATATCTTGATATCTCCATTCTTCTTTCTTACTAGAACTAGATTGGAAACCCATTTAGAGTGTCTAATAAGAAAGCTTATTTTTGCTCTTAAAAGTTTATTCAACTCACTCTTAATCTAGGTTTTTAAGTTAGGATGGGTCTTCCTTCATTTTTGTTGGACAAGCTTTGCATTAGGCAACATTGGTATTGTATGTTGAATAATTGATGTGTAGGAGCATGCAAACACATCTTTGTATTGTCTTAAAATATGTATGAAAGTAGTTCTCTATGTAGGTGAAAAACCTAGGCCTAAGTTTACATTTCGTAGATTTTTCTCAGTACCAAGATTAATTATTTCATAGTTCATAGTAGAGTCATTTGTTTTATAATTACTAGGCATTTTGAATCTATCTTTTAACTCATAGAAATCTTCCAGCTTGACCATAGATCTTGGTATAATGTTTTCTGATTTAAGCTTATCTTATTTGGATGATTTATTAATTCCTTGATCGTGAGTTTCCTCATCAAGGACAATATCATCATATGTTCACTCATAAGTGAGGAAATTTTGATATCGTCATCATCATTGGAAACTCTCCAATTAGACACATTATCGAGTACAAAGGTTAAAAAAACTAGCTATATCGAAAACCAATATGGAATAAAATCTTCAGATGGTATAAGTTTGGAAGCTACATTGGCAAGAAGGTCTACGCCACCATTCTGTAATCTAGGAATAAGAGTAATATTGAATGCTCACAAATTACAATTCAAGTCTTGGATGAATTGTTAATAATTTTTCAGATGATTGAAAACATAATGTATAGTATTTCTTACCTGTTTGATCATGATTTTAGAATCTCCAATGAATTTAATATTTCACATGTCCAGGCTTACAGCGTTTCTTAATCCTTGTATTAACACTTCATATTAATCTACATTGTCTGTGCATTAAAAATCGAGCATGTAGGTTAACATATTTTTTTTTCCCGCTAAGGTTCTGCAGGATGCAACCTAGTCCAGCACTTTCATTAGATCTAGATGCATCAAAATAAAGTGACCAGATTTGGTTATCTACAACATGATTTACAAATTTATCTACAAAATTTATACACCATGAAGACTCTATTTGTGAATAATTTTCATTTTTTAGAACAAACAAATGACTAAGGGAAAGGGGAAAATTGTGTGGTAAAGTTTCCAAAAAATGAATCCAAACGATAGTTATCGATAATATTATTTGTGAATCTGATAGGTTCATTATCCCCATCAATGCCAGTGATGGTGTGCTTCATGTGCTTTTCTCGTTCAACCTAGATCTGTTGTGGTTTGTTAGAAAATGTACCGAGAAAGGCTCAATTTGAATTTATCCTTAGTCAAATTGAGTAAATCAAATTTCCACATCAGTAGGAGAATTTGGAGGCAGTTAACTAGTGTGACATGGCTCTTGTCACTTAGTTATATCAACAAATTCGAGTTACTGGGCTTGGAGTTCAGTCATACATGTGTTGATTGCTAATTTTTTATAATCTAGTTCAGTTATTTCCAATTGTACTCAATTAAATGACCTCTAACAATTAATAAAGTTAGTTGAAGGTCATTTGTGCAGTGAGACAATAATCTACCTCAGATATCTACCAGTTAACTAATCAATCAACCTGAAATACCCCAGACATGCATGGAATTCAAATTGCTCAGCTGGAGTGGAGGAGAAAAAGGCTAGCGTGACATTAATCGTACATTAGTTGAGTGTACAATTGTTGCATGTAGTCAGGAGATCAATTCCTTGGGAATTGCATAAGGAAATAGGGACTTCCCTATTGTTTAGGAGCTCAAATTAGCTCAAAATTGCACAAGAAAATAGGGGGCTAGAGGAGGCAAAAATTGGCTAAGTTTTGGCCACAAGTTCTTATTCAACAAAGAGAACAATTTTGCTTTTGCAGGTGGCGCTCAGAACTAGAGAATGCAATTGTAATAGTTTCTATTTTCAAATGATTAATGCAAAGAGGCTTGAGGGTTTTTTCCCAATTGGTTTCCCTTAGAAATCAATATGTACTTGTGGTTTTTCTTGTTTTATGTCTATGCATGTTGTTATTTCCATTCCACATATTAGTAGAGTAGAATTTGTGTCTCTTGTTTTCAGTTCGAAATCTTGCACAGTTGCAATTTCTATCAAATTTCTACATGTCATTAGAGTCCTAAAATCACATTAGAACCAATATCTTGAATTCGTCCCTCAAGAATTTTTAATTTGCAGCTTTAGTATAACAGCTTTTCTTCATAGTTGGGAGAATGTCTTTCAACAAACTAATATTGGAGTATGCCCTGGAGGGTAGCTCAAATTTCATAGTCTAGAAGGACCAAATGGAAGCAGTGCTTGATGATAATGGTGTGTTAGGATATGTTAAAACTAAAATTGTGAAACCCCAATAGTTTGATGCACATCAATTAGCCCAATGGAAGAAGGATGTTGCAAAGGCCAAGAGAATTCTTCTGGAAGGTGTGAGAGACCATGGTAGTATCAATTGTCCATGGAAAAGAAACACCATTTTCTATGTGTAAGACACTAACCTAGCTATCCGAAAATAACAATGACCATAGAAAATTGGCCCTGAAAGACAAACTTCGAGATATTAGGATGCAGAAAATGATACCACTCCACAATATCTCTCCAGATTCACTCAAGTTGGGGATGAGCTTGGAGGGGTTGGGGAAAATGTTGCAGGAGGTGATCTAGTGAACCTAGATCTTCTAGGCCTTCCAAAATCTTGGCACACCTACCAGGACTTTGTGAATGGAAGGGAAAATATACCGAATTGGGAAAGGTTATGGTCCAATTTGGTTCAAGAAGATATTAGGAGACATACCAGAGATGAAGTATCATCTAGAGCAGAGGATGAAGAGAATTTTTCCTTGGTTTGGAAGGGGAATAAGGGAAAAGGAAAGAAAACCCAAAGTAAACCTGAATCCTGCCAAAATAATGGCAAGAAGAAAAACTTGAGCAAGATAAAATGTTTCCATTTCCATGAATACAGGAACTATGCAACAAAATGTTTGTGCAATAAGTCTAACAAGAATCCTTCAGGAGGAGCAGGAGGTGAAGCATTGAATTCACAATTTGAATTCGACTTCACCCTAACAGCATGCATGGCCAACACTATTATGGGGAGTGTGTGGTACCTTGATTTCGGTGCCTTGTTCCATATGACAGGGTGCAAGGAATTTTTCAGTAGCTTGGAGGAGAAGGATCTCTAGATGCATATTGAATTGGGGGATGACGGGAGGTACAATGCTACAAGAATTGGTACTATCACCTTTAAGAGGGAGAAAACATCCCCTCTTCACCTCAAAGATATTATGTTTATACCTGGGGTGAAGAAGAATTTGATCTTTGTAGCAGTATTGGAGGATAGAGGCTATGATGTTATTTTCAGTAAAGGGAAAGCCTTTATGAGACACATAACTATCGGGAAAGTGAAGTAGATTGGAGTTTGAGTGAAGAAATTATATAAACTTAAGGTGGGAGATTGTATTGCATTGAGCAACAAGGCAGAAAAAGTGTAGAGTCTAGATGTTGGAGAACTATGGGACAAGAGATTGGGTCATCTACACCATGGTGCCTTAAAAATCACTACTAGTTTCCCTAAAGGCTCCCTTGACCAAAAGGATGTCTCCAAGGGTTGCACATTGGTGAAATATGTCAAATCCACCTTCCATGGTCGAGATAGTAGAGAAGGTGCAATCTTGGAGTGAGTCCACTTTGATGTTTGTGGACCCTTCTCTACAGCCTCCACAACAAAACATAAGTGTTGTGTAATTTTTATTGAGGATTTCTCTAGAAAACGTAGGATTTTCTTCATGAGGAAAAAAGATGAAGTGTTTTCCAAATTTATAGAATTTAAGACATTAGTTGAGAAGGAGTTTGGGAAGAAGGTGAAGGCTCTCAGGATCGACAATGGAGGTAAGTTTGTTTTGAATTCCTTCAAGGATTTATGTGCCAAAGAAGGTATTCAAAGAGAACTAATAACACCCTATAAGCCACAACATAATGAGGTAGATGGGAGGAAGAACAAGAGTATAGTTGGATTTGCAAGAGCTATGCAACATGATCAGGGGTTTCCATTGCATCTATGGGTTGAAGCATGTAACATAACAATTCTTGCAGAACCAGAGTCCTCATAGAATACATTGTTTGATCACACCAGAGGAAGATTTTTCTGGGAGAATGTATGATGTGTATCATTTTAGAATTTTTGGAGCTTCAATTTATTTTCATGTATCCAAGGATTCGAGGAAGAAACTTGAGCCTACAACAAATTTTGGAGTTTTTGTAGGATACACAGAAACTCCACACAGTTAGTGGGTGTATTTACCTTCATTGAGGATGACAATGGTGAGGAGAGATGTTAAGTTTGATGAGGATAAGGCTATGAGATGTTATGTGGAAAAAGAGTTGAGTATCCCACTAGAGCAGGAGATTCTAGCTCCAAAGGAGGAGCCTCGGGATGATCTTCACGAAGTTGTGGCGTATCCACAAATGGAGGAGCAGAGAGGAGGCCGAGTGGAGACACCCACTCACGTAGAAACATCTAGAGAAGGAAGAAAGATAACTAGAGAATTTGTTAGATTATTGTAGGATGCTAGGGAGAATGTGGGAGCTACTACATCATAATGCAGGCAGAGGAGGTCACCTGAGAGGTACACTGGTTACATGGCTCTCATGATATAGATCATTGAGTCAGAGCCTTGTTCATTTGAGGAAGCAATTTCTCAACCTGTTTGGGTTGATGCCATGGTCGAAGAATATGAATCCATCATGAAGAATAATGTATGGGAAGTGGTGCCGAGACCAGAAGGAAAATAAATGGTTGGTTCCATATGGATATACAAAGTGAAGCATGCATTTGATGAGCACATCGAGAAGTACAAGTCCAGATTTGTGGCCAAAGGACTTTCTCAGGTAGAGGGAGTTGACTATGAGGAAAATTTTTCCCCTGTGGCAAGGTATTCCTCCATCATATAAATTATCGCAATAGTTGCACAAATGGGGTGGAAGATCCACGAGATGGATGTGAATACCACCTTTCTCAATGGTGTTGTTGAGGAGGAAATTTACATAGAGAAACCAAAAGGATTTGAAACATATGATTAGGAGTTACATGTGTGCAGACTTAGGAGAGAATTGTATGGTCTCAAACAGGTGCCCCGAGCATGGTACACTTGGATCGAAAATTATCTTAATGGATTGGGCTTCACCAAAAGTGAAGCAGATGTTAACCTCTATCACATTGTGGTAGATGGTAAGTTGCTTATTCTTGTTTTGTATGTTGATGATTTAACATTGACAGGTGATGAGTAGATGATCCACTCTTGTAAAGAGGATATTGAAAGGGAATTTGAGATGAAAGAAATGGGCTTAATGCATTACTTCCTCAAGCTAGAAGTATGGAAAAGTAATGGTGAATTGTTTGTGTCTCAAGGGAAGTACACCTCTAAAATGCTTCAGATATTTCACATGGAGAATTGTAAGCCTATGGATACACCTATAGCTACAAACAAGAGGAAGGAGAATGCCACTTCAAGTGAAGAGGTTGATGCTATCATTTACGGGAAGCTCGTGGGGTCTTTGATGTATCTTGTGAACACAAGATCCGATATGTGCTATGCAGTAAACTAGCTTAGTCAAACTATGGTGAGGCCTACCAAGTTGTATTAGAAGGCTTCAAAGCATGTGTTATGGTACCTCAAAGGCACTACTGAGTATGGATTATGGTGCAAGAGGACAGAGGGAGTGAAACTCCACAGCTTCACCAATGCAGATTGGGCAAGGAGTCCATCAGACAACAAAATTAATTCAAGTGCTATCTTCAATGTTGGGTCCGCAACTATTTCCTAGTATAGAAGGAAGCAAAGGTCTGTGGCGCTCAACTCAGCAGAGGCTAAATACATGGCTGCAAGTCAAGCAACATGTGAGGCCATATGAATGAGGAACATACTTGCGGGTCTTTTTAGTCAGGAGATGGATCCAATAGTGATATATTGTGATAATCAAAGTTGCATTAAACTCTCTAAGAATCTGGTATTTCATAATAGGTTCAAGCACATTGATATCCGGTATCATCATTTGCGGGACTGTGTGCAGAGGAGAATTATGTTGCTCTAGTAAATTCCCACTGAGGAGCAAGATGTTCACATATTGACAAAGGCATTGTCAAGAGGTAAATTTGAATTCCATAGGTACGGGATAGGGGTGGTGAAAAATACCTTTCTTGCTAAGAGGGAGTGTTAGAAAATGTAGCAAAAAAGGCTCAATATGACTTTAGACTGAGTTAAATTGAGTAAATCGAATTTACACATCAGAAGGACAACTTGGAGGCAGTTAACTAGTGTGACATGGCTCTTGTCACTCAGTTAGATCAACAAATTCAAGTTAGTGGGCTTCGAGTTCAGTCATGCATGTGTTGATTGCTAAATTTTAGCAATCTAGTTCAATTATTTTTAGTTGTACTCAATTAACTGACCTCTAAAAACTAATAGAGTCAGTTGTGTAGTGAGACAACAATCTAACTTAGAGATCTATCAGTTAACTGATCAATCAACCCAAAATAGCCTAGACATGCACGTAATTCGAATTTCTCAGTTGGAGTGGAGGAGACAAAGGCTAGTGTAACATTATTTGTATACTAGTTGAGTGTATAGTTGTTGCATGCAATCAGGAGATCAATTCCTTGCGAATTGCGGAAGGAAATAGGGACATCCCTATTGTTTAGGAGCTTGAATTAGTTCAAAATTACGCAAGGAAATAAGAGGTTGGAGGAGGAAAAAATTGGCTAAGTTTTGGCCAAAAGTTCTCATTCAGCAGAGAGAACAATTTTTCTTTTGCAGGTGGTGCTCGGAGCTAGAGCATGCCATTGTAATAGTTTCTTTATTCAAGTGATTAACGCAAAGAGGCTTGAGGGGTTTTTCTAGTTGGGTTCCCTAGAAATCACTGTGTACTTGTGGTTTTTCTTGTTGCATGTTGTTCTAAATCATGATTTCCATTTCGAAGATTAGTAGAGTAGAAGCTGTGTCTCTTGTTTTCAGTTTGTAATATTGAGCAGTTGCAATTTCTATCAAATTTCTACATGGTTTACCATCAAATGGCGACCAAATATGTGACTAGTCTGTAGCAAAACAACCATTTATTATTTTAGACCAATCACAACTTAATAGTAAGCCATATGATTCAGGTATGCCAACAATCACAATGTAAATGACTTGATATACCTTTTTATGAGATGCTAATCTGACAAGTACATCTTTTAATTCTCCTAAGGCCTTGATTTTTATTCTATATAACTGTAATATTTGTGTAGTTGACTCTTGTGGAAGAGCATTGATATTTAGACAAATAGAGTAGGACATGATGTTTGAGGAATCTCTTGAGTCAACCAGTCAATTGTGTACATTTTTCTTAAAGATTTCAAAAGTAAGTACAAAAGGAGGAGTGTGAGAGTTTGACTTGTCGCATATTAGAATAACATTGGCTAGTTTAATATTTTCAGAAGAGGAAGTCTTTGGAGATTTTGTTCTACCTTTGTTTGCAACATCATTAGTGGTAAAGATGGCTTATTTGTAACATCTAAAGCTTTAAGCAAGGCATTATTCTGTTGTATTAACTTGCTTCATTCAAACAATGATATATTAGCTCTTGTTTTATCCATATCCTCTACTATATCATAGTTTATTTGGTCATAATTGATTAAGGTTTTGGGAACTAACCTATCTTGAGAGGAATCTTTGCTTGGATATCTAGCTAGAGAAGGAGGAGTTGTAGCCAAAGTTGTAGCAGGTGAGCTTTTACTTTTGGATTGGACTGTTGGAAATATTGAGAGCGGGGGTGAATCAATATTCCTTAGAAATTAGCACTTTTAAATATTTTCAAATCATTAGTTAATCTTCAACTATTATTAATGTTTATGCAGTAATAACAGTAAATAAAAGAACACAGTAGGCACAAAATTTTAGGTGGAAAACCTCCTCCGGGTCAAAAACCATCAAATGCTTTTCTAATAAATTCTTTAATCTTCAGCCCCAACTGAAATGAAAGCAACAACTTCCTAGAATTCTAGAAAAGCATTCTTCTCCAGCTCCCATTAGAAGGACGCCCCAACGCCCTGGTTTCTTTAGTAATCAACTGAATGGATGCCCCAACACCCTAGTGAGCCACAACTCGCCCTAGCCCCACTCTACCACCCTGAAGTGTTCACAGGACCCAACCTGTAGGCGACTTCATACACCTGCTAGCACCTCCCTGTCACCCTGTATTGACTGAAATAAGACAAGAATGTGGATTCCCAAACCAGGGACAAAAATCCACGATACAATAAGATGTACAATGATTTTCGTGTACTTGAACAAATACCCAATCACTCTATGACATGTAACCCAACCATGAAATAAGCCCAATAGTGACTCCTATACCTCCCAACACTGCCTCTTCGACTCTAGGTAGAATGAATCTTTCACAAATGACTCTTTTACAATC
Source organism: Pinus tabuliformis (assembly GCA_031772625.1). NCBI lineage: Eukaryota > Viridiplantae > Streptophyta > Pinopsida > Pinales > Pinaceae > Pinus > Pinus tabuliformis. Next base: position 926,871,831 of record CM062817.1, on the reverse strand, counting down.
TTTACAATGACGAATCTTCTACAACTTTATAATGATGACTCTTTTACAATCTTTGCAATGATGACTCTTGGCCTTTACAATACTTCACGATATCTGGATGGTTTTCATGTCTTCAAGGATGTCCCTTTGCAATGCTTCCTTTGATTTGATACTTATGCTCTTGAATTCTTGCTTGATGTTGTACTTGAATCTTCTTCTACCTACAAGCAAAATTTGCTCGGCGAAACCAATCCTAAAACAAAACAAAATAGCCTTCAACTTACCTCTGCCTGCAAAACGCATGTAAGTGCATAAGAATGAATAAATACAAATTAAAATTAAAATGTGTACCTAAAGTGTGCTTGTCACTTTTGTTGTTGACTTGTTGCAAAAATAGACAAAGACTTCCACTCTTGATATAGTCCTGGACTCTATGCAAGACTATATCCAAAACTGACCTAAAGATATATACAATAAAAACTGATGACATACCCTAGACTTGTGTTGGACCAAGTTCTAAGTACAACAACAAAGACCATTATATCAACTATGACAAGACATGTAACATGAACTTACAACATCATATAGATTCATTAGACTTGGTGTAACATCAAGAATATGTAGCATCAAATGTGTAGTATCAAGAATAGGACATCCGAAAAACTAACTGTGACATATAGATACATAGAGACATAACCGAGACCCTGTATATCCTTACGTTGTCCTGAAAAAACATATGTCAGAGATGATACTTAAAATTCAATTGTAAACACTAATCATACTTACCTTGTTGTAGGAGACTTACCCTTGACTGTTGATGTGTGGTCCTTACTGCAGTGATCCTTGAATGCATGCTTTTTCTTGCCTTCTAGGAGCTCGATATTGAATCTATTGTATCTATGTAATTTCATATCTCTAGGGTCTGAAATTTTGTCTTGCAGTAACCCTCTGAGTCCTCTTTCCAACCCCATAGGTCTGATCAATATTCTATTCTTCAAGAAAGAGTTATGCCCAATCTCCCATGATGACCTGATTATATACTTGTTCAGTAGAGCGAACTTGTATGAAGCTCCACGTGTCAATGTTGCGACATTTGGCCTTGAAAAACAAACCCAAAAAACTACAATTTGTCCTCTTCCTGTCATTATTTATGAAATTTGAATCCAATGCTAAGAGAGAAATTTATGACTATTTTCTCAAGGTCACCTGTTTGACATGGAATTCGGGAGCCTGCAAAAACCCTAACTTCCTGAGATCATATCTCTAAAAATGTAGTGAACCAAAATCTGAATTTAGGTCACAAGTTTCATCAATATTTCAACTCAAATGGGGTTTAATTACAACTTCTGAATCTTCACAGAAAATAAAGAAGTTATAGCGAAAATTCCACGATGGCCTGTTTGAAGGCACAAAATCCCTACTAGTGGAGGATATGAGGGTCACTATTTATATGAATGTCTTGATTCGAGAGGGTCCTCAACAAGTGAACATTAGAGGGATTTTAGGAGAAAAAAGAAACATTATTAATTGTTGACTATTCAATGACCACAATCAATTATGAGTGCCATGCCACAACCCCATAGGGTTTTAGCCCACTAACTGGGGTTACTAACTTCAAACACGGATATCTCTCAAACCGTGAAGAATTACGTGGCGTGCCATATATAAAAAGAAACATATCGACGAGTAGAATCCATATAGAAGATTCTTGACTCAGAATAGAGTAAGTTGTCAAGTCAAAATTCCCATGCCAGATTGAGGTAACCCCTGGTGCTGCTTGGGTTGACATCAATGACAACCACTGATAAAAAATCTCCCCCTTTGGCATTGATGGCAACACAATTACTCCCCTTGCGATCATGAAACGTCTTCCTACTACCTTCTCTCCCCCCTTGTCATCAATAGCAAATGGTAACTCTCCCTGACAAACTGTCATCTTGCGGACCTGTACACACCTCCACTCCCCCTTTATGCTTAGTTAAATAAGATAAAGATTCTAGTGAGAACTTGGGATAAGCCAAAGATTTTGGTGAAGATACTCAAATGCTTCACGAGGTAATGGTTTGGTAAATATGTCAACAATTTGTTCCTTTATTCCAACATATTCAAGCTTGATATTATTTTCGGTGACCTACTCTCTAACGAAATGATATTTGATTAGAATGTGCTTTGTTTTGGAATGCATCAAAGGATTTTTGTAGATACTGATGGCATTCATGTTGTCGCAGAAGATGGGAATAGGCTCATCAAACTTAACTTGAAGATATTGCAAGGTTTGCTTCAACCAAAGAACTTGAGTACAACAAGTTGTTGTCGCGATGTATTTTGCTTCAACTCTGGATAACGAGATTGAAGACTGCTCTTTACTTAACCATGAGACAAGGCAACCACCTAGGTAGAATGCTGCTCCAATGGTACTCTTACGATCATCAACACTTCCTGCCCAATCTGAATCTATATAAGCTTGGATGACCATATCATTTCCTTTGGGATACCAGAGACCATATTCCGTTGTGCCCTTAAGATATCGAAGAATTATTTTGATGACAATGATATGAGATTCTTTTGGTGCTACTTGGAATTGTGCTACTTGTCCAACTGCCTGCATCACATATGGCCGGGAGGCTGTCACATATAGGAGACTACCAATCATGGATCTATACAACCTTTGGTCCACATCCTTTGATGAGTCTTCTAAGCTTAACTTGCAACCTGTTACCATGGGGGTAAGGACTAGCTTGCAATCTTCCATCTAGAATTTCTTGAGCATTTCTTTGATGTACTTGGTTTGATATATGAATATTCCTTTATCTTGCTGAGAAATATAAAGCCCTAAAAAGTATGTCAGTTCACCAAGCATAGACATTTCAAACTCACGTTGCATTTTTGTGGCAATGTCTTTAATTAATTTGTCATTACTGCTTCCAAAGATTATATCATCCTCATATACTTTGATAACTGTTAGGTTATCTCGATCCACTTTCACATAAATATTGTTGTCAGCACTTCCTTTCTTGAATCCCTGTTGATGTAGATATCCATCAAGACGAGCATACCAAGCCATAGGAGCTTGCTTAAGACCATATAGAGCCTTCTTTAATCTGCAGAAGTAGTCTTCTTTGTTAGAGAGAAAAAAACCTTCAGGTTGTTCAATGTAAACTTCTTCCTCCAATTCACCATTTAGAAAAGTTGACTTAACTTACATTTGGTATCAAAGCTTGGTTTCTTCAATAACAGTCTAACAACTGGAGGGAGGTCATGGAGTATACTAAGAATAGAGTTCCTTTTTTCAATAGAAATAACTATGCACTTTTGTGTGGAAGAATGCAGGTTCATTTGCTGGTGCAAGTATGCGAAGTATGGGATATCATTGACAAAGACTTCACATCGACCCAGGATGAAAAGGTAAGAAAAATATGGTACATGATGCAAAAGCTAAAGATCTTATTATTAGCCGGCTTATCGAATCCATCTATCTCAAGGTATTAAGTTCCAAAACTACTAAAGAAGTATGGCACAAGCTTGAGAACATATATGCAGGTGAATCAACAGTGAAAGAAGCAAAGCTTCAATTTTTTAGGGAAAAATTTGAGCAAATCAGAATGAAGGAAGATGAAGATATTGCTACATACTTTCAACGTGTTGATGAAACAATAAATATATTGGAAGGTTTGGGAGAACCCGTTGACATGAAAATTAATTTCCAAAAGATCCTCAAAACCTTACCTGCAAGATTCAACCCTAAGGTGTTTGTCTTGGAAGATAGATCGAATCTGACCAAGCTCAACATAGATGAATTGCTTGGAATTCTTACAACATATGAAATGAGGATTGAAGAAGAGTATGGCACATCTCACTTAGAAACAATATTTTCCGCATCCAAGAAGAATGGTAAGGACAAGAAGACTCATAAAGCAAAAATTTGCAGTTGTAAGGATGAATAAAAGGAAGAAGAGGAAGAAGACCTCCCAGATAAAGAATTCGCCTACTTAGAGCGGAAAATGAGAACAGTTACGGGAAAATTCAAAGGTAATCTTCCATTAATATTGTTTGACTGTGGTGAGATTGGGCATTTTGCAACCAAATGTCCTAAGAAAATGAGGTTGTTACGAATGGAAAGAAAGGTCCTAGGAAGTTCAACAATCAAGGTAAGAAGAAATGGTTTAAGAAAAGTTTCTTCACCAAAGAAGATAATTCTTCATCTGAAGAAGACAATGATAACAAAGAATAATTCAATGGAAGAGTATTATTTATGGCCAAGCACAATGAATAAGAGGCACCTGACGAAGAAGAAGATATGACTGAAGTCAAATTTCAAAATGAAGTAATCAGGGTTATCAAATAGCTCAAGGCCGAAAAGAAGCATGCTAACACTCTTGAAGATAGAAAGGGAACGTGTCCTCAATCTTAAAATCAAGGTTGAAGAATACAAACGAATTGAAGAATCACTCAAGAAAGAAGTAAAGGAAAGCAATAAGGAGAGAGAAGCATTGGAAGCTGAAATAGTTTCTCTGCGAAAGGAAGTAAGAAGTGGAAAAACTCTTCAAGACTATGCCAACAGTTCAAAGGCTTTGGACGAACTCATCAGCAACCAACGATCATACAGTGACACGACTGGGCTTGTAAAAATCCGAAGAGGAGTCAAGTCCTTCTATGAAAACTAAAGAAGATGGACATGCAAAAAGGGTAGATCCCACAACTAAATCAAGAGATCAAGACTCGCAGGAAGAACCTTGGAAGATAGTTCTTCTTCACTTTCATCTATGTGAGATTTAGTTACATTCCATGTAACATTAACATAAAAAATTTGTGGTTCTTTTTCTTCTTCAGTCTCTTCTTCTTCTTCATCCTGCTCTTCGTTGTTTGGCATAAAAATCCAATCACGAGGAGGAGTTTGAGGATTTATTTTAATAAATGTCCCGCAAGGTATTCTGGAAGAAGACTTTTCTCCAACTTGTTTCTTTAGATCCACCACATCAATAGTTATACTTTTGATAACCTTTTGCAAGCTTTCCATATCAAAAGTGTCGTTGTCCTTTTTCTCTTATTTGAAAGTGACTTTCTTGGTAAGGTAAGAAGGCTTCTTTTCTTCCGCAACAGTCTTCTTAGCAATACTAATAATCTATTTTTTCAACATTTAAAGCTTCTTGCATTGCATTAGAAAAAGTAATCTTGGATGCAAGTTTAATGAACACAACATTAGATGTAGGAAGGGAAGAAGTGTAGAATTAAATTTAAACACCAGATCTCAGCTTGGATGCATCAAATATTTTATTAGGAAGTTTAAGAAGCCTCTTATTAAAATCTTTAAATGTTCTTGGGAACCCATTTTTAACCTAGAAATCTCTACCAATAAGGAAATTGGCGATTTATAGTCACCAAACTTTTTGATTAACATGTCTTCAAATGTATGCATAGTCTGGATGAAATTTGCAAGTAAGGCTAAATACCAGGTAGATTCTCTACCTTCAAAAGTGTAGGGAAAAAGTCTACACACAACATCTTGATTTAATACACCCCTCAGATGGATGGCTAACATAAATTTATTGATGTGATATTCTAGAGACTCTTTATTATCAAGATCAAACTTTGGTAACCTTCACTCTAGGTGATTTGGAAAACCATGTTGATCACTAATAACATTAAGAAATCCAAGGGTTTCCCATGGTCATATATGATATTTTTGTCCAGCCATAGTGGAAGTAGTAACAATAAAACTTGAGGAAATAGGGGAGGAAGTCATTACAAGCTGACTGTGTGGATAACTAGGATATGGAACAACCCGGATGCGGGTGAATTTCCAGAAAATTAATGGTGAGGCGATGGATTGACGGCGCTCGGCCCAGCCAGATGGTGGCCAGCGCACCATCCCAGGCTCAGTTATGGCACCTGCAGACTCACTTCAGGCGAGAGCAGGCCAGCTTGCAGGAAATCTTTAATGCTCACTCCGGCCAAGAAATGAAGGATGTTCGATTTAACATGGCACCCATCAACCCATCTGTTTGCCCTCCGTCCTTCAGCATTTTCCCGCTCCAAGCAGGAAACCCCTGCAGCAGAACTGTTACAGGAAAACGTTGTTGGCTTCTCTGCTGTCTTACCTTTGGCAATGGGTTCCATTATTCCCACTCCAAGCACTGCCCTTTAAACCCTATCCATGAGTCCTCTGTGCACTCTCTGTTTTCCTTCCAGACCCCTAATTCTCCTGAGCTTCTCTCCCGCCGCAGCGTGATGGTTCGTCACCGCATGCGAAGTCGCAGAGGAGGTGACCGAGGTGGCAGTGCTCGCTCTCAGGTTGCGCATAGTGATGCTCCACCACCACCGCCTGTTTCTCCGACCTCTTCTCAGGCCATCTCTCCCCCTCCTAGTACGACTCGCAGATAATATCCTCACTCTGCCTTCCATTCAAATCATTTTAGGTTCCAGAGCAACCTGAACTGGCCCATTATTTCAGCTAATGTCACTATCATCTTCACTGAAGAAGAAGAACAACACAGTGCTCCTCAGGACATTCGTAGAATGGAAGTTCATCTGGGCTCTGAGCATCTCCCATCAGATGAAGGGCAGGGCAGCTAGGCGTGGCAGTCAGAATGTTGAAGGTGATATCGCAGGCGACACTCGACATCCAGGTGGCAGCGCTCATGGAGCCACAGTTTTGATGGCTTTTGTTGGCAGCTAGAGGAGGCTCCTGACCAGGACATCCCAATGTAATGCCATGTGGCCTCCCAAGTGCCACCTCAGAGTTTTGTTGTTGACTGATTAGGTCCTGTTGTCTGTGGTTTTGTTTCTCGTTCTTTGGTTAGGAAATTCTGTCTTGTTTCTCAACTATTTCAGATGGTGACATCTCAAGACTTCATTCTGGTTTTGTCGCCGCTTTCACGGTCTTTTGCATGGTTTTTTGTAAGTTTAAACTGGTTTCACCAAATATGGGGTAGTTATGATTCCCAGAAGGAACTTAGTTGTTCTTGGTTGAGACTGCAACCTCATTGTAATTTTATTTTTCCTTCCTTTTAATATAATTAGCTTTACAGAGAAAAAAAAACTAGGATATGGAACAGACTAAGGAATTTGAACTTGATTTTGCACAATAGACTCCTCTAGTTTTGGGTTAACAAGGTGTCTCTGAGTCTTAGCGACTTTGAGTTACCAACAATAAGAATTTCCACTGGTGGCACACCTTATATTTTTGCTTTGTGCTCGAGTGAAGACTCATAAATGTTGTAATTTGGAAGAAACAACGAAAGATTCTATTTGTAAAGAAAAAGTTTATTTGGATAGTTGTCTCAAAGGGATGGGAGCCGAAATTTATTTTTTGAGATATTCTATAAAACATTGTTTAATTCTCAGTCTAGAATATATAGAAGGATCAAATATATTTTGAGAATTAGAAGCTTCTTGATGAAGTCACTGTGAAACTTCATCAGAATGAGCAACACCAACATGGGTTTTAGGAGATTCAATGTCAGAGACTCGTGGATTGGTAATTGCAGGAGGTGTGGGTGACGATTTTCATATTTTGGGACAACTCTTGGTTTTGTGTGAGGGTTTAGGTGCCACTCACCATCAGAAGGCCCTCCATCTAGTGCCCAAAATGTTGATGGTTAAGATTGACCATATAAACATTTGAGAAATCACTCGACCAGGATCCCAATTAGAACCTTTTCAGTTGGTATAGCGATTTCAACCAATATATGGGCTTAGTTTCTACTCAAAGAATTTTCTCCAACAAATGGAGGCTTCTTGTAAGGATTATGAATTAAAAGAATTTAAAAGGAAACAATGTAAAGAATCTCATAACTATAACATAATGAGAGTAGTATAAACGACTACTCTATTGCTAATTCTATCTAGGTATACTAATATATATCCTGGGTATTATGACTTTTATATGTGAAATAGAATGATCAACAACAAGTATGTGATTTAGATCTACACACTTATAGATTGAAAGAAATTAAATGTAAACAAAACAAGACTTCACTTGAATAGTTAAATGAAGTGCATTCACCCACAATGTTCACGCATATATTATTTCCTTCATGCCACAATAATATTGAAATTTATTTGGCAACAATAACTAACTTCAATGATCAAATATCAAAGCAATAAAGAAGGACAATTTCAATTTCAATGTAAAATGAACAAGTAAATTAGAGCAATAATACCATAATCACTTAAACTCGTTAAAACTTGAAATCTTGGTGGTCCAGAATTATATTAAATAAAAGATAAACTTTACAATAGTGCAAAGTTTATTTTCTTGGAAAAATCAAAACCCTTTTCCTAGGCTCATTCCGCCCTTTAAATAATATTACAAAATAAAGGATAAAAATCTCGTCCAAGTTTTATGGCTAAGAACTTTGAAATGAAAATAGAAAAGTAGAAATTTGTTATGATCCTAGGATAAAATAAGCCTTTACCTTGTTGAGGTAATGCCCTGTGAATCTTTGATAGATGAATACCATAGTGAATGGACTTCTATAAGGTGAGCGAGCTATGAAGGAGGATTAATCTGAATATTGACTTGTCATTCAAACACGTGCTTCAATTGCTGGAAATTCGTGTGCTATTTTGTTAGTAACCAATTTGATCAACAAATAATGACTTTGAGGTTTGATAAAATATCTCCAAATACAATCCAAGTCAATCTTTTTCATTTGCTCGATTTGACTTCCATGCTTCAACCTCTATTCTTGCACCTTCTTCTTAAGTATGTCAACTTCCGATAGCTTGTCACCAGAAATATCTAGTTGCATTTTAGAGTCTCTAACTTCCTACATTATTGATTGCATTAAAGGAGAACAACTCAGTTCAATAATTTTCACTAGTTCTTAGCACTGTGTAGGTGAAATTTCCAAGCTTTTCGGACCGTTTTCTTCTGCATCATGTTGATTTTGGGTTGGCCGAGTGGTGTAATATTCTCTGTATTTTTCCAGGCAATTAGTTGGGTTAATTACCTATCATCTTCTTCATATTCCATCTCTTTGTCAATCATGTCAATAAACAATCCATTTACCATGTTTTGTTGAGCTTGATCCAAACTTATATCATTACAAAACCATTTCTATATATGAAAGAACTGTTTGTTGACTTAAAGTGCTTCTTGCTTGAAATTTCTTAGGACAACTTAATTACTGGTTGCTTATGGTGTTTTCAGTTTATGCTCAGCTCATTGGGTATCATTCGTTTGATAAGAGAAATTAAACTCATGTTGCAATTTATCAATTTCCTCTTTCAACTTTTGTTGCAATACATCAATCTGCTAGGCATGTTGTTGTTCAAACTCACCATCTCTTTGTCTCAACTATTCCTGAAACAACTATTCTTTCTATGACAACTATTGCTCTTGTTTTGAGATTGTAATATCTTTCTCCTCATTAATATTCAATAATCTAGCAACATGCTAGACATTAGCATTTGCATAGGCACCAATAGAATGAGCCAACTATTTCAATGTTTGTTCTTCACTTAACTGAGAACCATCTCAGACTGCTTGAGATGGAGTATCTGTGTCTTCCTTTTCTCCTTCCACTTTCCTCTTTTTTCTTCTCCTTTTAATTACAACTTTCTTTTGAGGGTTGAAATAATAATCCAATGGAGGGATGTATTCCATTTCTATATTGGATAAAGATCTCCCCATCATCACATTAAGTGAACTCTTACCAGGAAGAGAACTGATAGGAGTTTTCATTATAACCTTAGAAGTGACTAAGCAAGTTGTTGAATTAGTACCAACATTGGTAAGAGAAAGAGCTATCTATTGTCATGGATGCTTTATAGGGGTATATTTACCAGGAGAAGCTTCAAGGGGCTTTTGTTGCTATGAACTTCTTGTAGTAGATTGTATGAACTTATCCCATTCCTATTGCATTCTTTTAGTGGCTGAATCTTTCTCCATAATGTCATTTTTAGAAGCTCATCAACAACTTCTACTATTACTGGCTCAATTTATCCTAAATGTTCATTTGGAATCACTATAGGTGCCTTGGATGTAGCAGCCTCTGTAACACTAGGTTCAACAATTGTTTGTTGAAGAATGAGTGGCATAAATGCTTTTATTTCTTCCTTAAAAGTAAGATAATGTTGGTACATATCATGAGGCTAGTTCTGTGCCTTTTGGTAGGCTTCCTCATAAGACTGAACTCAGCAGAAAATACCATGATATGGATATTTTTCATGCATATACTTCTTCATGCTAACTGTAAGACAATTATTACCCACAATTGCTAAGGGATAATGATGTTTGAGAGGGATCTGGGCTAGATTAATACCATGATAATTCAAGAGTTCATTTATAGCATGACTAAGATTCTCCAAAGTATAAATACCAATATGAATGCGAAAAATGGGCTAGATTTTCTTAGATTTTCTATGCCATTAACAATGTCAATTTCAATAGATTGGTATGCTATTTCCTTATAGATAAGTCTGTTAGGAACAAATAGGGGGAGGGCATGTGGAGCTGCTTGAGATCCATAGATTCTATGATAAGAAAAGGTATCATCAAAATACTAGTTACCTATTTGGGCCATGCCTAGCTTGGATTCTTCTGAAATACGTGGAGGTTTTGTGTAAAAGAGTTTCTCGAAAATAGGGAGGTTGACATTATGGAAGATATGATAAAAATGTTCACCAAGATTCTCTTCCCAAAGTTTAGAATGATAAATATCAATGGGTTTTGGTTCATGGATTGTCCATTTCCAACCCATTAGAGGAAAATAATCTGAAAAACAAATCACATTGATGAGATAGGCTGACATAAAGAAGGGGGGAATAAACTTGCCATTTTTGTAAGCTCAAAAAATGTTATCTTGTTTACAAATATTTTTAGAAAGGATATTATCCCAATTGAAAGAATAACCATTTAAATTCCTCTAGATTAAACAAGCCTTGTCTAGGGAAATGGTCAATTCCCTTTCTACCAAATATTCTACAAAGCATGGCTGCCACGTAGGCTGGACCAAATTTCAAAGGTGCAATTACATATTCCTTTGATATTTCTCCTTTAAACCTTTCATACAAACCTTGAGTTTTGCAGATAAAAGGCATGGGGCATGACAAACAAAGAGTGAGATGAGAATATTTTTGGAATTTGATGGAGAAACTAACATTGTGCCACAACACATTTTAATAGATCATTTTGTGGATTCCTTGCGTGGTAAAAAGAGGGATGGGACAAGAATATTTATGATATCTATTGGGAATTTTAGGGCACGGCGTTAAAAGAATTATGTCCCGGGGGAATGTGAAAAGGCACGTTATTTGACAACACCTCCACTATATTCTTATACTCAGTGGTTTTTGGGTTTTACAATGTTTTTGAAGGGAAGGCAAAGCTTCGATAATGAGTTTAATACAAAGGGGAAAATGATATACATGAGGACATAAAACAAGGAAAAGTTTTATTTACAAAAGAAAAGGATAAAAAAATAAGGAAAGGGTAGGAAGTAAGGGTGGAATAATGTGAAAAAGGAACTTAAAGACAAATTGAGAAAAATCAAAGGGTCCCCATTTTTATTATAAACTATATACAAAATCGTGAGTTGTTGTCTTGCCACAAAAAATGGCAACACATTGGAATAACCAATTATCTTTGTCAATCAAATAATAAGAGAAACATAATATAAAATTAGATTGTAAAGAATATAAATTTATAACTTTCAAGTGTACCATGAATCTTTCTTTCGTGATTAATCTTTTTTTGCTAATGCAAGAGTCGTACCTTCAAATTCATTAATCATCAAATAAAGTACATAAAATACATAAATTCCTGCATGGTCATAGACCATGGAGAGACCCTATCAAAACTTGAAACTGGGATCAAAGCCCATGCCTCCCTCCCTACAACCATACCTTACATTTCACAAAGGCAAGAAACAAGATTCAGGAAACAGACCTGAGAAGAACAAAAAGTGTCAATAAAATAAGGGTTTCGCATCCGTCCAACTTCTTAACCCGCGACTCAATGGCCAGAGTGAAAAGTCTTTTGATATCAAGGACACCCGCTTCCCACCAAATCCTAACTTGCCTTTTTAATCTTAACCGTTGAACCTGTCCGTTCGATCCAACGACTATGGACCATTTCTCTGTGTTAAGTAGCCCGTTGTTTACCTCTGGGACCCGCAGACATGCACGATCAATCCCATCCGTTGATCTGCTATGAATGATCCAATGGTTGAGACTGATATCGCACCCACCTACCTTCGCGCACGTTAGCGTGCGATGAGGGCGGTATTCCTCCTGTCCCCACCACCACGTGGAGCACGCTGAATGGAATCGCTCCCGAAAAGGAAATACCACTTCCCACCTTTGAGGGCCACGATCCCCGGAAAACCGCTCAGGTCGCGGTAGAGTGAGCCAACCTGAAAAACTTCGTGGTAAAGTGAGCCAGCCAAAAAAACTTCATAGTAAAGTGAGCCCTCTGTTTACCACTGGGACCCGCAGACATGCACGATCAATCCGACATGCATGATCAATCCCATCCATTGAGCTGTTGTGAATGATCCAACGGTTGAGACTGATATTGCACCCGCCTACCTTCGCGCACGTAAGCGTGCGATGAGGGCAGTATTCCTCTCGTCCCCACCGCCACGTGGAGCACACTGAATGGAATCGCTCCCAAAAACGAAATACCACTTCCCACCTTTGAGGGTCGCGATCCTCGGAAAACCGCTCAGGTCGCGGTAAAGTGAACCAACTGGAAAAACTTCTGGTTTCGCAGCCTCTGATGGTCTCCGGCTTTCGACCGTTTGCTGCATCAACCCTCCTTGACCCAATGTGCATTAAAGCATCCACCATTCTTCCTGTTAACCACAAAAACAAATCATCCTCGTTGTTGCAACTGGACCCTATAGTGAACATAATAACCTGGGATTCGCCTGTTGACCACTGCAAGCCATTCTCAAAAGACCCGATTGTGAGCAAGCCTCTAAACAAAAAGCTGCTGGTCAGTTGTGCCCGCTTCCATGGATCTTTTAAGGAACACTATCTTATCTTCATTTGCTTGGTTTTGACACTCCGTTTTTAATCTGTTTTGAGGGAGTTCTTGCCAGTCCATCACCACTCTATTATCTGTGCAGATCACTCCTTGATTGGCAAGCAAATCTGCTAGTTTATTGGCCTTTCTTCGCACATGTGCAAAACTGACTGTTCTCAGGCTCTGTAGGTGACTGTGAATCCGTTGAAAGACTTGGATCAGCCTCCAGTTTCTTGAGGCCTTTTTTGGTTTCGTTCCCCAGCCTATTCTCTTAACCGAGTTAATGATTAACTCGGAATCAACTTCAATGATCGTATTTTGGTGGTTTTCCTGAACCAGGAACTCTAGACATTGTTCCATGGCCATTAGCTCTGCCATGTTATTGGTGGATTTGACTAAATGACCATGGAAGATAAACAAAATACTTCCATTATCATCCCTTAACACCCCTCCATAGCCGGTTGTGCCCGGATTACCTTTAGAAGCACCATCAATGTTGAATTTCAGAAAACCCTTAGGGGGGGATGCTAGAAATCTAGCTCAGGATCCAGAATTGAAGCTTTCCTGACTAAGCCCTAAGGAACAAGCCCCTGCAGCTCTAGCTTACAGAGAATCTTCCAATCTATTGCAGAAGGGGGTTTCGTAGGGAGATTTCGGACAACCGTGCCAACAATTTCCTTAATCTATTTTAGGATCAGATCATAGAGATACTAGGGAGATTTCTTAGCATTCTTGAAGATTCTATTGTTCCTTTCTTTCCAATTGGTGAGGGTATTGAAAAGAATTCCAATGTCTCTATCAGATTGTTGGAAGATAGAGGTGAAAGAATCCCATAATTTGGAAGTAAAAATGCAGTTGTTGAGAAGGTGCTCCATTTTCTCCTCTTGAACTTCACAGAGCTGGAATTTGGAAGGCCCCAGGACGCCCCTCTTCCTAATGTTATCCCAGGTTAGAATTTTCTTGTGCAGTACCAGCCACATAAAAAGTTTAATTTTCATCCACCCTTGAAGTTTCCATAAGTTTTGCCAAATCCTGTCTGGAGCTTGGGAATATAGTTCAATGAGTATGAGTTTAGATTCCTTGAGATTATAGGTCCCCTCATTATTGTTGCCCCATCTCAGTTGGTCATGCCCCCTTGAAACTAGAATTTTCCTTTGTTTTAACATCTTCATTAGTCTCTCAGCCTTGGCCTTAGGGCACTGTCATTTCTGAGATCAAGTTTCCTCCAGTTTCTCCATTTCCCTGAACTGTTGTTTTGATCCCAAAAATCCTTAACTTTGGTGAGCTCCTTGGTGTCTATCTTTGCTTTGAGGTCCTCCAAATCCTCCTTTAACAAAATAGGTTCTTGTTGCCATCTATCCTCCCAGAATAAGGCTAAGTCTCCCTCTCTAATTTCTCAGAAGCTGTTATCTTGAATTATGCTTCTGTTTTCCCAGGATTTGTTCCAAATATATGATCCTCTTATATTACCATCCATCCTTATGCGGTCATTATCTAGCCAAGAGCTTGCATATTTTTCTTTCCAAAGGATAGCCCAATGTGCTTCTGGTTCTTTTATCCATCGCCACCATAATTTTGCCCCTAAAACCTTGCTCAGAATCTCAGGATCATCCAATCCAAGACCCCCGTGGTTTCTGGGTTTACAGATTTTTTCCCAGGCAACTAAGGCCCATTTCTTCTTATCTTCCCCCTTGCCCCATAGAAAGTCTCTTTGTATGTTTCTCATTTTGTGCAGGATTCCTTTAGGAGCAGGGATAGCTGAAAGCATAAAGACTGGGATTGATTGTAGTATGGCCTTTGTGAGGACCAACTTGCCAGCCAAGTTTAAAGATCTCATAGTCCATTTCCTAGTTTTGTCTTGTAATTTATTAATCATCGGCTCCCAGATGCTCTTCTGTAAAGATTTAGCCGTTAGAGGAACTCCCAGATAATTTGAGGGGAGAGAATCCCTTTGAAAACCCAGAATTCTAGATATGTTCCTCTGAATAGCAATGTTAGTATTGAAGAAAAAGATCTTAGATTTGGAAAGATTTACTTCCATACCTGAAGCCATGGCAAAGTCACTAAGGATTTGTTTAAAAGAAAGTGATTTTTTGACTGTAGGGATTCCTTGCAGCATGGTGTCATCCACAAATTGTTGATGAGTCAAGGCCTCTCCATTGTCCGAGAGTTGGAGACCCTTGATTTTACCAACTTATTTTGCATTCTTGATAGACCTTCCCAGTCCTTCCATCATGAGGATGAAGAGGAAGGGAGAGAGAGGGTCACCCTACCTAAGGCCTCTGGAAGGAATAAAAGTTTCCGAAGGAGAACCATTGACCAGAATTGAGAAACTGGAAGAAGTGACCAAAGCCATGATCCATCTTACGCAATTGTGGTCGAACCTGAAAGCAATAAGAGCTTTCCTGATATAGATCCAATTCATCTTATCATAAGCTTTGGCTATGTCCAGTTGCATGATCATTCCGGCCTTTCTTTTGCTAGTAAAAGAATGCACCACTTCATGTGCTTGAATAATGTTATTAAGAATTTGCCTTCCTTCCACATATCCAGATTGTTCCCCCGAGACTAGTGAAGGAAGGAGGGGTTTGAGTCTATTAGCAACAACTTTAGATATTATCTTGTAAACCACGTTGCACAAAGCTATAGGTCTAAACCTATCAGGGGTTTGAGCCAACTCCTGTTTAAGGATCAGAGCTGTTAGTGCTTGAATTTGGCCTTAGGCTGAAAAAGACAAAATCCAAGGCAACATCAAACCACTTAGCCTCGTAGCTAGCCCTACGGGGCAGGAGAGGGCTCTCTCCGGGTCTATCTCGGCAAAAGGTCTTCAAAGGGAGGAGATGACCAATAAAGAACACTGATTTTAGGCTAGTAAACTGATTCAGAAGGTTTGATTTCAGATTTTTAGGGTTTTGGTGGAAAACAAGGGGAGAGCAATTTTGGGTGCGGGGATGGGACACAGCTTTTGCAGAGGTCTTTTTGGGGCAAGGTAGGAGATTGTCTTGATGCCTTTGATTTAAGTGAATGGATAGGAATGACTGGTGAGGAGCTAAAGAGAGCAAGAAACTTTCAAGAGTTCTCTTTAGACAGAGGAAAACATAGATATTAAGCAAACTTAAAGGCAGAGCATATAAATTATGAATTCTACCTTAACACTTCATTTACTTAATGTGCAGAAAAGAAAAGTGGGAAAATGATACACATAAAACACTTAAAAGTACATGAGAGAAGCACACCATCAACACAAATAACCACAGGAATCCCAAAAAGTGCTGCAAAACCCTGGTCTTTCCTTTGCCAAAATTGTAGAGATACAAAGTGTAATACAATAGAAGCTTATCCCTCCAGAGTCCAACCATGAAAATGACTAAGAAAGTACATAATATAGGCAAGCTAACACACTTCCTTGCCTCTAGGGGTCGAGCTCATCATCCTAGGAGCTGTTTCAACCAATTCTAAACTGAGCACTACAATCTAGGCAGTTAAAACAACTCGCCTCTATAAGCTAGGAAACCAATTCATTCATTAAATTTTTGACTTTTTATGAATGAATCTTCTAGAAGAGATAAATAAGTGTCTTGACATCATAAAATTACATCAATTACATCAAGGAGGATGAAAAATCACTCCAAAAAGTCAAAACTAGTCAAATCTGCGTTTTGCTGAGCTGTAGGTGAAAATCTGGCAAACTTCCCTCATGCGTAGCGCCCCAATCCTGAACGCGTAGCGCGCCTTTGAGCCAACTTTTGAGG
The DNA here is from genome assembly GCA_031772625.1 of Pinus tabuliformis. Classification (NCBI taxonomy): domain Eukaryota; kingdom Viridiplantae; phylum Streptophyta; class Pinopsida; order Pinales; family Pinaceae; genus Pinus; species Pinus tabuliformis. The sequence continues at coordinate 926,855,127 of CM062817.1, read as the reverse complement.
CACTTCCCGGCATCCAAATGAGGCAAAAGTAGGCTTGTTGGAAAGGTCTAGATGTCTACTTTCCAGCCCAAGTAGAATTTCTCAATTTGGTGGTCATTTGCCCCTCCAAAATTGCAATCTCCCAAGACTAGTCCCTGTGTGTCCAAAAAGTGGCCGAAAGTCATTTTTTGCATGTTTTTTGACCTTCTGAGGGCTCAAAACCTGATGAAATGTCTTGGTAATTACTGAGCAAGTGTAATTTGTCATGAAAAATCCAAAAATGCTGAGTTTTTGAGGAATGGACTTGCCCATCTTCAGGGTAGCGCGCGGCGCGCTACGCGTTGAGAGCAAAAACCTGTGTGTGGCACAAAAAAGTCAAAATTGACCAAAATTGCTCAAAATTTCCTGAAATTTGAGCTGGAAGTGCATCATTGAGCACCATGCTCCTTCAAGGTAGCCTCAGCCAAAATATGAAGGGGATCGGGCCTTTTCCTCCGTTTTAGTGCCTTGGCCAACCGTCCTTTGAGCACCTTCATTCTTGCTTTACACACATGCATTCGAGCCCAATAGTGATTCTTCATGTGTCGGAGCATGTCCTTGTCCCTGTTTGCCTTCGCTATCAACCTCTCTAGATGTGTGTTCACCTGAATGAGCATAGAGTTTTGCTCCTTAGGTGTCAAATCACCGGGTCTCTTGCGAGCCAAGTTCCGGTCTTCTCGGATCCTCCGCAACTCATCAAGAGAGTGTTCATCCTCTAATTGCTTGTTGCGCTGCTCTAAATAAGTGATTGTCCAATTTGCCATCTCCAATTTTTGCTGCAACAAGTCATTTTCAGCCCTTAACTGCTGGATGATCTCCTCTGACTCTAGGCTAGGAGAAATGATATTAAGATCAACAACATCTATGCCTGGAACACCTGATGGCCCCTCATCAATCTTGGGATGCTTGCCTCTCTCTGGTACCTGTGCTGCTGTCGAAAGCGAGGCCCCTTCCACCTGATGTGGAGATAACACTCGCTGTGCTGATGAAGAAGGCGAGACCCCTTCCACCTGATGTGGAGATAATACTCGTCGTGCAGATGCAAATAAGACCCTGTGGCCTCTCTGATATGTAACATAAGGAGGAGTGCTGACATGCTCGGGCTCTGGAATATCAAACTGATATGAAGGCCCTCCCTCATCACGGACAACCTCAGGAGGTGGCTGTGGCACTGTGAACAAGTCACGAGAAATGAAATCCTCCCATGGAATACCCTGTTGTGCCAACTGATGCATGACCACAATCTTGATCAGTGCATAATGATAAATGCTCTTGTGTTGTTGTGTTGGGCTCTTTCTTTGCACCAAGGGCACCATCCTCTCTATATTTCGGCACATGAAGAATGGAATGTTCATCAATCGTACCCGTGTGAAATGCATCAACAAACGGATATGGTACGAATACAAACGTGAAAATCTGCCCTCACAAGTGAAATAGCGAATGATGATCTTCATCATAGGTGCATACTCGTCTCTTAAGAATCTGAAGGGAAAAACACCAGTTAGGTACCTCATATATGCAAGTTTGATATATGGATCATAATGAAATCTATCCAACGGCTGGCGCTTGCTCCATTCTTCTCCAATATTGGGTATCCCTGTTTCTTGAGCAACAATCTCAGGAGACAATGTGAAGTCCACTCCTGCAAGATTCACATGCCCATTGTGCAAATGTAGGACAAACAAGCGGGCCAATTCCTTGTGGTGTTGAATTTGGGAGATTTTTTCACAATATTCATAGCATGATAGATATCGGAAACATGACACTGCAAGTGGACAAGCTTGTAGGTAATCCAAAGAGGTGGGTTCCTCCCTGACATGCTGACCACCCTTACCACCCCTGTGATGCCTCCTTGGCACCTCTACCTCTGGTGTTGATTCACGGTCATCACTTTGCTCATAATCTGTTTCGGTTTCTGACATGGTTTTGGAGCCAAGTGACTGAAAAAAAATGCTGACTGTGCACCCAATGAACTGCTGTTTTGACTTGTTCAAATGTTGTTACCAAGGGGACAAACACACATGGGAAATGTTAGGGAAAAGGGAAAATTGAGGGGATTAGGGAAAACAAATGTGGAAGGAAATGTTAGGAAAGGAACATGGAACATATACAATCATAATTTGTAGGATTGTAATGGGAAGTAGGGTTTAGGAAATTTACATAGGATTTTAGGAATTAATAGGGTTTAGGGATTTTAATGATTTTTAGTAGGGAAATTATATGATTTGCATGGGAAATGTCAAGGAAAATGGTGAGGAAAATATGGGGAAAGAAGAATGGGAAAATAGGTAACCTTGGGCAGCAAATTTCAATGAAACCCTAACACATTTGCATTTTTAATATTTGATACAGCAAGGTAGGGTTTTACTCCATATTAGCATGGCATTTTTGCATTTTCATTGCTCATTCATCTTAGCCAAACCAAAAATCACCATGATTAGAGGCCTACCTGAAAAGATTTGGAGAGAAAAGCGGTTTTGGTGGCTTGCTGGCGATTTCCTGAGCAAGAAACCCAACGCGTAGCGCGCCCAGCCTGATGCGTAGCGCGCCTCCCAAGGCATAGCGCCTGAGTTAAATTGAACTGGAAACTGCGCGCTGATGCGTAGCGCGCTCCCCAACGCGTAGCGCGCCTCCTCTGATGCGTAGCGCGCTACTGCAACTGCTCAATTCGCCCAATGAACTTTGAAATCGACTTGACAACTATTCTCTTGGAGTGTTGAGAGGCAAATGAATTACCAATGAGGGATGGCATGATTTTATAGGCTTCCTTTTAATTTTTTACTTGCCCAAAACCCACTTTGTAATGTTTGAATGTTGACACTTTTTGCTTTAATTGGCTCTAACCTTTAATTTCATTTCTTTGAAAAATTGGTTGAAATGATGATTTCTTCTGAAAATTTTTGCAGGGATAGCTTCTGGGATGCTTTGGCAAAGGAGACCAAGGCTGCACTTCGACATTTGAAGAATTTGAAATTTTGATAATTTTTACAAAAATGAGATAATGACCTTGTTTTCAAAAACACAGTTTTTGAGAACAAGGCAAAAATTTAGCTGTACAATGATAAGAAATGTTTAATGAAGGACATCCCTCTGGCCTACTGGTCCTTGATGACCTCTCAAGACAAAATTAGACTCAACCCTAGACCTAAAACCTAAAAACTTAAAGCAAAATGAATGACCTTTTGAGGACTTTATTTATTTGAACAAACCTGTACCAGCAGTGCCAAACAAGAGGGGAATAACGACATAAACTCCTTCCACCGAGATTATGGCATGCCTAACGGAATGCAACATGATCACACTGATGAGACACCTAACTATGAAATGCAAAGAGCTTTGATCTCTGGTGGAGGGCTATTAGACCGACTCTAACATTGGCTCCAATGGGGATGGTAGCTCCTTGGAGGTGCCAAGAACTGCAGACCTCTGGGAGAGCAGACCAGTGCTTTGAACCATTGGGCGATGGAGTCATTATTTACATATTTGACCTAAGCTTGGACAACTTTATTGACTGGACATCTGACTACAAATTGGACACAACTTTGACCCAAACTAACTCAACTTTAGATAGAAAATGGACTGATAAAAACAACATGACAAACCTCAAACCAACCAATCTCCATCTTCAGAATTATAGCCTTCACCGCGGGCCCCAGACTGAGGATGAAAGATCAGCACACACATGCGATAAAACAGAAGTAAAATGGTATATACAATGATGGTGAGAAGAACAAAAATGCTCAGACATGGTACCTCTTCAGCAGTCGACCATTGATCGACCCTCCGGGATAATCATCTTCGTTCATCTCCTTGAGAAGAAAAGCATTTTGGCCATGATATGTTGCGATCTTATAAGGACCCTTCCATAAATTATCAAATTTTCCGTGCTTCCCTTTTTCTTCATTCCGAGCATCCCACTTCAAAACCACATCATCTATTTGAAAGTCATCTGATTTTGCTTTCCTGTCATAAATCTTTTTTATGCGCTCTTGCAACTTGAGAGTATTGTGAAGAACCTCCTCCCGTGTCTGCTGTAAATGAATCATTTGATTAATCCGCCTCTGCATGGGATCTTCCTCACTATCAATTTCTTGAAGCAATTTGACCATCGGAATAGCAAGCGAAGTAGGAAACACTGCATCTGCCCCGTACACCAGCTCAAAAGGAGACATGCCAATTGATTTTTTATGACTTACCCTATCAGCCCATAGTGCATTCACTAACTTTTTATGCCAGCTCTTCTTATTGATTTCCAGCAACTTTTTAATGATATTTACCAAGGACTTATTTGAAGATTCTGCCAGCCCATTTCCTTGCGGATGGTAGGCAGTAGAATGCCCCAAGCTGATATTATACTTGTAGCAAAAATCAACCATTCTCTTTGATTTAAATGCCGCTGCATTATCTGTAATTAACTTACTTGGACAGCCAAAACGTGACAGTATATTATTTTCAAGGAAAGAAATAATTACCGCATCTGTGGCCTGCTGGGTGGGAATTGCTTCAATCCATTTTGTGAAGTAATCTGTGGCTGTCAATATCCATCTATGCTGTCCTGATGATGCCGGATGAATCTCACCGATAAAATCCAAGCCCCACTGTTGAAATGGTGCGCTGACTTCAATTGGTTTGAGAGGCAATGGCTGCAATTTCTGTTTTCCTTGAAATATTTGGCACTCATGACAACTCTTAACAGCTTTATATACATCTGAAAGCAATGAAGGCCAATAAAAACCTGCTCTTAGGATCTTGTTTGCTGTAGTCTTCCAAAACAAATGACCCCCACAGTCACCTTTATGAAAATCTATGTAAAATATACTCGTGCAACCTCAAACTGATATAGAAGGGAGGAACATCATTTTCAGGAGACTCACCATTCAAAGCAGGCCCAAAAATTAATTCCAGCTGATCATCTTCTACATTTACCGTGTCAAGCATTGGATCAATATTCAGAATTTTGGAAATTTGACCTCGGTAGGTGGTGTTCTTCATGATTTTAGTCAATGGAATAGACACTTTCAGCTTTGAAATTTCACTCTCCAAACTAAATGCTAAAACTTTTTCACCTTCTTTGGCTGGAACTTCTCTTCTTTCGATTTTATCCTTCATTATACCTGGTGGCTGATTTACCTTATCCGCTGAAGATGATTGACTTGCTGAGGGATCAATTATGTCTTTTCCTTTTGTATGTGGGGAAGTTGGATCATTTTTTGTTGAAGTATCTTTCCTTTTCTGAATGGGATTTATGGGAACAGCTCGGTTTCTTAATTGTCTCTGCTGAGCGGACAAAGCATTGAGATATCCTCTTTGGTATTCCTCCGATTCTTCCTCAAGTACTGCCTCATTTGATAAGATATAATTCTCATCCTGATGTATGATGGAATTTCTCACAAATTCTTCTTCTTCTGTAATATAGGTAGGCAGATCATCAAGAGTGAAAAAGTGATTTTCCTCTCCTATAGTATCACCTTCATCCTTGGATTCTTGGCTAACAAAATTCTGCTGAAGCGGAGGTTTTACTTGCTGCTGAACTACTGTTTCTTGTGCCCTTGTTTCACGCTGCTTGATTTTGTATTGTGGCTGTTGTGGACCTCGGAAATTAGGATTACGAATTTGCGGTTCCGGCTTACTGAGATGAGTATTTTCAAGCAACGTAGTTACCTTGCGAAGGAGCTGATCTGTTGTAGAAGCTTCTTCTTTGATTGTCACTCGCTTTTCGGCTTTCATCCTTGCTCTCTTATCATTCAAATTCGCTTCAACACTAACAGCGATTTTCTGCATATCCTCCAAGGTGGGCGGATCTCTATCTCGTAATGAATAAGCCATCTCCGGATCAAAGCCATCCAGGAATTTGAGAAGTGCTGATTTTCTAGATGGCCTTAAATCATCTGGAATAGCATTGTAAACTGTGTTAAATCTGATAATGTAATCTTGGACCGACTCACCATGATTACGTTTGAGATTGTTGTACTCAGCATTGATCTGAAGTGGATCCTTTCTGATTTCCCATCGATCTAGAAACTGCCTCTGAAGTTCTTCCAATGTGGGTATGCTTCTAGCTGTCAAACCTCTGAACCATTTTCTTACTTCTCCATCAAATGTTTGTACAAACAAACGCATAGTTACATCCTCTTCATCTATCTCATATAGATCAAAGAAAGTTGTCATTTTGTCTATATGCTGCTGAGCCGAAACACCCTGAGGAGTGCCATCACACATGGAAATTTTACTCTGATAATCAGCTGGCATATCATGCAGATTTTGAGGAAGAGCAAGTGGGGCAAACCGGGCAGCCATTGCTTTAGGTAGATTGGGTCTAGGAGTAGCAGGTGGAGTAGGTGTAGCTGCAGTATGAGGAGCTGTAGGAGTATGAGGAGTATTAGGAGGAGAAGTGGTATGGGATGTAGAAGGCGAACCAACTGTAGATTCAGGATAAGTGATTACAGGAGAAACATAAATAAAAGGAGGATTGGTCTGCTCATGCACCGTGATAGTGGATCCAATACGGACAGATATAGTTTCAACGAACTCAGCAAGATTAGTAGCGTGAATATCTGACTGGAGAGATCTTAGGATGAAATTTTCAACCAATTTATTATGTCTCTCGATTTCAAGAGCAGCAGCAAAATCAGGGTTGGGAACTAGAGAACCAAGTGCACTTTCAGATTTGGTTTTGAACAAGGACAACTCAAAACTCTCGTCAAAATCAATGTTTTCAAGATACTAAAAAATAGCTGGACATGAATGAGATTTGAATATGTGATTAGAATCTAAAGCCAGTTTGGATATCGAGGAACAAATAATTGATCAGCCTGTGAAAACTCTTAACTAATCATCCAAAAGTTCAGAGTTAACAATCGAGGTGGCTGTATTCACAAGCTCACGGAGATTGACTGAAGCAGCGTTTATCTACTTCCGCTAATGAAAAACAAAAGCGTTTCGAAGGCTACCTAGCATAACTTCAGGCTCCGTCTAAGACTTATGAAACAAACACATTAATCCATAAACAAGTTTGTTCTCCCCAGTATGGTCGCCAATATGTTAGCGCTTGAATTTGGCCTCAGGCCGAAAAAGACAAAATCCAAGGCAACATCAAACCACTTAGCCTCGTAGCTAGCCTTACGGGGCAGGAGAGGGCTCTCTCCGGGTCTATCTCGGCAAAAGGTCTTCAAAGGGCGAAGATGACCAATAAAGAACACTGATTTTAGGCTAGTAAACTGATTGAGAAGGTTTGATTTCAGATTTTTAGGGTTTTGGTGGAAAACGGGGGAGAGCAATTTTGGGTGCGGGGATGGGACACAGCTTTTGCAGAGGTCTTTTTGGGGCAAGGTAGGAGATTGTCTTGATGCCTTTGATTTAAGTGAATGGATAGGAATGACTGGTGAGGAGCTAAAGAGAGCAAGAAACTTTCAAGAGTTCTCTTTAGACAGAGGAAAACATAGATATTAAGCAAACTTAAAGGCAGAGCATATAAATTATGAATTCTACCTTAACACTTCATTTACTTAATGTGCAAAAAAGAAAAGTGGGAAAATGATACACATAACACACTTAAAAGTACATGAGAGAAGCACACCATCAACACAAATAACCACAGGAATCCCAAAAAGTGCTGCAAAACCCTGGTCTTTCCTTTGCCAAAATTGCAAAGATACAAAGTGTAATACAATAGAAGCTTATCCCTCCAGAGTCCAACCATGAAAATGACTAAGAAAGTACATAATATAGGCAAGCTAACACACTTCCTTGCCTCTAGGGGTCGAGCTCATCATCCTAGGAGCTGTTTCAACCAATTCTAAACTGAGCACTACAATCTAGGCAGTCAAAACAACTTGCCTCTATAAGCTAGGAAACCAATTCATTCATTAAATTTTTGACTTTTTATGAATGAATCTTCTAGAAGAGATAAATAAGTGTCATGACATCATAAAATTACATCAATTACATCAAGAAGGATGAAAAATCACTCCAAAAAGTCAAAACTAGTCAAATCTGCGTTTTGCTGAGCTGTAGGTGAAAATCTGGCAAACTTCCCTGATGCGTAGCGCCCCAATCCTGAACGCGTAGCGCGCCTTTGAGCCAACTTTTGAGGCACTTCCCGGCATCCAAATGAGGCAAAAGTAGGCTTGTTGGAAAGGTCTAGATGTCTACTTTCCAGCCCAAGTGGAATTTCTCAATTTGGTGGTCATTTGCCCCTCCAAAATTGCAATCTCCCAAGACTGCTCCCTGTGTGTCCAAAAAGTGGCAGAAAGTCATTTTTTGCATGTTTTTTGACCTTCTGAGGGCTCAAAACCTGATGAAATGTCTTGGTAATTGCTGAGCAAGTGTAATTTGTCATGAAAAATCCAAAAATACTGAGTTTTTGAGGAATGGACTTGCCCATCTTCAGGGTAGCGCGCGGCGCGCTACGCGTTGAGAGCAAAAACCTGTGTGTGGCACAAAAAAGTCAAAATTGACCAAAATTGACCAAAATTGTTCAAAATTTCCTGAAATTTGAGCTGGAAGTGCATCATTGAGCACCATGCTCCTTCAAGGTAGCCTCAGCCAAAATATGAAGGGGATCGGGCCTTTTCCTCCGTTTTAGTGCCTTGGCCAACCGTCCTTTGAGCACCTTCATTCTTGCTTTACACACATGCATTCGAGCCCAATAGTGATTCTTCATGTGTCGGAGCATGTCCTTGTCCCTGTTTGCCTTCGCTATCAACCTCTCTAGATGTGTGTTCACCTGAATGAGCATAGAGTTTTGCTCCTTAGGTGTCAAATCACCGGGTCTCTTGCGAGCCAAGTTCCGGTCTTCTCGGATCCTCCGCAACTCATCAAGAGAGTGTTCATCCTCTAATTGCTTGTTGCGCTGCTCTAAATAAGTGATTGTCCAATTTGCCATCTCCAATTTTTGCTGCAACAAGTCATTTTCAGCCCTTAACTGCTGGATGATCTCCTCTGACTCTAGGCTAGGAGAAATGATATCAAGATCAACAACATCTATGCCTGGAACACCTGATGGCCCCTCATCAATCTTGGGTTGCTTGCCTCTCTCTGGTACCTGTGCTGCTGTCGAAAGCGAGGCCCCTTCCACCTGATGTGGAGATAACACTCGTTGTGCTGATGAAGAAGGCGAGACCCCTTCCACCTGATGTGGAGATAATACTCGTCGTGCAGATGCAAATAAGACCCTGTGGCCTCTCTGATATGTAACATAAGAAGGAGTGCTGACATGCTCGGGCTCTGGAATATCAAACTGATGTGAAGGCCCTCCCTCATCACGAACAACCTCAGGAGGTGGCTGTGGCACTGTGAACAAGTCACGAGAAATGAAATCCTCCCATGGAATACCCTGTTGTGCCAATTGATGCATGACCACAATCTTGATCAGTGCATAATGATAAATGCTCTTGTGTTGTTGTGCTGGGCTCTTTCTTTGCACCAAGGGCACCATCCTCTCTATATTTCGGCACATGAAGAATGGAATGTTCATCATTCGTACCCGTGTGAAATGCATCAAAAAACGGATATGGTACGAATACAAACGTGAAAATCTGCCCTCACAAGTGAAATAGCGAATGATGATCTTCATCATAGGTGCATACTCGTCTCTTAAGAATCTGAAGGGAAAAACACCAGTTAGGTACCTCATATATGCAGGTTTGATATATGGATCATAATGAAATCTGTCCAACGGCTGGTGCTTGCTCCATTCTTCTCCAATATTGGGTATCCCTGTTGCTTGAGCAACAATCTCAAGTGACAATGTGAAGTCCACTCCCGCAAGATTCACATGCCCATTGTGCAAATGTAGGACAAACAAGCGGGCCAATTCCTTGTGGTGTTGAATTTGGGAGATTCTTTCACAATATTCATAGCATGATAGATATCGGAAACATGACACTGCAATTGGACAAGCTTGTAGGTAAGCCAAAGAGGTGGGTTCCTCCCTGACATGCTGACCACCCTTACCACCCCTGTGATGCCTCCTTGGCACCTCTACCTCTGGTGTTGATTCACGGTCATCACTTTGCTCATAATCTGTTTCGGTTTCTGACATGGTTTTGGAGCCAAGTGACTGAAAAAAAATGCTGACTGTGCACCCAATGAACTGTTGTTTTGACTTGTTCAAATGCCGTTACCAAGGGGACAAACACACATGGGAAATGTTAGGGAAAATGGAAAATTGAGGGGATTAGGGAAAACAAATGTGGAAGGAAATGTTAGGAAAGGAACATGGAACATATACAATCATAATTTGTAGGATTGTAATGGGAAGTAGGGTTTAGGAAATTTACATAGGATTTTAGGAATTAATAGGGTTTAGGGATTTTAATGATTTTTAGTAGGGAAATTATATGATTTGAATGGGAAATGTCAAGGAAAATGGTGAGGAAAATATGGGGAAAGAAGAATGGGAAAATAGGTAACCTTGGGCAGCAAATTTCAATGAAACCCTAACACATTTGCATTTTTAATATTTGATACAGCAAGGTAGGGTTTTACTCCATATTAGCATGGCATTTTTGCATTTTCATTGCTCATTCATCTTAGCCAAACCAAAAATCACCATGATTAGAGGCCTACCTGAAACGATTTGGAGAGAAAAGCGGTTTTGGTGGCTTGCTGGCGATTTCCTGAGCAAGAAACCCAACGCGTAGCGCGCCCAGCCTGATGTGTAGCGCGCCTCCCAACGCATAGCGCCTGAGTTAAATTGAACTGGAAACTGCGCGCTGATGCGTAGCGCGCTCCCCAACGCGTAGCGCGCCTCCTCTGATGCGTAGCGCGCTGCTGCAACTGCTCAATTCGCCCAATGAACTTTGAAATCGACTTGACAACTATTCTCTTTGAGTGTTGAGAGGCAAATGAATTACCAATGAGGGATGGCATGCTTTTATAGGCTTCCTTTTAATTTTTTACTTGCCCAAAACCCACTTTGTAATGTTTGAATGTTGACACTTTTTGCTTTAATTGGCTCTAACCTTTAATTTCATTTCTTTGAAAATTTGGTTGAAATGATGATTTCTTCTGAAAATTTTTGCAGGGATAGCTTCTGGGATGCTTTGGCAAAGGAGACCAAGGCTGCACTTCGACATTTGAAGAATTTGAAATTTTGATAATTTTTACAAAAATGAGATAATGACCTTGTTTTCAAAAACACAGTTTTTGAGAACAAGGCAAAAATTTAGCTGTACAATGATAAGAAATGTTTAATGAAGGACATCCCTCTGGCCTACTGGTCCTTGATGACCTCTCAAGACAAAATTAGACTCAACCCTAGACCTAAAACCTAAAAACTTAAAGCAAAATGAATGACCCTTTGAGGACTTTATTTATTTGAACAAACCTAAACCAGCAGTGCCAAACAAGAGGGGAATAACGACATAAACTCCTTCCACCGAGATTATGGCATGCCTAACGGAATGCAACATGATCACACTGATGAGACACCTAACTATGAAATGCAAAGAGCTTTGATCTCTGGTGGAGGGCTACTAGACCGACTCTAACAAGAGCTATAAAAGAGGTGTTCAAAGCCTTCAAAATGGTTTTGTTCGTTATAGAATCTTCAACCACCTGCAGAATGTCCTATTTGACAATATTCCAACAGGCTTTGAAGAAGTCAACATTGAAACCATCCGGGCCTGGCGCCTTCCCATTCTGCATTTCTTTGAGTACTCCACTAAATTCCTCTTCAGTCACTGGCCTGTAAATGTTGGCATTATCCTCTCTGGAAACCATCCTGGGTATATGCTTAGTGAAGTCCCAGATGTGGAGTTCTCTATCATAACAGGTTTCCTTTGCTATGTTTCGAAAGTGCTAGACTAGAACTGCTTCTATTTCTTCATGAGAATTGAGAAGATTTCCTCTTTCATCCTTGATCAAAGAAATTCTGTTATGAGCTCTGTTTGCTATGGTGGATTTGTGGAAAAATCTGGTATTACGTTCACCTTCTTTTAGCCACTGAACTCTAGATTTTTGTCTCCAAAATATTTCCTCTTGTTTGCATAAATTCTCCCAGTTTTGATGATATTTGGTGGCTTGATCACTTCTGGCTTTGTCATGTCCCTCTGTGATAAGGGCTTGGTTGAGTTCCTGCATTTTACCTTCAATAATTTTTTTCTCTTCAAAGATGTTGCCAAATTCATTCTTGTTCCAGTCTTTAAGCTGGAGCTTGATGTGTTTTAGTCTTTTATGAAGAAGGAACATTCTAGTGCCCTGAATGTTTAAATCTTCTGACCACCATTTGGCTATGTTGCTGATGAAATCTGGGTGGGTAAGCCAGATGTTCTCAAATCGAAAAGGTCTGTTCCTGGGGGTGCCAATGCCCTGAACCTCCAGTTGTACCGGCCAGTGATTTGAGCCTCCAAAGGGGAGCATACTTGCTACCATTTCCTTGTCATTGAACATAAGATCCTCTGAGATTATGAATCTGTCTAATTTAGAGGCCACCTGAGACTCTCCTCCTCTTTTATTGTTCCAAGTAAAGATTCCATTACTCGTTACAATGTCCACCAGCTTCATCTTATCAATAAAGGTTTGAAAAGCCAAAGAATCTTTGCCTAGAACTCTAGTTCCCCCTTTTTTTCCGTAAGTGATTTGATCATGTTGAAATCACCTCCTAGGATCCAGGGTATTCCTGCATGTTTGTCTCTAATATTCTCTAAAGAGTTTAGAAGCCTAATTTGTCGTCCATTCTTTGAGGGCCGTAAGCATTCGTTACCAGGTAGGTATCCTTGTCTCCCACAGGTTGAATGACTATAGATAAATAATCCCTAGATGCCTCCGCATCTATTAAGCCAATTTTTTGTGGATTACAAAGAGTGAGAATACCTCCTGCTGTATTCTCCGCTTTGACTTCCAGAAACTCAAATCTATTGAGCCATTTACTATGGATATCTCTTACCTTTTGGATGGAACACTTAGTTTCCTAGAGGAAAATCATATCCGGAGCTGCTTGTTTCATTCTATTATTCAGTAATCTTTGTTTCCTTTTACTACCTAGACCCCTAATATTCCAAGAAGTGAACTTCATGAATCTATCATTAGCTTTCCACATTCCATCAAAAGCTCATTCTGCTTTTTTCTGCCCCATTTCTTCCCTGGGTTTCTGGGTGCTAGTCTTGTTGTGTTTTTCATTGTTTTCACTCCTTCGGTGCCCTGCCTATCTTTGTGTTTTTATCTGTCCACCCCTTTAGTCTAGGTTTTCCATAAAAACAGCTGTTGAACTCTGTTGAACTCCTCTGTGGGTAACGAGTCTAGCCCTTCTTTGGTTCCTTGATTCAAGAAACCTTCCAAATCTAGGTCCTCTTTCTCAAGAATTTCCTGGAGCTCATGGTCCTCCATTTCCATCTCACTTTGGGTCATTTCATGGTCCATCTCCTGTTCTGCATCATTCATCATAAATTCTTTCTGTTTGTTATTATCTTGTATTTGTTCCCTTTCTTCTACTTTCTCCTCCTCCACTGGACTTCCTTCCTTTGCTTGATCTATTTCTATGGAACCTTCGTCTACTTCAAGGACATGAAACATGTTCTGGTTAGCTTGCTGCCTTGCTGATTTACGTGGTTTTGGTCCTCTTTTGCCTCCTTTTCCTTTATGTTCCACCTTGACGAAGCTTTCTGAATCCTTCATTGTGTCAGTTTTGTTTTTGTTCTCTATTTTACTGAGAGGGCAGTCTCTGAACAGGTGTCCATGCTTGTGACATTTGTGACATCTGAATGGGATATGTTCATAATCTACTGTTTGTATCCATTCTTCATCAAAAACCTCCAAAATAACCTCGTCCAGCAGAGCTCCAGAGAGATCCATTTCCACACATATTCTAGCAAAGGAAGTATACTTTCCCCTTCTAGTGGCCTCAGAAACTTTGACAAATTGACCTAACTTATTTCCTATGGCGGCTAGAGATTCTGTTTGCCAGTAATCAAGAGGTAGAGAATAGAGTCTTACCCAAACCGGAACCGATGTAAAAGTTTCGCGTTCCGGAACAAAATTCATGATCCAGGGTCGCATATAGAGGCCTGCTGCAGCATAAAAGTAGGGCCCTCCTTCAAACACTCTATCCTTATCTTCAATATTTGCAAATACAATAGTGAAAAAACCCTTAGACCCAAGATGTAGGTCAATGCTGCCTTTTGGTTTCCAGTGGTATTTAATCCACATTTGTAAGGCTTTTTCAGTGGGCCATAAACCCATGAATTTACAAATGATTGCATAAGTTTGCATGTGATCCCTGTGCGCCTGCAGCGCTGGCTCATTTAAAATGACCCTGGGAGTTACCGCCGCTTTGGGTTTGCATGGTCCCATGTGTTCTTTGTCTTTTGTTCCTTTCTCCTTGTCTTCTTCCTCATTTTCCTTTGCATCATTATGCTTCCTTGACTTAGTTCCCTCCTGTTCTTCTTCACTGTTTCTTTCCCTTCCTTCTGAAGGCTCTCTATCATTTTCCATTGGTTTTTTTCCCCTACTGGCCACAGCCTGCTTGTAGGAGGGAGTGGAGCTCCCTCCTTTGCGTCCTTCCATGGAGAACGCCTCTGTAATAGTCAGAAACCCTGGTTTTTCCGTCCTGCCATCTTTCTTTCATGATTAATCATTATAGATAAGAAAAACACATTTGTACATGTAACTTTTTTGTTCCATCTTTCTATAGGAATAAAAGGGATTTATAATTTTATTAAAGAAATTTTAAATATGAAAATAGAATATTAATATTTCTAACAGGCAAAGCTTACAAACTATGATTTTGATTCATCTAGTTCAACTTATCTTTCTATTACCCATCATTGCTTTGCTGCCTGCAAGCATCCATAGCCCCAACAAAGTTGCCTTGATATCATGCATACATTGGCCCATTTCCAGTGAGTGTCCAAAGCCTTGACGAGTTTGTATGCACTTCCCACACCGTTTGGTGTTTTCATCTTCCTCTAATATAATTTATTACTCACCTTTTGATAAGGAAGAATTTGAAATTGCTATTTGCAATGGAGAATTGTAAGTGGGGTGATATGAAATTTACTTTCACATAATACATAACATATCATAAGACTAAGTTTTTTTTCCTAAAATTTTCCATTCCTATCAATTCTTACTCTTCATTTTGAAGGGGAATTAAGCTCTAGAATAAGACTTCATTTCTAAGTATTGTTCGAGAAGATGTTTTCATTATAGAAATAAATAAATGATAAGTTTTATTCATCATGGTAAGACCATAATCATTATAAATATATAATTCTTGTTACAATTTATTAATGATAATATCTTTGATAAAGATATATGATATAGATAAATAAAAGTACATTGTGGCGTTGTCCACAGGGCCTTGGATAGATGGTGATCGAGTGCTTTGTTAAGGCACTCCTTGATGTGAAGTCACCGGTTCAATTCCCCGCTTGATCGGGGTGATATATTGGACATGATAAAGATGTAGTCCCATCAGGCTTACCAAAAAAAGTACAATGTGGTGCTAATGATTAATAGGAAACAATGACCCAAAAAAAAATCATTGGCAATAAAGCAACTATCTATAGAAATTATTCATTCAAATTTCAAGATTTTTTTTTTTTTTTTGCACCATTGAAAGTGAGAGTTTCCTCTTCCCCATCTAAAGATTGCAATATAAAAGTAGATGGGATAATATTTTGGAAATATGCCAAAGGGACCTAGCTAGAGTTTCTGAAACTTTATGTGTTTACCCTTATCCTCATGGGATTTATCCCATTTCAGTACGAGATCACCAATTTCAAAGTCTTTGTCACCCACTGAATGGTTGAAAAACCATTGCTTGATAACCCTTTGGTGATTGGAAAAAGTCTACTTGGATTTTTCCCTAACCTCCTCTAGTTTAAGTAATTGAGCAAAATGGTGTTTAAGGAAGCTCCTAAGTCAACTAGTCAATTGTGTACATTTTTGTTAAATATTTCAAAAGTAAGTAGAAAAGGAGTGTGAGAGTTTGACTTATTGCATATTAGACTAACATTGGTTTTTTTATTCTTTTCAGGAGATGGATTCTAACGATCTTTTGCTTTATCTTTGTTTGCAACAACAATAGACGGTAAACATGGTTTATCTGTAACATCTAAAGCTTTAAGCAAAGTATTATTATGTTGTTTTAACTTGCTTAATTCAAAAAATGATATATTGGCTCTTGTTTTCTTTACATCCTCTATTATATTATAGTTTATTTGATCAAAAATGATCAAGGTTTTGGGAACTTAACTACCTTGAGAGGAATATGTGCTTAGAGATTAACTGGAGAAGGAGTTGTAGCCAAAGTTGTAGCATGTGAGATTTTACTTCTGGTTTGGACTACCTTAATTTCTTCTTCACTTTCATTTGTGCGAGATCCAACTACATACCATGTAACATTAGCACCAAAAGTTTGTGGTTCTTCTTCTTCATCATCTTGCTCTTCATTGTCTGCCATAGAAATCTAATCACCAGGAGGGGTTTGAGGATTTCTTTTAATAAATGGCCTGAAAGGTCTTCTAGAAGAAGTCTCTTCTCCAACATGTTTCTTTAGATTCACCACTTCATTAGCTGGACTTTAAATAACCTTTTGCAAGCTTTCCATATCAAAAATATCTCTTTCCTTTTTCTCTTCTTTGAAAGTGAGTTTCTTGGTAGGCTGAGAAGGCCTCTTTTCTTTTGCAACAATCCTGTTAGAAATACCAGTCATCTCTTTTTCTACATTTAAATCTTCTTGCATTACATAATCCAAAGTAATATTGGTTGCATGTTTCACAAATATAACAATAGATGTAGGAAGAACAAAAGTATATAATTCAATTTGAGCATTGGTTCCAGGATTGGATGCATAAGGGGTTTTATTAAGAAGTTTAAGAAACTTATGATTAAAATCTTTTATTTTTTCTTTGGAACCCATTTTTAACCTAGAAATCTCTACCAATAAGGCAAGTTGTGAATTATCTTCAACAATTTTTTTAATGAACATGTCTTCAAATGTATCCCAATTCTGGATGGAATTTATTTGTAAGGCAAAATACTAGGTAAATGCTATACCTTCAAAAGTGTAGGGAAAATTATGCACACAACATCTTCATTTTGTACACCCCTTAGATTGATGGCTAACATAAATTTATTGATGTGATCTTCTAGGGACTCTTTATTATTAGGATCAAACTTTGGTAACCATCGCTCTATGGTGTTTTGGCAAATCGTGTTGATCACTAGGAACATTAACAACTCCAAGGGTTTCCAGTGGTATTATTTGTTGTTGTTGTCCAACCATAGTGGAAGCAATAACAATAACAATTTAAGAAACAAGGGAGGAGGTCATTATAGGTTTATTGTGTGTAGAACTAGGAGATATAACATGTTGGGGAATTTGAACTTGATTTTACATACTAGACTCCTTTGGTTCTAGGGGAACTTGGTGTCTTTCCACTAGTAGCACACCTAATTTTTTTGCTTTGTGCTCGAGTTAAGTCTCATGAATGGTGTAGTTTGGAAAAAATAACAAAAGATTCTATTTGTAAAGAAATTTTCTGTGGATAGTTGTCTCAAATGGATGGGATCCAAATCTATTTTTACGAGATATTCTATAAAAGATTGTTTAATTTTCAATCCAAAAGATATATAAGAATCAAATATATTTTGATATTCGGAAGCTTCTTGTTGAACTCGTTGTGAAACTTCTTCAAAATGAGCAACAGCAAGAGGGGTTTCAGGATATTCAATGTTAGAAACCTATGGACTGGTAGGTGTAAGAGGTGTGGGAGATGGTTTTTATCTTTTTGGATGAATCTTGATTTTTTGTGAGGATTTAGGTTCCATCCACCTTCAGAAGGCCCTCCTTCAAGCACAAAAAATGTTGATGGTTAAGATTCACCATATCAACATTTGAGAAATCACTTGATCAAGATCCCAATTAAACCCTTTTCCACTTGGTATATCAGTTTCAATTAGTATGTGGACCATGGTTCCACCTAAGGAACTCGCTCCAATGAATGGAGGCTTCTTTCAAGGATCATGAATTAAATGAATTTAAAAGGAAGTGATGTAAGGAATATCATAATCTAACCTAAAGAAAGTAATATAAGCTACTACTTTATTGTTATTTCTATTTAGCTATACAAATATATATCTAGGGTATTATAACTTTTGTTTGTGAAAAAAAATGATCAACAAAAAGTATGTGATTCAAATCTACACTTATAGATTGATAGGAATTATTTGTAAATGAAACTAGACTTCGCTTAAATAGTTAAATGAATTGTGTTCACCCACAATGTTCACACACACATTCGTTCCTTAGTGCCTCAATAATAATGAAAGTTATCAGTCGACAATAACTACTTCAATCATCAAATATCAAAGCAATAAAGTAGAACTATTTCAATTTCAATGTAAAATGAATAAATAAATTAGAGCAACAATACCATAATCACTTAAACTCGTTAAAATTTAAAATCTCGGTGGTCCAAAATTATATTCAAGAAAAGACAAACTTTACAGTGGTGCAAATTTTATTTCCTAGGAAAAATCAAAACCCTTTTTTCAAGATCATTCTACCCTTTAAATAATATTACAAAATAAAGGATAAGATCTCATCTATGTTTTTTGACTAACAATTTTGAGATAAAAAATAGAAAAGTAAAAATTTGTTATGATGTTGGGATAAAGGAGCCTTTACCTTGTTGAGGTAATTCTCTAGGAAGCTTCGATGGATAATTTCAATTATGAATGGAATTCCAAAAGGTGAGAAAGCTATGAAGGAGGACCAATCTAAATATTGACCTGAAATTCAAACACATGTGCTTCAATGTTGGTGATTCTAGCACTATTATGTTAGTAACCAAGTTAATCAACAAATAATGACTTTTAGGTTTGATCAAATATTTCCAAATAGAATCCGAGTCAATCCTTTGCATTTGCTCGATTTGACTTCGATGCTCCAGTTTTTATTCTTGCACCTTCTTCCGAAGTATGTCAACTTCCAGTAGCTTGTCATCAGAAATATCTAGCTGCATTTCATTGTCTCTGACCACATGCATTATTGATTGCATCAATGGAGAACAACCTTGTTCAATAATTTTCACTAGTTCCTTCGAACTATTCAACCATGATTTCTATGCTTTTAGGACTATTTTCTTTTGCATCATGTTGATTTTTGGTAGGCCAAGTGGGGTAACCTTCTCTATATTTTGCCAGGTAATTAGCTAGGTTAATTGCCTACCAACTTCTTCATATTCCATCTTTTTGTCAATCATGTCATTGAAAAATTCATTTACCAAGTTTTGTTGAGCTTGAGCTAGACTTAGCTCATTGTAGAGTTGTTCTTGTATATGAAGGAATTGTTTGTTGACATCAAGTGCTTCTTGCTTGAACTTTCCTAGGTCAACTGCATTATTGTTTGCTTCTTGGCTTTTCAATTTAAGCTCAACTAATTGGGTATCCTTCCTTTGATTAGATAAATCAAACTCATGTTGAAATTTATCAATTACCTCTTTCAAATTTTGTTGCAATACATCAATCTGTTAGGCATGCCATTGTTGAGACTCACCATCTCTTTGTCTCAATTTTTCTTGAAACTACTCTTCTTTCTGTGGCAACTGTTGTTCTAGTTTTGAGATTTTGATATCTTTCTACTCAATAATATTCAATAATTTGCTAAGATACCAAACATTAGCATTTGTATAGGCACCAATAGAATGAGACAAATATTTGGTTGTTTGTTCTTCACTTAACTGAGAACCATCCTAGACTACTTGAGGTGGACTATTTGTCTTCCTTTTTTCCTTCTACTTTCCTCTTTTTTCTGCTCCTTTTAATTACAATTTCCTTTTGAGGGTTGAAATAATAATCCAATGGATGGATGTATTACATTCTATGGTGGAAAAAGAGATGACCATCTTCACATTCTATGAACTATCACCATGAAGAGTACTAATAGGAGTTTTCGTTATAACCTCATAAGTGGCTAAGCAAGTTGTGGAATCAATACCAAAATTGGTAGGAGAAAGGGTTATTTGTTGTTGTGTATGATATACATTGGTAGAGCTATCAGGAGAAGCTTCAAGGACCTTTTTCTACTCTGAAATCCTTGTTGTAGATTGTATGAACTTATCCCGTTCCTACTACATTCTGATAGTGGCTGCAACTTTCTCCATAATGTAATTTTTGAGATTCCATCAATAAATTCTACTATTACTTGTTCAATTTCTCCTTAATATTCATTTAGGATCACTATAGGTTCCTTGGATGTAGTATCCTCTTTAACATTGGGTTCACCAACTATTTTATAAAGAATGAGTGGTAAAGATGTTTTTATTTCTTCCTTAAAAGTAAGGAAATGTTGGTACATATCATGAGGAAACTTATGTGCCTTTTGGAAAGCTTCCTCATAAGACTAAACTATGCAGAAAATATCATGATATGGATGTTTTTCATGCATATACTTCTTCATGCTAACCATAAAACAATGATTACCCACAATTCCCAAGGGATCACGACGTTTGAGAGGGATTTGGGTTAGATTAATAGTATGACAAGTTAAGAGTTCCTTTTTAGCACGATCGTGATTCTCCAAAGTATAAATACCAATATGAATGGGAAAATTGGGCCATATTTTCTTAGAATTCCTATGTAGATCATTAGCAATGCTAGTTTCAATAGTTTGGTATGTTTTTTCTTTATATATAAGTTTGTCAGGAATAAACAGGGATAGGGCATGTGGAGCTCCTTGACATCCATAGATTCTAAGATAAGAACATGTCTCATCAAAATGCTAGTCACCTATTTGAGTGAGACCTAGCTTGGTTTTTTCTAAAATACTGAGAGGTTTTGTGTGAAAGAGTTTCTCGAAAATAGGGACAGTGATATAATGGCAAATATGATAAAAATTCTCACCATAAATCTCTTCTCAAAGTTTAGAATGATAAATATGAATGGATTTTGGTTCAAAGATTGTCCATTTATGTGAGATAGACCGACACGAAAAAAGGGGATTAAACTTATCAATTTTGGAAGCTTAAGAATTGTTAACTTGTTTACACAGATTTTCGAAAATGATATTAGCCCAATTGAAAGAATAACCATCTATAGTCTTCTGGATTAAAGGCCCTATCTCTTTGATTTGATGCGGTTGCACTTTTCCACTATGGTTGGTGATGTGTACGACATGATGACGTGTTTGCGTCATGGCAGAGTCATGTGGAAGGAGGAAAACATGATTTGAAACACTGGTGTGGTGTCAAATGGATGACACATGGTAGTGTCCTAGAGTGGCACGTGGAGTATAGTAGACACGTAGTTCCAACGTGGAGTACGATGGCCATGTCACCACGACACTTTATTCCCCAATGCTATTTACGGATACAGTTAAAAGTAGGTGCGATTGACGGGAGGTGCAACTTAATAGAAGCCAAGGGATGAAGACTTTTAATGTCAACTAACTGAGGAATTTATGTCGTTCTATGGCACTCTTCACTTAAATATTGAGTTTTGGAGATAAAGGGCACGTGGGACTGCTAACGGAGAGTGAGACAAGAATATTTATGGCATTTGACAGAGAAATTAATGTCATGATCAGATTTAAACATGAATGCAACAAATCACATATATAACCATAAATACAGAGATGCAGGAGAAATAACACTTCATTTCATTAATATCAAATACTGAAACATGCTTACAAACATAATGGAAATAAGACTAGCTCGAGCAATGGTAGCTTATCTATGAGAAGAGATGTGGTGGCTACATGCCTCTGAACTGTGTTACAATGAGGCTCAAAGGCCTATTTATTATTGAGAAACAAAGGAAAACCCTAAACATCCAAAAACCTAACCCTAGGAGATGAAGCACCAAACTATGGGCCCGTTTGGGTAAATTGGTACATCAACTTCCGGGGGTCATAACTTTGGCATACAAACTCCATTTGACACACACAATACCTTGTTAGAAATATCTATCCGAGGAATACAACTTTTGAATGGCCAACATAGGTAAATGACTCATGTTGGCCCTGATTTTCCCAAAAAATGTCGTTTAGGGCCTCAAAACAACTCCAGAAGTTCAGGACCTAAAAAACTACCAAAAATAGTAAATTGTGCTACAAATAAGGAAACAACAAAACTGACAGAAACAATGGTGAGGGTCCAAGTGGAATAGGCAAGTGGTGACCAATATCCACCTAGATCATTCCTCCCCCATTAGGAAGAAATGGTCCCCATTGTGTTGAGTTCCTCCATGAGATGAGGAAACTTCTGCTGAACTTGGTCCCTAGTGAGCTACTTGCGCTGGTGAAGGAGTTGGCCTGCTTTGAAAATTCAATATAGTTGGATCCTTTACTGTCGGGTGTTCTTGATCCGATCATTTGTGGCTTGTTCCA
Source organism: Pinus tabuliformis (assembly GCA_031772625.1). Taxonomy (NCBI): domain Eukaryota; kingdom Viridiplantae; phylum Streptophyta; class Pinopsida; order Pinales; family Pinaceae; genus Pinus; species Pinus tabuliformis. The sequence continues at coordinate 926,832,776 of CM062817.1, read as the reverse complement.
TGCAGTCTGGATTTAACTCTGTAGGTGTTAGTTGTTTTTCAATGTATGATGTGTCCAACAATGGTGGGAAGTATGGTTGAAGGCAGTCCACATTGAACACTGGGTGCATGCCAAGAAATGGGAGAATGCTGAGCTCAAATGCATTATCTCCCACAACCTTGGTAATGGTGTAAGGACTATATCGGAGTGGTTTGAGTTTAAGATAGGCTCTGGTAAGGTGTTCCTTCTGCAAATGCAACCAGACTTTATCGCCCACTTGAAACTTGTGTGGCACCAGATGTTGATCATGTCGTTGCTTATACTTGGCATTTGATTTCTCCAGAATGTCATTGACCTGTTGGCAGATGTGTTGGATGTGCTCAATGAATTTGTTTGCCTTATCGACTTCGGACTGTAAATGAGCTGAATCTACATGAGTAGCTGCAAACGGTATGGCCACATCAATGGGACATAGTGGCTGGAATCCCAAGCCCACTTGAAAAGGGCTATGGCTAGTCGAGCTGTGGAGAGCCCGATTATAGCTATGCTGGAAATAGGGGAGGATCTCATCCCATGTGCATGGATGCTTTGAGTTGTACGTGCACAGAATGTGTACGATCATCCTGTTGATGACCTCTATCTAGCCATCAGTTTTGGGATGGAAAGTTGTGGACTTAGTGAGCTTGGTGTCCAACATTGACCAGAGCCTAAGCCTAGGCTCAGGATGCAAGAACCATTTTTCACTCTTCCACTTCTCTAGATAACTTGAAACCTTAACCACAAATGACCGCCAAGCCTACTCAGACTCTGAAATTCAAGTTGAAGTAGTCAATTAGGTTCCTGACCCTGGACATACCAAGGGAAGAGAGATCCAATATTTGAACTCCTTTACCCTCCACTAGTTGCTAAAGACACTCTTGGGCAGGGTCTTCAAGGGAAAAAATGAAGACCACAACAATATAATATCTTTCCTGGATGAAATACAACACGTTCAATGTCATTAAAGCTTTTGTCTTGCTAGTTTGGATGCTTAGCTTGCTCACATAGAAGGCCACCTCCAATGTGGTTTGAAACCTCCAGCGCCCAAGATTTGGCCCTAGTCACTTCATTTGATTCTTGATGTTATATTTAGCCACTCAACGCATGTCTTTTACTTTTAGTATTTCAGTTTATTTCAATTGCCATGGAATTAATAGTGATACTAGTTGATGTTTTGATAAATCTAGGATACTGTCCACTGTCAATAATATTGTTTTCCCTTTAGGAAAACCGTGACTGGATGTAGCATAAACATCATTATTTGTTTTGCATGAAGTCATTTTGAGGCAATACAATTTCAAATTAACAAAAACATATATATATATATATATATATAGAGAGAGAGAGAGAGAGATAATATTATTAATAATTAACATAGATCCATCTTATCTTTTAATCTACTAAGCTTCAATAAGAATCAAATTTCTCAAGGTGCAAACTTTTCCTCAAGTTTTGCATTGGCAAAGAGATTTGCATCTTGAGAAGTTTGATCCCTCTCTGCCCTTGGGAGATACATAAATAAGATGGGTCTATGCTGGTTTACATTTATTTTAACATGATATGCATATTATGAATTTTTATTTTAATTTTTTGTGATTTTATTAATAAAAACAAATTATGAATCAACTTTTTATTTTTATTATTTCTTTTGTTACTTTTATCTATCAAACATTTAGAGGAATCCGTTGACGGTGATGGAAATACGTCAACCAAGGGGGTCCCCCCAATGAGAAGTCTCAATTAGACCCCACACCATTTGGAATAGGAGTGCCATCTAGAGTATCAGCTTGACTGCCATATATTCTTACAGATTTTCCTTGGCTTTAGTTGTCAGCAAGAGGGAGAAGTGTGTATGTGCCTTTGAAAAAGTAAGTGAGTGAGTGTGGTGAATGTTTGGTTGCAGGTGTACCAAGGTTCTCCTACTGCAGGGAGAAATAAAAGTGAGCCTCTAAGAGAGAGGTAATAGTACCACCCTAGTAGATACACACACACAAACAGGAAAAACTTGTCTAACATCAAGCAGAATAGTTCACACAGATGCAGTGATTGATATAACCATTACAACACATTCTTAATGTGATCAACACTAAAATAAACCGAAATAGTTCAACTACTTTAGTACATGTGAAAGCAAACATGAATAAAACATTTATATAACAGTCTTACAAATATCCACAATCCATGCATGAAAACGTGATGGCCATCAAGCTTCAAGTATTAACTACAAGTCCCAAGATACATGAATACAACAAACATCACTAGGTCCAATAGTGGAGAATTAGAGCCACTACTTGCTCCCCAAAAGTATTAACTTTGTCTCTCTGGTACCTTAGGGGAGAATCCAAGGTGAAAATTGATTTTCATGAGAAATGAGGGTGTATATATAACAAATGGTGATCCATCACCTTCCTTGTGACTCTTTGACTGCCCTCATGATTGTTTAACTTCTTGTGACCTTTCGACTTCCTACATGACTTTTCACATTCTATAGATGACTCTTGGACTTCCACTTTACATTACATTTTGTCTTTTTTCTTGTGATATTTACATCATTACATCCACAAGAGATGTGGCAAGACACATGGACACACATGACATCGTGGTAACACTTGCAGAGGTCACAACTTGACAATGACAATATGGGCTTCATGATAAGGTGGTAGTGCCAAGTTGTTCCTATTTCTACTTTTTCTTCAATAAGAAATGTATCCAACACTTCCTCTTCATGACAAGTATGCTTTGTTCTTCATATCTGCCCTCCAAAGGGTTGCGAATCAGAAGGAGTCTTCATTCAGTCCTGATCTTTGGTCTTCTGTTGTAATACAATGTTCCTTTGTCTTCTCGCCTGATGATCATATTATCTCCTCAACTCCTTAGGTGTCTTCTAGTATGGTCTCCTTCTCCATATCCTTCATCATCATCCTGTCATGACATAATAGGATACCTGTGACTGCAATCCACTCATGACAAGACAACATCAGTATGATAAACCCCTAGTCTAAGATGCTTCATGAAATCACTTTTCAAGGTTGGAACTGGTGACTCATTGAGTGTCTGACTTAGGGATTGTGTATTTTTAGAGGACAAGGTCCGAGATTGAGGCTTGAGAATATGCAATGCACCGTTCAGGATAGTCAAGGTTAAAGGATTGCGCAATTAACGGAATCAAGAGCTCAGGCTAAAGGCTTAAGCCTTGAGACTGTGCAATGCACAGTTATAAAGGCCTTAGTAGAGGGATTGCATAGTTGAGGGACTTAAGGGATCAATTTGGAGGCTTGAATCTTGAGACTATGCAATGCACAACTCTGAAGGCCTGAGCTGAGTAACTGCGCAATTGAGGAAGTCAAGAGGTTAAGCTTAAGGCTTGAAGTTTCCCAATGCGAAATTCAGACAAGAGAACAGGTTGGGAGATTGCACAGTTAAGGGGTTGAAGGCCTCAAGCTTGAGGCTTGAGACTTGAAGTTTTCCTATGCGAGCTTTTGGAGGGATAGAGGCCAAGTGATTGTGCAGTTGTGCAGTTCAAGAGCTCAAGGCTTAGGCTTAATGCTTGAGATTGCGTAGTGTGCATAGAAGGTTGGTTGGAGGCAATGATTACACAGTTTTGGAGCTCAAGGACTAGCAATGAGCACTGAGACTATGCAATGTGTAGTTCCAAGAGGAAAGGTCAGGTCTTGAGGGTTGAGACTGTGCAATGCGCAGTTAAGGAAAGTTGAGTGAAGTCAAGTTTCCCGAGAACAAAATTTTCTGGATAAGGCTAAGTGTGGGATCAGTGAGGCTCAAGCGAGCAGAGACAAAACTATATCACGATCACACATTCGAAATAGTCGACAACACAACATTGATCACTCAAAAAACAAGAACAACATGATGTCCTCAATGCGACAACAATGTAACATACCTCTCTAAGTGTGACACAAAAAGATACACTTTGCGATGAAAGTGACAACACTTGTGCGGTTGTGCATGAAACCTTGGGAATGAGTGTAAAACATATCTACATGGCTAGTAGGACTCATCAACACCAAAGTTACCCTTGAAACAAGCCAAAAATCCACTTTACGTGATAAGCGACACTTCCATGCCAAAAGATGACATTTTTTTATATAAAGAGAAAAGTGTTAAGGACACCGATATGCGAATTACGGTGAAAACAACACATGCTAGAGCCAAGATAACATGAAAACAACACTAATTAAGATGAAATAAATTGAAGGTAACAATCAAAAACATGAAAGCAACACTTGCTAAAGTGAAGGCGAGAAAAAACAATAGTTTGCAAAAATCACCGAAACAAAAGTACAATCACAAACAAAACTGAGAGATTGTCAATGAAAGCATGCACTAACTGTCGACATGGGTTGATAATCACACAGACACATTCTTGATGGACTGTGTAATGCTTGTACAAGATTGTGTCAAATAATGCACTCATGAACTTGTTTCGTACTAAGCATGTGGGAGCAGGTGACTTCGACACTTACAATTCAAGAAGGGAGCTCCAACACTTAAAAAAACATTGACCAACTAAGAATGACTACAGAACAACTGATCGTAAGATCCACGGTAGGCTCCAAAATTTAAGTGTAGGAAAAATTTTGGAGGGTGTTTGTCGTAGCAACAAAACTTGGCAACACACTGGTAGAACTCCAACTTCTCTGCCTTGGTAAATTATTTGTGCGGGGTCTAATTCTTCAAGAAGTATTGATTCATCATTCGGATTATTTGAGCTTCCCCACTTAGTTTGTATGTACACACATTCCCCTTCATTCCTTCTTGGTTGAACACAAACATATGATAAGCAATACCACAATGTTTCAAAATCATAACGGGCAATGTAGTTCGCAAGCTTTAGATTTTCAGAGTATAATTTTTCATCTCTAGTGTTACTCCACTGCTAGCAGGCCTGGACAATACCCTGATGGATTCAATTTAGGAACACAAACATTGCTCCAATGCTAACGAGCTTGGACTATACCCCAACAAATTTTCTTGCTTCACTTCCCTGCACAAGAATCCTTTCTCTTCTTTCACTCTTATTTATTTATTTTATAGGACTGTGCATCAGCACTTATTCATTTCATGGGTAGAAGATGGATATCGACTTATTAAGAGTATAATAGGTTGTTCCTTCAGAGAAGCATATGTAAGACCTATGATATTGTTTTTCTCATTTTTATTTTCCCCTTGTCCTCCTCTACTTGATTGGATAAGCATGGATAACACTGAAACATAAAGAACTGAGTGTAGGCATGAGGTTTCCAAAGTAGACATGGATATCATGGTTTGACATAGAGATTTCCTCACGCAAGGATCATATTTTCCATCAGAACATCATCGACCAAAGGATAACCAAGACAAGGAAGAAGGACTATTGGTTAGCCAAATGTTGTAGTGTCACAAAGCCTTTTTTTATTTTGTAACATTGTCTTCGAGTCTAAATGGGACACCCTTCATGAAAAGTATCACTAAAAAAACAAAAAGGAAAATACATGACACAACAAGAAAGAAAACCCAAAGCACAAGCAAAAGCAGGCTAAACCAAAACATGATGCAAGACAAAAGTAAGAAAACACAAGAAAGACTAAGGAGAACAAGTGCAGGATGAGTGCAAGAGAGGGGAAAAATAAAATACATCTAGAACCACTCCTAACCTAAACAACTAGAAGGTCGGGGTCAAGTGTAATGAAATTTCCAGTGAAGCCACCGTAGTTGTTCCTAGCCTGCAATCACAAAGATACGATCGATTAAAACTGATATAAAGTAATGTGCAAGAGAAAATATAAGAGCTTGAATAACTTTCACAACAAATTAAAGGTATTTCTTGTTAGTATAAAGATATGTCATATTCACTACTTCTAGCAAGCTCACATTCTTACCTTTTTCAAAAAAACCACGATAAAAAAAACCTCGGAAGCTTCTTGTGAATGTATCTTCATCTACGTTGTACTCCTTAGCAAGCATGAGGAAAGATCGAAACTTGTTATTTGTGATGGAGGTTTCCAAGTAATATTGCTCCAACCATTCAGTGATTGGATCATGAAATTTGAAACAATCATTTTGAAAACCCTGAAATCTTTGAAAAGATGAATTTTCAATTAGCAGCACAAGGTCATGATGGGTCTTCTGAGAGAAAATGGATCTGATCATATTCAGCCAACATGTCAATACAGTAAGACCTGACATAACCATCAACACAGGCTGAAGTGCCTCAACTACTTGGCTAGCATCTAGATATTGAGATGGTAAACCGTAAATATCAAAGGATGTAGAACAACTATCATTGAATGTGTTGATGGGAAAATGGTAGGTTGAATGGTAGTCATCAAAGATATAATCATGACCAGATGGGCTAATTAAAGCATCAGATTCCCAGTTTTTAATTAACATGGATAAATCAATTTGAACAGTTTTGTGAATGCTTTGAATAATAGAACCAACATCCTCGCATGTCTAATGTGACAGATCATCTTCCCGTAATGGGTGACAAACTATATAAGCATCGTAATAATTGAAAGAATTGAAGAGGAATGCTAGTATAGAAAATATACGAAACCAATCGGGGTGTAAAGTATAAAAAAGAGGAACTTCATTCAACAAATAACTCAAGCACTTGCTAACACTCAAGAGGATTTATGGTGTCATGAATACATTCACAAGAGAGACTAGGAGTTGATTATCCACCATAGCACTTAACAGATATGAATTCTTCGGCCAAAGGTAATCTTCAAATTGATCTGCTTCAAAATTATGCTCATTCACGAAAGGTATACACTCCAAACCTGAATTTGATACATGAGATTTGCATGAGGATGTACTCACTACAACAGTATGATCAAAAACTTGATCTCAATAAATACGAAAATTGTAACGAGAAAAGCCAAAATCCATCAAGAATAAGTTTTCATCGAGTGAAACAATATGAATGAAATAATTATGTGAGAAAATCCAGCTATGACATGGTTCAGGGATTTTACCAGGATCACGAGAACCTGACATAACCATCAACGAGAGTTAAAGTGCCTCGACTTCCTAACAAGTTCTTGAACTTTGAAAATATAGATAAGAACATTTTATAAACTGAGCCAAATCACATATTGCATGTGGACAATTTCTATTGATTAAGTTAACGGGATCACCATTATCTGGATGGCATCTATCTACATCACTGGTTTGATCAGATTTTTCAACTTCAACAAGCATATTAATCAAGTCGTAAGATTCTTCTAATCACAAATCTAAAGATGTATGAATCGAAAAAATACCATGATCGCATTGATTCGAATAATTACCCCCATACAAAGAAAGAGATGATAAGGGATGGAACGGATGCTCTATAGTTTCATTATTTTCTTCTTCATCATGTATATTCTCACTATCTTGTGTCATTTGTTCAACTCATCAGATAACAAACTTTAAGAACATGAATAATTTCCACTGCAAGTTGATGCATTACAAATAGTAGAGCACAAAGGATAGGGAGGTGAAGATGGAGTAATGTTCATAAGTGAATCTTCTTTGACCAAAACATATTTAAGATCTAAATATTTCAAAAAAAAATAGTCTTGAGAAATAGAGAGACCAATGGATGCACTTGGGCATTCTTCATCACATACATCAACAAAGTCATCATCATCAGAATGATTATTGCCCAAGACTTCAGACTGATTAGGTAAGTAAATTCCATTTGATTCATCACCGAGATTCTTAGATTGAAAATCAACCAAGGATGGAAGAGCATTATCCTAACATAGGGAATTTTGAAAAAGAGAAGAAATATCAAAGGTATCTTCACTTTCTTTCCCCTCTACCTGTGTAATGTGACTTCCTTGTACTTGATTGCAATTTGAACCAACAACTTGAAAATCAAGAGAGTGTGAAGAACTAGTTGGTGGAGTAGATTGATCAAGCGGATCATGATACAAAGAGTCATGGAATGTAGATGATATAGGATGACATATGTCCCTTAAAGAAGTAATACTTTAAGTAGAAACAGATTCAGGATTGAGATTGAGAATGCCAGAATCATCTTGAGGAGTGGAAGAATTAGTCTTCACCATATGCTTCATGATCCATTCTGGGGTTTCCTCCATTGGATCTAAATCATGAAAAGTAGAAGGAGGATGAGAATACGGGTTCGAAATTTGATTTGTAGATTTCCCAACTTTACTATCATCATAAGGGGGCACCCTCATCAAAACTGAAAAAGGATGAGGGCAAGGAACAAAAGGAATAGTAGGTTCCTCCTCTAGAATTATAGGTGCTCCATGATTGACAAGAGTTGGGGAAGAAGAAACATTAGGTGGTTTGGGTTCATTGTGCAAAGAGATATGAACCAAACGGTCAAACTTTTGTTTAAAGAAATACCAATCTGTGTCTTCTTCAGGAAACTCATAACATAGGTGAAGGAATCGATTAGATAAATCCTCAATTGATTCATTAGGCTTCATTCTAAGTTGATTGATTCTTTTATAAACATCTCGGTAATCATACCTATAAAATGCTAAATGAAGCTCCTTAATGAGGTGTTCAAGAGAATGAATGGAAGTAGGTGGTAGAGTGTGACACCATTGGCTAACTCGACCTTCAAGGGTGAGGTAGAAGAGAATACAAGCCACATCTTCACAATCAATTTCATAGTATTCACAAAACTTAAGAAAAAGAGATGCATGCTCGGCAATGGATGTATCACCCTCACCATCAAACTTGAGTTGAGACAAGTCATGGAGAGACTCATCAGGGATTGAAAGTTAATCAAGGGATAGGTTAGAAAAACACCCCAGAAGTACGATTTAAGGATGAGCCATTTCAGATAAGAGGTTCAAAACATACTCAACGGGCATGGCTTGTCATATGGCCCTCTTAGCGCAATTTTTTTGATGGTGCTAGAAATTCGTCAACCAATGGGGTCTCCCCGATGTGAAGTCCCAAATAGACCTCACATATTTGGAATAGGAGCCACATCCAGAGTATTAGACCAACTTCCATATATTCTTACATATTTAGCTTGGCTTTAGCTATTAGAAACATGGAGAAGAGTGCATGTGCCTTTGTAAAAGCAAGTGAGTGTGCCTGGTGAATGCTCAGTTGTGAGTGTACCAAGGTTCTCCTACTACAAGGAGAAATAAAAGTGAGCCACTAAGAGAGAGGTAATAGTACCACCCCAGTAGAGACAGACACACAAAAAAGAAAAACTCGTATAACATCAAGCAGAATAGTCCACATAAATGTGATGATTGTTATAACCATTACAACACATTCTCAATGTGATAAGCATTAAAATAGCTGAAATAGTTCAACTACTTTAGTATAGGTGAAACTAAAAATGAATCATAAACATTTACAGAATAGTCTTACAAATATCCACAATCCATGCATGAAAACATGTTGGCCATTATGCTTCAAGTATTAAGTAAAAGTACCAAGATACATGAGTACAATGAACATCACTAGCTCCAATAGTGGAGCATTGGAGACACTACTTGCTCCCCAAAAGTAATAACTTTGTCTCTCTAATGCATTAGGGTAGAAGCCAAGGTGAAAAGTGATTTTCATGAGAAATGAGGGTGTATATATAACAAATGGTGATCCATCACCTTCCTTGTGACTCTTTGACTACCCTCATGATTGTTTGACTTTTTGTGGCCTTTTGACCTCCTACATGACTTTTCACGTTCTATGGATGGATCTTGGACTTCCACTTTACATTAAATTTTGTCTTTTGATTGTGATATTTACATCATTACATCCACAAGAGATGTGGCAAGATACATGGACACACATGACATTTTGGTGACACTTGCAGACATCACGACTTGACAATGACAATATTTGTCTTCAATAAGAGATGTATCCAACACTTCGTATTCATGAGATATATGCTTTGTTCTTCAAATATTCCCTCCAAAGGGTTGAAAATCAAATGGAGTGTTCATGTGGTGTTGATCTTTAGTCTTCTGTTGTAATCCATTGTTCCTTCGACTTCTCACATGATGATCATCTTATCTCCTCAACTCCTTATGTGTCTTCTAGCATGGTATCCTTATCCATCTCCTTCATCATCATCCTATAATGACATAATATAATACCTATGACTACAATCCACTCATGACAAGATGCCATCAGTCTGATAAACCCTTAGTCTAAGACACTTCATGAAATCACTTTTCAAGGCTGAAACTAATGACTGGTTGAGTGCCTGACTCAGGGATTGCACAATTCTAAAGGCCAAGGTTTTGTACTGAGGCTTGAGACTACACAATGACCAGTTCAGGATGTCCAGGGTCAAAGATTGTGTAGTTGAGGGACTCAAGAGCTCAGGTTGGAGGCTTGAGCCTTGAGACTATGCAATGCACAGTTCTGGAGGCTTGGGAAGAGGGATTACACAGTTGACGGACTCAAGGGCTCAAGCTAGAGGCTTAATATTGCATAGTGCGCAGTTCTGAAGTCCTGGGTTGAGTGACTGTGCAGTTGACGAACTTAAGAGGTCAATATTGAGGCTTGAAGTTGCCCAATGTGTAGCTCAGATAGGAAAATAGGCTAGGATATTGTGTAGTTGAGGCGTTCAAGGCCTCAAGCTTGAGGCTTGAGGCTTGAAGTTTCCCAATGCGCATTTTTGGAGGGAGGGAGGTAATGTGATTGCGCAGTTCTATATTTCAAGAGCTTAAGGTTGAGGTTTGATGCTTGAGATTGTGCAATGCGCAAAGAAAGGTGGTTGGAGGCAACAATTACGCAGTTCTGGAGATCAAGGACTGGGAATGAGCACTAAGATTGTGCAGTGTGAAATTCCAAGAGGAAATTTCATGTTAGAAAATTATATATTATAGAGCAATGGAACACATAAAATATATTGCAGAAATATAAACACAGAAAACACATAAAACAATAGAGACACAGATATACGTGGTTCACCCAATTTGGGCTATGTCCACGGAGAAACAGCCAGCCCTTCCTTTTATATTATCCAGCAAACTGAAGAGATATAGCCTACATCAGATCCGTTGTAATTCCCTCTTTGATATCACACAATCTCCTCTCTCTTTCTCACTCAGAATATAGATCGACACAGACGCAATACAATTCCCTCATATATAGCGAGGGGTTGCCTTCTAGGGCAAAAAACCCTAAATTAAACATAACTTCTACCATCAGATCTTCACCTAATGAACGACCTAGATTGACTACGAAATTACAACATTTTACAAGGCAATTTTACATCTATTTTTAGCTTCGAGGACACTGCCCCCAATCCCCTACCAGGGGAGGGCTCCCAAAGATCGTAGACGCACCCCCTGGACCCCTCTTGCAACGCAAATATTACAGGCGGCATTGCCGCCACGTTACGAACTGGGGTCCAATGCGGTGATACCTCTGAATAAAGAAGATAATCAGGCTCCACACCCAACATTTTAGTGCTTGAGGGTTGTGACTGCACAATGCGCAGTTTAGGAAAGCTGAGTGAAGTCAAGTTGCTTGGGAACAAATTTTTTTGGATAAGGCTAAGTGTGGGATTAGTGAGGCTCAAGTGAGTAGAGACAAAACTAGATCTTGATCAGACACTCGAAATAGTCGCTGACACAATGTTGATCACTCAAAAAACAATAACAACAGGATGTCCTTAATGCGACAACAATGCAACATACATCTCCAAGTGTGACACAAAAGATACACTTTGCGACGAAAGTGACGACACTTGTGCAACAGTGCATGAAACTTTGGGAATGAGTGTAAAACATGTCTACATGACTAGTAGGACTCATAAACACCAAATTTACGCCTTGAAACAAGCCAAAACTCCACTTTACATGATATGCGACACTTTCCATGCTAAAAGAGGACACGTGCTATATAAAGAGAAAAGTGCGAACTACACTTGCAATATGCGAACGACAATGAAAAAACACATGCCAGAACCAAGATAACATGAAAATGAAACTAATTAGTATGAAAGCAAGCAAAGGTGATAATCGAAAACATGAAAGCGACACTCGCGAAAGTGAAGGCGTGAAAAAGCAACATTTTTGAAAACTCATAGAAACAAAAGTACAATCACAACCAAAAGTGAGAGACAGACAATGAAAGCGTGCACTGACTGTCAACATGGGTTGATCATCACACAGGCACAGTCTTAATGTACTGTGTTAGCCTATACAATCTTGTGTAAAATAATGTGCTCATGAACTTGTGTGGATTGAGCATGTGGGAGAAGGTGACTAGGACACTTACAATTCAAGAAGGGAGCTTAGAGACTTAACAAAACATTGACTGACCAAGAAGTGACTACAAAACGACCGATTGCAAGATCCATGGTATGCTCCAAAATTTAAGTGTAGCCAAAATTTTGGAGGGTGTTTGTCGGAGTGACAACATAATCAAATATCTAGATGTGTAAACATTCCTTGATTTTGTCACTTAGAAAGAGGTTTTCATCTTGATAAATTTGATTAATAAGCTCTTGGTAGATCTTGAGTTAAGACGGATCTATACTAGTAGGAGCATAAGCTCCACAACCAAGTAATTAGTAGTTAACCTTCATGATTCTAAATATCCTATGAGATGAGAACCTATGTAGTTAGAATTGTTAAGAGATTTGACTCTATTCTTAAACTTTATGATAACAAGATTGATCCTCGCTTTCATGGTTTTTTTTACATTCTCACGTGTTACTTAAATCTTGGCACAATTAATTAATAATCTCATACCTTATCCACAATTAAATCTATCAATCACGAAATTCTCTATTAACATTAATATATATAAGAAAATATTGTGGAGTTTTATTTAATTCTATTTGTTACTCTAATGCCAAGTTTACCTTCATCTCCAAATTACTAAAGGTATCAATTTTATTGTTTAAATCTTCATTTGCAATATCCCCAATTTGACCTTCATAATTAGGCCAATCTTTTCATGTTGACGAGGACATAAACAAAGATAACATCATACAATAAATTCTACTACAACATTGTTTTTTGTGGAGTAATATTAATGGTTTGAAATGAATGGCATTCATATCGAGTTCCAAGCACCAAGATATTAGATTTTAATTGAGAGGGTGCAACAATTCCAAACATTCCAAAACATCTACAAACACCCCTCTTCATTCTACTAAACAAGAGGAAAAGTAGCAAGACAATGAATAAAATCCCCAACTTTTTAACTTAATAATGTTGACCATTTTGGGTACCTTAAATTGGGTTCCTTTGGAATTCATATACAATAATGAAGATAGATTGTTGATTTTTGTAGCTCGGGCAGGTACTTTTGCATATGCTTTGTGTCTATGTGTGTAAACGTTTCCCACATTCTCCTTAGAACACTTTCTCTAGTGTGAACAATTTGGTAATGTAACTTAGCCTAAGTCTAACTTAGGAAAAAGTACATATTAATATGTCAGCTTATTAAGCTAAGAGAAACTTAGGAAAAGTAAATTAATTTACTTTAGTGAGTAAGTTTTAATCTTAGTCGTTGATCTCAGGTGAGGCAAGATCTAATTTCGCCTGTTAATCACTTTGAGATTAAGGTTGGGGTTAGGGCTTTCACTCAATGTAAAGTTATAAAAGCAAGGTTAGGGAGAAGGAAATAGACACACAACAATAACATAAGATTGAGAGAGGCATCTCAATGAGTAGTGTGTTGGGTCTGAGGTAGTGCAAAGAGGCTAGAGATGTAGATCTGCAGGAGGGATCAAGCATCGATCTAGGGAAAATCTATTGGATCAGATCCATGTTATTCTATCTATATTTTCTTAGGTGGGCTATTTTCCCAGGACGGAAGCCCATTTAAGTTTTGATTTGTTAATGAAAAAATTGTTGGGTAGAAATATGTTTGTATCATTGTGATTGAGATCGTTATATTTGCTTATGCTAAATACTTTGTTAGGAACCTAATTGTTTGCTTATTTAGTAAGTTTTCTGCTAGGAATTAAATACTAGGTGCTAGGTTCGTAGGAAATCTAACATGGTATCAGAGCTAGAACTCTGAAGTAAATTGATCTCGGAATCATATGTGTTAGGTTTGTACTGGATCATAAGGGCCAAGTTCAGCCACAATCTTACAAGCGATTTTTTTTAGGGGCCAAAATAAATTGATCAAATGGTTGAAGACAAAATTTTTAAAAGGGACTTTTTTTAAGGGACCCAACACCACAGTATCTAGCAGCCCACAGGAGAAACATGTGCAGAGTAGTCGAGTAAATAAGCGCACAGGACACAATGTTGCTGGAACTGATAGGGACATAGTTGTCGACAACTTGGAACAAGATAGAGGGCGCAGGTGGAAAAGAGAGTTAGTTTCCATACAGAGCAGGTCAATGAGCATGATAGAGATTAAGGAATATTGGGAAGTTGCACAACGTGGCAGAAGAGCTAGTCGAGGAGTACATTTTAGCCAGGGATTAAGAGCAAGCGATGGGGGACGAGGAGCATAGGCACAGTTGGAAAAATATACAACATATAAGCCTTAGGTGGAGGCCAATAGTCTCGAATGCACAACTTCCAAGTTGGTTGAGTGAGCCAACAAAAAAGGGGCAGTGGAAATAGGCTAGTCACCAAACTTTGGTCAATGCGACAATGGTTAAATATGGACAAATTGGCAGTTGACAGATTGAACAACATGGCCACAGGACTCCTAACAGGGACACATGTGGCCGATAGGAAAGGTCCCATTGCAAAAGGTGAAGCAAAGCTCGAGTGATAGGGTACCATCATGAAAAGTCATGTAGTCTGTAGAGAATCAAGCATGAGAGGAACACATAGTTGGAGCCTGGGAGTTTAGAATAATAGGTTAGTGTGAAGGTTGATCAGGGCATAGGGGCCAACCTCAAATTGTTTCCTTAGCAGAGTGATGGAGGAATATTTAGCAGGGAATAGGGCTGATAGAGTCACAATGGGTCACACAGAGACAACGTGAAGAAGAGTGCAATTTTCTTCTTCATCAAGGAAAATTGTTTTTGTAAGGGTTTGATTAGTTGGACATAGATAGATACAGGTATTAGGTTTCAATATTCCTTGGATATTTTGTCTAACTGCAACATCTAGAAGGAGATAATTTTTTTGGTGTTAGAGGAGAACGAAATCTGGGAGTTTGTATAACAAACTCAGATTCCTCCTACTAATGCAACAGTTATGGTCGCCCATAATAAGAAGGATGTGAAAGTCAAGAGGATTATTATGGATGGATTGAAGAATTGCATTATTCCTCATATATCCAGGAAGAAAACGACTAGAGAAATGTGGGAGGAATTGACCAAGCTCTACCAAAGCAACAACCAAAACCGGAAAATGGTGCTGAGAGAGAAACTTAGGGGCATCAAGATGTCCAAGTTTGAGACAGTTTCTTCTTATCTTACCTAAATATTTCAAGTATGAGATGAGCTTGTTGTAGTAGGGGAGAAAGTGTCAGACTTGAAACTGGTAAGGATGACTTTGATCGAGGTGGATATTGGTGGCCACCTGCCTATTCCGCCTAGACCCACCCAGTCAGTTTCATCTGTTTCCTTAATTGCAGCAGAGTTTACTATTTTTGGCAGTTTTTTGGGTCCTGAAATTTCGAAGCCGTTTTGAGGCCCTAACTGATTTTTTTTTGGCAAAGCTATTTTGCCAAAAAATAGTTGCTTAGGGCCTCAAAACGACTCTGGAAGTTCAGGACCCGAAAAACTGCCAAAAATAGTAAATTGTGCTACAATTAAGGAAACAGATGAAATTGACTGGGGGGTCTAGGTGGAATAGGTGGGTGGCCACCAATATCCATCTGGATCAGACTTTGGACTGGCTCACAAAGTCATGGGGTACTGTTTATGCCCAAATGTTTTGCCAACGATAGGGAATCTTACCGGTGTAAAGTCCCAACTAGACCCTACATTGTTTGGAATATGATTCTCATCTGGTATATTGGCGCGACTACCATCTCACTTGTTTTATGATATGCTCTAGTCTAAATCATCAACACATAAGACAACTGATATAACTTTTAACAAATACAAGTAAAAATATCTTTGTGAAATACTTACAAATAATGTCCACAAAACATCGTTGCAAACAAAATAAATGACATGAAACTTTACAAGAAGAATGTTAGCATTACTCTAATAATGTGAAAGAAAAGATTCATTTATTTATTGGAAAGTAGTTTAGAACCAACAAAGATCGTTAAAGCATAAATGACATACAATTTCAAATAAGATGTGTGTTAGAGATAACAAAATAGTTTGTTTTACTTAACACGTATGAATGTAAACACATACCATCAACCATTTAGTTAATAGTCTCACAACGCTTTATGATACATGTATGAAATTATTGTCTAGCTCAAATATCTTTTGAGGGTTAAGTGGAGGTGTTAAATAAACAATTACAAGTAACATCCACTAGAGTGAGTGGTGGAGAATTAAGGCTATTACTTGCTTTCACAAAAGAATAACAAACTCTCTAACAATATGCTTACAATAGAAAACCAAATCTAAAAGTCCATTTTCTCTAGCCATGAGGGTGTATTTATAAGAAGTGAGGTGACCCTTCACCTTTCCTTATGACTCTTGGACTTCCTCGTGACTTTTTGACTTCCATGTGACCTTTTGAGTTCCATGTGACTTTTCACTTTATTTTCTCATTTCTAATTATAAAAATATTATTTACAAAAATACAATCAAAATTGAGGAAAAACAAAATGCATTCATGTGAGAATTTGTGTAATGGGCATCTCTGACACTTCAACATGAAGCTCTTTAGTCACATACTCATATCATGATTTATAATATGCAACGACATCCTTCACCTTTTATGCTATATCTCAGTCATATCTTATCCTACATACTAAAGCATCTAGTAGTATTGTCTTTGAATCCACTTGCAACTTGTTCCAAAGCATCGTTAATTTGGTATGCAATTTGGTGAGCTCTGCAACATGTTGAATAATGGCCTCTTTTGTTACTTCTAACTCTTTCTACATAGCAGCATGCCTTATGACATCCAATGATTCTTTCATTTCTCAGTTAATTTCTTCTTTCGACCTGACTTCCCTTGGTGCAACAACTGAAGGTATCTTATGCATTCTGAGCAAGGCCTCTAATCCACTATATAATTTCAGATAGGTTGATATTGTATTAACCATGTTGTTTCTTAATTGTCCATGTGATTGCACCAACATTCTCATTTCCACCCTATCTAGCTCAGCCTCTATCCTTCCCTTCTTAGGTAACTTTATGGGTGCATTGAGGTACTTTTTTCTCCATTCTTGAATGAAATATATCACTAAGAGAGCAAGTCTTAAGCAACTTTCCTCTTTCCTGCAACTTCTTTTTCATATCAATTATAGGATCTATTACCTTATGCAATGTTATCATCTCATCATACACTTGATTCATAATTTCCTCCAACTCTTTTAGCTCTTTAAGAATTGCTAATTTCCTATTTTCACTGTTGGACCTTGTGGTGTAAAAACTTTGACACAATGAGGAGTTGTTGTGCACATTGACTAACTCTTCTTCAACCTTTAAACCTCTTGAGATAGGTGATCAATGATCTTCTCGGTTGTTGTTGAAAAATTCATTTTTTTTGAAGCTATTGCCTTCAGATTAGAACTTGTATCTGCTACAATCTCCCTTTCCATATTGATTGAGACAGGCCTGTTTGGCTCGTTAGGATAATATTTCCTCCTCTCTTTGTTGGTCTTGAATTTGAATTGGTTGAAAGTGAAATTTTCAATACCTGAGATTCTTTCTTCTCCTTGGACCATGATGCCCATCTCATTGAGTGGGAGATGTCCCCATGTAAGGGGAGTTGGAGGCCAAATGTTTAAGGTAGCCACAATTGGTTTAGTTGTCAAGTTCTTCATTATGATTTCTTCCACCTTCTTATCGGCTAATTCTTTGGAAATTAAATTTCTTTGACATTTCCTCTTCCTCTCTTATATTTTTCTTCTCTTCTTCGAGTTGTTTTCTTTTATGCTCTTCCTCTTCCTGTTGCTTACTTAGATCTTCTTCTTCCTCTTTATTTCTCAATGCTTCTTTATTCTTTTTCAATGTCTCTTTCTTTTTGTTTTCTTGTCCTCTTTCTTCCTTGCTTCTTCTTCATGTTGCTTCATTTGTGACTCCTCTTGCTCTTTTATCTTCTTCTCTTCTTCCACCAACTTCTTTGCATCTCTATCGGCTTTAAGCTTATTAATTTTTCTCTTTTGGCTTCTTGATCCTTCTTTCTTTTCAATTCAACCTTCTCTTGAGTATCCATGTCCTCTTGGTCTCCTTCTTGATCATCTAGAACATTTGTGACATTGGATGGATCCTCCTTTTCCTGCTTCAACCACTTTAGTAATGTTGTAGAAATTATTAATCTTTTCTTCATCTGCCCAAGATGTTGACGCATACATTTAGCTATATATTATTCATGTGCAGTGTTGAGTGGTCATGTCTCTAGGACCATATCTATGGTAGCTTAACTCACCGAACTTGAACTTCTCTAGTTCATATGCCTTAGTTTTTACTTCTTTCAAATTCTTCAAAATATATGACCATATACATAGTGGAAAGATTGGCCATGGTGACTTCTTTTCCTTTTGAAGTGAATTAGGCAACCATGTGGAAAGTTGGTAAGCCACTTCCTACATTACCACCTTATCTGTCAAAAATAAAGGTAATAAATGTGGAATTCTATATGCACAAAAGACTTGGATGAATGTTCCATATGGAGGAGTGAACCAATCTGCAATCTCTAGAAGGGATGCTCTTGCTTTGTTAGACATACATGGTGGTTCAACATCATATCACATCTGATACAAGGGTGAGTTGAAATGTTCAGTAATATTTGCACAGGTTCCTCGATAACCTATCTCCCATATCAATTTGAAACATATGTGCACTATTATCACTTTGTAATTTAATAAGGCTGGGAAATAATTGCAGAGGTAACCACAAAACCACTTTTGGAGTTGGGAATCTAGTCCTTCCAAATCCAGAGAGGGGTCTCTCTGTATAATTTAGCTATGTTCTTCTGAATAATATTAGGCTACCTATTAGGTTCAGGTTTTGAAAATTGAGTTGGGTTGAAACAAAGAAGATAATCCATTGGGCAATGGATTCGCAAGTTGAGTTCAATCAAAACAGGTTCTACAGGCAACCCTACATGGGAAGGTAGGTACCTATGCTGGATTCTTAGAGTTAAGATGGTTTTGAAGAAAAGGTGAGGGGATCAGACTATACCATAGCAACTAAGAATTATGGAATTAATCATCAAGTAGAAAACATTAAGATTATTATTAAGCCAGAAGCATAGTATATTTTGCAACAAGTTTTGTTCGTTTACTTCTTAACATAATCCAAAAATCGATGAATAACATATGAAAAACAATGAAAACATAGATACAAAGATAGATGCACTTTAGTAACATAAGTGACATGAGAATCCTATAATTTTTACAACTGTATTATTGAAGTTTTACCAAATGAAGCTCAAGTAGCTGCTTTACATCAATGGGTTTCTTTATCCACGAGTTCCAACACATAATACTCCAAAATTTGAAGTATTAATAGGAGAATAATTTTAAAATATCTTGAGCAAATAAATGATATAATAACTAATTACATTTGTTTCTCATCATTATATAAAATAGGAATTCAAATTTATCACTAAGTGACCAAATTCCTCCTTTAGAAAGTCAAAAGACCAAGTTCAATGCACCTAGAAACCAATTGCAGAAAACAGGGGCTACATTTAGTGAATGTAAATTGATTTGAAACAACTTGATAGATGTTATTCAATGTTGATCCATCCTTCTAGTTAATCTTATCATCAGTATTCATCTTTCAACTGCTTCAGATTTGATCAAATCTTTCCCAAAATTCGAAATCTTGCCCAAAAATACGTTGATTGTCATGTGAATTTTCCCTGTAAAACTGTAAAATTGGGTCTCCAAGTTACCTTCATAACTTTCAACCTATATGACCTGTGTGAAAAGTGAAAGAGGTTATTGTATATGAATATATTTCTAAGATAAACCTCCTTCAGTTTGTCAAAATTCCCCTTCAGTTGTTCATAATTTGTTATGAAACAAGATGGCTAAAACAGGGTTTTGGGCAGTTAGAAAAATACGCTGAAATGATGAGAGTCTATCTCCCAATACCTGATACCTGTGTGAAAAGTGAGTTTTTTTTTTTGTATTTTGGAATCTTCGGAGAAAAAACATCCTCCAATTTCCCAAGATTCATCTATTTTTGGCCACAAAACATATTTCAAAAAGATGACTAAAACAACAAAACTCTAAAAGTTTACATAGTCACAGTACATTTGGGTGCCAAAATTTGGTGTTTTAAGGGGCCTGTTGATCTTTGATGTAGATTAATGGATGAATTGAAATATGGGACATGTTTATGAATCTTTGAAACTCTTTCTCCAATTGATACTCTTTGTCAAAACACCCCTTTAGGTTTTGCGCAGTCAAAAAAAAGTCATGGTCATTTTTTCCTGTAAAACTGTCTCCAAGTTACCTTCACAACTTTCAACCTATGACCTGTATGAAAAGTGAAATAGGTTATTGTAGAGGAATATAATATTGAGATAAACCTCCTTCAGTTTGTCAAAATTACCCTTCAGTTCTTTATAATCTTCTGTGCAAAAAGATGACTAAAACAAGACATTGCGCAGTCATAAAAATAGGTTGTGAAGATGTGAATGGATCTCTCACTCTGTAATACTTGTGTAAAGTTAAAGTATTTTATTTTACTTTAGCATCTTAGGAAAAAAAACCTCTTCCAGTTTCTCAATATTCATCTCTGGTTGATCATAAAACAATTTTCAAAAAGATGACTAAAACAGGGAATACTTTGTCTTTGCGCAGTCACCTCAAAAAAATTTAATGCATTTCATACATGGGGAGAAATCCAAATAAAACTGAGACATGGGTTTTGTAAAGAGCTACCTGTTTATTGTGAGGTGTTGGAGAAACCGAGAATTTTTTTTCCGAGGTGAGGCCAAGACGAGGGGGAAACTTTGCGCAGTTAGGGTTTATGCAATCGGCCACCATGAATGCTCAAAAATCTGGAATCGACCTTCTTTCTGTGTTGTAATGTGTTGCTTGACCTTTGCCTTAAGGAAATGAGGGATATGGAGTGAAATAGGGAAAGGAAATGATGGGGAAAATTATTTATAGAAGTGATTTATGGACAATGATGAGGGGAGATGGAATGAGTGGATGTGATGAGTGAAGTGAAAGGGGAGGGAAACCTTTGATGAAGGGATAGTACAGATGATTAGGTGTTTCTTCAGTAATTGTACCTTGAGATGACATCACATAATGATGACTAACCAAGATATCCAAAATTTAAATGTCATAAACAACCTTTTCATGGAAATAATTTCATAAATGAATCATTATTCACATCTCTCAAACCTAAATAATCAGGTACACCAACTCACCCTATAAAATTTCTAGGACCCTAACATGCACAAGTAATATATCGTTGGCAAAGGTACACTTCCATCCCATTCCTATAAATCCATCCTTTGCACAAATTCCATCCAAGGATTAAGAAGACATATAAAATTATGGTTGTTCACCCTTTGTTGTAGTCTTGGCCTTTTTGATATGATTCTTTAGTGAAATGGCTATAAGATCATCCCAATTGAAGATTGTCCCTTAAGTGGCACACAAATGTACCATATAAACCCATTTATCTTCAAAGAATTTAGCATTCTCTCATCCATAAATTCTACAACACATATCCATTAAGTATTGGGATACTCCCCTCAACATCTTGGTTTTGTATATACCTTCTGGCCTTTGTTGAAATTTATTGGGCCCTTGCCACCATGACTTGAGGATTTCTTTTGAGGACTCCTTGAAGTTAGTATACCATTTCGACTTCAGGAATTCCTATGGCTTGGGAAATTTGTAATACATTTGAATATTCATCACCTGATAAGAAGCTAATGGCACACCATTAGAACTTTGAAATATCATATTCTCATGTCAATATGTTGTAGGATCCACTCTATTGTTTTAGCACACAAAAATATAACTACATGGGAATCCACTTTGTAAAACTTGGATTTTTTTATGTTAATATAAACATTGTTGTCCTCTTGTGTCTTTGGAACCTCTTTCCTAATAAATTCCTTCAATATCCCAGGCCATGACATGGTTATTGATTCATCAATGAAGCAAGTTGTGTCCTTAAGGATCGACAATATGGACTTAGGACTATCTACCACTCCTTCGATGTTTCTTTCTGATTCTTCTCTTACTGACCCTTTTCTCATTACTAGAGGAATACTTTCGGTAAACGAAGATACACTAATGCACTGAATATCTAATGTTCGTGGAATGCCAAATATATTCATTGAAGAGAGAGAAAAGTTAGCTCAAAAACCTTATTTTAGCTCCTATTTTGTTCATATATATTTATGTAAAAACATAATGCATTGGGGTCATAGTCGCATTTCTCAATGTTAGAGTTAGAATTAGCGCAGTCGAAATTTTCTTTGATAGAGGGGTTAACAATAATGAGAGGTTAAGATGTGTGAATGCACCAATAAAGGAAGGGTGACCATGTGTAAATCATAATCAGGCTTATTAGCGACTGAGTGAAAAGGGTACAATGTTAGGATGCGCTAGCGTGGGAACTGAGGGTCATAAGTTTATGCTTTAGTGTGATTGGGGTTGACAGTGACAAGGGTATCAAGGCTAAGCGCCTACACTACGCGAGTGCAACAAGCAAAGATGGAGGCTCGATGTTGGGCACACTTTGACTTTCTAACAATAAGGAAATAGTGTTAAGGCTGTATATTGTGCAATTGTGATACATATAGATAGAACATTAGTATTAATAATATTCGGGGTTTCGAGAATGAAGGACTTAGAATATTTTTTTTGGGAATGCAAAAGTGTGACTCAAAATTAGCTAATTTTAATTATGGTTTAGTCTAGGTAGCGCACGATTCATAGTTAGAAAGAAAAATGTGAAACACTGCCAGAATATGAAAATCCATTCGCAAAAAAAAAATCGTAGAAATCAAAAGAAAACATATAAATCACAAATTCCATGTGCGAGATTTATTGATGCCTACCTTGAGCCAATCGCGCGGGCAGTAACAATTCACAAGGATGATTAGGAGCTCTACCAACCAAATCTGCATGGAGCTCTTGGAATGCAAAATACACAATGAAATCAAGTTTAGGGTTGAGCCCCTTTTATAGTTTTCTTCACACTTATGAAGGAAGACATTATAAATGTTTGATCACATTATGGAGTGCGATGAGGCATAGAAAAGTGTGACAAGTTCTCAAGTACAAGATTACAAGTTCTCAAGTGAGTCACTTCAATATCGAGTTCATTGAAAGGGTTTGAGATTGTGTCGCTTTTGAAAGGTCCAAGATCATTGTCTCAAGGATCATGTTAGTGTATCGGTTCAAGAAATTTAAGAACAAAAAGGATGTTGTCTTTTTTCAAGGTTTGATGCCTAGTTCATACAAAGATTTCCTTGGATCAGGTATTAAATGTTGTGCAAATGAAGACTCATTTCTAGCGAAGAAATATAAGGCCTATAATTCTATAGTAAGTTTTTACATCAGAACTATTGATCTCTAGTTCAGTGATGGTAAGCCTAAATCTCAAGTTTGAAATCATCAAGAACTATTGAAAGAGTCATGTGATGCAAAAAGACATTTTTTAAACTAATGTATTATAAGCATAGAATCAAGACATTGATTATTGCAAACTTAATATCAGTCACTATCAAGATTTCAATCCATCTTTCAAGAAGTATGACATAACATATAAAGATGTGACCTTACATTAGCAAGATGTGTCATATAGTAATGATAGAAAGATATTTATCTTATGGATGCTCCATCTTCATAAATGAGGTATCATTGTCACTAGTAAAAAGCATATATTAATAAGATGAATTATGCTTCAGTGTAAGATAGGCCAACTCACTTGTTAATCTAGTAGGCCAAGGATATTCGTTGTTATTGCTAAGATCTAAACATGTTTTAAGAATTGATGTCATATTATTGATATAAATATTTGGGTACTTGAAGAAGCTTATCTACTTTACCTAACCATGTGTAAATAAAACCTAGGGTTTTTGACATTTGATATTTAGGGTTTGTAAAACATTAGTCAGTATCAAGGCTCAAAAGAAGAAAACCCTAGGCTTATGAACAAACCCTAAGATTGGACGTTTCCACTAAAAATAAGAAACTCTAGCCTTTGCAAAGAAGAAATGGAATCATGATGATGACATGGATAAGGTGCAAGATGGATGAAAGGAGTCTAAATATCTAAAGGGAGTTGATATTCTTCTCAAAAGTTAATTACTTTTATATCTCTCTTCTTTATTATTGTTATTATTACCATTAGATAGTCTCTTATCTTTGAATTCTTTGTTTGATTGTAATCGTTATTCCATGGACTCCTAATGAGGATTGTAGGTACACAATGAATATTTCCAAAGCCTTGGCAGCATGTGGAAGAACATAACAAAGTTGTGACAAAGAGACTCTTTGTGATGAGAGATATTGTAATTGACAAGATCTGGACGCAGAGGGAACCTAATGCCTTATGATTGGATGGGATGAAATTAAAAGTGAAATATTACATTGGTAAGAGGAAAGAAGGTTATGAAGGAACATCTTGTTAGGATAATATTTATTAATGAAAGAATTGAACTACCTCAATATAGTGAGGTACATGAAGAAGTCCTACACTTGTAAGAAAAAAGAAGACTTTGTACAGGCTCCTCAAAGTTGATACAATTGGATTAGTGGATCAAGGTTGATATTACATGATTTTTTTATGAAAGCTGAAGAGATTATGTGTGAAAGGGAGTTGCATTGACCAGAAGATTTTCTCTAGAGGGAGAAATCAAGGCTTCTCGAGGAACCCTTGTTTCTAGTTTCAGAGGGAGTTGACCTTAGAATTCAAGATCAAGGATCTTGACTTGATAGCTGATAACATCAGTGGCAGAGGGAGAATATTAGGATTTCCATGATAGAATCTGTCAAAGAACACCCAGTTAGGGTAGCTTGAAAGCATCCAAGATGATGAACCAAGAGAAGGAATCAAATCAATCTATGGTTGAGCCCAGGCATATATCTTAACATATGTTGAAATACCAACATGGTACAGTTGGTCATGGCATAGTCAGTTTTTCAAAAGCTACAAGGATTCACAAATTCAAAAATTGGTCAAGGAGTTTGAAGAGATAATGTGTTGTATATCACTTCTGACTAGGCTCCAATCTCATAGGTGATTGGGAAGAAGATATGTTTCACTCAAAGGTCGAGTATGTTGTAACCTAAAAGTAAAGTTATGAAATAGTATGACTACAACTTGAAGGATTGGTTAATCAGTTGTAGGTGACCGCATGATAACAAGTCAGAGAACCTTGAGATATAATATTAATACATGGTATAGAAAAAGAGAAGTAAGGCTCAAGTACATATCCACTGATGAGCAAACAATTGATATTTTGACAAAGTCGTTTCCCAAAGATAAGTTTGTGTGCTTTAAAGACAAGATGGAACTTGTTGAGAGGGAGTGCAGATTTGATAAACAACATGGATGTACATTCTCCTTATAGGTGGAATGGTTTGAGAGGCCCAAAGTTCTCACTAGATAGGGTTGAGTGAGTGTCTCTTGGTGAGGATATTTGATTACTCACCATGAAGGGTTGACTAAGGTCTAGACCCGATCACACACTAGGAAATGTGTAGTGAGGTCTATCAGCATCTAAACTCGATCACAAATTAGGGAAGGGTGTAGTGAGGTCCTAGACCCGATCACAGACCAGGGAAGGGTGGAGTGAGGTCTTTCAGCATCTTGACCCGATCACACACCAAGGAAGGGTGTAGTAAGGTTCTAGACCCAATCACACACCAGGAAAGGATGTAGTGAGTTTTTTCAACATCTAGACCTTATCACCAACCAAGGAAGGGTTGAGTGAGGTCTTGGCCCAAAGTGCTAACCAAGAAGGACGAGTGAGTGCTTGCTAGTTGAAGGTCTCAGTATTCTGGCCTAGGGAGAGGCCTTGGGATTTAAGGATCACTTTGGAGAAGTGAGTCTTGATATGATGATGACAATGCCATGGGTTTGGTACCACCCTGGATATGGCCACTAGCAGATGTTGATGGTAGATAATTATGTTAATAATGATGATGTTGATGTAGGTCAAGGTTGTTGACCTAGATGATGATGTTATCAATGAATTATACCTTTCCTTAGAGATATCATGTATACATAGAACATCTGGATGGTCATTATGAATACCTCCCTAGCTAAGGAGTGTTGAACTTTTGTAACTATGGTCGATCTTCATAATGTATCACTTGAACTTGTAGTAGTTACAAAATAAAATTATATGAATCATGTTCTTCATGCTTGCAAGAAAAGGAAGATATTTGTTTTGTATTCAAAATGATAAATTTTATAAGGCTCATCAAGAGTAAGAAAAATGAAATTTTGAATTTGTATTTTTCCACCTCCAACTGACCAAGTCAACCCTTCAAGTGACAAGTCATCTTTCCCATGGGACACACCTTTTTGTATGTATGAATCACTATAAATATATCCTGTTCACTCTCCATCAAGGAAGGACTTCAGATTATCTTATTTGAGGCTTATATGAAGGGTCTGAGTGATCCGGGTTCCTTCAAATTCTGGAATTAACCAAGACATTTTACTTATGTGATGTTGTTAGAATTTCATTTTAAAGAGCATAAAATAACATATATGTATGCTTAAACAAGAGGAAACATGACAACGATTAACAAATCATGAACTTGACACATTTGATAATGGAGTTCGTCCAGTGTGGACTACATCTCTGGGCCCGGTGTCAAGATGGTGTTGGTTGCTTCATATAATGTTGGAAATGATGATCATGTACATGGAAAACACTTTGTCATATCAAGGTCATATGCCCTCAAACAAGGGTGGCTTTTCTCTCCACGAAACGTTCTGCTTACATGAATTCTCACTCAAGAAGGCTCCCTCTCAATAGGACAAACTAAAATCATCTCACACAATGTGGAAATGAATATCCCTTCAACATAGTTACACAGGGATCTCAAAAGCAATACATAGCATGACAAGCTAAATACATCTCACATAATGTGGAAAAATTGATCCCACAACATAACATCAAATAGGGATCTCAAAACATAATACATCATCTCAACAATTATGAAGGAAAACATGACATGACTGATTCATGTACCTTCACCTCTGAATTTGGCTAAAAAATGGAAGGCTCGGCTACAAAAACTGACTGCACCACTGAATTTCTATCATTGAGAGGTGTAAAATTGACTATCCATTTGTCGAATTCTGACACTGTCAAAATCTGGGCCTGTAGGAATCTTTTAGATTCCTTGTGATTCTCCAAAGATTTTGTTCTCTGGGCTGACTGGAGATCTGTAACTTAGATCACAAATCTGATCTCTCCATCATGATCCTTGCAAGATTTTGAGAATTTTAGGTATAAAGTTGGTTGCATTCTGACTCTGGCGAATTTTAGCCTCCAAGGAATGTAGAAGATTCCCTCAAGAATTTCCAAGATTTTGCTCTATTGGGAATCTGTAAATCTGCTGCTCAGATGGTGATTATGATTTCACCATCACGTTCCCTACGAAATTATGGTTAAAATGACCATAAACTTCATATCATTTTGATAAAATAAAAATTTACCTCCCCATGGAATC
Source organism: Pinus tabuliformis (assembly GCA_031772625.1). Taxonomy (NCBI): domain Eukaryota; kingdom Viridiplantae; phylum Streptophyta; class Pinopsida; order Pinales; family Pinaceae; genus Pinus; species Pinus tabuliformis. The sequence goes on along the minus strand of CM062817.1, from coordinate 926,805,068 downwards.
TCAAAGATTCCTCACAACATCAAGAGATCCTCTCCAAAGATTCCTGCATAATTTTCTCCTTCTCGAAAATCATGTCAATGCACAGTTCCAACATTAGCTCCTGGTTCCCCCTAAAAATTCTCTACCACTCTCAAATCCACTTGACTTCTTTCCATCGCCGATCGACTAAATGAGAGGGCTTAAATAAATGTTAGCGAGCGAATATTCCAACGCTGGTCGTTTGGCCTAACGCAAAGTTGGGCGAATTGTTAAAGAGGGATCGGGGGATCACATCCCGCCTCTCCAAACTTGGCATGCTATTTTTATTTTTTTAAATGGAGACCAACATTAAATAGCAAACAGTTAGCGTCGCGTGGGTGGTTGGTGAGATTTCCCGGTGGGTGCTGGCCATGTGGGTCGGGTCGGTTCGAGCCCCGCCGGTCTCAACTGTGAATTGTTTGTATGGTGTTTGGCCTTTGGGTGGCAGGATTTTACCACCCGCCACCATTATTTGCAATGTGGCTCCGTTCAGGGTGGTGAGAAACCACCTTCGAGTGGCGGGGTTTGACCATACGCCACCATTATTTACAATGTGGCTCTGTTGAGCGTGGCGGGGGTTATGGCCCGCCCGCTTATTTTTAATTATTATTTTTTTGTTTTTCCAACAATAATGTTTATTTTCGAATTTGTCTAAAATAAAGCTTATTAGAAAATTAAGAAGGCCACAATTTCGCCCGTTCCGATGGCCGAATTCCAGTGACCGCTGTCGGTGCAATTTGTAGGTCCATTAACCGTGCCACTGGGCCAAGTCAACCCTGAACTTTTATTGGCCCTATCTCCTCTATAGGATCTCGGATTCGAGTGTCGTTCACACCGTTGGAATCAGGGTGATGAGCTCTTCGATCTGGTGTTGGTTTGAGAGAAATCTGACCATTTTTAATTTTGACCATTTCTGGGCCCTCTTAGACTTCTACATGTGTCTAGAGCCACCTGGATCAATCCTCCCCACTGAGGAGCTCTTGGTCCTCCAAAAGCACAACAATAATATGTAACTATTGTGTACCCTTTTTTCACCACGATTATCCTGACAGGTCACCCTTCCTTCTCCTTCACCTTTGTCCTTCAGAGCCATAAGCGATGCGCCGACACCTGCACCTCTGTAAACCTGTAGTACAGTTTTGAAAATAACATGCTTAACTTACATGACCAACTAATGATGCAAGAATCCCATATTCACCACAAGTTTATAACACATAAGTCAAGTTTACATCAAAATAGAAATAATACCCCAGCTATGAAAACAAGGCCAAAATATCATTGTTGCTTCAACAAGTGATGGAAAACACATCATCACTTTTACAATATAAGCTGCAACACATGATTTACAAAATTAAGGCCATGATAAACTACCCAATCTAGAAAAACCATTTCTCACTTAACAAAGTGAACCACGATGAATGTGGCGGGTTTTCTTGTTGAACATTTTCATTGACTGGTTTCTGCACGGGCGCTTTGTCTGTAGGGTTTTGCTCTAGATGTAGCCTCCAACATGTGTATCTTTGATGACCACTTCTGTTGCAATGACTACAATAAGTCTTCTTCCTCTAGATCTACATAGCCTTATTCTTTCCTTGTTGTGGAGAATGCCTTTCACGCCTCATCCGCTTTCGTGCTGCCATTCTCTTCCAGCACTCACCAATCACATGGTTATGTAAACCACAAAAACTACATGTTTTTTGATGCTATGATTTATGTTCATCACTAACATCCCTATAATCAAAATTAACATTGGAATATTGAGACTTGTTATACCTTTCATGGTTGTCTCTGGTGCAATTATGGTGATGAGAGCTGGCCTCAGCTCTTTCTCTACAATGTGCACTTCCATGGGATGATGGTGATGCGTTCCCATCATTCTCTTTCCTCGATGATTTCAACAATGTCGTGGAAGCTTCTGACACCTTTGAGCATTCTCCCTCGGTGTCTCCCAAGCCTACGAATCAAGGTCTCTCCACAACCTCCAATGGTGGAATCATGCCTTGGCCATTGAAACCAATTCCTCCTCCTTTGTACCCCATCTTGGCAAGGAGTCTCATGTCAGTTCCTGTCATCAGCACTTCCACATTTCCAAAAGAAATAATATCATATGAAGATGAAACTGAAGAATGATCACAATTATTTACCTCAGATGTCGATTTCGAAATAGGTGATGAGGTATTTTCCAAGCCTTTGTCGCGCCTCAACTCCTCCAAGGTATTTTCCGTCTTTGTTTCTCCTCTTTCTCTTCTTGTAGAAGCCTCCTTAATTCAGCATGCTTTGCTTGAAGACTCCGGTCATTGTGCTTCAATTCTTCTAGGGCCTCTTCCATGGCTCGCATCTGAAGCTGCAATCGTTGCTTCTCTTCTTTCTCTTCTCATAGAATCATCTTCAATTCAGTGTTATCTGCTTGAAGGCTCTCTCTAACCTCCTCATTTGAATGATGTGAAGATGATGAAGGCAATGAAGGTTCACTAGAAGGTGTGGAAGGAGCATCATTCTCTGCTCTTTCTTTCTCTTGTCTCTCATAAGTTTCATACAACATGTACACCATTTTGGACATCATGAGCATTTCCTTGTACATGTCTCTGTCATCTTCCATTGTTGCACGTCCAATCATTGTTCACACTCGCAATTCACATCAGCGAGAAGACCACTCTGATACCAAACTTGATCTGGGTTCCTTCAACTTACAGAATTAACCAAGACCTTTTATTTTTGTGATGTTGTTAGAATTTCATTTTAAAGAGCATAAAAGAACATATATATATGCTTAAACAAGAGGAAACATGACAACGATAAGCAAATCATGAACACAATACATTTGATAACGAAGTTCATCTAGTGTAAACTACATCTCTGGGCCCGATGTCAAGATGGTGTTGGCTGCTTCATATAATGTTGGAAATGATGATGATGTACGTGGAAAACACTTTGTCATAGAAAGGTCATATTCCCTCAAACAAGAGTGGCTTGTCTCTCCACGAGATGTTCTGCTTACAAGAATTCTCACTCAAGAAGGTTCCCTCTCAACAGGACAAACTAAAATGATCTCACACAATGTGGAAATGAGTATCCCTTCAACATAGTTACACAGGGATGTCAACAACAATACATAGCATGGAAAGCTAAATACATCTCACATAATGTGGAAAAATTGATCCCACAACATAACATCGAACATGGATCTCAAATTATAATACGTCATCTCAACAATTATGAAGGAAAACATGACATGACTGATTCATGTACCTTCACCTCTGAAGTTGGCTGAAAAATGAAAGGCTCAGCTGCAAAAATTGACTGCACCACTGAATTTTTGTCATTGAGAGATGTAAAATCGACTATCCATTTGTCGAATTCCGACACTGTCAAAATCTAGGCATGTAAGAATCTTTTAGATTTCCCGTGATTCTCCAAAGATTATGTTCTTTGGGCTGATTGGAGATCTGTAACTCAGATCACAAATCTGATCTCGTCATCATGATCCTTGTGAGATTTTGAGACTTTTGAGTATAAAGTTGGTTGCATTCTCACTCTGGCGAATTTCAGCCTCCAAAGAATCTGGAAGATTCCCTCAAGATTCTCTAAGATTCTGCTCTATCGGGAATCTGCAAATTTGCTACTCAGATGGTGATTCTGATTTCACCATTGCATTCCCTACGAAATTATGGTTAAAATGATTATAAACTTCATATCATTCTAATAAAAAAAAATTACCTCCTCATAGAATCTCAAAGATTCCTCACAGCATCAAAAGATTCTCTACAAAGATTCCTACAGAATTTTCTCCTTCTCGAAAATCGTGTCCATGCACAGTTCCGGCATTGGCTCCTGGTTCCACCTGCAAATGCTCCGTCGCTCTCAAATCCGCTCGGCCTCTTTCCATCGCCCGATCAACTGAATGAGAGGGCTTAAATAAATGTTAGTGAGCCAAAGTTGTTTGTTTAGCTTAACGGCAAAGTTGGGCGGATGGTTAATGAGCAGTCGAGGGATCAAATCCTGCCCCTCCAACCTAATGAAAAATTTGGGCGAATGGTTAATGAGGGTTCAGTGGATCAAATCTCGCCCCTCCAAACTTGGCATGCGATTTTGCTTTTTTTTAATATGGCGGCCAACATTAAATAGCAAACGGTTAGCGCCGCGTGGGTGGTTAGTGAGACCACCCAATGGGGGCCGACCACGTGGGTCAAGCGGGTTCAAGCCCCACTGTCTCGACTGTTAATTGTTTGTATGGTGGTTGGCCTTCGGGTGGCGGGGTTTGACCACCCACCACCATTATTTGCAATGTGACTCTGTTGGGGGTGGCGGGGGTTATGGCCCACCCCCCTATTTTTAATTTTTTGTTTTTGTTTTTTTTCCAACAATAATGGCTATTTTTGAGTTTGTCTAAAATAAGGCTTATTAGACAAATTAAGAAGGCCACAATTTTGCTCGTTCCGGTGGCCGGATTCCGGTGACCGCTGTCGGTGCAATTTGTAGGTCCATTAACCCTTCCACTTGGCCAAGTCAATCGTGGACTTTGACTGGCCCTATCTCCTCCATACGATCTAGTGTCATTCGCACTGTTGGAATCAGGGCGACGAGCACTTCGATCTGGTGTTGGTTTGAGAGCAATCTAACCATTTTGAATTTTGACGATTTCTGAGCCCTCTTAGACTTCCGCATGTGTTTGGAGCCACCTAGATCACCGAGGCATATATATTTTGTGGAAAAATATGTGAAGTCTAAGGCACATCTTTTGTGGAATAACTGTGAGGTATGAGGCTATGTTCTTCTCAGGAATGACATGAAATTTTGTGACAGGATCCTAACTCTGAGTCTATGTCAGAGGTCGAACTTCAGCCCCCTTGAGACCTTAACTTCTATGGTATAGTGCGCAATTATAAGGCTGAGATAGAGGATGAAGTTCAGTTCTCTTAGAGAGTTGTTCTCTATGGGATATCTCAGTGGTCCGGTGTAAGTTCTAAGGCAGACATGGAGGATATTTTCTTGACCACATTGCAGAGCTTCTGTGGATAAAATTACGAAGGGTTGACTTTGTCTTTGGTCATATTGATGGTTAGTTGACGTTGATGTATCTCTTGTTGCATTGATTCTTTAAGGAAAAGGTTGGCTAGATTTTTCCCCATTGTGGGTTTTCCTAGGGTAAAAATTTGTGTTCCTTATGTGGTTGTCTTTATGTTCCTACTATCTTATTTGTTATGTGGTTTATGTCTTATGTCTAATTATTGAATGATGGAATTAATGAATAAGAATTTGTGAAGATCATAATCATCAAATTAATTATCAAAAAATAAGACTCTCAAAAAATCAACAAACCCAACCCTTCAACTCTCATATTCAACCAATTTTCTCATTACAAAATACTCCAAGCATATTTTCTAGCCATTTAGCAACCATGAAATCTCTTCAACTACTTCAAACAACACAAGTAGGAACTTGCCTTTCTTTGCTCGAAAATGCATCAAGAATATTCTTACTTCTAGTGATCTTTAATGTGGGCAGAAATAGCCCAATATGTTGTATGCTTTCTTGGAATTTCCCAAAAGAATAATAATTGGCTTTCAAACCCTCAAAGAGTAACAAATACATGTTGGTTGTGAAGGATTCCTAATTCTCCTTACCTCTATTCTCACCTAGAACCATCTATCTTACATCCTCAGTCTATAATTTTCCTCTTCATAATGTTAATTTTATGTCAAATTCCATATTAGTTGTTGGTTAGCAAGGGAGAACATAGCTTGATAATTCTAGAGGATGAGAGTGATAGAATGACTGGAGTGAATTGGAAATGAGAGAGTTGAGGGAAATTATGGATGACGTTTCTTTTGGAAATAAAATGATGTATCTTGCACTTTCCCATGATGATTTTAGTCAACACATGCTTCCATAATTAGATGAGAAGAAAGCCCCACCAATCTCTTACATGCAGTCAATGGAGGTGGATGGCCTCATTTAAGGCACATAACAACTCATTAAGGTATCCAAAGGGAAAATTGTTAATGTGGTATTTGTTTTTGGTAACTAGAGATACAATAAAGAAAATTTTTCCTATTTTAATTCAATTTTGAATTTTCTAAACTAGTGGAAAATAGAAGAGAACTAAGACTACAATCGACAACAAATAATTTACTTTTCCGATAGGCCTTCTTTCATCTTCCCTTGTAGTGGAATAATATCCACTCTCATGCTCTCCAAAACCAGCTCAGACCATTGTATATTATTTTCCAACATCAATATTTACATAGCTCGGGTTTATTGTGGAAGGCCTACCGCACAATCCACATAAATATATTTAATATATCTATATGCCTAATAATTCACTAATCAAGTCTTTGCCTTGAGGCCTGCATTAGGAATCCATATTGCCATATTTACAAGATAATTTTACAAATGGATTATTTAGTTAATATCACATGGCTTGACTCCCATCATTATAACCACAAATTTAAAATTCCAATAGATTACAGGGGTCAAAACAAAGGTATTACACATACTCCTAAATTCACCTAGTTTTTAGAGGCTCCATTGTTGGCATTATGATTCAAGTGTTGTCCTTGATGGCAACTCACTCAGAGGTTGGTACAGGTGCTCAGAGACTGGTACAGGTGATGACAACTTATCTAGTGGACAAATCTCAGTACAGCAGGACAAGAAAGAGATATACGCAGGTTAAGCAAGGCGAAACAGCGTGTACACGCAGGTTGGCTTCAGCAAAAGCGCGTGTAGGTGGAAACGTACCTTTGGTCCATGGCGGTTAGTCCTTGGAAGTTGTGCCTATGGTTTCGGACCATTGTGTCTCGACGGGCGTGTCGATCCCTAGTATTGAAGTTGATGGTATTGTGTTACTATGGTTTTGGCTCTTGGCATTGAGCAAGACCTAAGGCTATATAAGGAAAAGATCACTAGGCCAAAGAGAGCAAGTGTGAGCAAGTGTGAGTGATGAAGATCTGAGAAAGTGTGTGATCCAAGTGCTGGTTATGGGTTGGTGATCTGAACCAAGGTTTCACCCATGTGGAGGATGATGAATGATGGAACGAGATCTCAAGGCTTGGAATGATTATCTTCATATGGTTTGACTCTGGATAGACTAGATCTACTGACGCATGTTTATTATTATGATCTGGGTATGCTTTGATGTCTGATATAGCTGCAGAGTTTTAAGGTTGAATTTATAGATCTGTACGCAAGTTGGTTTTGGTAAAAGAGCGTATACACGCAGGTTGGGGTCATCCAAGTAGCGTATACAATGTGAAGTATGATATTTGAATATGGAGCTGGATCTGGTTGTTGCTATGATTGTCTGATGATTGTTGACAGGGTTACAGTGATTCAGAATTGGGTGTTTCAGTGATTGATGATGCAGGTTGTGCTACAATGATGATTGTCTTATGGATCTAGTATGAAAATGTATGAAACATGGTCCCGGGTAGATCGTAGGCCGGCACCTACGTATTGGTAAACATATCAGCCAGTACAAGAGCCAGGGGGGGTTGTAGCTCCCTTCCAGGAGCAGCTGGAAAACGAGTGAAGGTTGTAGCCTTCTGTAGGGTTGGCACCTACGTACTAGTAAATGGATCGGCTAGTACAAAAGCTATGAGGGTTGTAGCCCTCTGCAGGTTGCAGCCTGCGTGCTGGTAAATGACTGCACCAGTGCATTGTAAAAGAAGTTTCTTATTAAAGAAGAAAGAGACGAATTGCAACAGGTGGTTTTCACCCACATTGGGTTTCCACCTTATATCATGGTGTTCATGTGTGTGGCTCTTGTGTGATGTTCTGTTCTGTTATTCTGCACCTGTTTACTGTTAATATGCTTAATAATGATCTGATGCATTTACTGAAGATTAAGATAACTGAATTATAAGATCTCTGGATATACGCGGGTTTCATTAGACACAGTAGCGTGTACACGCGGGTTCACTTAATTGAAGTAGCGTATATGTTTCTGAGTATGAAATAGAAAAGTTTGATTGATCTGATAATACTGATTCACCCCCCCTCAGTATTATTTCCAACATCCATCACTTTTCAATTTAAAAGCAAGGACGATAGAAATACAATTAGCTTAGAGGTCCATTCTTTTTTCCTTTTTTTTTTAACAAAAATGAGTAATGGTTATATTAAAGTTGCGCCCGGTCCCAACAAGTACACGAGGAATTCATTACATTGCAATTGCTTCAATGGCATATTCCACTTACTAAAGTTATGGGAGATAAATCCTAGTATTTTCCACACGTATTACAGTTGAAGCCTTCTACATGTTTACAAGAGTAAATTCTTACGTATTGTGAGCATATGAGTATGCAAAAACATAACATCGTGTTATTTGGGAGGCTTTTGGAACAAAGAGTCCATGCAGAGTTGCGGTCATGAAGCCAAGTTAGCATATGTCTCATGTTCCTGATTTTCCTTATTGGATTTCCTGCCTCTTTTGAGAGGTGGTTCCTTTCATTCAAGGAGAGGGATTTTTCAGTGTTGCCTCTCATCCATGATTTTGCATGAGTTTCTCTAACTACCATAGCTTTCCGGTATAACTTTGGGGTAGATCTCTTCATCTCCCTAAGAGTGGAGGGTGTAAGTGTCAATTCTATTTCCTCAAAATATGACTATGAATTTGGAGAGGTGACCCATGAAGGAGCTTGCTCTTCATTTTACACCAACACTTATGTATTTCACTGACCCTCTTTCGGGGTTTCATCTAGAGGGGTATCTTCATCTTTTTCTGGATCTTGAAGAGCCCCAAAATCATTTTTGTTGAAGGCATGTTCTTACATTGAATCTTCTTTATCAGATTTTTTTGGGGCTACAACCTTATTTTGTTGATTACTTCTTCACTTTTGTGTTGGTTTGAAACTAGCCTCTTTAGAAATAGGGGCTTGGGCTTGCTCGTCTTTTATTCATTGGGGGAATTTTTTGGCGAAGTTCCCATGAGAATAACAATAATTGCACTTAAAAGGAATCTCCTCATTGTCCAATTCCTAGATATGGCTCCATTCTCTAAGGTTTATCTTTTGGGGCCTCTGGTAAACCTTAATTGGGGTTTACCTCAACACAAAAGTGAGCACAAGAAAATTAAACTCCCTTTGGTTCTACTTTATCCAAATATTGACCAAGCTTGTTTCCAATGTCTTTTATTGCATCAGGCCCCCAAATATGAAGAGGGAGATGTGGCAGTCGGACCCACATCGACATGACAATAATCTCAAAATCTGGACTGAAGTCCATTGTCCATGGATTGATAAAGAGGCCTCTAGACCCCATGAAATATTTTCCTAATATGAAAATAAAATCCCTTTCCATTTTATTGAGAAACAAAAAGACATAGAAGCACATTCCTACTACAAATAAAGTTACTTGACCTTGAAGCTTGGAGGCACATTATTCCACAATCCAAGTTTCAACAGCTTTTGGATTCGGCCACAAGCCCATAAAACTTGTCGACCAACACTTTTCCTGAGAGAGTTAAGGCTCTCTTGCATGGATTAGAAGGAGAGAGCTCCACTGCAGGGATCTCAATGAATGTCTTCACAATTTTATTTTATTGTTTTTTTTTTGGGTGGGGGGGGAGAATAAGTCCCCCAAGGTTCTTAAGGTTGCACCAAGGCTCTGAATGCAACCTCGTACCAGCAAATAATAGTCTTGATCAGCGGTGAAAATGACTAAATCAGCTACGAGTCTATGGGGTGACTGGAACAAAGTAGCGAGGCCAACAATCCATGCAAAGGGAGCCTTGCTCCAAATCTATGATGTCTCATGTAATACGGGCCTGAAACAATTGTCTTAGACATGGAAAAAACTACTACATCCAGGGAAACCCTAGCTGCTAGAAGCCATATTCCATAGAGCTCCAATAATACTTTCAAAACTTTAATAATAATCCTTTTATTAGCTTCTTTTTTTTCACCTCATGGATTTTTTAGGTCCATACTTCAACCTAGATCCCTACCTCTGATTCTATAAGAAAATAGATAACAAATATGTTAACTAGATCAAGCTTCACACTTTCTTCTTGAATTTTGGAGCATGGATTTCTTTGAGAGAATAGGGAATAAGCTTGGAATGATCTCATACCATAGGAGAAATTATTGGCCATGGAAAAACAATAATAGCTTATATATTCTTTGAGGTAAACCTCATTACAAGGAAAACATTAATTAGAAAAGTTTTTTAGTGTTAAAATCTTGAACAAAATTAGTACAAAAACCTCCACTACTGGAAGAAAAGGCTTTTGCATAGGTTTTAGTGGAATTTTATCATAACTAAAAAAATACTATGTTGCTAGAGGATTTAGCACAATATTTTAGTGAATAGAGTAATTTTGAGGTAAAAAATGTGCTATCAACATCAAGTTTAAAAGAACCAATAGGATTCAAGTTGAGCATGTCAACCATAAGGATAAAAAAAATTGTGGGGAAAAAAATAATAATAATAATTAAATTGTTTTTTAATCATGATTTTGACTTGTCTCCTTATAGTATATTTAGTAAAATTTGGTATCACCTTATATATTTGATGTACTAAATTGTTTGGAGGAACATGAGTTAAAGGCTAGGGTTTGGTGTATTCGGCACAATGAGTTGGAGGTTAGGATTTGGAATAGAGAGTTTTGAGTTTGAGATATTTCAACAAGTTCTACTAATGTCATTGATACATGAACCCTTAAAAAAGTCAATAAGAGTGAACATAGATGATTAGGGTTTAAAATGATACGATATCGCCTCATCCCTAGGGCTAACATCAAACTTTTAGATTAGGGTTAGGGATGCCTCGAGAGTTTTCTCTTCTCTTAATTTAGTGAGATGAGATGCAGCGCTGAGCTAGAATGTTGGTCCCTAGAATCATTGGTTTCATTGCATTGGCCATCAAAGAAGTTGATGTTGAGGGAGAGGACTTCAATAACTGAGAGGAGATTTCTAGTTGTGGTAGATATGTTAGTGATTGTTTGATCTATTATAGGACCAAATGATCAATATGTTGCATTGGTGCAGCTGTACAAGGAAAATATGATTGGAGGTGAGGTGGTTCTTTCCATTGCATCAAGGAAAAATATTGTGGTTTTTGGACAAGTTTACCCTCTCAAAAAGTAAATATTACCTGAGCTTCGAAGAAGACCTAGACTTTTTATCTCTCTCTATTATCCATATAGGTCAAGTAACTACGTAAAAACTATGTCAAATTATAGGAAGTATTTTTTAAAGGTTTTGTGGATCATAACCTCTTCGCTCTTAGCCTTAAGGATCTACAAAGCATGCTTATCTTGAGGTGATTATGATTCCAATAGATATGACATCACCTTAGATCTGGGGTTTCCATGGAACCTTGGTTCCAAGGGTTTCAGGTTTTTAGAGGCTTCATTAGCATCCTTCCCCTCAGCTAGCTCCCATGGAGAAGGAACTTATGGATTACATAGAAAATCCACAAGGTGAGCAATATATTTGGGTGGACATTTATGACTTCCTAGTCATTGCAAATATATTCTCACCCCTCATATGTTAGAATATAAAGGAGGACAAGATAACAACAAAGACTTGAAGGAGAGATCAACCTATGGTCATTACCTCCCATTTTCAACAAGTCGTACCCATGGTGTAGCAGAGCTAACCACCATGGCTCAGTTTCGACACCTCTACTCGCATGAGGAAATCCCTACCCTAGTTTTAATGGGACACCACACAAATAATTCCAATCATGCACAACCCTTGGAGAAAGAATGGAAATCAATATCTTAATCTAGGTCAATCCCATCATTGCTCTCTCAAAAGGTGAATTCCTCCTTGATATGATGAATGGTGGTTTTGGCTCGATTTTTTCATAATGCGGGTCTCAAGATTATCAAGGCCTTAAATTCATGGGTGAAACTATATTAAGATATTTAATTAGCAATCTTCTCTCCTCTACGACTAGATTTTCAATTTGAAGCATGCGACCAAGAGGGCCAAGTAGCCAACAAAAAAACAGGAAATGCAACAAGCAAAAAGCTAAAGTAATTAATGTGATCTTGCAAGATAGTGTAAAATTAAATGAAATCATGGATTTTGAAAAATTCATGTTGTTTGGAAGGTTCCCTGGCTTTAGAAAGGGAGTGGCCTCCTTCAAAATTTAGATAGAGGAGAATTACCTAAAGCATGATCCTGGTAAAAGGTTGGATAGTTTTTGGTCCTTTAGGACCATGGAAGGTTGAAAAACAAAATCCTTCAAAGGTTTTGCAAATGGGGCCCTTGGGGCCTATTATGAAAAATGGCATTCAAATTTTGATGCACATTTCATACAGATCAATTGCACTCATGTCTATATTTGAATTCAAGTTTTACCATTAATGTTGATTTAGTTTGAGGATGTTTTCAAATAAATTGGAAACACTCTAAGACTTTGCTTTGAATATGATAATTCCTTTTGGGAATATAGGTAATATGGGGTTGATCCGGATTTAAGAAGGAATGTGTTGGGTCCTTCATTTTGGGGACAAATTTTTGTCATGTTTGATGTTTTGACCATATTTTGACAAAACGTGACCGATGGAAAGTCGCAAAGAAGGCAGCCGAGGAAGGAGAAGGAATTCTCTAAAGTATGGTAGTTGTAGAAGATCAGCCAAGGAAATCAGGGCACATTTGGTCGTAGCCAAGCCGAAACATTCGTTAAGAACAGAGGAAGCAGTTGCAGCTGAGCAACATAAGTAAACCAAAAGGAAAGGGCAAAGCATCTGAGGAAAAACGAAATAGTCTAGGAAAGCGAAGTACTTAAAAGCTGAAAGAAAAGCCAAAACGAGAGAGATAGGAATGTACTAAAATGTTGTCGCGAAGCCTATTGGGATCACATGACTCTATAATGACCTGGACTCCTATTAGATTATATTCCTAGTTCTTGTTCTGTGGAGAAGGCATTTGAGCCTGAATGTAATGATGTAATGTTGGTTGAAATTAATGGAAGAGAAAGCTATAGGGATGTTTGATGGCCAACTTGTGTTGGTTTTATGTGGCCCCCTTTAAAATTTTATTATGAATGCATGTGCATATTATATGTTCTTTTGGATGTTTTAGCTATTTTCTTTTGTAACTGTTATGTCTAATGCCATATTTCTATGTTTGAAGAGTATTGGTAGCTTTTGTGTAGTTCCCCCCGATACCTGGTTCCAATCCCTTAACTAGGTAAGATAATGGCTCGCCTTAGGTCAGATGCCTTATTCTTCTTGAGTAAGGTGAAAATGTTGGTGCTATGCTAAACTATGGTGGACTCTTTATTGGCCCTTGTGCCCGAACCCTGGGTCTCTACCTATCCATCCTTTTTCTGCCAACAAATTGTTCTGTTGTTGGCACCTGAAATTTTCCAAAGGGATTTGGAATATGGTGTCGAGAATATTTAAGAAGGATCTGCAAGATTGGTGGCATGAGAAAGTAGAGTGGTTTGCCTCCTAACAAGCACAACTTTGTCACCAAAGTGTGAATCGAATAAAGGAAAAAATTTTGTACATGGAGCTTGCAAGTGATCAGTATGATATCTTCTGGTGCAAGTTCCCAGAGGATCTCTATAATTGGGGTTGAAGGCTACAGATAAAAGAAAATATCGGCAGCCAAAGTCAATCTCCTCATACCTAGACCCAAGTTGATCTTGATGAATTGCATCGGCTCGACATGGACATAACTTGAGCTACCGACTTTTGGGTGCAGACCACTCTAAAGGGGTATATTATCGAGTTTGTTGCGAAGGGCCATCAATCCTTCTCTAAGGCTAAGGTTGTATTCAAGACAGGGCTGCGAGGGAGACTATTGAAGGAAATCTTATTATGGATTAAAGTTTCAAAGGTAGAAGAGAACTTATTGGTGTACCAGGGCCCACCCATGGCAGCGTAAAGCCTTGGTACTAGGGGAAGGGCCTAAGGGAGTAATGTTACCTGGATGGGAGCTATGATAATTTTAGAGAAACAGATGCATATGACTTCCGAAAGGCTAGAGATATGAGAGCACAAAGGTGAGCACAGATAGTTGCAGAATAGTGGGAGAAAGCTTTGCAGGAGATCTATAGACAGAAAAAGGAGCTACACCAAGCAGGAGCAGTGTTAAGCAGTCCGAAAACAAAGAAGGAAAAATAAGTCAGCTGAAGTTGCAGAGCGATTAGAATGAAACTAGAGTGAAGCTTGGTCCAATAGGAGAGGTTGAGACCACCGCGGTGATAGAGGTTGAGAGAGACAATAGAGATTTTGCACCGCCCACGGAGATGGGAATGCCAGATGAATCGGGCCCTATAGGTTTCAAGGAAGCCCCAGATGATGACATACACTTCACTATGAGAAGATTGTTTTCAAAGAATGATGTGTCTCCTACGGGTAGTGATTCATTTCCCAACAGCTCAAGTAGTACCTCCCCCAACCTTCCCATAGTACTTTATCACAACCGTAGTCATTTTTTATCTAAGCTAGTTAAATTTATAATGGTCCACAATGTACACTCTACCTACAAGTTTGGTTCCTCTAGTGGTAGAAATAATAATTGCAGTTTGGGTCCCTAAGGATCGTTACAATCAGGATCCCAAGAATCCATACTCATTCCGTCAGTTCAACCATGTATGGCTAGTAACGTGGCGAGATCCTTTACTCAATATCCTGAATTCTTTGCGAAAGGGAATGGAGATGTCGAACAACATTGGTACTTGTGCGAGGCCATATGGAGAGATTTCCAAAATCTATATGTCATGAAGCTTATTGAATTTAAGATCATTATTCGAGACAGGGCACTGAGATGGTTCATCAAGTGGTATGCATTACAACGGAACTCAACGACAGATGAAGTCCGGCTGGAGTTTGTTCAAGAGTTTAAACTCGCTTAGACTAATCAGCAAGGGCTATTAGAACTATGGGAAATTAAGAAGAGGGAAGGAGAAACTGCCTGGGAGATGATGCAAAGATTTAAGGATGTTATTGGCAAGCTAAGCTACCCTATTAACTCCAATCATCAACAAGATTGGTTCATCAAAGTGTTATTGCCACTTACCTGCACATCTCTAACTCAACAAAAGATTGATACTCTGCAAGACGCTCTAGAATAGGCAACCCAAATTGAGGCCATGGTAGGATACCCACATGAACATCGAGGAGGGATGGTCTCCCACGACCCCACTATCATAGGATTGCATCATCAAACCATTGATTTGACATAGAAGGTAAGGCACATGCAGCCAATGCGACCTTCGCGACCGCACATATGGTGTACCAACTTCCATATTGAGGGCCATCACGTGACAAAGTGCCCAAGACTAAGAGGCACGAGCAATCCCTTCGTACCGGCAGGGCCCTCACATATTTACATGTCGTCGAAGTTGCGCAGGTTGGTACGCAAGGGCTATATACAGGGCGCACGCAATTCCATGCCTTTCCTTCCAACAAAGTGCATCTTGTACCGAATATTGTGAAATTGGTAGGACCTATGGGCATCTTCATCGCCTCTGTCCAATTTTACAAAAGTATTCAAAGGTCCCAAACAATTTTTTTTGTGAGTTTTTTGGTTCACCTACTCACCACATTGATCAGCGTCGAGCATTAGATGCCCTAGCTAATCAGATGGATCATTATGCCTACATGATCATTGAAGCTCATCAAGGATGAGGAGGTGGAGGTACAAGTGGGGAATAATAGGAAGAAGAGGTTTGATCTATTGTTACAATTGCAATCAAGAGGGACATGTTGCAATAGATTATCTGTTTCCCACAAGACAATGGTACTCTCAATGCAGGGTCAACATGCATGCAACAAAAGATTGTCCAGAGCTAATTTCCATATGGGAAGAGTGCAACCACCAACAAGGAGAAAATTTAATTAATGTAGAACCAAGGAAACCTGAAACAAATCCCCTTTAAAAATTAATATAGTCACCCGAGGAGGGAAGAAGTCCAAAGCTAACTTTGGAGCCACTGAAAAACCAAGCATCTTAAAGATGACCTCACCTAAGTGCTCGTATGACTCCAGCCAGCAGAAGCAGTACTACAAAGAGGTTGCATATATTTTTAACAAATTTACTCCAACTATTGATCCTCAAGAAGAACAACTAGAGCCCTCAAAGGTCGAAAGCCTGAAACTATTGCAACTTCACTCCCAAACTATAACAGAATGGTTTAGGTTGTTTCCGCAAATTGTGAATGATGACCAGATGCTCGAACAGTTGTGGGAAAATATCAAGACTGTTGTCAAAGATGGGACGACCGGGGAAGGACTCATTTTTGCCAATTTACCCAAAAGATGCTCCAAACAGGTGCGCAGGAACAAGAAAATGACGGGGAGGGAATTTTGAATTGATGCCCAGATCAAGGATTCTAGATCAAGGATAAAATGATATACTTGGGTTTATATGTGAATATCCTACTAAGGAAAACCTGGGAAGCCTTATGAAGACCTAAGCTGGAATTCTCCCTTATTCAGTTACGCATGGAGAATCAGTATTGTATCCTCCAAGTTGGACGTCTGGAGGATGTAGAAGTCGACATAGCAATGGTAAAGACTTATGTTGACTTCGAGGTAATAGATATTATGGGAGACAAAGACCCCTATCTAGCATTACTAGGAATAGACCGGGCCTTTGAAAATTATGTTGTAATTGATATGAAGAGAGAAACAATGACCTTTGAAGTGGAGGGAGTTAGGGTGATCCAGCCCTTGGACCCTATCAAGGCACAAGGTTCACTGAGCCAACAGATGACAGAGAAGAACCTGAGTTGTTGGACTAGTTATATCGGTTGACGACAGGAAAAAAGGAAGACTACGTTAATCCTACATCAGGAAGGTCGATCAGCTGGAGAAGTGTTCATAGCTCTAAAGATGGATCCGAGGGTGCATGGGATGAGTGGGATTAGGGTGGACATGAGATCAACACTAGGTGTTGCGCCATGATCCACTGTATCCACTAGATTGGTATCAAGGTACGAAAATTTCCAATTTTTAATGGTATGGGCTCTGTTACTGATTTTATTAATGAAGTTGATTCAACCATCTCGGAAATAAACAAAGTGCCCTTACTAGACATCGCCCTCCAAGCGATGTCAACAAGGTGGTGGTGCTCTCACCGCAACCATCTTAGAAAGTGGCAAGAGGTTAAGACAACATTGGTGGCCAGATTTGGGTATTCAAAGGACTTCCCACCCAATTTCACTAAATATCGAGGGAATAATGACCCTCAGCAACACCTACAAGATTGTAAAGCCAGATGGATCAGAGAAGGACTTCCAAAAAACTTGTGGGTGCATAGCTTCGTCCACACTTTGAGGACATTTATGTAGGCTTTGTACGTGAAGGAGGCAATAAGAAGACATACTGGTGAATGGGATTGCATGGCAGCTCAATTTATCAGTGATTTTTCCTTCACCAATGATGACGAGAGTATAACAGCTACTCTACAAGCCATCAAAAGGGTCTTTCTCTTTGTATCTCGGCTTACTGAGGGCTACCTGGACCAGAATGCCTTCAATCATATGTATGAATCGAGATTCCATGAAGTTGTGGCTTGCAAAAAAAAAACCTAGAACCTAATGGGGATGATTTAGAGGAATTAAGGAACTTAGCGTTTAAGGAATTTAAAGGGGAGCATAGCGTCCAATATGGGCTTGCAACCACTGGTCCATAGCTACTACCTCTAAAGTTGTGGAAACACAATATCAGTACTAAGGAGAAGCCAAAATTAGCTCCAATCGGAGACTACTGGGATGAGCAAACTACTAAAGAAACTTTTTATCTCCGAAGGGAATACGAAGACCTACTCCCTTCATATGTTGTGGAGCTTAAAGGGATTAGGGGGGATCTAGGTGAGATGAAGATTGAGCTTAAGCCAGATGTGAGGCCAGTGAAAAACCAACTATGTAGATTGAACCCGAGGGTAAAGGAGAAGGTGAAAAGGGAAATTGATAAAATGATCGCAGTGGGACTTATTTTCCTAATCGACGAGGCTGATTGGGTCAATCCAATTTTCATACAGAACAAAAAAGACTCTGAATAAATCCGAGTTTGTGTGGATTACAGGTGTCTGAACAATGATTATGTTCATGATGCTTTCCCTACCCACTTCAGCGATGAAGTCCTAGACAATGTGGTAGGTAACGAGGCCTACTCTTTCATAGATGGAATCTCTGGTTACCACCAAGTCTGTATTGCAGAGGAGGATAAGAATAAAACCACATTCACGACCAAATGGGGGTCTTATGCCTACCATGTCATACCCTTTGGACTTGAGAACTAGTCGGTCGTGTTTTCGAGGATTATAATCATTGCCTTTCAGGAATATATTCACAAGTTTTTGGAGGTTTACATCGATGATTGGAAAGTCTACAGTTTATTAAAAGGACGCTCCAGTTTGCTCTAAGTGATGTTTAACCACTGTAGACAGCTGTAAATATCATTAAACTTTAAAAAGTGAATTTTTGTTGTCCCTTTCGAAACACTTATGGGGCATATAGTCTGTAAAGAGGGCATCGATCTTACTAAGGTTGTGGTAATCTTTAATATGCCGCCGCCGACAAGTGTTAAGCAGCTAAGATCCACCCTCAGTCACACAGGAAATTACTGCACGCTCATCTGCAACTATGCCTTGATCACTGCACCACTGGAAAAGTTGTTGAAGAAATTTGTAAGGTTTGCATGGTCCGATGGATGTGAAGTTTATTTCAATATATTAAAGGAAAATATGACAAGTGCACCAATCCTAGTATATATGGATTGGAACAAGCAATTCCATGTCCATATCGATGCATCTAGAATTGCTTTGGGAGATATTTGGTCTCAGCCTGTAGATGACAACCTCGATCACCCGATCTACTTTGCTATTAGAAAATTGTCCACAATAGAAAGGAACTATACCACAACTAAGCATGAAGCGCTTGTGATGGTGTACTCACAACAAAAGTTTCAACACTACCTTATGGGGGGTTGTTCAAGTTATTTACTGATCACTCTGCCCTAAAGTACTTAGTGAATAAGCATGTACTCGAAGGAAGGATTTATAGGTGGCTTCTGTTGTTCCAGGAGTTCACATTCGAAGTAAACATCAAGCTAGGAAGGTTGAATGTGGGTTTGGATCATCTTTTCCGGATAGAGTCGGGTGAAGCTGGGGGGTCAGTAGATGATCAACTGCCAGATGTTGAATTATTACTAGTTGAGACCATACCAAACTACTTGGAGGACATTGCATTATTACTAGCCATAGGAAAATGCTTAAAGGAGTAATAGTGACACATCGAAGGCACATGGTAGTTTGAGTTGCAGACTACCAATTGATCATAGGACATTTATATAAGATGGGCCTTGACAAGATATTACAATGGTGTGTTCTTGACCATGAGAAACGATATGTACTATGGGAACCATTTGAGAGTTGCGCGTGGACATATGAGCGGAAAGGCCACCATGAGAAAAGTGCTACAGGAAGGACTCTTGTGGCCACACTTTTCCGAGATGCAAGAAATACGTCTAGGAATGTTATGTTTTCCAATGAGTGGGAAAGCCATCGTGCTAGGATGAACTTCCCTTGCAACCGGTACGGGAACTTCATGCATTCGAGAAATGGGTGGTAGAATTTGTGGGACCCATTAATACACCTACGTATCACTCCCATGCTAGGTACATTATCATTGCCACATATTACCTTACTAGATGGGATGAAGCTACACCGGTTAAATATTGCACTATAGACATGGCCACCAAGTTCATCTTCGAAAATGTTATCACTCGGTTTGGGTGCCCCCACAACCTCAGAAGTGATTGAGGGACCCACTTCTTTAATAAGATTATCGCCTCGTTGTTGCAGAACTTTATGATCCAACACCATAAGAGAAGCCCATACCACCCATAAGCAAATGTCATTGTGGAAGATTTTAACAAAATCCTAAAGAGAGGCCTCACCAAGATATGCTTTGCTAATTGAGACGACTAGGACGAGCGGGTGTTGACCACATTATGGGCCTATCGAACAACCGTCAAATTCCTACACAAGTATACGCCCTTGCAACTTGTTTATGACGAGAAGGTGTAGTACTCATCGATTTCATCATCCCCAGCCTTTTCATTACACGACCCACTCACATGTCAGAAGATGAATCAATTATAAAGCACTTGGACAAGCTTTGGGAGTTGGACGAAGCCAGATTATTGGTGAATTTCTACCAAATAGTTGAGAAGTAAATCAGAAAGCATGGCACGACCGACACATAAAGCGAAAATCCTTTGCAGTGGGGGACCAGGTTTTCTTATACAACAGTAAGTTCCTAAAACATCCCAAAAAGTTGAGAATGCCTTGTTTAGGACCATTCATTGTTGTGAAAGTAAAAGAATTGGGATCTATCAAAATTGCGCAACTGGATGGAGTCCTATTGCCAGGTTGGGTAAATCACGCACACCTAAATCCCTTCCATGGCACAACCAATTCCCCATCAAACTGATTTGATCTCCGAAAGGGGATCGTAGTTAGGTCTAGGTAGAGTAACTCAATTATTTTAGTTGGGTCAGTCTCTTCAATTGCATAAGTTATTTTAGTTTTTCAGTTATTTTATTCGCTTCATTTATGAATAAATTTTCATATGCTATTTTAGCCGCATCAAACACCAATACATCTATCTCATCTATTCTAGTTTCTTTAGTCGAATGCCTCCCTGTGAAACTACTTCTAGTCGGGGATTCGCACATGGCAGTTGCCTTATCCATAATAATTAGTAATAATTCCCTGCGTCATTTCGAATTTGAGCTCAATCTCTCATGTAATATCCCTGACACGATATGGTCATCAACTTCTAGGAACCTGCCATCATATCATCAAAATTAACCATCATTCCCACTTTCCTTTTTAGTTTTTGCGTCATCTAGGTCAGTTCCAGGTCACAATCATTGTCATTGCCATGATTTCAATCGAGTATAGAAAGTTTTCATATTAATTAGTTAAGTGGTCTAATAAAAAATGTTGTGTCAAGTCTTTCTATTTAGTTTGCATGACAACGATAAGTTCTTTAGTAGTAAAGCATAAGTGGTACTGGTCAAATAGCCCAGTTTGCAGTCTGTGTTGAATTTCCTCGGTCCTTAGCCCAATTCAAACCCCCCTATGTCTGTGGTGTATAATTGTTAAATTGCAACCATGACTAAGGTCTCCATAACCTTTGTTCCCATGCCTGAATCTAGGCCCCACTATGGAAAATATGACAAGGCCACCCTTGTGGATAGTGACCTCTTAGACTCTTTCCATTTCCCCACGCTCAAGAAGGAAGTTTTTACAGAAGTCGTACCCAAGTTAGATGGAATCCAGTCATCTATAATCAAAGAGGATTTCAACGGCCTCTAGAGGTCGACATTGCTAAATTTGTGAAGTTTACTAGTGTTTGGCACTTAGGGAGCAACAATGTGATGTACCAAATCCCTCATCTGCTGAATGCATGTAGGTTCTCTATGTCTTGACGAGGAATACCTCATACATGCCAGTGACATTCAATGACTAATAGGACTATTTGCTACAAGAGCCACAGTGTCATCTGCATTCCATAATACTTCCAAGTGAGGAAAGAAGATAGATGAAAACAACTACTACAACAAGTATGATACTTAACGTGGTGGTAGGGGAGCCCTTATTGAACCAATTAACAATCTTGTCATAAAATTTTCCTACGATAAAATTGTTGGAAAACTAATTAGCCATTACTCAAGGGCTGAGTGCACCTTGGACACCATTTTAGTAGCAGAATCTTGTGAGCAAGGTGCACAGTTAAATTGGTGCAGTTATCTTTTGCATGAGCTCTTTGAAGCCTGTGAAGATGTGTACAAGAGGGAAACATATTTTATATCTGGATATCTTGTTGTTTCCTTAGCTATGATGAAGTGGTGCCCACTGAAAGGCAAAGAGATAGCACCAGTTGCTGAAGATCATCCCCTTACACTTAGATACTTACCATGGCATACTTCAAGGGACCCCAACAACGAGGAAATTAGTGACGCTTCTTTCACTGGATGGTATGAAAATATGTTAGTTTCCACCAAATCCAGGCCCAAGATCCCACTATTTCTCCTAGATGAATATTCGCGGGAAATATGGTTCAATTTAATTCATGGAAGCACCTGGATTCACCCTAAGTACGTCAACCCAAACACGTTCCAGATGCGTGCTTAGGCCTTTGTTCTCTCAGAGGAGGCATTCCATACTAAAGTCATATCCTGGCCTAGAGTTGTTGGAGAAGTTTGGGATGGAAAGATGACATATTCTTTCGAAGGGATGTTTCCTAAGCCACTACCTGGTGAAACTCCTTCTGCCTCCTGGAAGCGATTGTAGAGGAAATTCTCAATCCAGTCCTGAAGAAGCTCGAGACAACAATGATGGCCTTTCGTAATACTATAGAGGATCTCAGGGCATCAATAATTCCTTTCCCTTCATTTTCTGAATTTATCAATGTTAGTCCAATTGTTGCCTTGACTTATAGCCCAACCATTGCTTTAATTCCCTCCATGGGCCCTCATTCTCATATTGATCCCACCATCTGGAATACTTGTCTGCTTGCCACCAGGCCACCATCAATTCCCAAGAAACCGATTAAATTTACCTCTGCTCAAGTGGTTGATCTCACTAACGAGGAACCAAAATCCCATATTAGCACACCAATCACTAAGGAAAACCTGTCGTCCACATCCATCCACCCAAACAGACACAACCTCACCCACCATCTCAGACATTCCTCCATCTGGAAATCTTCTCGGTGGTGAGGTGGAAATGGAACTGGACTCGATAATCTAGTCCATTACGAACACTACAAATGAAGCACTTGCAGTTCCCCCTACAAACACAAAATTAATTAATACATCTATGTTATATTCACTACAAACACCGAGCCTACTAACGAAAATTGGTCAGCCTATCAACTCTGAGAACTTAGGCACAAAAACCATACGCACCTTGCCCCTAACATCCAACCCCGCCCCCCTATCACCACCGCATTCCAGCCCAGACCATATCAGTATTCACACCACAGATCCCACACAGTGGGAGACCTCACTCCAAGGAAAGTCTGAGAAATTAGTTGTAGCAGCCAACCACTACAAAGTCGGTTCCCTACACCTACTATTATGACTCTTTTCGACCTTAAAAGTTGGTCGTTGTCTCAATTGTTTACTTTTATTCAACTGGATGCATTATAAGCAGAGGTGTTGCACAACAATCTGACAGACAAACATGAGTATCAACAACAACAACTTCTTTCTATTCCAGTCGAAGGAGATCAAATTCTTCAGGAGAAGCAAATGCTACATAAATAGATCAATGAAATCAGTGAAAATTTCAAGGATCTTTGTCCTTCAGTTGCCAAAATAGTAACAAATGCACCAAAGTACTTTTCGGCCTGCACTCTATCATAATATTGCGATCATATCAAAAATGCTCGCACTAACCTTTTTTAAAAAACAAAGATCTCAAAAGAACTATTGTTGCCACCCAAAGGGAACTACCGGATCTAGCAACCCAGTATGTTAGTGAGATTGAGCAAAAAATCGCGGAAGCACCTTGTTTGAAAACCTCTATTATCCAGGCTATGAGGGAAGCTAAAGAAATATTAGCTCAAGTTAGAGACTGGTCAAGTTGCATTGCAAAGAAAAATCAACTGATCTACCCCTTGTGCCAACAAGCTAATCAGCTATTCAACCAGGCCATGGCAACCTAAGACCTCAACCAGTAAAAGGATATTTTAGCACAGGCGGATGTCCTCGAAAACCAGATCCAGTTAATTGAGGAAAAATCACGCGAGACAAAGGCTCAACTTCGTGACCTTAAGCCACCAACACAGGTCCACTTCTAGAAGCTACAACAGATCAACACAGAGGAAAAAACTCAATGGGATTCCCTCCTCACAACATGCCCTGCTCAACCAACAGTTGAAATCACAACACAGTTCATCAACCAAGCGATCACCCTCATAGATCCATGGAAAGTGACACTTGTTGAGTACACATAGTTCAAAATAGTAGCCATCCAATTTGTCCCAAAGTTGGGTCCTTCATTTGAAGGAACAAACAAAGGAGGAGCAACACTAGTGGGAGCCCCACAACAACAATAAGCACCAACAACGCCAAAAAATGATTGACTCAGGGACTAATCAATTGACTATGGTCAGGGCCTGTTGGGTCCTTCATTTTGGGGACAAAGTTTTGTCATGTTTGACGTTTTGACCATATTTTGACTAAGCATGACTGATGGAAGGTCGTGGAGGAGGAAATCGTGGAAGGAGAAGGAATCTACTAAAGTCTGGAAGTTTTAGAAGATAAACCAAGGAAATCAAGGCACATGTAGTCATAGTCGAGCAACAGAAGCAGCCAAAAAGG
The DNA here is from genome assembly GCA_031772625.1 of Pinus tabuliformis. Taxonomy (NCBI): domain Eukaryota; kingdom Viridiplantae; phylum Streptophyta; class Pinopsida; order Pinales; family Pinaceae; genus Pinus; species Pinus tabuliformis. The sequence goes on along the minus strand of CM062817.1, from coordinate 926,780,740 downwards.
AAAGGTAGGAGCATATGAGGAAGAAAGAAACGGTCTAGGTAAGAGGAGTGCTTAAAAGCTGAAGGAAAAGCCAAAATGAGAGAGAGAGGAGTGTATTGAAATGTTGTCACGGAGCATATTGGGCTTGCATGACTCTCTAATCACCTAGTCTCCTATTAGATTATATTCCTAGTTCTTGTTCTATGGAGAAGGCATCTGAGCCTAAATGTAATGATGTAATGTTGGTTGAAATTAATGGAAGAGAAAGCTGCAGGGATGTTTGATGGCCTACTTGTGTTGGTTTTATGTTACCCCCTTTAAAATTTTATTATTAATGCATGTGCATATTCTATTTTCTTATGGATGCTTTGGTTGTTGTCTTCTGTAATGATTATATGTAAAATGCCATAGTTCTAAGTTTGAAGAGTATCGGTAACCTTTGTGTGGTTCCTCCTGATACCTGGTTTCAATCCCTTAACTGAGTAAGGTTGCAGCTTGCTTAGGGTGAGACACCTTATTCTTCTTAAGTAAGGTGAAAATGTCGGTGCCACTCTAGACTACGATGGACTCTTTGTTGGCCCCTATGCCCGAACCCAGGGTCTCTACCTGTCCATTATTTTTTCGCCAACAGAATCAAATGAAATATAGATTCAAACCAAAATATAGAGATATGATGAAACGTAACTTCAATTAATAAATAGCAATTGCTAAAAACTATTTACATATATAAGAGAAACAAACAAGCTCAGGCGATGGTATCTCATCTTTGAGAAGATATGTGGCGACTATATTTCTTTCGAACTGTGTTACAATGAGGCTCGAAGACCTTCTTATTATCAAGAGAAATAATGGAAAACCATAAACATCAAAAAACCTAACCCTAGGAGATGAAGTGCCAAAATTTTATGGGCCCCGTTGGGATTAGTCGGAACACCAAATTCCTGGGGTCATAATTTGGGCTTATTATCTTCGTTTGGCACACATGATACCTTGTTAGAAAGATAAATTTGAAGACAACAAAATTTTCCAACAAGTGCCTAATCTTGGGGCTATCAACTTGGTGCATTTTCCAAAATAACGTCGTTTAGGGTCTCAAAATGGCTCTGGAAGTTTAGGACTCAAAAAATATCCAAAAATAAAAGTTATGCTAGAATTAAGGAAATTGAAAGTAAACAGTGTTGGGGGTCCAAGTGTAATAGGCAGGTGGCCACCAATATCCACCTGGATCATGGGTTGGCAATGATTTTAGTGGGTCTTGACTTTCAAAATTCCTATCAAATCCATCATTATCAAAAAAGGATTTATCTTTTTCCACTAAACTTTAGATTATGAAAGAATACCTTTCAAGTGTAGGAGATGCCATAAGAATGTTCCCTATGTTAATATAGAAATTAGTAGGTTAAAAAAGTATCTTATTCTATCAAAGAACAACCTCCCCTTGTATCAAAAAATTCTCCTTTGACATCATTGCATGTCTCCTTAATGGAAAACCCCCCCAATCCTAGACTCGCTTGCAAAAACAATATCATTGGAATAGAAGATATCTCTTAAGTCCCCTTAGCTCAAAAAGGAGAGTTTTTTTGCATAGATTAATACTCGCTCCTCCCACCATTCTCCTATAGATTTCTTTGGCATATTAAATTTAGCTTTTGGGAGGCTAACATAGAGGTCATATTGAATTTGTTCATGAGGAATTTTTGTCCAACCTATTAGGGTTATGTTGTGGCAAGACAACAACCCCCCATTTTTTATATAGTTCATAATAAAAATGGGGACCCTTTGAATTTTATTACTTTGTATTTAAGTTCCTTTTAGATGTTATTCCCCCCTGACTTCCTACCTTTTCCTTATTTCTTTATCCTTTGCATTTTGTATCTAAAGCATTTCCTTGTTTTATGTCGTCATGTATATCATTTTCCCCTTTATATTAAACCCATTATTGAAACTTTGCCTTCTCTTAAAAGACATTGTAAAACCAAAAAATCATAAGTATAATCACAATGCATAGGCAATGTCAAATAATGTGCATTTTCACGTTCCCCCAAGACATAATTAGTGCCCTCTGTCTATAATGATTAACATTGAAAAGGAACCCTTTGCAAACTCTCCTCAAGAAGAAGGCCTCTATACTCTGCTGCCTACTCCTAGTCGACCTTGGGAATCAATCTCCATGGATTACATGTCATGCCTTCCTTCTACTAAGCATGGCAACGACTGTGTTTTTGAGGTCGTCGATAGATTCTCGAAGATGGCCATTATGGCGGCCTACAAGAAGAATATCACAGCAGAAGCCACTGCTAAACTCTTCTTTGAACAAGTGTGGGTACACTTTGGGATCCCATAGTCTATCATCTTAGATCGGGACAACAGGTTCCTCAGTACATTTTAGTTCTGTTGGAAATACCGAGAGTTGGGGGGGGTGAATCAGTATTTTCTTTCAGTTGTTATTATTACCAGTTTAATTCTTCACAATTTAAATAGAGAAATGTATAAGTATAATTTTATTGAATAAAATAAAAAATACAATATAAATGTGTTCCAAGCTCCAACTTGGTTTTGATGAGGCTCTGACCTCTAGGGCTTCGACCCTATCTTATCAAGGCACCAACCTTGGATTTAGGAGCACCAACTCCAAGGACACCAATCCTTCCAATTTTGAGGTATCAACCCCAAGGGCTCCGACCCTATCTTTAAAGATGAATCAGGTCAAAAAGATTGTCCTCCCACTCTGTCTTCAGCTTCCTTCTTCTCTCGACCTTCGGCTTCTACTGCACCTTCTACGTCTGCCAAACCTTTGGCTTCTACTGCACTTTCTGCATCTGCCAGACCATCGGCTTCTTATGTTTATTCCAGTTCACAAGTTGTAAACTTTCCTTATTCTCTATGATAGATGCCTGATATGACTCACTTAAATGAATCGTTTCAACTTGTATATATATATGTGTGTGTGTGTGTGTGTGTTTGTGTGTGTATTAGTTTTTCCAATGAATCGAAACGACTCATTCAAAAGGTGAAGAGGCCAACTTGTCTATTAAAATTATATATCGGAGAGTCTTTTATCCATAGACTTGATTTTTCACGGAAACCATATAAGAGCTGCTATACCCACATGGAGGTCCAACATGCCATGTCATCACCTTTAATCCCACAATCGCAACTTTTGGAGGTTTGCACATGACATAGTCGATTCCCCTACTACCGACAGAGCAGATGTGATATTTCTTTAGGGTGTGTTGTAATAGGACCATCGAGTCCGCAACTTAGTGAATTAAAGCCCAATCACTTTATGACCTGATATCCATTGGATATAAAAGGCCATCAAATCTACGGCTCGCAGGACTCCAGCAAGCACGCGGATTAACAATGGCTTATCCCCGCATAGTTGACTATGACCGAAAAGTTTGAAAATGAGATTGACGGCTAAGAGTGAATGCGGGACTTCAACCACGATCATGAAATCTGTACACTCCTACCTCCCGCAGTTGTTGATCACTATCAATCTAACAGTCCAGATCTATTCCTCCACCATTTTCTTCTGCCATTAATATCCGTCGATCTCAAGGATCTGACAGTTCTTGTTCATCGTCACTTCATTTCTTTGACCTTCTCGATATTATATACAGCTGGTACGATTTCTCCGATAACTCCATTTATGCTCCTCCATTGTTTTCTTCTTTACTCCTCAGTTCCACTGTTTCTATTATGTTTGTATTCAATCCTTGGTTCCTCCATGAGCAGTATTATGATCAAAGGGCATCAATGGGAAACCACACATGTCACAAGAATTTTCCATCACAAACACCGCTATATTGACATCATTGACAACCTGGATTAACAATCTCCCCCTTTGTCATTGATGGAAATATGCTTCTTCTCTCCGCCTTTGACATCAACGGAAAAGGAGTGCACAAGGACTCCCCCTGTCATGCAACATCTTTATGAATCAACTTAATGTGATGCTAGAGAAATAACCCCCATCTTTTGGCGAAGATGTTCAAATGCTTCTTGAGGAAAAGGTTTTGTGAAAATATCAGCTATCTTCTCCTTAGTATTGATATATTCCAAGTTGATGTTTTGTTCAGCTACTTGTTCACGAAGGAAATGATACTTGATTGGTATATGTTTGGTCTTTGAGTGCATCGCTGGATTTTTGCTGAGAGTAATAGCACTTGTGTTATCACAATAGATGGTGATTGGTTGATTGGTACCTATGTTGACATCTTTCAAAGCTTCCTTCATCCATAATATTTGAGTACAACAATTTGCAGTAGCTATATACTCGGCTTTAGCTGTAGATAGTGATATGGATGTTTGTTTTTTGCTGAGCCAAGATACTAGACAATCTCCCAGGAAGAATGCATTTCCGCTAGTACTTTTTGATCATCGACACTTCCGGTCCAATCAGCATCGGTGTATGCAATCACAGTAGGAGTTGAGCTATTAGGGTACCAGAGACCAAAATCAGGAGTTCCTTTCAAGTATCTGAGAATTCTTTTTACAGCCAACAAATGGGATTGTTTAGGAGCTGATTGAAATCTTCCCACCATTCCTACTACTTGCATAATGTCAGGTCTCATAGCAGTTAAGCATAAGAGGGCTCCAATTATTGACCTGTAATGAGTTGCATCTACCGGAGGAGAGTCATCATCTTTGCTTAATCTGCAATCTGTGGTCATAGGTGTGTTCATGGGTGCACAGTCTTCCATTCCATATCTTTTAAGCATGTCTTTAAGATATTTTGCTTGAGATATGAACATGCTTGCCATGGTTTGAGATATTTGTAGTCCAAGGAAGTAAGTTAACTCTCCTATTGTCGACATGTCGAACTCTTTTGACATATTTTGAGCAAACTCATGGATCATCTCATCATTATTACTAGCAAAAATTAGGTCATCAACATAGACAAGAGTGACTAGTAACTTATCCTCATCCATCTTTATGTAGATATTACTTCCCGCCACTCCCTTCATGAAGCCTTGTTGTTGTAGATAGTGATCCAATCTTGCATACCAAGCTCTAGGAGCTTGTTTCAACTCATATAATGCCTTTTTCGACTTACAAACAAAGTCTTTTCCTTCTGCTAGATTAAACCCTTCTGGTTGCTCCATGTAGACTTCTTCCTTGAGTTCCCCATTCAGAAATGTTGATTTTACGTCCATTTGATAGATTTTAAATCCTTTTCAGAAAGAAAATTCCAAGAACATCCTTATAGATTCCACACGAGCTACTGGTGCAGAGGTTTCTTCAAATTCGATTCCTTCATTTTGTGAATAACCTTTACAAACAAGCCTTGCCTTATTTCTGATGATTTGTCCATCTTCATTCATTTTGTTCTTGAACACCCACTTGGTTCCAATTAGATTTTTATCCTTTGGACGAGGTACCTGTTCGCATGCCTCATTCATTTCGATTTGAGACATTTCTTCTTCCATGGCTTTTACCCAATGAGGATCCTTACTTGCTTTAGTAAATGTTTCTGGTTCTATCATAAATAGGAGAGCAACATCATTTTTCTTTGGTGTACTTGTCATCCTTCTTCAGGTTTTCATCCCTTCACCTACATTGCCAATAATCTTCTCTTCTGGGTGATGTTTTTGGAGAAACTTCATCTTAGAAGGGGTTTGGGATGGTTCTTTTTCCTTGTGTTTTTCTTGATCTTTTTCCTCTTTTTCAAGTTCTTCAATGAGAGGGTCAACTTCATGATCTTCAATTTCTTTTTCTGGAAGGTCTTCATCAATCTTCACATCAATGCTTTCCACTATTTTCCGTAGTCGATTATTGTAGCACTTGTAGGCTTTTCTCCTTGTAGAATATCCAAGGAATATTCCTTCGTCAACCCGAGAATCAAATTTTCCTGGTGAGTCATCATTGATTTTTATGAAGCACTTGCTTCCAAAAATCTTGAAGTATTTTACTGAAGCAGGTCTTCCTTTCCATAATTCATAAGGATTCTTCTCATTATTTGGTCTTAGTTGAGTTCGATTCAAGGTATAAACAGTTGTCCCGACTGCTTCTCTCCAAAATTTTGGCTGCAAGTCAGATGCTATTAACATTGTTCTTGTCATTTCTTGAACTGTTTGGTTTCTTCTTTCAATTACCCCATTCTGCTTGGGTTTTCTGGCAGCAGAGAGTTCTCTTTTGATTCCATGTTCTTTATATAATTCATCAAATTATTTTGATGTGAATTCTCCCCCTCTATCCATTCTAAGACATTTAATATTAGAATCCTTTTCATTTTCTACAAGATCTTTAAGATTCTTAAAACACTCAAATGCTTCGGATTTATATTTTATGGAATATACCCACATCATTCTAGTATAGTCATCAACAAATAAAGCAAAGTACCTTTCTCCTCGGAGTGCCAGAGTTCTAGTTGGTCCACATAAATCAGCATGGATGACCTCCAAAGGTTTTGATGTAGAAAACTCCTTGGTCTTGTGGTTGGTTCTAGTTTGCTTTCCATGTTGACATGGACCACATACTCCTTGATTTGGATTGAATAACTTTGGGATGTTTCGTACTGCATTAATCTTGCTAATATTGATCAAGTTATCGAAACTTGTATGTCCAAGTCGCTTGTGCCACATGCAACTTTCATCTGTTTGACTTAAGTAACATTTATCTTCTTGAATTTTGTTCAAAATGTAGATGTTATCTAATTTTCTAACTCCTTTCGCCACAAGTTCCCCTGAGGAAGATTTCATTATTTCACAATCTTTAGTGCTAAAGACAAAATTATGTCCTTGATCATAGATTTGGCTAACACTCAAGAGATTGTGTTTGAGCCTGTTTACTAGAAAAGCATTTTGAGCCTTTCCTTTTCCATTAATAAGGGTAACAGTTCCTTTTCCAACAATTTTGGCAGATCCACTTCCAAAGGATACATTTCCTTCCTTTTTGTTCAATGAGACAAACTTCCTTTTGTCCCTTGTCATATGTCTGGAGCACCCACTAGCCACAAACCAATGATTTTCATCACTGTGAGCACATAGATCTAGGCCACATTTATCCGTGTTGGGATTCTCATTTTTTGCTTCTCTTTTTTTGAGGGGGAAATTTTGTTCATTATGTCCATAATCATTACATAATGAGAAAATTGGATCAAATTTTGCCAAGGGATCAAAAGAGTTGTAGGTCTTGATTTTTCCTTGCCCTTTGAGACCATATGGTTTGTTTGTTTGATCCTTCAATTTTGGTGTTTCATTCTTACGGGCCATGCAATGTTTAGCTTGATGACCAAAATTTTTACAATAAAAACAATGCCCAAAAAAGATAGTTTTGTACCTATTGTAATAGCCATGATTTCAATCAACATTCTTCCTTGGAGTTACTCTCTCTTCATTCTTTGGATTTGAGATGGGCATTTGATGAAATAATCTCTCTTCTTTTGGGTTGCTGGAAAGTATGTCGGCATAGATTTTCGCATTATTCTTAGTACTTGATGATTCTCCTTTAAAACCTATCTCAGATTTTTCATGTTGAGGTTTTTCATCATTTAGAATAATGTCAAGTATTTGAGAGCTTTCCCAACCCTTTTTGACTTGATCCAATTCCTTCCTCAGAGATACTATTTCGGCTTCATGTTCTTCACAAATTTCTTCTTTTTCTTTTAGCTTATTTATCAAGAGGTCTTCCCTTATTTTTGCTTCCTCGTTTTCTACCTTGAGAGAAATGATTTTATTTCGTTGTTTCTCATTTTCTTCAATGGCAGTCATTAACAATTCATATGCATTTCCTTGTAGACCTGAATCATCATCATTTGTGAATGCCATGAATAATACTTCTTGGCTTCCAGCATGGTCATTTTCTTCATCTGATTCATCAGTACCTCCTTTGCGATGAGGGAAATGATTAGTTGATTTCTTTTTTATGACTACAAATTCACCTTCATCAAACTCATCTTGCTTAGAGAAAAAATTCTTCTTATTGAACCCTTTTTTTTTGTATACCATCCTTTTAGAATTTTCCTCACCATCACTATCATGCTTAAGAGGACATTTTGCAGCATAATGACCTATTATTCCACATTTGAAACAAATAAGAGGGTACTTACCTTTTAGCTTAGATCCTTTCTTTAGTCTTTGTACAAATTTCGCCAATTCGGATTCAACGTCAGAGTCATCACTACTGGTATCCCATTCTTTCCCCTTTCTTGATTTTGAGGCCTTGAATGCTGCATCTTTGGAATTTGGGCTTCCTTTTCTCATCTCATAGGCAATGAGGATTCCATGAAGTTCATCCATCTTGAGAGTATATAGGTCCTTCATTTCTTCTATAACACTCACTTTGGAGTCAAATCTGTCTGGGAGAGATCTTAAGACCTTTTGAACAATAGTGCGTTCTTCAATGTTTTCTCCTAATCCTTTAAGAGAGTTGACCACTTCAACTACTCGGAGAAAGTATGATGCAATATCTTCTTCATCATCCATTTTCAGACTTTCAAATTGTCTTCTATGAGTTTGAAGCTTTGCCTTCTTAACTTTGGAGTCCCCATCATATAAGCTAACTAGCTTATCCCATACTTCTTTGGCCGAGTCACAATTCATGACTTTTGTAAATTTAGAATCAGTGATTCCACTAGTGATGGAATTTAAGGCTTTTGCATTTGCAATGTAAGCTTTCCTTTTGTCTTGATCTGTTGGAAGAGTGGAAGGAGTTGTGTACTCATTTAAAACCGAATGCCAAACTTCAATTCCAAGGGACATTAAGTAGTATGACATTTTTTTTTTTTCAAAAACCAAAATTTGTGCCATCGAACAGAGGAGGTCTTCCAGACACTTCTTGATTTCTCATTGTGACTAAGAATCCTTCTTCTAGCTATTAGGCTGATATGAAGAAGCTAGCTCTGATGCCAATTGTTGGAAATACCAATAGGGGGGGTGAATTAGTATTTTCTTTCAATTGTTATTATTACCAGTTTAATTCTTCACAATTTAAATAGAGAAATGTATAAGTATAATTTTATTGAATAGAATAATAAATACAATATAAATGTGTTCCAAGCTCCAACTTGGTTTTGATGAGGCTCCGACCTCTAGGGCTTCGACCCTATCTTATCAAGGCACCAACCTTGGATTTAGGAGCACCAACTCCAAGGACACCAATCCTTCCAATTTTGAGGTATCAACCCCAAGGGCTCCGACCTTATCTTTCAAGATGAATCAGGTCAAAAAGATTTTCCTCCCACTTTGTCTTCAACTTCCTTCTTCGCTCAGCTTTCGGCTTCTACTGCACCTTCTACGTCTGTCATACCTTCGGCTTCTATTGCACTTTCTGCATCTGCCAGACCATCGGCTTCCTCTGTTTCTTCTAGTTCACAAGTTGTGAACTTCCCTTATTCTCTATGATAGATTCCTAATACGCCTCACTTAAATGAATTGTTTCAACTTATATATATATATATATATATATATATATATATGTATGTATATATGTATATATATATAGATATAGATATAGATATAGATATATATATATCTATATCTATATCTATATCTATATCTATATCTATATCTATATATATATATATATATATACATATATACATATACATATATACATATATACATATATATATATATATATATATATATATATATATATATATATATATATATAGATATAGATATAGATATAGATATAGATATAGATATATATGTATATATATATATATATATATATATATATATATATATATATATATATATATATATATGAGTTTTGCCAATGAATCGAAACGACTCGTTCAAAAGGTGAAGGGGCCGACTTGTCTATTAAAATTATATATCGGAGAGTCTTTTATCCATAGACTTGATTTTTCACAGAAACCATATAAGAGCTGCTATACCCACATGGAGGTCCCACATGCCACGTCATCACCTTTAATCCCGCAATCGCAACTTTTGGAGGTTTGCACATAACATAGCCGATTCCCCTACTACCGACGAAGTGGATGCGATATTTCTTTAGGGCGTGTTGTAAAAGGACCATCGGGTCCGCAACTTAGTGAATTAAAGCCCGATCACTTTATGACCCGATATCCGTTGGATATAAGAGGCCATCAAATCTACGGTTCACGGGACTCCATCCAGCACGTGGATTAACAATGGCTTATCTCCCCGCAGTTGACTGTGACCGAAAAGTTTGAAAATGAGATTGACGGCTAAGAATGAATGCGGGGCTTCAACCACGATCAAAAAATATATACACTCCTACCTCCCGCAGTTGCTAATCACTGTCGATCTAATGGTCCAGATCTATTCCTCCGCCATTTTCTTCTGCCATTAATATCTGTCAATCTCAAGGATCCGATAGTTCCCATTCATCGTCACTTCATTTCTTTGACCTTCCCGATATTATATACTGCTGATACGATTTCTCCGATAACTATGTTTATGCTCCTCCGCTATTTTCTTCTTTACTCCTCGGTTCCACTGTTTCTATTATGTTTGTATTCAATCCTTGGATCCTCCATGAGCAGTATTATGATCAAAGGGAATCGATGGGAAACCACACATGTCACAAGAATTTTCCATCACAAACACTACTATATTGACATCAAATGACCCCAAGGATCTTTGTCGTTGGACCCCATGTGATAGTGCATCATTTGTCAGGGCATTCTACACCAGGTTACCAAGAATCGAGATAAAAATATCACCTAGAAAACCCAGAAACCAAGGGTACTATAAAATATAGAACCAAATAAAAGTCAAGCCTAGGAAAACTCAAATTTCTGAATTTAGACTTCTATGATCCATACATTATATGCTAAGAAATATTTCGGTGATAATCACATAAGAGAAAATTTTATCGACATGTTTCTAGGAGTTTGTGTAAGCTAATTGTGAAATGGAGTGACTTAGGGGAGGCGAATAAAGGACTCTAGACAAGGTCCAACAACTATAATGAGACAGGGGGACCAAAACCAATGTTCATAACCATTGTGCTCTCGGTACTACATACCATCAACCACAAAAAAAAAAGCTAAACCATTAAAAAAGTTAACAACGCAAAAGGGATCAAACATAGGATGAATTACCCAGTGTTGGTCGGCTCACCAGGATTGAACTTGTGTCACCATGAGGACGAGTTGATGGACGAGTTGATGGTTGTCACCGCCATCCCATACTCGAGTTCTTGTTGTAATTACCATCAACGTCCCAAAGAGATTCTCCCTTGCCATCCTTGGTCTTCTCCCCTTGTTGTTACTCAACGTCCAACACATGCATTGGAGATTAACATCCTTAAAGACTAAATCTCCAGGAATTGCAATGCATGTTGAGGCTAGGCCATGGAAATACACAGTCATTCACACCAGAGTGAAAACACACAATGTGTCACACAAAATTGAATCGTTGTAGTCAAGTTCGAGCTCCACATAGCATGTTTCACAGGGGAATTGTCCCACCTGCAGCGGGGGGATGTCACAAGTGCACTAATTAAACATAGAACCAAGGTCTCCTAACCAAGATCACTCAAATGGAGAGTAGTCTTCCATGTGATTGTGAAAGGTGGTAATAAATATTTGCATGTGTGAATGCATGAGGTGGGTTGACCACACCACACCCCGAATGCGATGGGAGGTGGTGGGGTGGTGGGCTTTCCCCCCTCCATTGTCTCAAACTCCAACACCCCAGTCAAGGATTCACCTCTGTATATAAAAAAAATATTCTTATTTTTTTTAAACCCTAATAATACATATATTTGTGTATACATACAACATTTTTCTTTGATATATATATATATATATAATTTAATTTTTTAATGTAATATGCTAAGCATTGATGTTACACACACACACTAGCCTAGATCCATCTAAATCTAGAGGGATCAAATCATAAATATTTTAAAATATGTAGTTTAATTATTTTAAGTTTTTGTTTTATTATTAGTGAAATATTTATTTGTTTATTTTTATTTTTAAAAGAACATGTGTCAACTCCACATTCAGCCCACATGAAATCACACATTGCTCTCATATTAGGTTGTCGAATGCGTTGAGATCTCGACGCAATAACTTAGGAAAAAATATTGTAAATATTGAATTTTATGTGCTTATTAATTAAATTTAAAAAAATAAAAATAAAAAATAATAATAATAATAATAATAATAAAATAAAAATAAAAATAAAATAAAATAAAAATCATTACTAATATGAATCATTATTTTAAATTATATGGTCAATAATTTATAACTATTATTTATATTATATATATTTCACATTTCTATATTTAGAAATATTTTTATTTTTAGTTAAAATTTATTAAATTTTTATATGTTTACTAAATATACATTCTAAAACATCAATATAGCTCGTTATTATTGCTTTTTGTGGGGTATATTGTATTTCCTTCAAAAGTAAAGATTACAAGATATAACTAAAAAGTTTAATTGATCCACGTGGCTCTAGAAAGGCTCAAAAATCAAATTCTTCAACTCTCAGTGAAATCAAGTATAAGTCATCGATCTTGTCGTTCTGAATCTAGTGGCGCAAACAACACTCAAATCTGAGTTCATATGGCCAACTTATCATCATTAAAAATTTGCAAAGTTACACATGGAAATGGGACTTATCAGGCATACATGACAGCTAACTGGCCAATTGGCCAATGACACATGACATTGTAGTATTGATTTCATAACCCTGCAAAATAAACAAAACAAAACAATATATATATATATATATATATATTAAATCTCATTCCTATAAGACAAAAAAAAATTAATATTAAAATACAAAACTATTTAAAAATATTTAAGGGCGTCTATGTCATTCCCTGTTCCTGTGGGACCCCTTATATTGGTGAGACGGGTCGCTCTATTAATCAACGGATTAGTGAGCATTCAGCTGACTTAAGACATGGTAGGACCAAGTCCTCAGCCCTAGCTGAGCATGCGGGGAAGACTATGCATCATGTTTGTATAGAAGATGCTCAAGTCATTGCCAAAGTTGCGCATTTTCACCATCGCAAATTTAGAGAGGCCCTGGAGATTGAGAAAAGGCCGAACAATCTTAATAGAGATGATGGCTGGAAGATTAGCAGTTGTTGGGTCCCAGCCTTATCTTCCTAGCCTCCTCTTTCCCCTTTTGTTGGTCTTAGGGTTTCTGTCTTCCTTCTCCTCGGGTTATGTTTTTGACGAGTCTGAATGCATGAGTTTTCTGTCATTATGTAATCCCAGGGGTCTTTTATAATTAGATTAGATTTGTTGCATTGATATTTAATTCTTCCTCTGCCCCCCCCCCCCCCCTCTTTTTTAAACCTTATGAGTAATAACATTGTTAATTTATTTAAAATAATTTTAGTGAATAATTATTGATGTTTCAAGGATTATAAATTATTAAATTAATTATAAAAGGTGATGACCCTTAAGTTTAATTGATAATCAAGGAATTATTAAAATTTGATGATATACCAATAACATTGAATTAATGGTTACACATGCACTATAATTATGGTTCTCTTTTTATTAATTTTAATAATATTAAAATTATATATTATTAAGTAAATATAGATTATTTAATGGACCTAATTATCGAAAAGAACTTATTAATTTAATTTCGTTTGGACTTTTACGATTAAATAACTAATAAATATGATTTATTATTTTACCATTGGACCCTTAGATTTAAGCGATTATTTAAATAAATACACAAGTTACCTAGTGTAACCAAACTCTATGAATAATAATAGTTTAATACTATTTATTATAATAATAATAAATAAATATAGGTTAGTTGATGATATGATTTATTGATTGTACCATAATGACCATTATATTACCTTTGGTCCTAGATTTAAACAATTATTAATAAATAAATACACAAGTTACCTTTTGTAACTAATTTCTAACAATAATAATAATTTAATACTATTTATTTATATTTAAATAAATTTGGGAATAATATTGATTGCTTAAAGGAAATGAAGATATAATGACCATTATATTTAATTAATAAGAATTATTGTATTATTCAATTAACGAATAATAATAATAAAATTAAGGGTTTGACTATGATCTTCAAGTCAAAATTAGCCGTTGCAATATAGCCGTTGGAGTCTCTGCATACCCTATTTAATCAAGCTAAACCTGATCAGTTCTTCAACTTGTCCTGACGATGAACCACACTGGTTGGTTCGAAACGCGTCGACAAATGATTGATTATGTGATTTTGCCGAAGATTATCTAAAAAATGTATGTATTAAAACCAACTAACAAAACCTTTACAAAACCCAACGAATATTTTATGGTTATTCGTTATAACCATCCACATATTAAAAACTATGGTGGTAGGAATATAAATATATCAAAACAAAACATATGGTCAAACCATACTTATGGTATATTAACCATATGTCACAAAACGGGTATATGAACTATATAGTTATAACAACATGGTTACACTAAATGGTGATAGCAAACAAGTCATGCGACATAACCATGTGAACGTAATGGGCACAATCAACGAGAAACATGAAATCGTTACATCAACGGTTATAACATGGTACCAAAATGATATGACGGAGTGTCACAGTGGTGGTATGTATGGTTTCAACTTTCAACTATACCAAACGGTGGGCGTAATTTGCACAAAATACACAAAGTCTATAGGGTTGAGCCCTTGACCTCTCTATTTCAAATTAATCAACATCAACCCACTAACCAACATGCGACGGGAGCAATTTGGTAAACTTTGTTGGACGAGTTTTATTTAAACGCTGCTCATTTGTGCAGAACGGGAGCCGAATGGAGGAGCTGAGCATGGAACCCACCAGCAGTGGAACCTTTGTGAGTTGGAACCATGACATAGTTTTAGGACACAGAACCCTGACGTAGGGAATTTTGAGGAATCTTGGAGTTTCCCTTGTCGCTGATTTTTGACCATCGCAGAATCATGCCAGTTTTATACTTAGATTTATTAGAATTTCACAAGGAGTCTAACAGTGTAATCAATTTCCTCATTTAAGAAGCAATTGAAGAATATAAAAGATTCCTTTGAGCATGAAAATGGCAGTTTTAGAACCAGTTGGCTTTATACTCACTCTTATCAGTTTTTCCGAGGAACGTGATGGTGTGATCAATTTCTTCATTTGAGCAACTGAATTTCAGTTAGCCCACAAAAGAGAATCTTTAGGCAATCTTAAAGATCCATAGGGAGCCCAAATTTGACCAAGTCATAAGGGGTCGAGTTTATAGTCAAATTTCACGATTTTTCTCCAGGAATTCAACCGTGTAGTCTGTTTCTTCAGCAGAGGTGTGCATTTTCATGCCATCCCTGGAAGTGGAGGTATAAGATGCATTGATGCCATGTCTTCTTTTGATTTTTGTTGAGATGATGCTTTGATGTTGAGATCCTTGTTTGCTACTATGTTGGAGGATCCTTGTATGCCACTTCATGTGAGAGTTTGATATTTTGTCATGCTAATGGAGAGATTTTATGAGTGATAGTTCTTATAGGAGAACATCTCGTGGAGAGATATGTCACTCTAGTTGAGGAAGTTCTTCCTTGTATTGACAAAGAATGCATCATGTACTCATCATCATCTTGCAACATTTAATAAAGCGACCTCCCCACCCTTGACACCGGGTCTGGAGATGTAACCCACACTAGGTGAACTTTGTTATCAAGTTGTGTGTGTTCTTTGATTTAATGGTTGCCTTTATGTTTCCTCTTCTTTAAAGTATGCGCATGTGGTTTTTCATACACTTTCATATGCAATTCTGTTAACATCACAAAAGTAAAAGGTCTTGGTTAATTTCGGTCGCTGAGAGAATCCAAATCAAGTTTGGTATTAGAGCAGTGTTCTCGTTGATGTAAATTGCAAGTTGAATGATAACCAAAGATTAAACGTGCAACAAGAAAGAAAATGGAGAATCACAAATATCTCTAGGAGGACCTCCTCAAGATGGGACACATGGTAGATATAATGTATGGATATTATGAGGAGAAAATGCCAAAATAGGAACGGGAGAAACAAAGAGCATAGGATGATGCTCCATCTCCATCTTTAGGTGAATATACTTCTTTTTCATCTTTTTTCTCATCATTCAAATGAAGAGATCAATAAGAGCCTTTAAGCAAAGAATGTTGAACTGAGGAGACTTATACAAGAAGAAGAAGAGGAGAGGCAAAGATTGCAGCTTCAATTACGAGCCACGAAAGAGTCCTTGGAAGAGTTGAAGCATAACAAAAGCTTAGTGAATCCATCATCACCTTTTTCGGAATCAATAGTTGAGGTAAATAGTGTTGATAGTTCTTTAATTTCATTTCACATGATGTTATTTCTGTTGGAAGCCTTGAGGTACCCATTTTAGCATCGGGGTACACTGAAAGAGAATGCTCAAAGGTATCAAAAGCAAAAGGTTCTTCATATATGACATCCAATCCAATTCCAAAATCATCAAGGAAAGAGGATGTTGAAAACACATCACAATCTTCCCATGACAATGCACATTATAGAGGAAGAGCTAAGGAAAGCTCTCATCGCCAGGATTGCACCAAAGACAACCAAGAGAGATATAGAAAGTCTCATTATGCTAATGTTCATTTTGATTACAAGCACATTGTTAAGGATGAACATAATTCGTGGCATAAAAAATCATGTAGTTTTTGTGGCTTGTATAACCATGTGGTTGCTGAGTGTTGGAAAAAGATGCCAACAAGAAAGAGGACGATACATGAAAGGCCTTCTCCACATCAAGGCAAAAATAAGGTTAAGTAGGTCTAGAAGAAGAATAATTTTTGTAGTCATTGCAATAGAGGTGGACATCAGAGAGCCATATGTTGGGAGCTCTATCGAAAGCAATGTCTCAAAAATGACAAAGTGCCTGTGCAGGAACTAGTTGGTAAAGTTGTTCAACAAGAAAAACAACTACAAGAATATGATCCATTCACTTTGTTGAGTGAGAGATGGTTTTATAAGATATTGTAGCTTGTCATGGCCACATTTTGTAAATCACATATCATGAAATGATTGTAAAAGTGATGAAGTGTTTACCATCACTTATGAACACAACATAGTGATATTTTTTGCCTTTTTGTTGATAGCTAAGGTATTGGTTTCTATTATGTTTCTAATGTAAAATTGACCAAAGAGTGTGTTATAAACTCTTGGAAAGTATGGAGTTTGCTTGAGTCATGATGGTTCATGTAATTGAACATGTATTTTGCAAGATGTACTATAGGTTTGCATAGAGTACATGTGTATGTTCATCACTTATGGCTCCAAAGGACAAATGTGAAGGAGAAGGAAGTGTGCCCTGTTAGGGCACTTGTTGTGCATATGAGGGAGTACAACAGATTGTAGATTGTGTTCATGCTTTTGTAGGACCAAACGCTCCTTAGTGGGAAGGAATGATTCCGGTGGATCCAGAAAGTCTCAAAAATCAAAGTCTTCAACTCTCAGTGAAACCAAGTCGAAGTCATAGATCTTGTCGTTTTAAATATGATGGTGCGAATGATGCTCAAATCCGAGTCCATATGACCAACTTATCATCGTCATAAGTTTGCAAAGTTACACAGGAAAATGGGACCCATTAGACATACATGGCAACTCACTAACCAATTGGCCAACGACACATGGCATTGCAGTGTTGGTCTCATAACCTTGCACGAGAGACAAAACCAATATATAGATATAAAAACCCATCCTTATAAGACAAATATATATATGTATATATATATATATATATTAAAAAACAAAACTATTTAATATTTTTAAATAGTTATTAAAACAACCATATATTAAAATCTTATAAAAAAAAAGAAGACAAAATGTATGTATTAAAACAAACCAACCAAATCTTTTCAAAACCCAAAAATATTTTTATGATTATTTGTTATAACCATCCATATATTAAAAACTATGGTGGTGGGAATATAAATATATCAAAACAAAACATATGGTCAAACCATATTTATTTTATATTAACCATATGTCACAAAACAGGTATATCAACTATATGGTTATAACAACGTGGTTAGATGAGGAACTGAAACTTAGCAGTTAGGCTAAATGATGATAGGCAAACAAGCCACACGACATAACCAAGAACGTAATGGGCGCAATCAACGACGAACATGAAATCATTACGACAATGGTTATAACATGGTTCCAAAATGATACGACGGAGGGTCACGGTGGCGGTTATGTATGGTTTCAACTATACCAAATGGTGGGCGCAATTTGCACAAAATACATGGGATCCGCAGGGTTGAATCCGTGACCCATCTATTTCAAATTAATCAACATCAACCCACCAACCAACATGCTAGGTGGGCAATATGGTAAACTCTGTCGGGCGAGTTTTATTTAAATGTTGCTCATTTCTGCAGAATGAGAGCCAAACGAAGGAGCCAAGCATGGAACCCACCAACAGTGGAACTTTGATGGGTTAGAACCATGACACAATTTTAAGAGGTGGAACACTAACGCAGGGAATCTTGAGGAATCTTGGAGATTCCCTTGGAGTTAATTTTTTACAATGGCGGAATCATGCCAACTTTATACTCAGATTACTCATAATTTTGCAAAGAGTCTGACGGTGTAATCAATTTCCTTATATGAGCAACATAATTTCAATCAATCTGCAAAAAAAGAATCTTTATGGAATCTTGAGGAAACTAAAAGATTCCCTTCAAGCTCGAAAATGACAGTTTCAGAACCAGGTCGACTTTATACTCACTCGTCTCAGTTTTTTTGTAAGGAACATGATGGTGTGATTAATTTCTTCATATGAGTAGTTGAATTTCAGTCAGCTCGTAAAAGAGAATCTTTGGGGAATCTTAAAGATTCCCGGGGAGCCCAAATTTGATCGAGTCATAAAGGGGTCAAGTTTACAGTCAAATTTCATGATTTTTTGTCAGGAATTCAACCGTGCAGCTCATTTCTTCAATGTAGATATGCATTTTCAGGCCATCCCCAGATGTGGAGGTATAAGATGCACTGATGCCATATATTCTTTTGATTTTCGCTGAGATGATACTTTGATGTTGAGATCCTTGTTTGCTACTATGTTGGAGGATCCTTGTATACCACTTCATGTGAGAGTTTGATATTTTGTCACGCTGATGGAGAGCTTTTATGAGTGAGAGTTCTTATAGGAGAACGCCTCGTGGAGAGATATGTCACTCATCATCAACTTGCAACATTTAATGAAGTGGCCTCCCGACTCTTGACACTGTGCCTGGAGACGTAACCCACTGCAACAACCCTGGTTAGAAAATCCATGTAAAAAAACTATAATACCACGGTTATGGGACACGTATCCAAGCTGAATGTTGGGCAATACATCTTAGTGTGGGCATTCATTTGGTTTATTATGGCTAAGGAAATTGGCAAAGGCAATGGCTAAGGCATTTGGAAAGGCAAAATGACATTTTTGGCACATTTATTTATGAAAATAATGGAAATTAGGAGAAAAGGAAGGTGAAAGGCCACAAGTTGCATGTGAGGAGGAAAATGAAGGAAAATAATGGAAAATGAAGAAAATAGAGACCTCATTGATAAAAAGGCTTTTGAGGATCAGTTGGAAAGATTTTGACATGTTTTGGTGGATCTCTCTTCTATTTCTCTCTCTCTCTCTCATACTCTTGGACACTGAGAGTTTTCATGGAACGCTTTGGCATTGGATCAAGAAAGACAAAGAAGGCAAGAGGAAGGAAGGAGCAAGCAAGGAAGAGCATGATCAAGCAGCTACAACATGATTCTTTGCAGATATCGATTTGCATGTGTGATTTCCTTGCTATATTTGGCATGCATGGTATTGCATGTGGTTCTTTCTTGTCATGGCATGGGTTTTTCCAGGTGTGACAATGTTTTCAGCCTAACATTTCCATTTCTGGATAACCATGGTGTGATGGGGTTTTCGTTGAGTTGGATTTTCAAATGGATTCGAAGCTGAGTGAGGTGGATCTCCGAAAGAGATAACACATGGCATAAGAATCCCTGAACCAGACTATGGATTGTGGTAAATCCACTAGCCTAGTGACCCCTGAACCAGATTGTGGGTTGCAGTAAAGCCAAGTATTGTGTGCCTCGGTGGGCTTAAGAATCCTCAATTAGTTAATGGAAATATATACGGTAAATCCTATAGGTGGTTTCTCTCCATCAGGCCTAGTAATCCCGTGATGGGAAGTACGATAAATCCTGGAGAGTGGAGTCTCGGTTAGGGCCTAGTGATCCGGAATGGACTACGATAAAGCCCAGAGACTGGTGTCTCGGTTATGGCCTAGTGATCCCTGGATCAGACTATGGATTGACGTAAAGCCTAGAGATTAGGAGACAAGAAAATTACTCACGATGTAGGTGGAGAAATCTGGTGGCATCCATGTTTTTTTAACCTAGTGATCTGGTGGAGATCATGGTAAAGCTTGTTATTACATGTTTATTGTTTGAGCCTAGTGATCTGGCATGGATTGCAGTAAATCTTGGTTTCTGTTGATGTGAGTGAGGTGGTTTAGCCTCGGGATGCCCTAGTTGACTCTTGTGGTTTGAGTCCCACATTCATGGTTGGAATATGGCACGAGGATGATTGGATGAAGAGATATTTGGCTCAGCCAATCTATGGTCAGGTGGAACACGGTATTCCCATACCAAGTTGGTTTTTGCATTCATTAATAAGAGGCTCTTTCCTTGGTATCTTATGTGTAAATGTATTGGTTTATATGTGGATTCTATGGTTGATGTATCCTTGATATTTCTGTTGTTATTATGCTAGTTATAAGCATCTATTATGACGGTGATGATGTATGACTCTCCTCATGTTTTGATATGTAAATGAATTAATAATGTATCTACGACCTAATAGATAATAATGAAACTAATTATATAAGGGAACACTCCTTCTTAGTGATTCTCAGATAAGTATGAGACCTCTATGCTCAGATCTATTGCTTATCCCTGTAGATTACATATTTGTGACATGTTTGACGAAATGCCTGTCATGGCTAGAAGGGGTCCAGTCTAGTCTTTGTTGATGCTTTTGCAAATGTATCTTTATTCCGCTATGAAATTTCATTCCTAGAGGTGTCATTGAGTTCTGGGTAGTGACCTGAGCTCTATGCTTGAAAAAGTGGCACAAATCTCGGAGACACAGGCACAACACTGGGGAAAAAGTCCCTAAACGCACCCATGCCCTTGTTGTGGGAGCGTTCACAGCCTCCCAGATGCACCCTTGTCTATATCAAGGGAGCTTCCATGGGTTTGATGCACTAAAACTTTAGTTGGTTTGAGGGGCTGGTTACCTGAGTGGTTAGGATGGCCCCTAGGAGTTTTGTTGCTGATGTGGAAAGTTGTGTGATGTGTTCCACTAGTTCCACTTCCTTAACTGACACATAGGGATTCAAATCATATCATAGTAACTTCTTGTCACATGTTTACCCCGGTTGGTCGGTTACTTGGGTAGATGTGGGAGGTGGGTGTTACATAGTGGTGTCAAAGCGGGTTCCATTCTTTTTGGGTGGTTTCTAGTTTCCGTTCTCCTTGTGTGATATCTGATACCACAGAGTGGTATCAGAGCATGATTCACCCCTCGGACTGGATGGGCAGTGTGTTGGTCATGCATTCATGTCGGTTGCATATGTGTTCCTTATGCTTTTAGTCCGTGTGCTTGTTGCATTTGCATGGTGTTGATCATGGTTGTAGTGATGTTGCCATGTTAAGGTTGATGATGTTGTTGTTGGGATGCTTTAGTCATGAATGCATGCCATTTGTATATGCATTTGTTATGAATGTCAATGTCCATATGTTATTATGCATGCATTGTCATGGTTATAGTTATGCATGTATAGCAAGTCAAACATGCGTTGTGAGATCATTGTATGCATTTTAGGTCACCATGATGTTGTTGGTTGTTATGATGTTGATGTGTTGGCTGAGATAGAGCAGGATATGTAGATCACTAGAGCGAGATTGCAGCACTAGACTTCGAGGTAAGAGAAGATCATCATACATGTTTGTATGATGGGTATGCATGCATTTGGTTAATGGTTGTTATAAGAATTAGGGTTACTTATATACTTGTCATTTTATTGTTGTTATGGTTACATGTATGATAAATGCTAGTTGATTAGTGTAGTCATATGCATATGTGTCAGATAGTCATGAATGATAGTAAAATGTTGTTGTATGCATTATGGTCATATACATGATGGTTATGTTTATTGCATTGAAGATCTTGACATTACATGTAGCATGCTAACCCTGATTGGTCTATGCAGATGATTATGGTTATGGTATTCAGGTATGAGTTGACTTATTTGTGGTAGTGTGTCGTACTAATCTAGGCTGACTGGCGTATGTGATTGCTATGCTTGAATGACAATTGTTTATGAGCTTACGATGTGAACATGTTAGCTAGTTACTGTTATGGATATCATGACCTTATTTATGTTTGAGTTGATATGTTGTGAAGTTATATTGTGCTAATCTAGATTGATTGTGTAGACAAGATATCCTCCCTTCAGATACATTAAGGTATGAGTTTTCTTATGTCGTCTATTTGATGTTTGAATGTTTGACTATGTCATTTATTTGGTGTTTGAGTGTTTGGTGTCTATTATGTCATCTATCTGTTGTCTGAATGTTTGATTACTTGAATGATATGAGTATGTGTATATAAGATTTCTTCCCAAAATGATCTTGCTTTAAGATGGTTGTACTAATACATATGTGTTGAGACAGCTTATATGTACTTGAGTGCAAGTAGGTGATAGTTGTAGGATTATGTATTATGACTGATGAATGTGAGTTGATTGTTGAGTATGACATGATTGTTAGACTTGATAAAGGTTGATTTCAAATTAATATACATGATGTTTTCATCTTTGGAATGTGAGACTGACATGTGTGAGTAGTTGCAGTGAAACATGCTTGTTATTAGCTTGACAAGGTAATAGTTGATGTGTTTATATAACTAACGGTTGGGTGATGTGACAGTGCATAGTAAGACTCTATTGCAGCAAGGAAAAGGTAAAAGAAATGAATTGGGTGAAAAATTCCTTTCACTATGTTTGGAAACTGCAATTCCAAACGAATGAGTGTTTCACATATAAGAAGTATTCTTAACCTTGAATTTGTCTGACATTATGAAGATATGTGTTATATTCATAAATATATATTTGATAGGTAGAACAACTGGTTCTAGTTATGGCTAGATTCATCAAAGGATTGGAGTCCCTTGAGAGATGACGTGGATGTGTTTAGTTGCAAGCAACGTGCTTGACACAACAAGGTAAGGTAATTGGTGTATTGTTATGTTTATTTATGCACTGACAGTTATGTGTTTATGGCAATATGATGCAGGGGATTGCATGGCAAAAAGACTGCCATGAAATTTTGAAGAAGGCTCAGGTTGAGATTTCCTTTGGAAGCACTGGGAACCATGGGGATTGAGTCATGGTGTTTGTTGAGAGTCTTGTGATTTCTATTCTTTGTGATTTGTTTTTCCTTGATTTGCAACTTTGTTTATGTCTAGTGTAGGGCCATACCACTTTGTTTGGGGTGTCGTATTGTTATTGGTTTTCATGATTTTCTTCTTGTTTGTTTCTTGTTCTTGCCTTTTATGTTTGAGGATCTTGGGAATTGGTTGGGAAAAGAGGAAAGTTAGTGGAGCTCGGAGAGAGTTGATGAAATCCAACAGGAAATGCAAGACACAGATGAATCCGGTGCATGTATAAGGGCATTTGAAGGTTCTTATAGTCGGCTAAGTTGGTTGGGTCTATTAGTGTAAATGGATGGTGGCAGTACAATCATGAGAAAGGTAACAGGAAAGGTGAAGTAAATGGATATGAGGCGTCATATGCCTGGGCTATGTTGAGAACGATTGTTCTCAATGTTGTGCATGGTGTGCACAGATAAAGGGAGTTATATTAACCTTGACCTTATGCTATCTGGTAATTATGTAATGATCATAATTATCTGATGTTTATATACGTATGTATGTGTGTATGTATGTCCTTTTCTGACAGGATCATGGTTTTTTATGCTAATGTTTATGTATCTATGTATCTATGTCATTGTCCGAAGGGTTGTCAGGGATCATTCTTGTGGAGGAATGATTGCTTATGCGGGTGAGTGGCATGAAGAGATTCTTGGTTCATGAGGAATCAAGTGGAAAGTGTATCCTGACTGATCTATGAGATCATTATCATGTGGATATGAATTGATATTGTATGCTTGTAGTATGCCTATGTTCATGTTATGACAGGTAACTGTGAGGGATACATCAGCTGAATGAAAGCAATGAGATCCGCAACATGCTAGGATATGCATGGATGGCAGAGAGACACTAGAAACAAGGTTGCTTGGTAGGGACAATGTGGTTTTAGATCTGCAGTGCTACTGTTGTGCATATGTTGTATATGTTGTACAAGTTGCATCTGTGATGTTGTGCGCATGCGGTGTATGTACATGTTGTTTATGCAATGTTATGTACAAGGTGGTACAGATAGTGTTGTGTGAATATTGCATATGCGGTGTTGGGTATAGATGGTTCTATGCACATGTTAGATATGCAGTGTTGTGTACATATTGTATTGTGCGCACGATGGATATGCAACATTGTGTGCATATGGTGTTGTGTACATGTTGGATATGCAGTGTTGTGTACATATGGTGCTATGTACATGTTGTATATGCAGTGCTATGTACATATGGTGTTGTCTGCATGTTGTACAAGTGGTACTATGTACATATGGTGTTGTGTGCATGATTGTACATGTGGTGCTGTGTGCATGTGGTGATGTGTACATGTTGTACATGTGGTGTTGTGTACATGTCGTGCATGTGATGTTGCATACATGTGGTGTCATGTACATGTCATGCATGTGGTATTGTGTACACATTGTACAGGTGGTGCAATGTACATGTGGCATTGTGCAGGTGGTGTCGTGTACATGTGATGTTGTGCACATGTGCAGGTGGTACTATGTAAATGTTGTACATATGGTAGTAGTGTACATGTGGTATTGTGCACGTGTCGTACATGTTGTGTTGCATGCATGTGGTACTATGTATGTGCATTGTGTAGTTGTTGTATCGTGACATATGTATTCATTGTGTTGTACTTTGTGTATGTATTTGTGTTGTGTTGTAAACCGGGTGTAGGTGTATGTATTGTGTTGTGGTGTACACTGCATGTAGGAGTATTTATTGTGTTGTGTTGTACACTGGGTGCAGGTGTATGTGTGGTATTGATCCGAACTTAAACAGGAACGCAACAAATTACAAATATAACCATAAATACAAAAATGCAGCAGAAATAACACTTCATTTCATTAAGATCATAACACTAAAATATGCTTACAAACAAAATGGAAATAAACTAGCTCGGGCGATGGTAGCTTATATTTGAGAAGAGATGTGGTGGCTACATGCCTCTGAATTGTGTTACAATGAGGCTCGAAGGCCTATTTATTATTGAGAAACAATGGAAAACACTAAACATCTAGAAACCTAACCATAGGAGATGAAGCGCCAAAATTGTGGGCCTCGTTTAGGTAAATTGGTACATCAATTTCCTGAGGTCATAACTTTGGCATACGATCTTCGTTGGGCTATCATTATACCTTGTTTCGAAGATCTCGAAGAGCAGGCTGAAAATAAACAAGCAATCTTGTTTGGGGCATTGTTGATCTCTTCATTTTCCCTAAAAATGTCGTTTAGGACCTCAAAACGGCTTCGGAAATTTAGGACCCGAAAAACTGCCAAAAATAGTAAACTGTGCTACAATTAAGGAAATTGAAAAACTGAAAGAGACAATGTTGGAGTTGCAAGTGGAATAGGAGAGTGGCCACCAATATCCACTGGGTTAGGTATGTCAGGTGTAGGTGCATGTACTACATGGTGTTGTATGTCATGTGTGGTTGTATGTGTGTGATGCACACTATGTGTATGTGCACATGGTTGAGGAGAAGGCACTGGGTGTTTGTTGGGTGTGGAAACTGATCTGGTGTGCGTATGGAATAAGGACAAAGGTAGAAGATAAGGATTGATTAAAGGATAAATATTAGTATTTTATTTCATTTTTATTATGCATGTGATTTATGATTATGGTCTATGATGATTACATGTGATCTATGATTTTGGTTTATGATGGTTACATGTGATTTATGGTTTTGATCGATGATGGTTGTGTCTTGAGCTAATATGATGTGATATGTTTATACATGATGATTTGGTCAAAGATGATGGTTTGACTTGCTGTGACAGGAAGTAAAGAGGATTGCAAGTGTACCTTATTGATGAGCTACCAATGAGGTATGATTTGAAGTTATTTCAATTTATTTTAAATATAATGGAAGTTATGTGCTTGGTACAGGAAGCACAAAAATTGTTGAAAAGTGTGCAACAAGAAATGCTTGTTGAGAATGCAACAAGATGATGGAGCTTAGTGGAAAGGAGTTGCCTTCAATAAGTGGGCCCACAGGCAAATTATGGCGCAAGTTCTATTTTTGGATCACAACAGGGATGATCACAGCAGGAGTGACCACAGCATGGATGATCACAGCAGGAGTGATCACAGCAGGAGTGATCCCAGCAGGAGTGATCACAGCAGGAGTGATCAAAGTCTATTTTTAGACTGCTAGTCAAAAATAGAAAAGTCAAATATTATTGTCTCATAATAATATTTGGACTATAAACTTGATCTTATTCTCTTGGATCACTTCAGTTTGAGCTATAGATGTGGCACATGCAGCTGTCAGAAGGAAGTACGCTTTCTTTGTGGGTCAGTTGAGTTGTTGCATGCATGACTTCAGTTAGAACTCAATCAGTTGAGTTTGGTGGAGTTGATTGTAGAGTTGATGGAGTTGTGTTCAGTTTGACTTGGTTAAACTAGTTGTAATTAGTCTAACTGCAAATAGACTAATGATGAGTTGTTAAACTAATTATTAACTCATAATGCAACTATAGAATACATCAGTTAACTCAGTTGCATGTCAGTGCATGTTCAGTTCAACAGGGACAGGTGTTAGAGGATCAGGTTGCTATCAGTTGTAACTATAGTTGTGCATGAGGATTTGCACAATCAAAGGGATTGAGTATGCCAATGAATTGGCCAATACCAAGTATTATAGCCTCTGCTCACGTCTTTCCCAGTGTGAGTGATTCTTTGAAGGTTAAATACGAGTTTGGTAAACCATTCTCATTCATTCTTGAGCAGGTATTGAGCTGTGGAGGCAGGCAAGCAGTGGAATAGATTTGGAGATCAGATCTGAGCTGTATTGTGTGTAACAGGTGGAGCTGGTACTAGATTGCTTGTGATAAGCATTGTACTTTGTAATGTTACATGATTCAATCAATATAATATACAGATAGTTGGGGTTGTTAGCGAGATGCTTTCCCTGGGATACATACTGTGTTAATGAGTTTGATTGATGCTTCTATGTGCGCCTTTGAATGTTTCTGCTTCTGTAAATTGATGATCAACGTAGAGGAGATTATGTATTGTGTATGTATTCCGCAATAGTACATGATCAGGATAATCTCCATTGAATCTGTGTTTATTATTCAAAATTTCTACAGAAATGTCTGGTTGGGTGGTCGAAACTGACTACAGGAATTAACAACATTAGTGAAAGGAATTAGAACAAGAAACAATATGTTGGTAAATCACTTCAGGAGTAGGGCACACTGGTACCCAACAGTGTCCACTGATTTCCATGAACATGCTATGCCCGGTATGATGGTTTTAAGGCAGGGATATGCCTTAGTTTTTGGACCTTCCAATGTGAGGAAACCTTGCCGAGGGATGGACTACCCAAGATGGGGGTGCCAACGGAATTTGGAAGGTGAGTGACTATACGAAAGGGGTGACCGGATTGCCTGAGGGACTGTGTAGCAAGGAAGGGAAGGCCGGGGATATATTTTTTTTGGTCATTAACATTGCCAAATGGAATCAAATGCACATTAGGAGTGTGCCTTGGAACAATGAGTCGGTAACTGTTCACTGAGAGGACAAGTGACACAAGATTATAGCGATGGACATTGGATGCAGATTTGACCTTGCAATGGATTTTGGACTTCCTGGGAAGGAGGTGAATCCTGGTATTACTTTGAGGATGGAGGTGTGAGCCTCTAGATACCCTTGTTGTGGATGCAAATATCGTATCCTTTTATTTGTTAGTTGAGGAAATTTGCATATGTGTATATTATTGTAAATACTGTATCGAGTTGGATTTATAAAGCTCCATAGACAATATGATTATTTGTTGGGTGAAGCAAATGTGTATGTGTGTATATGTGGTTATTATTGTAAATACTGTAATGAGTTGTGCTATAAAGCTCTAGTAAATGGTATGATTGTCATATCTTTAACAATGATCATTGTAAATACTACAACAAGCTATGTTATAAATCTCCATGGGTAATATGTTTTGTCTTCAATGATCTTGCTGGTTATATGTGTCATTGAACACCAAGGACAGTGTTCCCCCAAGGGGGAGGGTTCTGTAATAGCCCTGGTTAAAAATTCCATGTAAAAAAAGTATAAGACCACAATCATGGGACACGCATTCCAAGCTGAATGTCGGGCAAGACATCCTGGTGTGGACATTCATTTGTTTTATTATGGCTAAGGAAATTGGCAAAGGCAATGACTAAAGCATTTGGAAAGGAAAAATGACATTTTTGGCACATTTATTTATGAAAATAATGGAAATTAGGAGAAAATGGAGGTGAAAGGTCACAGGTTGCATGTGAGGAGGAAAATGAAGGAAAATAATGGAAAATGAAGAAAATAGAGGCCTCATTGATAAAAAGGATTTTGATGATCAATTGGCAAGATTTTGGCAGGTTTTGGTGGAGCTCTCTTATATTTCTCTCTCTCTCTCTCTCATAATCTTGGACACTTAGGGTTTTCTTGGAGCACTTTGGCATTGGATCAAGAAAGGAAAAGAAGACAAGAGGAAGGAAGGAGCAAGCAAGAAAGAACATGATCGAGCAACTACAACATGATTCTTTGCAGGTATCGATTTGCATGTGTGATTTCCTTGCTAGATTTGGCATGCATGGTATTTCATGTGGTTCTTTGCTGTCATGGCATGGGTTTTCCCAGGTGTGACAATGTTTTCAGCCTAGCCTTGCCATTTTCGGATAGTCATGGTGTGATGGTGTTCTCATGTTTTAGTTGAGCTGGATTGCCGGATGGATTCGAAGCTGAGTGAGGTGGATCTCCGAAAGAAAGAACAAATGACCTAATGATCCCTGAACCGGACTGTGGATTGTGGTAAAGCCACTGGCATAGTGACCCTTGAACCAGATTGTGGGTTGCAGTAAAGCCAGGTATTGTGTGCCTTGGTGGGCCTAGGAATCCTTGACCGGTTAATGGTGGGATATACAGTAAAGCCTGGAGATGGGTGCTCTCCATCAGACCTAGTAATCCTAAGATGTGATGTACGATAGAGCCTAGAGAGTGGAGTCTCGGTTAGGGCCTAGTGATCCAGGATGGATTGCGGTAAAGCCTAGAGACTGGTGTCTCGGTTATGGCCTAGTGATCCCCGAATCAGACTATGGATTGTGGTAAAGCCTAGAGACTAGGAGACAAAAAAAATTCTCACAGTGTAGGTGGAGAAATCCGGTGGCATCCTTGCTTGTTTTTTCCTAGTGATCTGGTGGAGATCATGGTAAAGCCTGTTATTACATGTTTATTTTTTTGGCTTAGTGATCGTTTGTGGATTGCAGTAAAGCCTAGTTTCTATTGATGAGGGTTAGGTGGTTGAGCCTCAAGATGCCCTGGTTGGTTCTTTTGGTTTGAGTCTCACATTCATGCTTCGAATATGGCGCGGGGGTGATCGGCTGAAGAGAGATTTGGCTCAGCGAATCTATGGTCGGGTGGAACGTGGTAGTCCCATATCGGGTTGGCTTTTGAATTCATTAATAAGAGGTTATTTCCTTGGTATCTTATGTGTAAATGTATGGTTTATATGTGGATTATATGGTTGACGTATCCTTGATATTTATGTTGTTATTATGTTGGTTATAAGCATGTATTATGACAGTGATGATGTATGGCTCTCCTCATGTTTT
This sequence comes from Pinus tabuliformis, assembly GCA_031772625.1. NCBI lineage: Eukaryota > Viridiplantae > Streptophyta > Pinopsida > Pinales > Pinaceae > Pinus > Pinus tabuliformis. The sequence continues at coordinate 926,750,731 of CM062817.1, read as the reverse complement.
GATTTGTAAATGAATGAAAAATGTATCTATGACCTAATAGATGATAATGTAGTTAATGATATAAGGGAACAATGCTTCTTAGCGATTCTCAGATAAGTGTGAGACCCTTATGCTCAGATCGGTTGTTTAAACTTGTAGATTACATAATTGTGACATGTTTGACAAAATGCCTGGCATGGCTAGTAGGGGTCCAGTCTAGTCCTTGCTGATATTTTTGCAAATGTATCTTTATTCCACTGTGAAATTTCATTCCTGAAGGTGTCATTTATTTTTGGGTAGTGACCTGGGCTTTGGGCCTAAAAAAGTGGCTCAAATCCCAAAGACGCAGGCACAACACTGGGGAAGAAAGTCCCCAGATGCACCCATGCCCTTGCTTTGGGAGTGTCAAGAGCCTCCCAGACGCACCCTTGTCAATATCAAGGGAGTGTCTAGGGGTTTGATGTAATAAAAAATCAATTGGTCTCAGGGGCTAGTTACCTGAGTGGTTGGGATGGCTCCTGGGAGTTTTGTTGCTGATGTGGAAGGTTTGTGTGATGCGTTCTTCCATTTCCACTTCCTAAACTGACACATAGGAAGTCGAATCATATCATAGTAACTTCTCGTCGCATATTTACCCCAGTTGGTCAGTTACGTAGGTAGATAGGGGAAGAGGGTATTACACCCACACTTGATGAACTCCATGATCAAGTTGCGTGTGTTCTTTGATTTGATGGTTGACTTTATGTTTCCTCTTCTTTAAAGTATGCACATGTGGTTTTTCGTAGTCTTTCATATGCAATTTTGCTAACATCACAGAATCAAAAGATCTTGGTTATTTCCGATAGCTGAGAAATCAAATCACTAATTCACTGTCACTAGAAAGCCCAAACCAAAGCCAAAAATTGACTCTCGAGAGAGAGGTAAGAGGTAACTGAGTACTAGGACAATCAAAGTTTACCATACAACAATTGAGAGGTTGGCCTAATCGACCATGTAAATAAATAGTAGGAACTAAAGACCAATATAGCATAGACATGATATAAACTAGGCACAAGGATTAGAGTCCATGGTAGTGACATGGATGGGCTTTTTGTTTTCTTTGGTGGTTCCAATTGCCAAGAGAGGGATGTTGAGATGATATTCAATGTGCTCCATCTGTCGGTCGAGGTCCTTCATGTGATGATGCAGATGCTAAAGGGAATGGAGGATATTCGCCTGATGCTTGTGCCAGTCAAACAGGGTTCGACCCAGGAGGAAATTCATGTGCCAGTAGAAATCAATTGTGTGCATATATTGATTAAATTTGTTGCAGGTATGCCCAATGTCCAATACCTAGTTTTCTAGCTCAATACGAACCTTCATATCTGAGAGGTGAAGCCTATGAGAGGAGCCTTCTCCATCGACACAGGTTAACTCTTCTTGGATGGGATCTAGTGTGAGGGCATAGAAGCAAGAAGTGGCTTCCTCCATATGGTGATGCATACACGTGCTACCCTTGTGGGCCCACTCTTGATAAGAGACCACGCCCTTGTGGACTTGAGTGCACTGGCGAGGCATGGAGGGGTCAGAGAAAAGAAAAAAGTTGAGCAACATGGGGGGGAGGAAAGATCAACAAAAGGGTGGGGGAAACACCATGTCACAAGTGCACAAGGAGAATGGGTGACACAATATGAGTGACAACCAATGATTTCCACTAATAGTGTCAACGAGAAGGGGGGAGGAAAATTGGAGGAGAGAACCAACATAGGAATAATGAAATGAATCCAAGGTGAATGCCAATGACAAAGGTCCAAGGGAGAAGGAGAAAATAGAGCACTGGAATGAGCAGAAGAGAGTAAAGGGGGTAGTACAAAGGGGGTGAAGAGAGGCTTGAGGACGAGAGAGAGGGGAGAGGCCCAAAGAGGGAAAAAAATCTAGAAGGAGGCTACAGAGGCTATTCTCGAACACTGTTACCAAGAGCAGGGAAGAAAGCTCTAGATGTGACAAGTGTCGAGCTCAAGAATGTGTGAGAAGTTATCCAACCTATAGGAGGAAGGTGAGTGCTTAATAAAATAACAATTGCAAAGAAAATGGTAAGTTACCAACTTTTCCATGATGCCATGGAGTCGAGGACAAAGCAACTTCCTTGGATTGGAAATTGCCCAATTAAGGAGGCTGATTTTTATCTATCATGAGCGTGGTGGAAAAAGGTTGTGGAAAGCAACATGCAAAGCTACTTCTTGTCATTTCTAGTACAATTGCTAGGTTACACTGACCACCAATTTCTGCAGGGTCGAGCTCCGAATGAAATTTGGTGCTTGCAGCCATGGGTAAAATCTCCCCTCGCTAGAAATTGTACGAGTGAAGGCCCAACTCACATACATAAAACATGAAATAAAGTTAAGAGCCAGACATAAGGTACTTATAATGATGTTATTAATGTTTCATAATGCTTTTAACTAAAACTAACCAAATATGTATAATAATTTACATTTTTACTATCGCCAACATTTTTTTTTGAAGTATTTTTTTAAGGGACGTGTCAAATCTAAGTTGAGCATGGATAAAATTACACATCACCCTGATATTGGCTGTAGAATGAGCCTCTCGACTCAATAATTTAATTTTTTAATGCGATATGCATATCATTATATTATATATGGAAAAACAAGCAAACTCAATTTTTTAAAACTAAAAACATTAATTTTTATATATTTATTAATTAAATTTAGTAAAAATATTAAATTTTTATATATTTATTAACAACATTAAATATCATAATTATAATATGAATCATATATAATACATATATTATAATTTTTTAGCATTTATTGTGATTTTATTATAATAAATAATCAATTCCCTGCCAATTATCTATGCATTTCAATTTCATATATGAACTCCCAAATATAGTTATGATATGTTTATATATATATATATATATATTTTAAGAAAAAAATTGACTTTCTTTTCATTAAAAAAGAAGTTTACATATACATATGATTTTTTCAGTGATATCCTTCCCACCATGCACCCTTTTTCTTGTAAATAAAACATGGGAGACCTGTAAATATATGTTCCTCCATCTATAGATATTCAAAACATCTGCTAATCTATTTAGTATCGAACGATGACAGATCCCGAAACAATATCCAAAAAGCAAAACCAAGACTTTTAACCTATTGATGCAGACATCGCTAAGTCTCAATAGCATAAAAACGATAAAAAATATGAAGAGACCACCCTCATATCTCTATTTGACCAGCCCTATGAAATGTGTCATTAGAGAAAATTTGGTAACATATCTTGTTCGGGATCTCGCTGCACCCTTCTTTTGACAATTTATCAACCACAGTGTTATGTTCTCAAAATATGTGAAAGACCGAAATCCTAAGGAAAGACGACATAAGAGACCTGATCCTATTCATCCAGTGTGAAAAAGATGGAATCTGTAAAGTGGATCGTTGATTCACCACTCAACGATCACCTTGGAATCTCCAAACACAACAATCTCGACAATATCCAACGACTTGGCACAATAGAAGATTCTCCACAATGTCAGTGACTCTACTTTCCTATTAAAACCACTGCCATTTAAACATATAAAAATCCCCATGCCTCATAACAATCATCGTCCCGCTGCCACATCTCCATGAAGATGATGCCCCCATCAAATAAGTTGATTGAGAACCTGCTACAGATAATAATGCATTTTTTTGGATTTTTGATAATAACAAGGACCTTCTCTAAAAAGAATGTAGAGATCTTAATGCTAGAAACCCTCTCTCACATCTTGCTCCTTTTGGTAAAAAATCTTAGCATTTTTGGCTCTCCAAATGCCCCAAATAATGTAGAATGAAAGATATCTATATTCCATAGGCTCCACAAAGCACATTGATAAGCAAGTGCCCACGGATCACTGATCTTCCTTTGCGTATATATGGTGAATATCTTGGACATATTTCCATACAACAACAAGAGAAGGGCACACATAAGAAATAGATGTTCATGTCTTCCAAAGATACACAAAGATTGTTTATAATTGAATTTAAGCTTTTGTAATCCATGTTATGAAAAGTAAAAAAACTTTTAGTAAAAATCACATCATCAAAAGTTTATCAAAACCTCTCGAACCATCTAATATCATTTATGTTTCAACATAATATTTTTATGTTATTATGGTTTATGTTTCAACATAATATTTGGATAAATTTCTAAATGTATTTGATATTTTATTTTCACGAGGAATGGGACGTTGTTTCCAATTCACACCCACGAGGAACCTGCACTACTTAGAGGGTGACCCCATATGCCAAACAGTAACCACATCTAAAGGAATTCAAATACACCGTTCATTGTCTGCAGAGTTAAAAATCAAAGACAGACGCTTGACCCCAACGGCCAAAATTTCCCCGTGTTTGTTTATGAATGTCACAAATCTCAAACTCCACGTTTCTTTTCGGAATATCAATAGCCTAAATTATGAAACCAAAAACCATTCGACTTCTCGTACCAGAAGCAGTACTGTAATGGAGTCTGACCTACTTATGTGGATGTCTGAGCATGCTTGTCTCCCAAGGGTTCGTCCCAAATTCCAGGGCAGAAGATACATTGAACATTTGTGCTTTTTCCGACAAGCATATTCTGTCCATATTCAGGAAATTCCAGGGCAGAAGATACATTGAACATTTGTGCTTTTTCCGACAAGCATATTCTGTCCATATTCAGGTATTTGAATGAATGGTAGTTTAGAAGGTTGATGTTGAGAACTGGAATAGGTATTTGAATGAATGGTAGTTTAGAAGGTTGAGGTTGAGAACTGGAATATTGTGTAGTGTGCTAAACACACCACTTCATTTATTTTTAGAGACAGAAAACTTCTAATTTTTGAAAATGGGTGAAGTGATCCTTGAAGCTGAGTGAAGTGTAAGCTCACAACCTATACAATATTCCAGACAACATAATTATGACTGTGAAAATCTATATATACTTTATATAAGCATATATGCTTTTTATATTTTTGATACTGCAACTTTATAATCAGAAAGAATCGGAGAATTCTTCAGAAAATTCGGGTCTGAAATTTTCATAAGTGGGCATGTGAATGAATGTCGAAGTTCTTGGATGAGTATGGCAGTAAATAATGCATTTCTTTGCGTACATTTTGCCCATTTGACTATTTTTGTTGCAGACCCTTTATAAAGATAGGGGACCATGGGAATCGAACTGAGGAACAGTCGCAGATGCGGTAGATTTTGGCAGTTAAACGAGGGATGGCAATTGGACGAGAGCTCCGCTCGCAGAATTCCTCTGGTGGGCGATCCAAGCCCTTACAGTCTCAGTGCTCCCCTGCAAAACGAAATGGCCAACATGCGCAGGGATGGTCTAGTTTGGCAGGAAAATGCAATGACTAACATTCGCAGAAATAGCCCAATTCAGCGGGAAATTGAAATGACCAACATTTCCGGGAATGAGCCAATTTTGCCGAAATATGATTCGAGTTACTGGCCTAGAAATTCCCCAATGGGCAATCCAGTCCCCAACTGTGTCTACGATCTGCTGGGGAATGAAATGAGCAGTAGTCTCAGAAAGAGCCCAACTCCGCCGGTAAACGAAATGAGCTACAACCGTAGAAATAGCCCCGTCTGGTCGGTAACGGAAATGAGGTACATCCGGCTGGAAAATGAAATGAGCTACAGCTGTATAATAAGTAGGTCAATTCCTCCAGCAGGCTGCCCAATTCCTCATCCTTGGTCTCCAATTGAGTCCATGACAGTGCATCAGAGTGTTACACGTACCGAGACCATTGTAAATTTGAGGAAGTCCACTCTGAGCTTGGAGAACAACGAAGAGAACCCTGGATATCATTTGCTGGCTTTGACGCTGCAATGCCTGAAAGGTGTGTTTTCCCGTGTGTGGGGTTGGGGTGTAATTTTTTCCAGAAGCTTGCCAAGGTTTTCAAAATGGCAGCAAGCTAAGTGGTTTTAACTTGGGAAAACTCCATGGTTAAATTTTAGCTACAGAGTCTCATATTAGTGTAAAGAAAAAGCAATTAAAATTACCGATACTTCACAAGTTATCAAGATTTCATAGAGAAGTCACCTGTCATAATTACTTGATGCAATGAGTGTTATGTTATTTATTTAGCTGTTTTTAAATATCATTCTTTTAATTATTTTTTTTGAGCTAATTTTCGGGGTTATTAATTTCATTCTTTGACCTTATCAATATCGGTGGGTTATTAGTAGAGCCTAATACCAAGGACATCAAGGAGAATTGATCTTGTGACTTCCTATTAGCCTCCCAGTAGGGAAGTGCTTTAGCAATAGAAACTCACCAGTTGAGCTAACTCTCGGGGCCATTAATTCCATTTGACCAATTGAGCTAACTCTCGGGGCCATTAATTCCATTCGACCAGTTGAGCTAACTCTCGGGGCTTATTAGCAGCCTAATCCCGAGGGGGTCAAGGGGAATTGACCTCGTGACCTCCCATAAGCAAAGTGCACTCTCGGGGCTATTAATTCTATTCTTTCACCTTATCAACATCGGTGGCTTATTAGCAGAGCCTAATCCCGAGGGCGTCAAGGGGAATTGACCTCGTGACCTCCCATAAGCAAAGTGCACTCTCGGGGCTATTAATTCTATTCTTTCACCTTATCAACATCGGTGGCTTATTAGCAGAGCCTAATCCCGAGGGCGTCAAGGGGAATTGACCTCGTGACCTCCCATAAGCAAAGTGCACTCTCGGGGCTATTAATTCTATTCTTTCACCTTATCAACATCGGTGGCTTATTAGCAGAGCCTAATCCCGAGGGCGTCAAGGGGAATTGACCTCGTGACCTCCCATAAGCAAAGTGCTATTAACTCCATTCTTTCACCATATCAACATCAGTGGTTTATTGGCAGAGCCTAATCCCGAGGGCATCAAGGGGAATTGACCTCTTGACCTCCCATAAGCAAATTGCTTTAGCGATGAAAACTCAACCAATTGAGCTAACTGTCAGGGCCATTAATTCCATTCTTTCACCTTATCAACATTAAACTCGCAAAATCAGTAACGCGTTGACTCTCGTACTTGTGTGACACGGGATGGATCCTGGACGACTACCACTAACTTCTATGTGTAACTGCACCATCTTCAAGCACAACACACAGTTAAGACAAAGTTTGAACTTGTGACCTACAGAGTCGCACGAACGCTTTAACAGTACATTCATTAACCAACAAACCACACAATGAATGCATTCTTATGTTTCATCTTTTCACACAATGAATGCTCTGCTATTCATTTGGCTACTTTTAATTTCATTTCTTTACCTTTTAGCATGACATCATGCAATGAGTGCATACTCGTCCTTTCATGCGTCACTTTATGCACTGAGTGCATAAGTGCATGCTTAGAATTTTGGGTTTTTCCATTGATGTTATGTGATGATTCAATTTGCTAGTTTCCGTGCCAGATGCTATGAGTGCTCATGTTTCATTTTTTCACACCTTCCCTGGTTTCATTTAGTTAATTAATGGTCATACTTCAAATTTTAAGTTTTTGCATTATGTTATGTGATTCATTTGATTCGTTTAAATTCATCCATATAGAGGTAAACAGAATCCCAGTACATGACAATGGTGTGGATGATGAAGTTGATTCACATGAGAACTTGAATGTGTTGATTAAGTTTGTTCAAAAATGCCACCAGAGAGACTCCAGGTAAAAAAGAGAGCGTGATTGTTAGACATGAATGTTCGTTGAAAACTGAAGAAGTTGGAGTTGGGGAGAGCAAACAGAACTCCGCTAGATGACAGTGATTTGGATGGTGCAGTGGATTCACGTGAGAGCTTGGATGTATTTTTGAAGATTTGTTTAATGTTGCCAGCAGCCAGAAAGCAGGTATGGGATTATTTGACAGTAAAAAGGGACCATGACAAATAGTGCTTCCACTCTGCATTTTATATTTCATTTACATGCATCTTTTCCTGTAGATTTCTTTCTACTCTGTATATCGCTGTAAGTCATATTTATTTTTCTAAGAAGAAATGCAGCTTTTGATATATATACATTTTTTTCAAAACCCAAACAAGAAATTTATATTAACAAAAATCTGCGATTTAATGCAGATTCTTATATCAAAACTGGGCTTCTTCCAATTAACTTGCTTTTCTACACGTTTGTTCTGGGAGTGTCCATTGGGTACAAAATGTTTACATGATTACATCTATGATATCGAAGCTTCTAAATCTACAGGTGTAGATACACCAAAAGACAAGCAGAACCAGACAAATTTTACAATACATAAGGACAACCTAGACAAATTTTACAATACATAATGACAACCTTAGTGATGGACTACATCTCCAGACCCAGCTCCTCTGGAACGGAAGACGCAAATCAGACAGAACTTGATCGGCTTTGCTGATAGTGTGGCTAGACGAAGAGGGTTCTGTAGGACTCTTGTTAGGCGAATTGTGCAAGTCTTCAATTTGCTGTCGTAAGCTTGCGATCTCATCCTCTTTCTTCTTTATAGTAGCTCGTTGGTCGATTAGTATCTCCATGGTAGAAGTAGCTCGTTGGTCGATTAGAATCTCCATGGTAGAAGTCAGGCCAGTAACCAGCTAATTGTATCTCCCATATCTCCCATCTCTTCTGAAGGAAGAGTATTTCATCCTAAAATTGATTAATCCTCGCCAAAATCTGATTATTCTCATCACAGGAGTGGCATGGCATGTCATGGCACGTCGAAATCCTTCCAATTGCACCAACAATCAGGGATGTCAAAGCGATTTGACTTGACCAAAACAATTGTAGGTAGGGCTCACACTCTAACCAGGAAATGTTGAAGCGTCTAGGGCCTGCCTATAACTTACTTCTCTTGAAAATTGAACCCCACCAACTTCATGGTGATGGCATCAGGAAAGGCCTTAACCAAACTAAACTCACTAGTAAAACATCAATCTACAGAAAACTGGGCTTTAACTGCTATGAAAGGGGCTCCAACATAATTCAATAGAATCTCCCTTAACAGAGAATTTCTGGACCAAGGAAAAGTGGACTGAAAATCAATTAGAGCCAGACTGCGGAGATTACTATCAAAAGACACAGAAACGACCAATAGAGCTTCGGTTGGACCCCGGAAAAGACGATCTTCCTTGTTTCCCAATTTATCGTGGCTCTGAGATAAGTTCAAGGAAATTTTTTGTTGGAAACTGTGCAGAACACCTCTCCGATATTCAAATTCCCACCAATCAACGTACTCCGCAGGGCTCTAGCAACCAATTTGGATAGAGGGATAGAGGGATAAGACAATTAGACTTAAGACAAGCCAAACAGAAGGGTTGTTGCTTACCACAGAATCGGTCTTTCCAAGGATTTGATGACAGGCTTGTGAACCATCAACATGCGCTCCTAAGTTTGAGGAGGGCGAACATACTGTGCTTGACATCCGTATAGATAAAACAACATCCCTGCTTCATTGCAACAAATCCACTTCAAACACCGAAAATCCCCAATATAACGCCGCCAGTGTAAATAAGCACCAGATACAGTCTGCCAGGAAACCATGCAAGTTCGAAATTCGCTTGTGTACTAGAACCAGCTCACCAGTGCTTACCTCACTGTTTATGGTAAGTGAGCTCTGTTGCGAGATTACCCATCACAATGATTTGAGAAGACACAGCACAAACCCTGTCCAGGTGGGAATTGTACATCCACCACCCTTTGGACCATGACAAGGGAGGATGCCACATGAACCATTTACTCCCCCACCTTTTAAACTCATTGCCTGCATGCCAAGCTCCATGAGGCAATCACAGATTATTTGGGTTTTTATATAGTTTAAGTTGCCATGAGATTATGGGATGGGGCAATACCTCTCAATGTTATTAACTGTGATAACTCCTAATTCTAAAGAGAAACCGATCATAACCAAGGAGTCTGCATATTTATTAGACTGCCTCAAAATATGGTGAGTCTCAAAGGAATCAAACTTCCTAGAGGCATCCAAATTTGTCCTAATATGGCTCTTAGATTCATGTTCTTAGGAGGATGCTTTTCAACATATTTTGAATTATAATTCTGGAGTTTCAAAGGATTAAAATGCTAGTGATATTTTATTCTTGAGATAGTAATAAAATTTTGAAGGAGGTTATATGCTTCTGCTTGGTTGTTTGATCAAGTTCTTAAGCCCCAGGCAAACGTTATTTCTATAGTTTCATTGAGGCAAAGAATAATGCCCCCAGCCACTCCTACACCATTAGGTTATTTTTCGAAGCACGATCGAAATAAAGGATGTGGCAAGACTTAGAATGAATCCACTAGTTCAATTTGGCCTTGGAGCAAAAAAGTTTCTGATTGGCAGATGTAACAAGTTTGCTTCTGGTAGGAACTGAAGAGCCAAGGGACGGCTGAGAGAAGTGGTTCATTCATTATGATTCCTTTCTATCCGGACCTTTCCAAAGGAGGGAGGGATCAACTCTTGACTTCCAATGTTTTTCCATTAAAGACAGAGCCCCAGGGTGACATCTTGGGCTTGAGAGGTGCAATTTTTTAAAAATGCACTTGTTTCTAAAGACATATCTAACAAGCTCAAACACTTGTAAGAGCAAATTGTGGTTCTTTAACTCATATTTTTACCATTTTTGCTCTCATTCAACTCTCAATTTTTTTTGGATTGGTTACTTTATTTAAAGTCTGAAATTTACTTGGACATTTTTATCTAAATCCATAATACTCTTTTAAATGTGAATTTAGATGTGTTAATTACCATTTAATTTTCATCTAATGACAACTTGGTTCATGATATTGCATATTTTGACTTTGAGTTGAAAGGAAGTATGGGTAATGTAACATACCCATCCACCGTTGTGCCTACTAGGATGGAGGGGTGCTAGAAATTTCTCACAAATTTCCTTCACACAACATGCCATACAACTTTAATACCACTTTAATGGTTCTTTCATGGCACATAAACAAAAATTATGCATCAAATTTGCAAGCAATTACATTCAATTCAAATAAAACATTGTAAAATTCTAACAACTTATGGATTATTGACATTTATGGAATTTTTAACAATAATTACATATCAATAACACATCATAAATACTATAACCAAAATATTTATCTTTTATGAAGATTGTACAACCATTGGCTACTAATGTGCGACATTCCTCCCATCCACAAGCAATGTTGCACTATATGTTTCTACAATAGGTCACCTTGGTGCTAGGGCTAAGAATCCACAAGGACTAACAAGCTCTCTCACTCAACCCAATTTTCCCACTAATAAGAGGCCTTCTCATTCTCCGATCATCCCAAATCATCACCTCCTTTTCCCATTTAGTTTGCACAACCCAAAGAGTGGATCCCCTTTTCTGCAATGCAGCCGCTTAGGCTATAACACCTCTTTCCCAACTCTAGCATAGACTAGCCAAGAAATCTCAATGTTGGGATCTATAGGGACTCTTTATGGGTAATTTGGCAACATAATTATATGATGGTATTTTCAAACTTTGGTTGCATATTTTTCTCTCCACCTTGTAGCTCGTACCATCCTAAAATATTGGATAGATTGATGGTAAAAATGACAATGAGAATGATGGTCAACTCCCAAAACTAGGGAATAAGTATGCATGACTCCTACTAGCCACTTTTTACTGTAGGAAGTCTTTCCTCATTACCTCGACACATATTTGAAGGTTGTTATGTCTTTAGCATAAGCTAAAGTATTATACTTTGGCTTATATTAAAGTATTATTATTTTCAAGCCCTTTTGGACCCCCTTATCCCCCTCCCCTTCCTCTCTTGTGGAGTCATAGCTCCACGTCATTTTAGCTCCCCTCATCTCACAACCAATAATATATATTTTATTGAGAAGTCACATGTACATCATTTACATTTCTTGGCCCTTGGCCATACTTTTTGGCTCATAGCCTAAATCATATATGTGTTGGGCATTGGATAAGCTAGCGCTCCTCGTGTGTTTTGTGACATGTGCTTAACCTCCTCTTGAGGATCTGTTAACTCTGGTGATGCATCCGTTTACTAACACATGTGGGTTTTGGTGTAACGACAACCGCGAATCCAACAAGTGGTATCAGAGCCAAAAGTCTCGAGTTTGAATCACACTCGGCTTGCGCTTGAGGGGAGATTGTTGGGCATTGGATAATCCAGCGCTCCATGTGTGTTTTATGACATGTGCTTGACCGACTCTCGAGGATCTGTTAACTTTGGCGATGCATCCGTTTACTAACACCTGCAGGTTTTGGTGTAACGGAAATCGTGAATCCAACAATATCTACATTACATTACATTTCTAGAGATCAAATTAAGGTGTTACATTGCCCCCCCCCTTATTTTTGCATTGTATATGTATATTTATGTAACTCTTACAGAAATTTTTTGTTTAGATCAAACTACCAACTAAATGTAGATATTCTTTCCACATTGCATCTTCCAACTCCTTTGGACCTTTCCTTATCCCATGCCTTTGTTCTTGAGCATTTTTTTCCTTGGTGTCCAATATACTCTTCAACTATTTGATACTGTATTCTTTTTCCTTTTGAACATCACCATCCTTAGTGTTCTTCATTATAGGTTCTCATTTCATGTCTTTATTTTCCAATTGTTCCTTTAACAAGAATCATGAAACATATGTGTTATAGCTATTATCATGCAATTATTTTATTATAACCAAGTGTTCTCAAATTCACGGTATTTTCTTTTCACAAGAGTTCTCAACTCCACATTGTGAATATGTATTTAAAAATAAATATGTAATCTTAATTCAATACATATCGTTATGAATATTTTTCTTCTTCATGAGGTTGCCACGGGAAGAATTCTTCTCATTATTGTTCCAAGCATGCCCTTTTGATTTTGGCCACCATACACATGCATTTTCTGCAACAATTTCATTTATGTAAGTTGCCTCTTCCTTGTTGGACTCACCCTTTTGGGTAAGCATGCCCTTCACTACTAAATAGTCTTTCTGGTGATCCATCTTGCTAAAGTTTTCACATGCAAGGAGAGCACCAACTTACTATTAAACTTTAATTCAATAACTTGGCAACCACAAGGTTCCAACAACCTTCATTATGATATTTCTTCCTTCAACCATCAACATTTTTCATAACTCTATTTTCGATGACCATTGTAATTTGACTACTTGGCATGGGACTATCTTAGCATGCAACTATTTCACCACATCCACAGTGGCTCTTGAAACAATCTCAAATCCATGAGTTAGTAGCAAATCCATAATTTCAACTGTTGGCATATTAATCTCAATGAAAAATAGCATAATCATGCATTCATATGCAATAAAGCATATATGTTAGCATGTATATCCATATCCATCGCTTGCACACTTTCATAACTACTCATGCATACCCTCTCAATGCTTCTTCGCATTGACTCCAAGATCCAATATTCTAGTATCATTTCTTCCGCCCTATTGAATTGGAAGATCTAACCAATGCCTCGACACAAAATCCAATGATCTAGATTGGATCATCATACATTTTTTTATCTATCTTGGTGCTTTCTAGGTGGAAAATTAGGAGGAATTGACTTGTAGGGCCTATTTTAGTGGTAGGTCCCAATTTCAAAAATTGGGTTCTAAAACTTTCTAGATCTATTTTGAAGCGTCAAATATAATTTCTTTGGCCAAATTTTTTTCACCTAGGTGACACCCTCTCGACATTGTTTTACACTTTGAAACCTTTCGAATGGTGCAAAAATCACCTTAATCAGAGTTCGTATGCGAAAGTTATGCCTCCCACAAGTTGACCTACCTTGTTGACCACCATGGTACAAGTAGATGCCACATTAGCCTCCATTATTTGCATATATCGGCTAGACACATGTGGCCTTTCAAGAATATTATATAAGGTCCAAAACCTTATCACTCATTAAGGATTGAAGAAATCAAAACCATAACTCTAGATGGCTACCATGCTATGTTAAATTCCAAGCTGCTAGAATGAGAACAAGTTCCATTATTTAGCATTGTACTTGTTCCATTGTTGAGCAAAACATGTACGAATGATATTATTTTAGAATAATAAGAGGAGGAGGATTCTATAGTAGTCATTTAAGCCACAATGTCAAAGGCCACTCCATATTGAGTCCCCATTCTTTTGTATGTGCATTTTTATAAATGAAGCAAAAAGAGAAAAGCATAGGCCTCACCTTCTAGTTGGTGTGTACATCTTCCTTTTATTTTATTTTTGTATTTCAGTTATTTCTTAAAAATTCAAGCAAAGCTAGTAAATAATTAATCTGGGATCTAAGGAAAATTAACTTGCATAGTCTAAGATTTCATAACATTATAAGATTTGTTGTGACAAATTGTTTTAGTGTATATCCACAATATTTTATGGATCATAATAGCATCAAAGCATTTTTCTTTTAGAGTATTTTTAGGAAGCTGTAGGGTCCAACAATTGGCTTCAGAAAAAAGTTGCAGAACCCTAGCCATGGAAGATGAGTCTATTCGCAACAACCCTCGAGATTCAGCAGAAGAGATTTTTGGGACTAGAAAAGAAAGTCACTAATATCTCTCACAATATGGCCTCCCTCATGGTGGCTCTCACAAGAAATCTTGGGCCATTTGGGGAATTTGGAGGTGCTAACTCAAAGATCGGATTAGAGGGGAAATTGAGAGATAATAAAGACCTAGAAAAGGACTCAAGGAAGAATCACGAGAAAGGGTAGCCAAGTTCTAGTTCCATTACTACTTCACAATCCTTACTTAAAATGGAAGTGAAAGTGGATATCAAGCCATAACAACATGAGATCGATGTAGTAAAGTTGAATCATTGGTTGCAACAATTATGGGTCTATTTTAGTGTCCAACATATAGAAAGAGTAGAATATTTCATTTTCCAAGTGAAATTAGAGGGCCATGCATTAACCTAGTGGGAAATTCACAGAGAGACTCTTAGGCTGGAGGGTGACTTACTGGAAACTAAGTGGTAGGATTTAAAAACCATCATTAAGTCTTATTTCTACCCTATCAGGTATGTAGTGGACCAATGGGTCCATTGGCATCACTTTAGGCAAAGGAAGGGGTACAATGTGCAAGAGTACACCATTGGATTTAGGAAAATGGCTATAATGTTGGGTATCTCTTTAAAGAATACATATGTACTTCTCAATTATTTGGCGTCTTTACATATTCATTTGCAAAAGAAAGTCATGCTCTTCAAACCCAATACAATTTATGAGGCATATGTACAAGCAAAGTATCTGGAAAATATAAGCCACAAAAAAGGACAGTGACATACTTCCAAACAAAGATAGGCACTTACAAGGAGGGAAAGAAGAAGTGGAAAGGGAAAGACAAGGAGATGACATCCACTACGCATCAGTGCAAGGATCCAAGTAACGAATGTAACCATTGCAATATTGATGGCCACACTAAAGAAAAGCATTAGAAACTACATCTAGAGTTGAACAGTAAGAAATGTAACAAGGATGCCAAGAAGAGGAACCTTCTAGTCACAAATTCATTCAATCAAGCAGAAAAAAACTCATATATGAGTGAGAATATTATATGCACTTTAGTATAGAAATAGGTGAATCTGAGTAGCCTTCATCGGAAGAAAGAGAAGGAGATGACAAAACTCTTCCATACCAAGATTCAAGTCAAGAAGACCAAGGTAGGTGTTGTTAGAAAATAAGAAAGGCAAAAAGATTTTCTTATTCTTGATAATTACTTGTGATGTTTCTTGTTATTATGATTCTTTATATCTTCTTTCCTTTAGTTCCTCAAGCAATTACCAAAGTAGTAGCACATAAAACGATAGACACCAGATGTAGGCATAGTGCAAGGGAAAAACCCCCTTTGAGGGGAAAACCCAGTCAAGAAATTATTTCTTTCAATAGTATTCTTTGAGACTCTTCACCCTAGACCAAGACAAGACCTTACCTCCACACCAAGTTAGTCTCCCAGAATTTCAATCCCTTTCCAACAACTTTGACTAGGCAGTAGCTTCTGGCAACTGACAGCTTCCCACAACAGACAATCTTGGAAGACTTCGATCTCCCAATCAAGAGCACGAAACAGAGAGAGAGAAACACCAAAATTTCGATTTTCCTTTTCTCCTTAGACTTCCTCAAACTCGCATTCACTCCAGCTTCCCGACAACAAACTTCGCACCTTTTTCCAAGCTACAAGAGAACTTCACACTTCTTCCCAGCTACAAGAGAATTCCTCACTTCTTCCTAGCTACAAGAGAATTCTGCACTTCTTCCCAGCTACAATATAAATCGAACTTGTGTGAGAGAATGATGCTCCAAGTGAATTTGATGAGCTTGTATTTATAGGCTCCATGTGAGGTCGAATAGGTTCCTTAGGCCGACTTGATCTTCTTCTAGGATGACATGGTGTGGAGGTTACATAAATCATATTTGACTTAATACTTAACCTTTTTACATGATTCAAAAGCCCAAGAATGGTCTCTTTAAAAGTACAATGACTCTATTGACTCATAATAAATCCTAGAAGTCCTCAATGGGGACTTTGACCTAAAACAAGGTGACCCAATAATAATCATAAATATTTTCTTTATTCTTTTGACAAGTACATTACATGATGACTCAAGTACATTAATGAAGACCGAACATAGTTACATTTTCCAAAACTCCCACTTAATTAGGGAGGTATTCATAATGTACAAATATAATGGAAGATCTCAAACTATATGAACCATGAAGAACTTTTAAGCACCATAATGCCATGGACTAGATTCCTGACCAGGGCAATCTATTCAAGTGGTCCCTCAACAATTTAGGCACCGCAATGCCATGGACTAGATTCCTTACCAGGGCAATCTATCCAAGTGGGAATAAGGTGGACTCAAGCTTTCATCCCTTTTAGGTACCATCAGGATTACTTGCTAAAGACCAACCCAAAAATCCAGGTGTGTATCAAAACATAGCTCAATAACCAACACCACCTTTCCAACTTCAGGACCCAGACATCAACACAGAGTGTCGACCAGATGTCTTCCCAAGAAATGCTTCACTCACAAGGCCTCAATACCCCTTGATCCAACATATCAAGGATGACCAATCTCTCCCAATCAAATTGATTGGTAACCAACATGCTATCAAAACATTCGAGAGATTCACTTGTAAAAACACAACCCCAATTAACAATATACGTTCACATGTACATGATCAAAACAAACCTCTGGGGTCGTATTCAATGTTGCTCCTCAACTCAGTAGGACTATGAGTCTTTGACAAAATATTCCTCAATACTTTCCTTTCCTACTTCTCATGCAACAACGTATCCTCCGAAATTCATTAATCAAAACCAAGTTATGCCCTCCCTCTTAACCAGGAAGCACCTCTTCATCCAGACTCCCTCTTAATATTAGGGAGATCTCTTCTATGCATGCTTCCTTGGGAGATCAACTTATTCTTTTCGTCATCGGAGAATCTTTCATGGCTTCCAACCATTTCATCGGAGTTATCCTCATCATGCTTGTGACATCAACGAACATCTTCACCATCTTGAAGATTGTGTACCTGCACAACGTAGATAGAACATACAACCAAATCTATAGAAGCATGAAGTTAGCCATATTAGAATCACGAAAAAATTTCAACTTTATACATATCAGATACCTAGTCTTAATTACAAACAAGAGACATGTACTCTTCAACATCTTGCTAGGGACTTAGTCATAACCCTAGACTGCTTCATAACAACTTTCATTTTATCTAGGGTTTCAATGTTTCTTCTAAATATATGACATACCTTACTACCACATATAACAAACCCTATAAACAATTCAGACAAATATAAAGCATCTAACAACCTTTCCAAATTCATATGTTAGACTTCTTACTAGGGTTTCATACAAATCCTAGATTTTATACAAAGGAATCAATCAAAACCAATCTTAGCTTAGTCACTAACATGACCAACTTCCACTAGGGTTAGTTGCAAACCCTAGATTTCTGTTCAACCATCAAATCCAACCAAAACTCAGATTTCAACAATCTCAAATTATCATATTGTCATCATACATCATAGATTTTACTTCTACTAAGGTTCAACTCCAAAACCCTATAATTCCATTTTCACAATCTCAAATTATCATATTGTCATCATACATCAGAGATTTTACTTCTACTAAGGTTCAACTCCAAAACCCTAGAATTCCATTTTCAAAATCTCAACAATCATTAAATAAATAAATCTCAAATTGTTATATCACACACTAGGGTTTAGCTTGAAAACCCTAGATTTCCAAATATCATCATCCTAGAATCTTAGACAAGGACTTCCATTAAATCATAAAACTTATGACCATCAATAACTAGGTGTTGAGTCTTGAAAATGTCATTCATTTCCATTACACTTTCACTATTATGTCCATTATATCACCTCCATTTCACCTCCATTTCACTACTATGTCACCACATTCATCCCACTTTCATTATCATTGGGCCATATTTATGTTTTTCCAATCTTTATTAATTCTAACTCTTTAAGTGAATTTGTGGTTAAAAATTAGAAAATAATGTGCATATGCTTATACCTAACAAATGGGTTGAGATTGTTGACATGTGTAGGTTGAAAGGAGGCTTCTAGAAGACCCTTATGTGGCACTCTAAGGCCAAATTCGAATTTGGTTGGAAAGAATCATGGGATCATGAGGATATGTGTCACATCTCCTAATTGTATTGTAACTCTAAGAAGACATGTGTCTTATCAGTTCCTATTTTGATTAGGACTCTAGAGGTAGAGGGAGAGATTCATGGACTCTCATTAATGAGATGGCTTCTCATCTTTTTGTATAAATAGGAGATCTCTCTCCTTCATTTGGGAGCTTGGAGCTTAGCTTATTAGTCTTTTTAGCTTGTGAGTTCTTTAGCTTGGAGTTTGTAGTTCTTCCTTGATGGCTTTTGAAAGCTTTGGAGAACTTTGTTGTACTTTGTAATTTTGAAGAATTTGAATAAAGCTTTGATGTTCTCAACATGGAAGGAGATGTGAAGTAGATGTCATGGAGCACATTAGAATGTAAGGTAGAGTAGATTTCTTTTTGTAATTTTGCTTTAATTTCATTATGTCATTTGATTGCTTTCAAGTTGATAGATTAGATTTTTCATCCATGTTAAATTTGGACAACTAGGTCCAAACTCCATGTTCTGATGCTCAGATTAAGAGGCTAATATTTTTGTTGGATTCCTCTTTCTGAGAGGTGTAAAATCCATATAAAAATAGTCTTAATCCGATGAGCAGAACTTATATTGTGAATTTATTATTCTTAATAAATTATATGTGCAAGGTCAGCCAGTTTTGTAATGTAGGCTCACATGCCCAACAGATGTGTCACACACCCTCATTGATGGATATATATACAGGAAAAGTTGGAGAGAATTTCATCACAACTCAACTCACATCTTCCTCTCTCATCTTAGAGAGTACGAGCTACCTGGAGGACGAATTTCAGCCACACGTGGGAAGGACGAAGAGGACAGACCGTACGGATTTTCTGCTGCTAGGGTTTCGCAGAAAGTTTGACTAGAATTGACTTGGGTTGACTCATCTACTGGTTGGAGGGTTGTTGTGACACATCTGGGCTGGCTGACCAAAGGAGACTTTGCTGGTTGAAGCATCCTGTTGACCGCCGAAACGAACACACACATTTTTCCTGTTTCTGATTTGTCTTCTGTAAGATCTGCTTATATGTTCTATCTGCATTTTGCTTAACTACTTGTATGATTGCTGTGAGAAAAGTGAAATTGCTCCTAGCATAGAACATCTACAAAACTTTACATGGTATCAGAGCTGAGGTGAAGACAAACTCTATCTATAGTTTTGGAGAAGGAGAAATACCAAAGAGTAAGATGCGCTAGCTGCAAAATGATGCCCTAATTCTACGTAGGACAAGAAGACATCTATTCGCTGGCAAATGATGAATTTCTATATGCTGTTCATCTCTATATGCTGTTCAGGAAATTTGATGCAAGGTGAAACCCTATACGCTAACACATGGGAAACCATATACACTGTACGCTGGTCATGTATATATATATATACATATACGCTGGTAATGAGCCGAATCGATGAAGTGAACGCAGTCATGATACGCTGCTCCTGGAGGCTTATACTCACATCAACGGAGTCATATATGCTGATATATATATACGCTGTCATGAAAACATTTCTCACGCTGTTTATGAAAACATACAGTGATGCCCTAGCAGCAGTGGTCGCAGTAAGGAAGATAGCTGCCGTAGCCGCAGTGAGGAAGACATAGCCGCAGTATTTGATTTCATACGCAGTTATGGTGACAGTTAATATGTTACGCAGCAATGTGATACGCTTTTCATATATATGTTGATACGTTGGTTAATCTCTGGAAAATCCATGTACAGCGCAGTTATATATGGAATGTTGTTAGTCGCAGAAGCCCGCAATTGGATTATATATGAAACGCTGTCATGCATATACGTAAGATCAGGAAGATTTACACGCTGGAGACTTACACGCTAAAGACTTTTACACGTTGGAGACTTACATGCTGTAAAGGTAAACTCAGTCATGGTTGCATATACGCTGGGCATTATATATACGTTGTTCAATACGTTGTGTATGAGTTCATATATATGCTGGAAATGAATATGTATACGCAGCAAATAGTAATACAGTCATACGCATAGCATATGAACGCAGCAAATTGCAATACAGTCATAACGCATGGAAGAAGCCGCAATCATAACTCATGGAAGATGTCGCAGTCATAATAATGTCAAGGAGATCTAGCCGCTGTTAATAAGAGACCTGTGGCTGCCAAGGTGTGAAGGTTTACGCAGCCCTAAACTACAGCCAGCCCTAAACGCTGTAGAGGAGAAGATGTTATACGCTGTCCTTAATGGAGATACATATATGCATTCACAGTTATGTATGCACAAAACCTTATACGCAGCCTTATATGCATATGTAGTTATGTATGCACAGCACCTATACGTTGTCATTATACGCATTCACAGTTATGAAGATTATACGCACAACAGTTATGGAAACTATATGCTGTCACCTTATAGGCATACGCAGTTATGTACGCACAACACTCTATACGCTGTCATGATATATATGCGCAATCTATACACTGTCATTATATGCAGCAATGGAGACTCTTTATATGCAGCTGCAGTTATGAAGAGGAATCACGTAAAGGCATGAAACCGCAGAGAGCTGCAGTCAAGCAAAGACACAGTCAAACAGAATCATAGTCAAGGTCATGGAGCCGTAGTGAGTTTAGTCTCCTCAGATGGGTTAAGGAACTAAAGCCTATGCATTCTCGGCATGGAAATCTTGATATGACAAGGAGCAGTCTTGATTTCGGTGGCAGTCCTGTAGCAGACTTGACATTGGAATATATTACAGTCTTGCTATGACTTGATGATGAGATAAGAATTCAATGAGAAGATCCTTGGCATACGTATCATCTCTATAATCAGATTTAGCATGAGGCAGTCTCAACATCTCATCGAAGAACAGTGACAAGGGCAGCATGATCAGTAATGGGCATGGGCAGCACAATGACACATGGACATATAGGACAGCATAATGATGATGCATAGGCAACATTATAAGATTAAGATTTTGAGGACTGACAATGGCACTGAATATGAGTCAAATGAGTTCAAAGACTTTTGCAGAGAAGCTGGCATTAAGAGGGAGTCTACCACTGCATATACTCCTGAGCAGAATGGTGTTGCTGAACGCAAGAATAGGACTATTGTGGAAGCTGCCCGTGCCATGCTATGTGACCAGGGTCTACCAAAGTTTCTGTGGGGAGAAGCTGCAAATACTGCTGTGTACATTCAAAACCGATGCCCTCATTCCTCTTTGGACTCCAAAACTCCCGAAGAGGTTTTCTCTGGTAAGAAACCTGATGTCTCACATTTTAGAATTTTTGGATGTCCTGTCTATTTTCATGTGCCGAAAGAAAAGAGAAGTAAGCTGGATGCTACTGGGAAGAAAGGAATGTTTGTGGGCTACAGTGAGACTTCTAAGGCATATAGAGTCTATGTACCTGGTCAAAGGGAAGTAGAGATAAGCCATGATGTCACTTTTGACGAAGATGCTTCCCTGAAGAAAGTAGTAGATCTTCCTAGATCTGAAGAAAATCATGAAGAAAGATCTGGAAATCTGGAAGAACCCCAGGATGAGACTATGTCTGATGTTGAAGCGCCAATGGACCCTATTGATCCTTCCCCTTCTCTAGGAAAGAGGCCATCATGGCTCAGGGACACCCTCGAAGATGCTAAGGGTCTTGCTGCCCCAAGGGGGAAATTCCGAGAAAGCAAGAAGCCGTGTAGATACCAAGGGTATCTAGCTGCCATGAGTACTATTCTACAATCTGAACCTGGATCTTTTGAGAAAGCCATCAAGCATCAAGTCTGGAAGGATGCTTTGCATGAAGAATATGAGGCTATTATGAAGAATGATGTCTGGGATGTGGTCCCGAGACCGAAGGACAAATCTGTTGTCACCGCTAAATGGCTCTACAAGATTAAACATGGATCTGATGGGAGTGCTGAAAAGTTTAAGGCAAGATTTGTTGCCCGTGGCTTCTCTCAAAAGGAAGGAATTGACTATGACGATATATTTGCACCTGTGGCGCGATATACCACCATCCGATCCATCATAGCCCTTGCTGCTACGCAAGGATGGAGTCTTCATCAGATGGATGTCAAGACCGCTTTTCTGCATGGTGCAATAAAGGAAGAGGTGTATGTAGAACAACCTCTGGGATTTGAAGTTCAAGATCGAGACACTTATGTCTGCAGGTTGAAGAAAGCCCTCTATGGGTTGAAGCAAGCACCCAGAGCTTGGTATGAGAGGATGGATAGTTACTTGATGAAGCTGGGCTTCACTCGAAGCAATGCTGATCCAAACCTTTACTTCAAGGTTGTGGAAAGCCTCTCATTCTAGTACTGTATGTGGACGACCTCTTCCTGACAGGTGATGACCCTCTCATTCATCAATGTAAGAGGGAGCTTGCTGCCGAGTTCGAGATGAAAGACCTAGGACTGATGCACTATTTCCTAGGCCTGGAGGTCTGGCAGAGACCTGGAGAGATTTTCCTTTTTCAAGGAAAATATATTGTGAAGCTTTTGGAAAGACTTGGGATGGTGGACTGTAAGTCCGTGTCGACACCAATGGAACTCAACTTTAAGAAGTTGAGTGGCAGCGCTGCAGGGCCTATCTTGGCCTATCCTACTGAGTATCGTCAACTCATAGGAGCTTTGTTGTTCTTAGTGAACACCCGTTCGGACATATGTTTTGCAGTGAATACTTTGAGTCAACAGATGGTTGAGCCTCATCATTTTCACTGGGTTGGTGCCAAGAATATTTTGAGATATCTTCGGGGCACGATAAACCATGGGCTGAGATACACTGCCGGGAGTGTGATACTCCGTGGATATACTGATGCCGATTGGGCTGGCAGTGTGGTGGATCGTAAGAGCACATCTGGATGCTGTTTCAATCTTGGTTCTGCTTCGATCTCATGGATGAGCAGGAAGCAGAAGTCGGTGGCTTTGAGCACCGCGGAGGCCGAATACATTGCTGCTAGTATGGCCTGTTGTGAAGCAGTTTGGTTGAGGAAGCTCTTTAGTGAGCTGTTCCAACATGTGCTAGATACCACTGTGATACTCTGTGATAATCAGAGTGGGATTCGTATGACTGAGAATCCTGTGTTCCACGACCGATCCAAGCATATTGATATCAGGTACCACTTTATCCGGGATATGGTACAGCGAGGCGCCGTAAGGCTCGATCATATAGGAACTGATGAGCAGGTCGCGGATATTCTCACTAAGCCCCTGGGGAAGGTCAAGTTCCTAACCTTTCGTGAGAGTCTTGGTGTCGTGGAAAGACCCTATGATGTGGGTCCTGTTGGACGATAAGCTCTGGGAGCTCTGGGGGGCTTTGGGGATAGCTTCTCGGAGCTATAAGCACTCATAATGCTTTTGCCCCACCCTTGTGATTATTGAGCTGGTTCGCCACTCATTTATCTGTGCCCCGTATGCATCCTACCCATTGAGTTCAGGGCTCATGGGAAGTACCTCTCATTTGGCCAATGAGGTGTGGAAAAGCTAGAGACTATTAGCAAAGACTGATGGACGCATCAGAGATTGCCATACTCTCTATCTAGGATGGCATGGTCCAACCACTTGATCTGGGATCAAGATTTGTGAGGTCTGGGACCTCTGGACTGACTATGTCAGTCGGGGAATGATGTCTTTGTGACTGACCCACTTCTGTTCTGAAATAAAGAAGCCAGCAAAGCAAGTTTCGGCGGGATGACTCACGATGTTGATTGCACTAATAAATGGAGTTCTCCCTAGTTGAGAGGGAGTGTTAAATTTGGACAACTAGGTCCAAACTCCAT
Source organism: Pinus tabuliformis (assembly GCA_031772625.1). Classification (NCBI taxonomy): domain Eukaryota; kingdom Viridiplantae; phylum Streptophyta; class Pinopsida; order Pinales; family Pinaceae; genus Pinus; species Pinus tabuliformis. The sequence continues at coordinate 926,726,350 of CM062817.1, read as the reverse complement.
GTTCTGATGCTCAGATTAAGAGGCTAATATTTTTGTTGGATTCCTCTTTCTGAGAGGTGTAAAATCCATATAAAAATAGTCTTAATCCGATGAGCAGAACTTATATTGTGAATTTATTATTCTTAATAAATTATATGTGCAAGGTCAGCCAGTTTTGTAATGTAGGCTCACATGCCCAACAGATGTGTCACACACCCTCATTGATGGATATATATACAGGAAAAGTTGGAGAGAATTTCATCACAACTCAACTCACATCTTCCTCTCTCATCTTAGAGAGTACGAGCTACCTGGAGGACGAATTTCAGCCACACGTGGGAAGGACGAAGAGGATAGACCGTACGGATTTTCTGCTGCTAGGGTTTCGTTGACTTTTGTAGAATTGACTTGGGTTGACTCATCTACTGGTTGGAGGGTTGTTGTGACACATCTGGGCTGGCTGACCAAAGGAGACTTTGCTGGTTGAAGCATCCTGTTGACCGCCGAAACGAACACACACATTTTTCCTGTTTCTGATTTGTCTTCTGTAAGATCTGCTTATATGTTCTATCTGCATTTTGCTTAATTACTTGTATGATTGCTGTGAGAAAAGTGAAATTGCTCCTAGCATAGAACATCTACAAAACTTTACAATATGCTTATACCTAACAAATGGGTTGAGATTGTTGACATGTGTAGGTTGAAAGGAGGCTTCTAGAAGACCCTTATGTGGCACTCTAAGGCCAAATTCGAATTTGGTTGGAAAGAATCATGGGATCATGAGGATATGTGTCACATCTCCTAATTGTATTGTAACTCTAAGAAGACATGTGTCTTATCAGTTCCTATTTTGATTAGGACTCTAGAGGTAGAGGGAGAGATTCATGGACTCTCATTAATGAGATGGCTTCTCATCTTTTTGTATAAATAGGAGATCTCTCTCCTTCATTTGGGAGCTTGGAGCTTAGCTTATTAGTCTTTTTAGCTTGTGAGTTCTTTAGCTTGGAGTTTGTAGTTCTTCCTTGATGGCTTTTGAAAGCTTTGGAGAACTTTGTTGTACTTTGTAATTTTGAAGAATTTGAATAAAGCTTTGATGTTCTCAACATGGAAGGAGATGTGAAGTAGATGTCATGGAGCACATTAGAATGTAAGGTAGAGTAGATTTCTTTTTGTAATTTTGCTTTAATTTCATTATGTCATTTGATTGCTTTCAAGTTGATAGATTAGATTTTTCATTCATGCAATTTTAATTCATGCAAGTGTGTTCAACCGGTTGATTGTAGGTTAGTAATGCACATAGCTTTTTAATGACTAATGACATGATATAATCATCTTGTCCTCCTGCTGATTTATTTTTAGAGTTCTAATTCCAGCATTGTTATTTCTTTCAGTTTTGTTTTGCTCATTTACTTTTCTGCAATTTAGATATCATATCGCTTAACTTGTTCATGATTGCTTCCCATAAGGTAGATTGAGCTGAAGGGTAAAGGATCAGAAGAGTTGAAGTAGTGTGATTAGTTTCCTTTATGCAATTTAATTTTCTGCAATTTAGATATCATATTGCTTAACTTGTTCATGATTGCTTCCCATAAAGGTAGATTGAGCTGAAGGGTAAAGGATCAGAAGAGTTGAAGTAGTGTGATGAATTAGTTGCTTTGCTTTCAGTCTTTGATTTGCTTTAAGTTCAATTTTTACTTTCTTTTTTTCATACAGCAGCAAGGATACTGGGTCTCATAGTCACTAGCTCATTGTTTGGATGTTGCATTCTATTTTAATTGAAGTAGATGCACATTTACACTTTTGTTTAAGTAGCTGCATATTTACACTTTTGTTTAAGATCTTTTGAAGTGCTAAGTTTTGGAAGTTACCATTAGGGACATAGGCCTTGTCTTGAAATCCATACTTGTCTTTTAAAAGTATTCTTAAGACCTTAGAATAGGATTTCCATTTGCATTAGACACTTTAGGAAACCAACAAGAACAAAAACCCAAAAACAACATAAACTATAAAACAACGAAGTAAGAGAAAGGTTAACTAAGCACATATGGTGCACCACACTTCATCAGTTTACGATACCCGGATTTTATGTAGAGCAATTTAAGACGTTAAATTGACTAGACACTAGGTCAAAACACATATCTAGAAATTCATAATAGGCATATCATATGTCCGACAACATTAATACATCTAACTTATACCAAGCTAGGGTTTCAACCAAAAGGACATATCTATATATGCTTATATTTCATCGTCATGCAAAGACATTTCATATCATGTGTTAGTCAAACCCAACTTCATAATGATCAATAAGACAATTTTGATTACACTAGGGTTTGATCAGACAAACACGCCCATACCAAGGAAAAAATTTCTAAGAAAATATAAGGGTATTTCTCACACATTCCACCAAACCCTAATGAGTTAGGGTTCCAATTTAGAAACATAACAAACCCAACATTACCAAAAAATTCAAAGGGTCGAGATTTTAGACCTTATCATTCAACCCTAACACGTTAGTTTTTCTTGATCATACCAAAATCCCAAACATGACATCATCAATAAAACTTCAAATAGTATTTCACAATATCCCTAAGCAATTTAGGGTTTCAAACATTCACATTGGCAAACCCTTCGGTTAGGGTCTTCTAGAACCTGTCTAGGGTTCTATAAAATCAGTTAAGAATATGAGTGGGGTGGGTAGATTTATCAAGGTATGAATCACCCAAGACAATAATCATTTTGATTCAGTATGGCTAGACATAAAAATGTTAGTCATAGATTGTCAAATGAATAATCCTTTCAATATAAAGAAATCAATGTATTTAAAGCATATCTTTGTTCCTTGACCAACCTTGTCTTGAGAGATCCTCCTTCATACTCCTTGCAGATGTTTTCCCTAATCAAGACAATAGAGGGAGAACGCTGATTAGTATTTAATATAATCAAAACTAAATGAATACATGAACCTAAAACAGAAAGGAAATGGGATACTTATTTTGGGAGTTGTTGGGGGCGCCCTCCAAAGCTTGAAGGATACCTACAAACTTATAAAAACAATAAAAATGTCTTTTCCAAAATATGTTAAAAACCTATAAATTTTAAAAGATGTAAAACAAGATATATAAAGCTACAAGCAAAGGACTTAGTAGTGTAAGTCCCTAACATCAAACTCTTTGAGCTTGGCCTTCTTTGAGTCTCCTTCTCCAACAAAGTTAGCATGATCTCTATCTCTCTTCTTATTCTTTGGATTGTCGGGACAATCACTCTTGTAGTGACCCTTCTTATGACGTTGATAGCACTCTATCTTGTACATGTCAACTTTCTTCCTTGGTCCCTTCTATCTCTTTCCTTTATGTTGAGCAACGTAAGCATTTGAAACACCTTCATAATTGGAAACTAAAGAGATCCTCAATTCTTCCTGACTGCAGGTAGTCCATATTTCTTCAAAAGTGGGAGCTTCCTTCCAACTATTAAGACTTGCAGCAAATGCACCCCAAGTAGATGGTAATCCTAATAGGGCAGTGATCACGAGTTCTTTGTCTGGAACAATTTCATCAATGGCCAAGAGATCATCCCTGATTCTAGCTATCTTTACAAAGAAGGTTGCCACGGCCCACAATGTCTTCTTTATTCATCTTTGTGGTCCTTAGCTCATTCTTCAAACTTGCTACTTGACCAATGTTTTTAATAGTAAATAACTTTGACAAGGCTTCATACATTTCCTAAGCATGATCAATGTTAGCTATGAAAGGGACAAGATTGTCCTTTACGCATTCTACCATTAAAGTCATGGCCACCAATTCTAATTCCCTGTATTTCACTTTGTCAGCATCACTGGAATCATTTGTAGGCTTCTTTACTTTTCCTTTGAGCAAGTCCATTACCTTGTTCTTTTCAAGGATTAGGTCAATCCTCTTCTTCCAGGACCTGTAGTTAGAGGCCCCTTCAAGATTGTTCTCTCCCTTGATTGTGTTAGACATATTCCTTGAATATAGTAGATTCCTTCCCTGAGATAGTCCTTTTGAATGGTTCCTTTATTAAGTGCTTGAGACTTCCTTTTACTTCCTTCTTCACCAAAGCTCTGATACCATGTTAGAAAATCAGAAAGGTAGAAATATTTTCATGTTCTTGATAATTACTGGTGATGTTTTTTGGTATTACGATTCTTTATATCTTCTTTCCTTTAGTTCATCAATCAATTACCAAAGCAACAACACATAAACAATAGACACTAGATGTAGGCACAGTGCCAGGGAAAAACCCCCTTCGAGGGGAAAACCCAATCAAAAAATTATATCTTTCAATAATATTCTTTGAGACTCTTCACCCTAGACCAAGACAAGACCTTTCCTCCACACCAAGTCAGCCTCCCAGAATTTCGACCGCTTTCCAGCAACTTTTACTAGGCAACAACTTCCGGCAACTGACAACTTCTGGCAATAGACAATCTTGGAAGACTTCGATCTCCCAATAAAGAGCACAAAACAGAGAGAGAGAAACACCAAAATTTTGATTTTCCTTTTCTCCGTAGACTTCCTCAAACTCGCATTCACTTTAGATTCCTTGCAACATACGTCACACCTTTTTCCTAGCTACAAGAGAACTTCGCATTTCTTCCCAGCTACAAGAGAATTTTGCACTTCTTCCAAGCTACAATAGAATTTCTCACTTCTTCCCAGCTATAATAGAAATAGAACTTGTGTGAGAGAATGATGTTCCAAATGAATTCGATGAGATTGTATTTATAGGCTCTATTATCTTTGATAATTTTTAGATAGTTTGGAGTTAATTTGTCAAATTAACAATGTTGTTAAAATTTCTGAAAAGGAAAATAAATGTACAAAGTGTTAATTTGGTCATCTAGTCAGTGTTTTGAGTCAAAGCATTGGAAACTCAAATAGAGATGATCAAATTTGAACTCTCAAAAAGAAATCTTGGGCTCATAGCTGAAATAATAAGCACCCCTTAAGTATGGTAAATTCCTCACTTTTTTGCCTATACTATGCTAAACCAATAGTTTCAGAAATATACATGGTTAAATAAGCTATAAGGAGTGATAAGAAGACAAAAGAAATCATAAAAAATCAAAAACTCAGAAAATTCAAATTTCAAAGCAACTCCCCATAGTTAAGCTGAAAATTTGCTACAAAACTGTTGTAGCTTATCATTGAGGAAAATGCAAGGAATTTATTTTAGTTAAAGGAGTTCTAATGGCATGCGTTTAGCTAAAATACATGAGAGTACACTTCATAGTTTTCAGAAAGATCAGAAAAGTACCAGAGGGATTTTTTTGTAACTTGCTGCCAAAATTTGCTACGGAAATTCTGGAAATGATTATTTTAGTAGTCAACTTCAAGCTCACTTTATAACCAAATGGAAAGGAATTTTGTAAATATGAAGGAGGTTTGTGTTCAACACGAGCTCATCTACAAAATCCTCTCTCAGTTTTTATGCAGATAGTAGGGTTTGGAAGATATTCACTTATCTTTGAGGCCTATTTTACATCATTTTTCCTAGCCAGATTTGTTGCAGAAATTTTGAAATTCGACTTGGTGGAGGTCAAGGTCAGCAAAGCCAACCAGGTTAGAATTGATCTGTATTTGTGTGATTAGTTTTTTTGTGCTAATAACAATTACAGATTTATAAACATGTGCTTGCTTCTTGCTTTTTGTGTTGAGGTTTCCTTAGTTGTTGGTGCTTACAAACAAGTAAATTTCCTTAAGTTAAACAAGACATTCATGAGAAAAATAGCTTCAAAAATGAATAATGAACAACAAACATCTACAATACAACAAACCATCAAAGAGACACATTAACACAATGTTTTGATGAAGGAGTTCACCCCTCTTGGGCTACATTTCCTTGGTCCAGCGTCCATGGCTTGGGCCCCTGTATTAGCTCAATGTGGAAAAAACGCTATTTACAAAGCTCTATGGCTCCTAATACCTACACCAATGTGTTCAAAAGGTCCAAATTAGCTAAGAACACTTCTTTCTGATCTCAATTTGGTCGAAAATTGAGCAAGTTATGCCTCATTCAATTTTTCCTAGGAAACCTTCGCTAAATCTGGAGAGACTCCAGTTAAGTCCGCCAAAACTGGCAGTTTCTGCCTAATTTGGTGCGCTGCCAAATCCGTCGCCAACTTAATCCAAATATTAAGCATGCTTAATTAATATTTAAACAGGATTCATTTAATTAGGTAGGATTAGCGCTAAGCGCTCTGCTAGCTGGTCCTTGGACGTGTGGTTGAGGTCATATGGGGTGGGGGTTGGCCCGCAAGGCTGGCTCCCACCACCCTGCCATTGGAATCAAGATGTAGCATAAATAAATGTGCGCGGCTACATATTTCAAGTGTGTGCCCTGTGGTGCATTGGCAAGGATTTTGGAGTGCGGCGGGGGAAGTCGTGGGTTCCATTCCCCCTCCCTCCGGTCTTTTATAATTTTTCCATATTATATACATGAAACCCATAGTTTATAGACTTTGGTTTAATGCGGCCCTTTATATTTATACGCCATTCGAATATTAACATATATTCCAATAAATTCAGACTTTGGTTTAATTGACATGTGGATTTAAATATTGATAATTGATAATTGATATAGTTAAAAAAAACTATATAATATAAATAATACCATATAGATAATATGTAATAATATTTAAATAAAAATAAAATTGAATTCCACTTGGAGCCAACTAGGCAATTTCCCTTTCACACAACCACACTGGCGAATTCGGAGGTGACACTTGTCACAGTCCCATTGGGCGAAAACTGAAGAAGGCTCCCCTTGCTGACTGGACTGCCATGTCATCATTTTGTTCCATTATGCAATTTTTTTAGTTGTTTAGGAAAACAAACAGCAGGCCTTTTCACTTTCATTTGGACTATGTTTTTGACGAAAAGAATTACGCTGCTATCGTCTTGACGAGACGGACGCAGCCATACAGTTTTCGAGCCAATCTGAGAATTTTTAATTTTGAGCTAAATACTGAGCACCTGACCAAGCATCCATGTGGAAAAATCTCAACACTCCAACACATCAACACTCCAGCACATCAGCAGTTGTTTTCATTCGATGAGGGTCACTAACAGAATTTGTTGAGCTTGTAAACGATAGGAGGCTCCTATTTGTATTCAAATTCTGTTAAAACAAAAATATCCCTATAAAGGCTCCATGTTTTGTAATTCAATTAAAATTAGGTCTCTTAGCCATGCATCGAGTCTAGCCCAGGTGGCGGATTATTGTAATGGAGACCTCACTCTATATACATGTAACTTTTTCGCTTTGAAGGGGGGGATGGATGATGTGAGAGGACCATATTTGTAAACCTTTTTCTTCAATTAATATACATTTGCAATAGAATGTCTTTTTCACCTGAGATTCTGTTTTGGCTCATATATTTTTCTACATGTTTTGTATGTTGTTATCAGTTTCATAGCAATTTGATTACATGGAATTCATGTTACATGCTCCAACTTCCTTCATTTGTTGTGTTTTACTGTAAAAGTTTTATTTCACACCATTTTAAAGCCAAAATTGCCTCAACTTCCATGAAAATAGTGTTGTTTGTAATTGATTTTCTTTAATTGACTCCATGCCCAATGATGGTCGTCATCACACTCTTTCACCTGCAAAATCACATGAAAAGTACAGAGTTAGCCTTCTGAAATTTTGAGTTTTACATTGAAAATCTTATAGGTATTTTGAGAGAGCCCTCTCAGACAGCAAGGGCTAACTTCCAGTTAAAAGTTGGTTTGAAATAGTTATGCTTGGTTGGAGGTTGTCATAGCCCAGCCTGTCTAGCCTAGTGATAACATTTTGGTGCGTTTGTTGGGAGCCAAAAAGATCCCTTTCGTGGATTTTCTTTGAGTCTCTTCATTCTGATTCCTGAGGTAACGGGAAACCAGAGTTTTCTGAAGGTTGTGATATTACCTAGACGACTCCAATCTCAAAAGATCCAGAAGATCAAAGCTTCATGGTGACTCCACTGCTTGAATATCAATAGCTTGAAGAAGTTCCAAGATGAGTTCTACTGCAAGAAGAAATGCCAGGTATGCTCCTATGGATCGATCTCATATCTATGGTTTTCCAAATCCTATGCCTCGTGTTGATTGGTTAACCCATCTTCCCATTTTCAAAGATGAAATGAAAGATGAAGTTGTTCTGCATTTCGCTAGATTTCATATGCATGTATGTAGACTAAGCGTTGAGTTTTATCAGAATTGTCTCATGAAGATGTTTATGGCTACCCTAGAAGACAAAGCTAGAGTACGGAATGAAGGGTTGCAATCAGGAAGCTTGTGTTCTCTTAAAGATTTCGATAGAATATTCTTTGGACATTATGGGAAGTCTTGTCCTTCCTTACCACTGTTTCAAGACTGTTATAAATTTTGTAAGGGTTTCATTCAATATCTTGAAAGTATTGATGATGATGTAGAATGTATGGATGAAGAGGAGATGTTAAAGGCACTTTATGAATTTTTTTCTCAAGCTAGTTGTAATGATGATCAAGAATTTTTCCTACAAGCAAATGTCTCTTCTTTAATTGAATATGAAATGGATCAACAATTTGACAGTGAAGTCATATTACATGAAATTTATGAGAATTTGCAGCCTTGTCAATCTATGTGCAGTGAAAGGTATGAGCCAAATCATTCAAATTTTTTTTCAGCCCATTCCTTTTTTGAGATTTTATGTCAAGAAGAAACTCCTAAAGGTTAGGTTGTTGAAAATACATGCATGAAAACTCTGAACAGTGAGGTAACATGTGATGAAAGTTTTCTACCTAGACAAGAACTTTTTTCCATTGAAAATCATAATGATGTTGTCCCGTTTAAAGTGCATGAAAGTTCACTTTTAGGTAAACCTAAGTTACATGAAGAACTAAATATACAGGTTTTACCTATTCTATTTGAGGATCATCAAAATGACATGGATGATATGCATAAAGTTGTTTGTATAGGAGTTGTTAGTGTTCAGAATCAAGATGACAGTCCTCAAGCAAAATTACCAAAGGTCAAATTAGAATTGTTTGATAAGCAAAATATTAGTTTTGATGCACACAATATGGATGTCATGTTTGAAGATGTTCATGAATGTATGGATGTTTTTGTTGATTTACATGGAAGGGAAGACAAATCTATTGTTGCCTTTTTATTTGATGATGTTCTTGGAATTGAAGATATAGGACAAAATAAGCCATCAGTTATGAATGAATTCAGCCCTCATGGTTTTACTCATCAAGAAGAGGTGATTTTTCATGATTATCAAGATCGTTTGGTAAGTCTATTCTAGTCATCAGTGGAGCTAGAGTTTCTTTCATTTATATGTTCAGGGTATGGATTCAATTTTTATTCTGAGTTGCCAATAGATGGTCCACTTAAGAACAATCAAGGAGCCCAAGTGTTGGATCAGCTCTTTGACTGGTTATACTGAAGGTTTCATATTGCTTGAATTAAGCAGGTAGATTTTTAGATGTTAGAGTAGGGTTATTGGTACATAAATAAGCTTGTTGGGATAGCATTTCCTTCGGCTTTAGGCTACATTTTGCAGTTGTCAGTTTTAGTTTGTACAACAATTTAATATCACATTGCAGTAGTAGTAATTGGCTTCCCGTTGGTTTGCAGTTTTCTTTTCAGTTTGGTGAGTGGGTTTGAATGTTATCTTCAAATTGGGATCAGCCCAATGGTCAGGCACCAGAGCTTCTTGTTCTTTGCTGCCCCACAAGGGGGAAACATCCCCATTGGAGCCATTGTTATCTTTGATAATTTTTAGATAGTTTAGAGATAATTTGTCAAATTAGCAATGTTGTTAAAATTTATGAAAAGGAAAATAAATGTACAAAGTGTCAATTTTGTCATCTAGTCAGTATCTTGAGTCAAAGAATTGGAAACTCAAATAGAGATGATCAAAGTTGAGCTCTCAAAATGAAATCTTGGGTTCATAGCTGAAATAACAAGCACCCCTTAAGTATGGTAAATTCCTCACTTTTTTGCCTATGCTATGCCAAACTAATAGTTTAAGCAATATACATGGTTAAATAAGCTATAAGGAGTGATAAGAAGGCAGAAGAAATCATAAAAAAAAAAAAAAAACTCAGAAAATTCAAATTTCGTAGCAACTCCCCATAGTTAAGCTGAAAATTTGCTACGAAATTGTTGTAGCTTATCATTGAGGAAAATGCAAGGAAAAAAATTAGTTAAAGGAGTTCTAATGGCATGAGTTTAGCTAAAATACATGATAGTACACTTCATAGTTTTCAGAAAGATCAGAAAAGTACCAGAGGGATGTTTTTGTAACTTGCTACCAAAATTTGCTACGGAAATTTTGGAAATGACTGTTTTAGTAGTCAACTTCAAGTTCACTTTCTGACCAAATGGAAAGGAATTTTGGAAATATGAAGGAGGTTTTTGTTCAACACAAGCTCATCTACAAAATAATCTCTCAGTTTTTACACAGATATCAGGGTTTTGAGGATATGCACTTATCTTTGAGGCCTATTTTACATAATTTTTCCTAGCTGGATTTGCTGCAGAAATTTTGAAATTCAACTTGGTGGAGCTCCAGGTCAGCAAAGTCAACCAGGTCAACATCCATGTGGCAAAAGCTCAACATTCTAGCACATCAGTAATTGTTTGCATTCTATGAGGGTTACTAACAGAATTTGTTGAGCTCATAAATGATAGGAGACTCCTATTTGCATTCAAATTATGTTAAAACATAAATATCCCTACCAAGGCTCCATGTTTTGTAATTCAATTAAAATTAGGTCTCTTAACTATGCATCGAGTCTAGCCCAGGTGGCAGTTTATTGTAATGGAGACAACACTCTATATATGTGTAACTTATTCACTTTGAAGGGGGGGATGGATGATTTGAGAGGACCATCTTTGTAAACCTTTTTCTTCAATTAATATACATTTGCAGCACACTGACTTTTTCACCTGAGATTATGTTTTGTCTCATATATTTTTCTCCATGTTTTGTATGTTGTTATCAATTTCATAGCAATTTGATTACTTGCAATTCATGTTACATGCTCCAACTTCCTTCATTTGTTGTGTTTTACTGTAAAAAAATTATTTCACACCATTTTAAATCCAAAATTGCCTCAACTTCCATGAAAACAATGATGTTTGTAATTGATTTTCTTTAATTGACTCCATGCCCAATGATGGTTGTCATCACACTCTTTCACCTGCAGAATCACATGAAAAGTACAGAGTTAGCCTTCTGAAATTTTGAGTTTTATACTGAAAATCTTATAGATATTTTGAGAGAGCCCTCTCAAACTGGAAGGGCTAACTTCGAGTTAAAAGTTGGTTTGAAATAGTTATGCTTGGTTGGAGGTTGTCACAGCCCAGCTTGTCTAGCCTAGTGATAACATTTTGGTGCGTCTGCCGGGAGCCAAAAAGCTCCATTTCCCGGATTTTCTTTGAGTCTCTTCATTCTGATTCCTGAGGGTAACAGGAAACTAGAGTTTTTTTAAGGTTGTGATATTACCCTAGCGACTCCAATGTCAAAAGATCCAGAAGATCAAAGCTTCATGGTGTCTCCACTGCTTGAAGATCAGTAGCTTGAAGAAGTTCCAAGATGAGTTCTACTGCAAGAATAAATTCCAGGTATGATCCTATGGATCAATATCATATCTATGGTTTTCCAAATCCTATGCCTCGTGTTGATTGGTTAACCCATCTTCCCATGTTCAAAGATGAAATGAAAGATGATGTTGTTTTGCATTTGGTTAGATTTCATATGCATGTATGTAGACTGAGGGTTGAGTTTCCTGAGGATTGTCTCATGAAGATGTTTATGGCTACCCTAGAAGACAAAGCTAGAGTATGGTATGAAGGGTTGCAATCAGGAAGCTTGTGTTCTCTTAAATATTTCCATAGAATATTCTTTGGACATTATGGGAAGTCTCATCCTTCCTTACCATTGTTCAAGGTTGTTGTAATTTTTGTAAGGGTTTCATTCAATATCTTGAAAGTATTGATGATGATGTAGAATGTATGGATGATGAAGATATGTTGGAGGCACTTTATGAATTTTGTTCTCAAGCTATTTTTCATGATGATCAAGAAGTTTTCTAGCAAACAAATGTCTCTTCTTTAGTTGAAGATGAAATGGATCAGCAATTTGACAGTCAAGTCATATTACATGAAATTTATAAAAATTTGTAGCCTTTTCAATCTCTATGCAGTCAAAGGTATGAGCCAAATCATTCAAATTGTTTTTCAGCGAATTCCTTTTCAGAGATTTTATGTCAAGAAGAAACTCCTCAAGATCAGGTTTTTGAAAATACATGCATGAAAATTCCGAACAGTAACGTAACATGTGATGAAAGGGTTCTACCTAGACAATAACTTTTTCCGGTTGAAAATCATAATGATGTTATCTCGGTTAAAGTGCATGAAAGTTCACTTTTAGGTAAACCTGAGTTACATAAAGAACTGAATATACAGGTTTTACCTATTCTATTTGAGGATCATCAAAATGACATGGATGATATGCATAAAGTTGTTTGTATAGGAGTTGTTAGTGTTTAGAATCAAGATGATAGTCCTCAAGCAAAATTACCAAAGGTCAAATCAGAATCTTTTGATAAGAAAAAGCTTAGTTTTGATGCACACAATATGGATGTCATGTTTGAAGATGTTCAAGAATGTATGGATGTTTTTGTTGATTTACATGGAAGGGAAGACAAATCTATTGTTGCCTTTTTATTTGATGATGTTCTTGGAATTGAAGACATGGGACAAAAGAAGCCATCAACTATGAATGAATTCATCCCTCATGGTTTTACTCATCAAGAAGAGGTGTTTTTTCATGATTATCAAGATCATTTGGTAAGTCTATTCTAGTCATCAGTGAAGGTGGAGTTTCTTTCGTTTATAAGTTTAGGTTATGGATTTAGTTTTTATTCTGAGTTTCCAATAGATGGTCCACTTAAGAATAGTCTATGCCGACATGATGTGGAGGTTACGTAAATCATATTTGATTCAATACTTAAACTTTTTATATGATTCAAAATCCCTAGAAGGTTCTCTTTAAAAGTACAATGACTCTATTGACTCAGAATAAATCCTAGAAGTCGTCAATGGAGACTTTGACCTAAAACAAGGTGACCAAAGCATGAAAGTCATGCTTTAATAAGTCACAATAATAATAATAATAAATCTTTTCTTTATTCTTTTGAAAAGTACATTACATGATGACTCAAGTAGATTAATGAATACCAAACATAGATGCATTTTCCAACAATCTCTCTATTTGATTTTGATTTGTAGGATAATCTCATAGAAACCAATCTCGTCAACAATCTTGGGTTGGAGGTTCGTGATCATCGAACCCCATACCCATTGGGGTGGGTGAACAAGGCTGTAAAAATCTAGGTCATTAAACAAGGCAACATCAAATTTGTATAAATGTTGAGTTTATAGATAATGTGGAATTAAACATGGTTATCGTTGACATGTGTAGTCTAATGTTTGGAATCCCCTACTTGTATATGAGGGATGTGATCTTCATGTGGAGAGAAAACTAGTAACGCCTAATTAAGGATGGGAAGTCCTATATCATCAACAGACACAAAGGTAAATTGAAGATTATACTAGTAAATTCCAACCACTACGTGTTTCTTTTCATAAGGGAAAATCATCTAGGTGATGAATCAGTAAGGACAAAGGAATCTTTTGAGGGATGCACCAAAGAGAAAAAATAGAAGTTGGAGTCACTTCAAGAATACAAGGGAGTGCCTAGGAGTCTAAAGGGATACAACCTAAGAGAGAAGTGGTGCACAAGATACAATTGTCTCCAATCTCTCCATTACCAATTATTAGGTTGTATATACCATCTATTTTGGAAGCATATGAATTGAAGAAGCAGTTTCAGCAACTGCTAAAGCAATGGGTGACTTAACCAAGCACCTCACTTTGTGGGTTACCTATCATCATTGCACCTGAGAAGGATGGGACTTAATGGATGTGTATTGACTACAAACCTTTGAATAATATTACACTCAAGAATCAGTACCCTTTGGCTAGGATCAACAATTTATTGGCCCAGTTGTAGAATGCTAAGTAGTTCACCAAGTTGGATTTGAAATCACGTACGTGCCAAAGAAGACGACACCGAGAAGACTACCTTCAAGAGAAGGCAAGGTTTGTATGAATGGTTGATCATGCCATTTGGTTTATGTAATGCACTAGCTACATTTATAAAAATGATGAATAAAGTATTACACACATATTTAGATTCATTTGTTATAGTGTATTTGGATTATATATTGATTTATAGATATATTTGGGAGAATCGTATCTCACATTTCATACAAGTGCTAGAAACTCTAAAAGGAATTGTCTTCCATGTCAAATTACTCAGTCACTATATTTAAGTTTAGATTTATTTTTTGCATTTTAATTCACTAGAATCCATGCAAGCAACCAAAACTTGTTTAGGAAAATATTCCTAGTCAACTATTCTAGGAGTAAGAATGGGTTTGTGAGTAGAAAAAGCAACAATAGTAGAACCTTGTTCTTGAATATTGTACATGGTAGAACCCTTCCAAGTGTAGTGAAACAATAGTCTAGTGGAGTACATGCACATTTTCCTACTATTTAGGAGGACTGTTATTTGTAGCAGGTTCTACCATGTAGGATAACAAGTGGTAGTGATATGGAAATGACATGGATCATAACACACTTGCATGGTTATATTCTCCTCCTAGACAAGTGTGCACTTATCCTAGAGCATTCAATCCTACTTTTATCTACTTTAGTCATGGGGTTTAGTTAAAGTTCAATTAAGCATGCATGAGTTGCATGACACTATACTTCTACTTGCCTGAGTTGCATTCATGGCCAACTCTCCTTATGTCTAACACCATTTTTAGCTAGCTAACTGAGACTAAGAGGAAATTTATTTATTTTCTTACATGTGCATGCACTAGAAGCCCAATCTAGTGTGCATTACCTCTCTCTTTGAGAGCCTTCTATAAATATATACCCATTCAAATATGTAATGCAATTCGAATAGGTCTCTTTGGTATCATATTCTCTCTTATTTTTGTTTTGACTCAAGGTTGCAATTGTAATTACTGTCTCTTTTTGCAATTAGATTCTTGTGTGCAAGTGATCCAACAATCTTACACGATATTAAATAATAAGAGAAGCATATAAGAAGAAGCACATATTTTTTTATTGTTGGTGACAAAGGATGGAAGTGCACATAGAGAATGAATTATCCCATATTAGTGATCCTTAACACAACTCAACTATATTGTATGGAAACCCAATATTGAAATTCTACTTAGAAGTAAAGGACTCTACTAGATTACTATGGGAACTAGACTAGAGCCTAATTCCGCAGTTGAGAAAGAAAAGTATTTTAATAAGATGGATGAATCATATGGGTTGTAATGCTCGTTAATATCTCCTGATCTACTTTTCCATGTAGAATATTCTTCCACACCTAACGACATCTAGACCACTTTGAAGGGTTTGTTTGGGAAAAACATGACCTACATGGACACCAACTAGAGAATGGGATCATCTCATTGAGCCCAAGTAGTTTTGACACCCTATGAGACTTCTTCACAAAGTTCAAATATTTATTGCAACAAATGAAGGCATTTGGAATTGATAAGAAAAAGGAGTAGCTAATCTTCTATATTCTATCAAATTTGGGTCATGAATACTCAATCTTTGTTTCTTACTTATAAAACTATCAATAGGGAATGCTTGGAAAAGCCTTCTTTGGATGAGTTCATTGAATCACTTATATAGGAGAAAAATAAGCTCATGAATATGGGCGATGTCAAGAATTCCAAAGCCCATGTGCTTACAATACATAAAAGTGTTGAATTTTGTAATTATGATTGGTCTTCATAATGTATATTTTCATAATTTATGCATTTATCGTCAGCATGTTCTTCATGCTCAAAAGAAAAATTATATTATTTATATTTGTCAAAGAAAAATACAAGTCATGTTCTCCATGACCTTATCAAAAGAAACTTTTGAATTTTGAATTTTGAATATTTGTTTTTTACGCCACAAGTTGTCCATGTTAGCCTCCAACAATCAAGTTGGCCCAACCCTCAATGACACCTATTCAACTCATTGGTTCACTATGTATGTGAGGCATTTGACCTTTCCTCATGTTGAATTTGAATTGTTTGTTCATGTTTTATATGAGGCAAGCAAGGACCTAATCTAAGGCTAAAGAAGAAGTTTAAGGAGCAAGACAAAGAGGTCAAAGAGCAGAACGATTTTGTGAAAGGGGCCGAAATTTTTCTATTGTAGTTATCATCTCTTAGCAGGTTGAATCTATGTGCAAGGGCCAAGTTTCTTGGAGCATATTCTTTGCAAATGTAATATCCCTTTCAAAATATTAGGCTAAAAATATCCATAAATCATTTCAATAGAAATTTTGCCGGAAATATTGATGAAAAATCCACAAAAAAATCTTATTAAACAAGTCAACATATTTTCAATTAAATTTACAACTCAAAAATACACACAAGAATAGTAGAAATCTCAGCTTTATTTTATTATATAGATATAAGATTACATGGACATAGCTAAGTTCGGGACCTCTAAATAGGTACTGCAATACTGATATTGGCCTCCCATAATAAACTGCAACAAAGAATGACACCCAAATTGAGAATCTAAATGATCCTCACTACAATCTTTATATTTGTTGCAAATATGATCTCCAATAATACTGCTGAAGCTCTATGATATTTCAGGGTGAAATATCCTCAATGGTGGGTTGGGTTTTCATCCAACTTATTACCCACCACTTGTGGGTAGTATCCATAGAAGAAATTGTTTCTCCTCGATGGTCCTCAGCCAGTAGCCAAAAACCCCTTGCATCCACCAGCTAGCTTGATGTGCCACTATCTCCACCACTTGAGCTAGCCATATTCTCCCTCACCCATCTATCATGATCATATGTTTGAAGGTGGGCCTTCCAACCCCGAAGGTATGACTTTTCATTGTGTAGTTGGGTATTTTTTTACTTATCATGGACACTTTTGGGCATGAATTAGTGGGGGGATTCCATGGAAAGAGTGGGTTTGGTTTGTACTCTTGTCTCCTCTATCCAATTTGATGGTTAGCCTTGTAGCCTAGTCCCATGGGATCTCCTTTATTGGCCACTAAATTTAGGGGTGGAACTACATGGGAAACCCCAATGTTGGTTGCATGTTCTCGCTTCCCAACACCATATACATCGCTCCCCTCCACTCAGTATAACCCCATTCACCATATTTCCCATCTGAGTCCACATTTATCCACTGGGTCCACAAAGAGTTAGCCTTCCCCTCCCCCTATCCACACCTTAGGTCGAGCTTGGAATGACGCCCTAGAGGTTGATGCAACTAAAAGATGGCCACTCTCAATAAGAAATGTACCATAAAATGCAAAAGATGGTTGGGACATAAAAATTTAGCATGTGGGAAAAAGCCAAACATGAGCTCTACCCCTACCATCATGGTCATCACCTTGTTCCTAAGGCCCCTCACATTCGCCCCTTACATCATTTAGGAACTCATGATTGTCCCAATCCCTGCTGAGCGATAAACTTCCCAACCTAAAGGGGGTATTCACTACTATATCCTACATTTCATGCTCTCATCCCCTGGAGCTCCAAGAAATTACAAAAGAAAAAAAATCTATAGAAGGAAAAAGGCATATGGAGAAGGTGGAAAAACAATGGTTAGGGTAACTCATGTACCACAATTTCTCCCTCCTACACTCACGTGCCCAAGTGTGGGCTTCTCTTATCTTAGCTACCCTTGTACTATGGCATGTGGCTTGGAGCCTTCCCATGATGCCCCACTCCATTCTATCATTATTTCACATACGACCTGCCATTGGATGGGTGTACCATGGAAATTTCACCCCCCTTTAGAGGTTGAAACCACCTTATAAGGTCATATGTTAACCTTCTTCTTGAACTTGGAGACACTTGTACGTTCTGAAGCCCACTATGGATGGGCATGCCACTATGAAGTGTCCAATTGGTTCCATGATTTGTAAGCTCATTTACTCAATTGCACTAATGATTGGTTGTACTCGAAGGTGATGGGATGTAATGGATCTTATACAGGATTTCCATTGGGTCTTCATCTGGGGTTGGTCTCCCTATATAGGGTCCAAGCCCTCTAGAGGGTCATATTATCATTTGTAGGTGAGCGTTGAGAGCCACAGGTCTCCGCTATAGAAAAGAGCATATTTCCACTCCATGGGATCCTTCTGTTTCACTCATGGCTTGCTTGTGTTCCACCTATTGGATGATGATGATGCAGCTGGACCACCTTGCTCAACCGACTCCACTCTTGCACCACACACTTAGCAGTTGATCCAGGGCCCAAATGAGGATGTGTCTCACTGTGGGAAACAATGGGATGGCTTGCACCATTCATCTAGCCCTTACAGATGGGATACAAGCTTGTTCGATATATTTGGAGATCCATGAGGATGTTTTGTGCCCCCATAGCCACTTGGGGACACCACAAGTTGTTTTATTAGATATTAAGGGGCCAACCCCTTGATCACTATGTTTGGAGCTCATTCATTCATCTTGGCACACATTCGACTCCACTAGGCCTCCTCAATGACCTTTCAACCTATTTTATTTGTTGGGTGCTACCCAACTTGGCCTAAATTTTGGTAAAGACTCTACATTTTGAGGAGCAGAGTGTGCAGTATAGAGTGCAGCGGAGCGTGAAGTGGATCGCACAGCGAAGCCGTTGGAATATACTATGCAATATAAGGGTGTCGAAGTGGGTTGAAGCCCCTCATTTTTGTAAAAAGTATGTAATATTGTAAAAGATGAATGGTTTTTGAACCATCGTAGATTGTTGTAGGGAGTCTAGGGTATATGGACCATGGTATTTTGATGATATATCCCTCGATGTAATAATATATATAGGGATCAATAATAAAGAATAGAGACATCACATATTAAATTGAATGGTTGTATTCTTGTGATCTATGGTTTGGAAAAGAAGGTGAGGCTCTACAGGTAAGTGTGCAGAGGCCTAAGTCTGCAGCTAAGTGAGCAGACAACCTACAGCTGAGTGTGCAGGCCAAAGATTGTTTGTTGTACAAATTTCTTATTATAAGCAACAATTCTTGTGGAAATAGGCCCCTGTCCCACATTGGGGTGAACCACGGTAAAATTGGTGTCTTCATGAGTATGTTTGTTTATTATCTATTGTAGCATAGCAGTTTATTACAGTTGCACTTTATTTTAGCACAGTGATGATTTATGGCTTTATATGGTATGTTTAAGTAGTTAAATCAATGTGAAAAAGTGATTTATAAATGTTAATAAATAAAAGATAATATAAAACACCACATCACATCATCCTTCAAGGCTGCATAAACCTGGTTCTGCATCCTCCCATAGTCACCTCGAGTGAGATTATGATATGTTTGCAGGTTTTTCCCGAAAGGACCAATGAATTAGGGTTTTGTTGGTGCGCAATATAGATCGAACCTGGGTTAGCCCAAATCATAACCAAAAAATGGTTTTGTTGCTGGGACTAGGATATGTTTATGTGGCACCCGTTGAAGAAGGAGATGCAAGATTGGCTAGAATCGAAGGAGCGAGAATTTCTAGATCAAGAGAACAGAAACCCTCGTCTAAAGTCTGAAGCTTGGTTACAGAGATATATTTTCACAGATCAATACAAAATTTTCTTCGCATCATTTCTTGTTGAACTATATGAGTGGATATCAAGGTTGACTGAAAGAAATACATGTTTTAAAGGTGGAGAACCTACGACGTGGACTCCTGAATTGGTACAACGACTCAAGAGCACTGACAACAAGATTTCAAGGGTTGTCGATTTTTGGATTGATAACATCTTAGGAGGATTTATTACTGAGTTCGCAGTAGACTAGACCATGTCCTACAATGAAGCAGAGCGACGATTCGTCAAAGGACTGTGAGGTAAGTATTTGAAATCTTTGAAACTATGGATTAAGATGCTTCTATATGAAAAAGGAGCTTTACAGATGCAGTCAGATTGTTAGTTTACTTATGTTGGAATAAGAGAGAGTTAATATGAGTCAGACATCGCAGTAATGCAAAGTGGAAAAAGATATAGAGTAGATACTAGAAAAAGAGCTCGTAGAAAAGACCCAAAGACCTTTGTAGAGACTGAGTATAGTCCTCTTTTGAGTGAATATGAAAGTGAAAGAGAAGATATCCACCTTGATAAACCCTAGGTAACTTCGTAGCTAAGTCACAAGACACATCCTCCAAGGTCCCATGTCTCGTATTTAACGTGCCAGACACGAAAATGGCCCTAAAATGTATCGAAAATGTTTTTTAACGTGTCCTGGAAAGCATAAAACATATTCGGTCTTTTTCTTCGTGTCCTAGTAATGGAAAACGAGTATCGGAGTCTAAAAAATGTTTCCCTAATGTTTTTTTCTCCAGTTGAATACATACCCCACGAAATCGATGGTTTAAAGCCCACGCAATTATTTTTGCAGGGTTCTTTTGCTATTTTCCTTCGATGTCGTTGCTCTCCGTCGTTGTATAATCGTCGTGTGGAGCCGAGTCATCTCCGTGGAGCCGTTTGGTTGCTGGAAGGTTTGGCAACTTGGCAGCATGTGTGAGGTTCAGTGGTTCAGGTAAGCCATAGACCATATGGATGCCATAGACGCAGTTAAAACTTAAGAGGAAAGCCCATAAAAAATGTGTTTGATTGTGTGTGCACTGTGCAACTTACACTGTCGAATTCCAGGGCCGGTATACAAATATAAATAAGTATGTCCATTGTCCAATGTCATCTAATCAAATGTTACGATAATATAATAAAGATTATCATTTATGTCAGACAATTTTCAACCCATGGGCCACTAGGTTTTCATTCGAGCTAGCATGCAGTGTCGGGTGTACTTACTGTTTATTCTTAACAGTTTTAAATACTGTGTTTCCACTTGCAATACGCTTAATACTGGCATTTCCAATGGCTATAGACTTTCGTTTCTTTGAATTTCACACTCCACTCTCGTCAAATAACACTGAGGTCCAATCTTACTTCATGACAGCCACTGTGACATCCTTCATTGTCTTCTCCTATATTCAGTAACTCCATATGTGCTGAGATCTCAATTACCCCAGGAGGTAGGTTCTTAGATAAGCCTCGTTCCAAGTTTGGATATGAGTTATGTTCCAAGTTATGAGATGAGAGTACTATTCCATGGTACTGGAAGAACTCGAGGTCAGATAATTCATTGTTTAGAGAACAATAAAATGATGTCAAAATGCCTAGCAGGTTAGTAGCAAATACTAGATGCATTCAAGGACAAAGAAAATATACATTTTAATTTTTCACCATGATGTTCCAATAGTAGCTAACATAATGCTTCATATTAATATGCATATCTCAATGTTCTGATAATACTTATATGAATCAACATTACCAGCTCAAAACAACTTATCTTTCAAGGTTATAAAAATTGGAACTGAGAGGAAACGTGAGTCATAGAATAATTCACTTCAATGCAGTAATGCAACAATAAACTCCATCCAACAGCGAAGCAACTGACACAGTGACACCCAATAGTTAGCAGCAAAGTGACTCTCATATGATAGTTAGCATGTGGCAATTTTCCAAATATATGGAAAAAAAAGTATTCACAGAGAATAATTACATTATAAAACACCAAGCACAGGGGTTATATAACAGCAGAGCACAAAGTCTTTCCTATATTTGAAAATAAATCCAGTATGAAGACAAATTTGAAAACAGCATGTGTTGAAATAAGAAAACATGGCACATATTTATTAAAATTAAAAGACATACCTTCAGGCTTCATGTTATATTTGAGAGAGCAGATAACTCTCGAGTCTCAACTCAACCATGCAAATTACAATCAGGCACTGGGAAATTATTTTGATGAACCGTCTTCTCAACTGATGTAAGGAGAAAAGATAAAAAAAAAATCTGGAGAAAAGAAGTCTGATATATTTATAAAATTACATATAAAACCCAGAATGATATTTATAGCTAATTGTTTAATCGTTTTTTTTTTGTAGGTGAAGGAGTGTGGACTTTATAACAGCAAGAAGATTAATGGCTCAATCATCCAAGTCAGCGGGCAGGGGTCAAAGGGAATACAAGGGTGGTGCTTTTCATGGTCCCCTGCTCCAAGTTTTTCTGTTTCACATTCTATTGGTCATAGTGCCCCAAGTGCTTCAAGTGAAGCTGTAGATGCTTCTCAGCCGACATTAACATATGATGCTATTGTAGCAAGACAAAAAGCACAACTACGAAAATACCCTCTATGGAAGTATGTAACAAAGAAACAAGGTCCAAAGGCTGGTGCGGGAGGGAATGTGCTTTGGTCTTGTAATTTCTGCAAG
The DNA here is from genome assembly GCA_031772625.1 of Pinus tabuliformis. Lineage (NCBI taxonomy): Eukaryota > Viridiplantae > Streptophyta > Pinopsida > Pinales > Pinaceae > Pinus > Pinus tabuliformis. The sequence goes on along the minus strand of CM062817.1, from coordinate 926,703,976 downwards.
GGTGACTTTAAGAGCACTTACTTTCGAGTTAAGGGCAATTTGTTGGGCCTTCCTTGTGGAATTGGAGCGTGCAAAAATATCAGTCCTAAAGAAAGAATGGATTTGGAAAGGGAGGATGCATCTAGCTTTGGGAATGTGGTGGCAGTACGCAAGAAAATTAGTAAAAATGAAGATCCTCTTCCATTCTTGAGGAATGCTAATAGTAGTAGATTTGGGAGAGGGGCTGAAATTCAGCCAACAAAAAAGAGGGCAGCCCAAACTTGTGGTGGTCCAATGGACAAGATTTTTTAGCGTGAGAAGCGAGATGAGGTTGATCTTACAATGGCATTCTTTTTCTATCTCAACTTCATTTGTTTTAATGTTGCATGGTATCCTTTGTTTATTGAGATGTGTCGAGCTCTAGTTGATATGGCTCCAATTGGGTATGTGCCTCCAAGTTCAAAGAAGCTTAGAACCACATTGTTGGTTAAGGCAAGGAAGGAGGTGGATAAAATTCTACAATCTATTAAATCATCTTGGATCTCATCTAGTGTTAGTATTGTTTTGGATGGATGAATGGATACAACACGCCATCCTCTCATCAATTTCATGGTATATTCTCAAAATGGACCGGTTTTCTTGAAAGCAGTTGATGCTCCTGGATAATACAAGGACGCACAATATATGGGTGAGTTGTTTATTAAAGTTATTGAAGATGTAGGTGTTGAAAGTTGTGCGCAAATCATCACAAATAATGCGCCTGTTTGCAAAGTTGTTGGCTTGATTGTGGAAACTAAATATCCACAAATATTTTGGACACCATGCATTGTTCACTCTTTGAATTTAGCGCTCAAATCTATTGCTTCATATGTGACATGGATTGGAAATCTTATTGATGATGCACGCCCTATCCGAAATTTGGTACAAAACCATACCAATGGCCTCACAATATATAAAGAGTACACACATCTATCATTGTTGAAGATTGTAGATACTCGGTTTGCTTCCTCATTCATCATGCTTAAGAGGTTGAAGCAGGTGAAGGCCGCTCTTGGGGCCATGGTTATTTCATATCTTTGGATTTTTGGAGAAAGATGGATCAAACTACTTCAAAAAAGCTAGAGGACACAGTGTTAAATGATGGTTGGTGGGAGAGGGTGCATCTTAGCATAAAGATCATGAACCCTATCATTTCTTTCTTGTGGTTTACAGACACGGACCAGCCCATCTTATGAGAGGTTTATGAGGGTTGGGATTCCATGATTGAGTCTGTGAAGACTATTGTTATGGAGAATGAGTGCCCTGGATATGAGACATCAACAGAGAGCTTATGGTCCACCATACAGGACATTCTTATCTCTAGGTGGGATAACAATTTCACACCTTTGCATTTCTTAGCTCACTCTTTGAATCCCAAGTACTACAGTCAAGAGTAGCTCCGTGGTGGGACCTCACATAGATACCCTCCTCACATGGATGGAGAGATTTCACAGGGGAGGAAGATAGCATTGAGAAGGATATTTCAGGATAGAGCATCTTTTCTTGAGGTGGAGGAAGGCTTTGTAGAGTTCTCCACTGGCACCAGGAGATTTGGGCGGTATGATGTACTTGGAGATAGGGGGGTCAAAGGTGCCTATGCTTGGTGGGCAACTCATGGGGTAGCATGCCCTATTCTACAACAGTTAGCCTTGAGGGTCCTCTCTCAAATTACTTCATCTTCTTGTTGTGAGAGGAATTGGAGCACTTATTGGAATCTATATAGTTTGAAAAAAAACAAGCTTAAGCAATCCAGGGCAGAGACAATGGTGTATGTGCACATCAACCTTTGTCTTATTTACAGGCAGAGACAGGAGTCGTTGAAGGGAAATAAAAATATGTGGAATGTGTTTCATGATGATATGGGCTTGGACGAAAGTGTTGAGTAGGCATTAGCCAACATGGATCTTAATGACCCAGTGCTAGAGCCAGTGACTTTTGATCATGAGCCAGAGTATCTTGAGGAGTCATCCTCCACACCAACAAATGCAGTAGCAGATCTTGGATTGGGCGTAGAGGAGGAGGATGGAGTACAGTCAGATGGAAATGGAAGTGATGGTGACTATGACACAAAGGACATGGACTATTGATAGAGTGATGAGTAATGGACTCGTGGCTCACTGACTAGTGGCTAGTGACTCGTGAGTCATGATCAGTACCATTGACGAGTCACGACAATGACAAGCTATGATATTCCTACTTATTTTTTATCTACTCTTTTGTATTTTCTAGTGGCATTCTCTCAGGAATCAGTATCTATGTAAACAATAATACATTTTGATTTTGATGACTTAACGGAAAATCTGCATTTTATGGTTTTAATATCTAAGTTCTAAATTTATAGTTAGTAGTTTCTTATGTGCTTGTAAGTTGTACATGAACAATGAACATTGAACATTAAGGAATCAAGACCAAGCATATCACATTCTAATTTCTAAACTATGATTCTATTTATTTTTTTAAAATGAACTATGAACTTTGAAGTAATTATATTTTAATTTGATTAGATAAACTGTGGCTTGCAATTTAATATGGATCAAAAACTATATTTCGGTGTGTGTGTGTGTGTGTATAACGTGTCCTGTTTTCGGATCGCTGCGTTTCGTATAGAATACTCGTATTTATGTGTCCTCCATGTCTCGTGTCCTTGTGTCATGTGACTTAGCTTCTCAGTATTCACCTTCCCAACCTGAGAGTTCATAGAAGCCAGAATCCAGTAATAGCCAGGGTGTTTTTGGCTCTCCCTCTCCCTCTCCTGCTCCCCCTACTCCCGCTACCTCCCATCCCCCTCCCCTTACGCACCCCCTCCCAGTCCAAGAAGAAATATGGATGATGATACTAAGTTGTATGTTTTTAGAGGAACTAGATCAGAGGATCCATAACAGTTTTGGTTCTTATGTGAAGCTATATGGAGCGCGAAGGAGATCAATGATGAAAATATAAAGAAAGTGCAGCTCATTATGACGCTCTGAGATAGAGCACTGACATGGTATATGAAGTATTCAAATAATCAGATTAGAACATTTGCAGATATTAAAGCAACGTTGATAAGAGAATTTAAGAAGCCGAAGTCTGAGTCGCAGTGCATCACTAAGTTAAAAGAAATTAAACAGAAACCTACTGAGTTTGTTTGGGAATTTGATCAGAGATTTAAGGAATTGTTGGATCAAGTGAGCTTTGAAATAGCTCCGCAACAACATCAAGAATGGTTTATAGTTGCGTTGTTACCACATATTAGATTACCATTGATGCAAAAAAAGATAACAAGTCAAGTCGAAGCTATACAGGTTGTGATGAAGTTGGAAGCTTTGCCTATAGGAGATACTAATGCAGGTATGCAACAGATTTAGAGTCAGTTGACGAACCTAACCCTACAGATACAAGATATCAAGAGAATAAAAGAAATCAGAGAAGAAGTATGGTGTATGAAGTGTAGATCGAAGAGCCATTCTAAATAACAATGTCCTATGTTTAGGGATTACATGGCTAGTGGGGCACCGAATCCCTTAAATGTAGGATCTATCCTGTGGTGTGAGATATGTAAGACTAGAGGCCAACATCTCTCAGAATACTATTACCTGTTACAAAAATATGTGCAGACTCTAAGGGACTTATATTGCAAATTTTGTAAATCAATAGGACATGAGAATAATTGTTGAGCTTATCAACTAATGATGCAGCACACTACTAATACTTATAGAATGAAAGACGAATAAGATGGACATGAAGGCAATGAACAACGTGGTGGTCGAGGAGGATACCAAGGAAGAGGTCGAGGTGTTGGAGCTGGTCGGGGACATGGACAAATCATTTGCTATAATTGTGGCCAGGCATGTCATTTTGCGAGAGATTTTCATAACCCTACAATGACATGTAAGTACTATAAATCATTTGATCATGTAATTAAAGAATGCCCTTTACTTATGGAAAATATGCAAGAAAAAATAAATTAGCAGCTAACACAAAAATTTATATGATGACTGCTGAAAGGAGGATCGATGAACCTCGAATTAGTATTTTCGCTAGAAGTGGAGCTACGACCGGAAGTGATAAAGAACATGAGAAGAAAGAATATGAAAGTACATGGGTTAGAAAAGTTGTTGAGAAAGCTCCTATTTTTTATATTAAGAAGGAAAAAGAAGTATTTATGGAAGCAAAGCGAAGCTTTATGGATGATGGAGCTTCAAACTCCAATACTAGTTGCAACGTGTCATCAGCCTCGGCGCAGAATCAAGCTTCGACACAGAATCATAATTCGACATAGGATCAAGCTTTGACGCAGAATTAGGCTTCGACACAGAATCAAGCCTCTACGCAGAACCAAGCTTCGACACAGGATCGAGCTCCGACACAAGATCATGATTCAACGAATCAAGAAGGTATTTTAATTTTTTTATGTAGACTTGTATGAAATTATTAAGAGATCAAAAGGTTGTAGAAGAGCTTTGGGAGTTGATAGATTACTATGCATAGAAAAAAGAACTACGAAATGAGATGCACGCAGTCAATAATTTGCATCGACAGAAGAGAATTGGAAGAGAGATGAGGCTTAGTGCGCAAATAGGAGTATATGAGATGGATCAAGTTATCCAGGATCTAGGATCTGATGCTAATGTCTTAACGAAGCAGACATCGGAGTTAATGCATAATCTGAAGCTATAGTGGTCACCTATTCATTTAAGGATGGAAAATCAACAAAAGATTATCCCCTTAGGAAGACTACTAGGAGTAATTGTGGACATTGAAGGAGTTCGCACTACTGCTGATTTTGAAGTAATAGAGATCATTGATGACAATGACCCTATCCTTCATTGCTTAGAATTGATTGGGCATTTGACAATATGGCTATAACTAATCTGAAGAAGAGACAGATAATATTTGAGGGGAATAGTATGAAAGTAATTGTTCCCTTGGATCCATCAAAAGGGGTAACATACATAACTAGTTAGAGAAGAATATTGCGCAATTGATATAGATAATATCTATCAAATGATAGAAAAGGAATAGGATTGGGTTAACCCTATTGCATAAGGCAAGTTGACTTGGGAGCATGGTAGTTCTTGTACCTCAGACTCAGAAGAAGAGTTGGAAACTTGGTTGAATAGGTTGCATGAAGTGCCCACAAGCCGCTGTGCAAGAATTACCAAATCAGTTTGTTGCATGATATCTGAGGTATGTAATCTACCTTCTTATGATGGCTTGGGTGATGTAAATACTTTTCTTAATGATTATGAAGAATAGGTTACAAAAAATAAAAGGTTATTAGCCTTGGATATAGACCTGAAATCTACTCCTGATAGATGGTGGGGTGCACATAAGAAGAATATAGAAGGCTAACAAGAATGTCGAAGACAAATGTGCATATGGTTTGGATAGATAAATACAAAAATTGAGATAAAATATGATGGCGACACTAATCCTAGGAAGCATATCCAGCTATGCATTACAACATGGAAGGAGATTCCACAACAAGAATGGGTACATCGATTCGTGCATACATTAGAGACAATCCCTAAGAACTGGTACTTAGAAACAAAGCTTCAACATGGTACACTAAAATGGACAAACATGGTTTATGACTTCATATTAACATTTAGCTTTGAGGATGATTTCCCATACATAGATTTGGCCCTTTAGACAATTAAGAAGAATATCTTTGAGAATGTAACCCCACTCACATGGAAGCAACCTGATTGGGCTGCACAAATAGAAAATGCACTAGAATGATATAACCTTACCGCAGAAGAAGAAGAAGATCCTTGCAACATCAACATAACAAAATCAGAAGGTGTTACACAGTATGTTGTCACATTCCCAAGTTTGTACCCGAAGTGTCTTCCTTTGTGCCACTGCCATCACAAATGTCGTAAAGTGACAAAAGCTATGTAAACTCATTCACCATGAATTATATGTTCAACACATCCCTGAAGAGATGGAGAACTAATGTCTTGAAGTAATTCTGGAAAAACTTGTGAAAACCCCTAATTTGTAAGACCAATGCTACTTTTAGTAGGTATCTTTGTGTTGGTAACCGTTTGTCTAACTAGTGACTAGCACTCGTAGGATGACTTTGGATAGGAAGATCAGTGTTGATCCTCTTCGGGCAGTGTCTCCAAAAATGGAGCAAAAGCTTATCTTACTAGAAGCCTCGAGAATAATGAGATGGTAGTTGTTGGATGAAGATATGGTCGAGTACTCCCATTTAGAGCCTTTGATCCTGCCTTTGGGGGTGTTACCTTTGGGATAAGGACCTTCTTCCCCCTTTGGTGGATCTCTAACCTCCTCTCCATCACTATAGATATTTTCTTCACTTTCCTCAATTGGTTAGTCATTTCTAGTTGCCATTCTTCTGCTCAATTGTGCTTAGATGTTGCCATTTTGGTGAGAGAGGGAAGAGAGCTTGTTAAGTTTGGCTTGGACTTGGAACCATCCTGAAGGAGGCCTTCAACATCAAGGCACCGTTTTTATGCTTCCCTCTTTGATTTAATCATTAATACAAAGCATGTTTTACTTCCCATAAGCTTGTTTATGATGGTTTCCTTAGTACAATACTACTTGATCTGTTGTATAAATTATATTGGAATGCATATCTTATGATCTCTCTTGTTGTTGTCTTTTGATCTCTCTTGGTATTTGGGCATAAGAAATAGCAAGGATCGAGCTTGGGAGTTAAAGGATCAGGATCATCATCAAAGGTCGAGTGCATAGGAAAGAGGTGGGCCATCTCTCTTTCTCATTTGTCATTCGGATTTAGGTTAGGGAAGTTTGCTTGTTTTTTCACAGTTGTTACTAAACCCACACATTGGGCTAGAGGGATTGCTTATATCTGTATAATGGATTGCCTAGATAACAAATTGGCGACTCCGCTCAGGAAGCCTACACCCTTTTCATCCTCCTTTCATTTTTTGCCTTCTCGTTAAGTTTGGCCAACCGTCGAAAGACCCTGTCTTTGGATTGATTTTCAGTCTGTACTCTGAATTGTTGGTGTCTTAGGGTATCAGGTCTAGAGTTTCTTCCTGATTCTTTCTTGTTTTTCCTAAAATTTCCTCTCTCAACGTGTGTTTTATCAGTAGCAGTTGCACTGACAGTGCATGTTTTTCCTTGTACAGTCACGATGAAAACCCTGTCTTCCATTGTTTACCCGCGATGAAGACCAGCATGGGTTTCACTATGAAAAGTAGTGCTACCAGCACAAGTTTTTTTATGAAAAGTAGCGGTGATGACCTTCTCAGCACGAGTTTTGCTATATAAAGTAGCATTGGTCCTTGAATGTGAGAATTTTTAGCATCTCTACTGAAAAATCTAGTGTGTCCTGGTCTCTGAGGTCATTTCCCTACTTCGTGTGCAGTAGATGCTATCAGTTTGCTTTCAGTTTCTTTGTGGTGTGCAAAATTCGATCTCATCCTTTAAGTGGTAAAAGTGAAATTTTGATGTTTTGAGTCAATTAAAATCATTGTTTGTTGCTTGTATGGTTGAGAAAATACTAATTTGATGTTGATTAAGCATTAGTAGTTCTTTTGCAATCATAAAATAAATTTATCTTGCATTTATTTAGTTTTCATTTCAAAAATTTACTTTTCGTAAAAGTGCATTAGATTAGTTGCATTGAAAAGTTTTTTTTTTTAGATTCATCATTGAAAATAGATCACATTTTTCGGTGATTGAAAGCTAAAGAGTGCATTAGGTGCATTAAATCATTCAAAACGAAAAAGAAAAGTGAAAGTTCATATAAGTGCATCTTAGTAAAAGTGAAAATCATTTTACTTTTGAAAAGTTGCATTTGGGAAGTGAAAAGTAAAAAACTAGTTAAGGGCACTTTGTTTGCTGCATTACTACTTGTTGCATCATTGTTTGAAATCTCCCCCCTTACTAGTTTATCTTTCATTGAATTGGAAAATAATATTTTTCTCATATAGCTACATCTTAGGTGTTTAGGTGACATCGCTTTGAGCCATAAAATTGAAACATAATTCAAGATAAACTTAAAATTTACCTCAATTAACCTAAGGAGCATTTTTCATTAATGAAAAACATTTAGAGGTCTAGGCTAGAGACGTGTTCCGACATCATTAAATGTAGGAGCTGTCGTTATTTTCTAGCGTCGTTTCCTGGGGGTGAAATATCTTTCCATGTACGGAAGTGTATAGGAATGTTCTCTAGTACTTTCGGGTATATTGGAGGTGCTCCACACATGGAAAGTATAAAGGAATGCTCTCGTCGAACAGTTGCACATTAGACAACATTACTATGGATTGCACTCCCACATACCATTGCATATATATTGGGAGTTCCCAATAGGTTGTTGTCCATCCATAGGTAACCGAGTATGTCGCCTTGTATACCGTGAAAACACAACATTCTGGGAGATTGATTGTCGTACGTTAAGTCATTGGTTTTCCAAGGTGTATATTGCAGTTCATAGCTGCTTGGTAAACCTTTATGCCTAGTTACCCCTTATTTATTTATTTTTGTTAAGTTCTAAAATCAATTTATTGACCACGGAAAAACATCTTTCTTATGGAAATACTCCTTAGTAGAGCTTAGGTTGAGACTAATGGTAATAGTTTTTGAGCCTACCAACCAAGGAAACCCCTTTGACAGAATCCTAGTCCTTTTCCTTCTTTTGGAAATTTTGGTGCTCCCTATATGGCAATGTTATCCCTTCCTGGATTTACCATTGGTTTTTTGGTTTGGTTATTTTTTACCCCTATGATTCTGAAAGTCCAAACTGCTCCTCAACCCGGCTCTCCTCCACTTGAACCATATCAACCTCCAGTTGATCTTAAAGTTGACCCTTTGCCTTCTTCGTCTATTCGATCTTCTTCCTCTTCTCCCTTTTTGTCTGGTGAAATCCTGCAAGCTAGTAACCAAGTGGATATGAAGAAGAAGAAAAGGAAGATTAAGAAGAAGAAAAATAAGCAAGGGGGAAACCCAACAGTTGTTGCTACAGATGTAACTGATGTTGAGAAACCTTCCAATCAGCCCTAGAAAGTGAGATTCCCTTGCATGCTATGTACGGGTGACCACCTTCTTAGAGATTGTCCTAACATTCCCGAGGTCTTAGAAGTGTGGTCTACGAGTTCCCATCAACCTTAGTCATCAGCTTCTGGAGATCATGTTCGTGATAAACCTTCAACTAGTGACAATAAAACCCATGGGAAAAAGGGAAAAGTTAAATTTCCGTATAGGTTATGTGAAGGGAATCATCATATTCACCTTTTTCCTTATATGGATAAATCCTCTAAAGTGTTGGCCGCTTCTCAACCTCGTCTTCTGACAGGTTATCAAAGGCTTTCCCTTGATTCTCCACTAGTTGATAAAGTGATTGATTAGAACTCATCTTTGGTCAATCCCACTCTCTCTGAAGATGAATCCCATGAGTCTATTCTTGACCAACCATTGGTCTAGAAAATAGTTGACCCGATTCCGCTTTCAGTCAATCATATCTATCTTGTAGAGAGTGAAGTTCATACTGCTCAGGTTCTTCTAGTTTCTTCAGATTTTAAAGAATTAGGGGGCAATCCTCATGTTTCGACGATATAGGGGGACAATTCTCCTATTCCCACGATCCAAGGGGGTGATCCTCCTATTCTTGTAATGCAAAGGGGAAATTCTCCCATTCCGATGGCACCCCATCCAAGTAGTTTAGTCACTTTATTTGACCAAATTATTTTTGGTAGGATATCACCTTCCTTCATACGTTTCTTTTTAGATCATGGTACAGGCTTGTACCCGACACAATCATAAATGAAGCTTTAGGTTCTTTGCAGCTTGTGCCCGTTACCTAGAATTTTTTAGCATTTAACAGAGGAACCAATCAACTGTTAGGGATCATTCCTAAGTTTCCTATTACTTTGGGAGGAAAAAGCATCTACCTCGACATGATGGTTGTCCAAGGCCCTTTGGATATTAATTTACTCCTTGGCCGTGACTATGTTTATGTCATGGGAGCTCTTGTCTCTTCTCTCTTTCATGTCATATGTTTCCTGCATAAAGGAAGAATTGTGGTCATTGATCATCTTTCGTTTGTTGGTCCTAATATGGCTCTCGATCAACCATCTTCCCTAAATGGTCCATCTATTTAAGTGGTGTCACCCCCGCCACATGTTAATTATGTGGTCACTTGTTCCGTGCCTGCGTCTACTAATGATCTAGTCAGTGATACAGTGCATCATTTACTGGGGACATTGGAACCCGATCTTTCCATTAGCTCCCTTGACAAGTATTCCTTCCAGAGTGTTATTCTCCCATCTGATGAGAACCTCTTAGAAGCCATGGTCTCCTATAGTCCAAAATCAAGGTCATGAGAATAGTTCTTTCACTGTGTCAACCTCGTTAAAAATGAAATATATCCCCATGAGTATAGTTCTTTTACTATGTCAACCTCGTTAAAAAATTAAATAGGTCCCCATGAGGATAATTCTTTTACTATGTCAACCTCGTTAAAAAATGAAATAGGTCCCTATGAGCATGGTTATTTTCTTGTGTCAAACTCGTCAAACAATGAAACAAGGTGTCATGAGCACGGTTCTTTTCCTGTGTCAAGCTCGTTAAAAAATGAAACAAATCCCTTTCCAATTTGAGTCTCTGATTAGATCTCGTAAATTCTCAGTTGAGTCTTTCACTTGATCTCATAAGTGAACCTTCATTCCATCCACCTGTTAGTAATCAATATTCTACTTAGGTGAATGAAATTAAGCTTGGGGGGCGTGTACCTCGAATTGAGTCATTATGTTGGGGGCATGCAAACTAATTCCAAACATAGTATCTTTGTTTCAAACTTGTGTAAAAATGAAACCATTCTCAAGCATAATTTGTTTCCGTTTCAAGCTTGTGTAAAAATGAAACCAAATCCAAGTATAGTTTTTTCTCATGTTGTAAGCTGGTGAAAAAATGAAACCATCTTCAAGTATACTCAAGCATAGTTTCCCATGTTTCAATATTGTCTAAAAATGAAACCATTCCCTCTTTACCTCTCGTGATGGCCATCTTTATCAACTTGTTTTGCTTGATGAGCCTTGGTTTTTTTATTCCATCATCACCTTCTCTTTGGCTGGTCATACACTTTCACTTGGTTGTTCTGCCCTTGCCTAGGGAACATCTGCAATGAGTGGTCTTATTAGCAAACTTCTTGACCTTTACATGTTTTGAGAAGTTCCATCATAACTGGAACCAATTGCTATCCTTTTATACCACTCGGTCTTCCAGGCGGAGTCATCTTTCAGCGCTTTTCTGACTCTCGAAATATGAAAATATTTTCGAGTACTTGTCTTTTCGAACTCGTAAAAGTAAATGAAAAGACGTCTACTCAGTATAAGTTTAACCCTTTTCCAGACTGAGATAGAATCTTGTACGAAAAAGGAACACCTTATGTAGAAATGTTGCTCTCTACACATATTGTAGAGAAACTGTAGATTAAACTGATTATGCAATGTACTAAAGCAAAATACTTAATCTACTTCTACAATCAAACTTGCGCAAGCTTAATCGATTTTGAGCAAGATCAAATAGAACACATATAATAGAGAAGAAGATTCAATCACACATGAAACACAAAAGAATACTCTGGGGAAAGTCTCAGCTAAAAACCCCGCTATCTGTATTATCATACAAGTGGAAATATCTCAGGATTACACAAATATTTAGCTCACAAGCTATCCAACACTCAGTACAATCCCTCACTACTGCTCATAGATAGAATAGACAACACATATGCCTTCCTTCAGTCCTCCAAGCCTCCTATTTCCTTGCGCAGTTTCTCCTGGGTCCTCCAGCTACCACCTGTGTGATTCTCACCTCACACACTGCTTTGAGCTCTGTAGTAACTGCGCAATCCTAAATGAATGAATTCCCTCTGTATGCAAGAGATTTTCTTATAGGAAAATCCTAGCAACTGATAATACATTGTCCCTTCCTTTAATCTCAACTGGGTCTTTGTCTGAACTGACATGCATGAGTTATTTATGAGAGAATATTTAGTTATATGGAGAACACTAGTTGCATGCATGCATGCATTAACTGACTGAACTCACAATTAGTTCCACAAACTATTTGGAACTAATTTAATTGGACTTAACTCAGTTAACTGAGCTAACTAATTACAACTCAAATACAACTCATCCTTATCTCCTTAATTAAGGGATAACTTCCTCAATCAAAGGAATAACTGTTGCATGTCTTCACAAATACTTCATGTTTGATTTTCACAAACTAATTAACTAAAGATGAATTAATTAATTATTTTTCAAACAACTGGTGTGACTAAATTCGAATTTTAATTCTCAATTTTAATTCAGGGACTAATTAAAATTGGAATCTATCCTGAAATGCTATCTATAGCAATGCTATTTATAGCATTTTTATTTTTTGCATTTCTTGTTGCTATTTTCAACACTAGTACCTAAAATTCTATCTATAGCAATGCTATTTATAGCATTTCTTGTTGCTATTTTCAACACCTTAGTCGACCATGACTAAGAGGTTCTCTCGAATATCATTTTCTACCTTTTCAGATTCGAGGGACTATCTAAGAAAAGGAACCTTTGGAGTTTTCTTTTTCACCTCTTTTTCAAACTCTCTAAACATGAAAAAGACGTCAAGTTTCATCTCCGTCGGACTTGTAAAACTTAAACGATGCAGGACTTGTCACCAAAACGAGACCAGGTTACTCCTTCATAGGGCTCGTTAAACTTACTAGGATGGATTCATCCCAAGGATGAACTTATACGACAAGCATATTAAATCCTCTTTAAACTTGTGATTAAAAATAAAGAGGTACTCATTAGAAATAGCATGGGGGAAATGGAGGAAATAAGATCAGTGTAATCGAGACCATCACTCGACCCTTATGTGGATACCATAGGGAGGATGGAGGCTCGCGTGTATATCCTGCCTAACAAAGGGTTAGGTTAATTCGAGAGTACTTTGCAGCTAACCGTAATCCCGTAGTCTCCCGACAACCGTCGACACCAGTCTCCCTGTGTCGTTGTCAACTGTTCCCAGCAGTTTCGGTGTTGGTTCCCTACCTCAACGTGGAGGATAGGATGGATTATGAAGAGGTGGATTATTCCTTTGGCCCATTTTCCAGTCAGGCCATTTTTAGAAGCCTTAACCCTATTTCATCGAACTCTGTTTTGCTTCCACATTCCGCTTCTGTTCCCTCTTGCTCCGCTCCGATGGTCACCCTACCCAGCCATACCACACCTTCTCTACAGTTTGGCACGCTATCCATTGAATCTATTTCCCTTCACTGTCCTCCGCTCTCACCTGGGACGTTGAACCTGCTCACTGTTGTCACTCTGCCATCTCCCTCATTCGAGCTGTGCCCTTCGGGCGACTAGTTGCATCTGTCTTGCCCTCTGCCAACTTCAGAACTGGCATCTGGAGGCCCTCATAGTACCAGGCCGTCAAACCCTAGCATACCACCTTCAGGTTGTTTTGAAACCCCTGTGATTAGGGTTAAATCGACAACTCAGCATCAACAAGAGGGAGGTACTTCCACTGATCCATTGCAGGGACATCCATCAGCTCTACGGACCGGGAAACAGAAGGTCAAGTGTGTGAAAGCCTCAACAAAGGACTTCACAATCTCCTTCGGAGAGGATATACCGATGGGTGAAGTCGCGAACAAGGCTAGCTCTGTTCTGGTTGGGCATGTCCGGGGAAGGGCTTACACAGTGGAGAGACTAACCCTCTGGGTCAAGGAAATTTGGGGCAATACCCTCAAAGAATTGTCGGAGGTTCAGATCCTCCTGAGGGGATGGTTCGCGTTGCATTTTTCTAAGGAGGACTACACAGACCTAGTACTAGCGAAATACTGGCATATTGAGATGGCGCTAGTTCTCCTTAAACGATGGAGTCCATTGTTTGACCCGGAAAGGGAGAAAATAGGAGCTGGACCTATTTGGGTTCGATTACCAGGTCTCCCACTCTAATATTGGTATGAAGAAGTTTTTGTTAGGATAGAGAACACGCTTGGCACCTACCTCGACTTCAATAAGACCTATGTTCAAACCAAGAATCGAACCTTGGCCCGTATCTTGGTGCATTTGGATATGCGAGAGGGCTTGGAGGAGAAAATTACATTAAAATGGAGGCATTACACTCGAATTCAGATCTTGGACTATGAAGGCGTCCCATTTCGTTGCAGGAGATGTCACAAGGTAGGGCAAATCTTCAAGGAATGTCCATTAAACATGAAAACAACCGATCCTCCGAATGCACCTACTATCTCTAAGGGTAAAGAAGCAGCCAACCAGGCCAGTGCTCCGGTTTCGGCTCACCGAGTACTAGATCGAGTCGGTACCTCCATGGCTGCGGAAGGAGCGCACAAGACTCCATCGCCCCCGATGAATTGTGCCCGAGCTGCTGCTACTGAGGCCTCAAGAAAAGCGGGTACTCCTCTTTCCTCTATCCCTATCTCATTTGTATCATATGTATCACTTTCTTGTAGTGCATCATTGGATTCTACATCTTTTAGGTTCATTTCTCCCTCCATTCCCTGCGCACTTAACTTGCCCCCTCCCATCATTTCCACCACCACTCCATCTGTCCCTTCTCCCCCTTCCTCCCCCCCCCCACCACATCCGCCATGGATCGATTGGAGCTGACTCATCCATACAACCTTCGCTCTCGATCACTCCCAGAGAGCCTTACTCCCTCCTATTCAGGGCTAGGTCTCACTTTTCCTGGTCCGGTTATTCAATCATCTCGTGGCCGAAAGTCCAATCTCACAAAAGCCATTCAGAAGGCCGGGGCAGAAGTTGTCACTGGCAAACAATCCACTCTAGAAGGGGTTCTTAGAGCTTTGAACACCCCTGGGAGGGTTCCACCATGAAATGGCTATCCTTCAACTGCAGAGGCATGGCTAGTGCCTCCAAAAAACTAGCCCTGCGTAGGTTATTTGAAGTCGAGCCTGTGGATATCATCATGCTGCAAGAAACCCTGGGGGATGCTGATCTCATCAATCAAACCTTAGCATCATTAAAACCTAGTTGGTTATTTTACTCCCTTGATGTTGCGGGTCGATCGAGGGGATTAGCCATTGGATATAACCCGCGCACTATTAAGGTTACAACATCCTGGGGAGGATTAGGGTTCATAGGTATGGATATTTTCTCTGCCGATCTGGGTATGAATATCCGGGTTATTAATGTATATGGACCTTGTCATCAGCGAGAGGATTTCTGGCAGCATTTTCTCAATTTAGAAATCACTTCTTTCGATCATCTAGTCATCGGGGGTGATCTCAATTTCTCCATAGGATTTGGGGAATCTTGGGGATCCCAAGCACAAGTAGATCCTCTGTCTGGTTACTTTAGGGATTCTTTGGAGCAGCACAACCTCACGGATGTCCCCATGATAAATCCCCTGCCCACATGGAGAAATAGAAGGGTAGGGGATGCAACATTGGCTAGGAGGCTCGATCGATTCCTGATTAAGGTGCCCCTGTTGCATCATCTAAATAGATATAAACAATGGGTGGGTTCTGGGGGCATATCAGACCACTCCCCAATATACTTGGAGATCCTTGGTCCTGAATCCAAACCTAAACCCCCCTTCAAATTCAATCATGTCTAGCTACAGGATCCGGGATACATCAAGATGGTCACTGACTATTGGAAAGCTCGTTCTATCTCGAATCACAAAGCCCTGGCTGAGGGTTTTTGCCACAATATATCTCAGATTAAGCACCTATCCATCTCCTGGGCCATGGAGAACAAACTGAGGGATGATCAGACCCTATCTTTGGTTGAATCTGAATTTAATTCCCTTATGGATGACAACAATAAGGGTTTTTCATCTGCAATCGAAAAATCACATCTCATTGAGCTTGAGAAACAGAGGGACAAAATGCTGAAGGAAAGAGAAGAAACTTGGAGACTTAAGAGTAGAGCAATATGGCTACAAGCTGGAGATGATAACACAAAGTTTTTTCAGAACTTTGCAAAGGGAAGAAAGGTAGCTAACACAATCTGGAAAATGCCTCTTCCGGATGGAGGTATGGCTGACACCTTCAAAAATCTATCTCTTCTGGGTACCTCACACTTCCAGAATCTCTACAAATCTCCCCAAGAGACCAATCTAGCGGATATTATACAAGTGGTTGGCTATTTCCCTAGGTTTGTAGATGATGAGGCAGCAGAGGAGCTCAATTCACCAGTATCACCTGCTGAACTTGAGGGGACCCTGAAGTGGTTTAAAAAAGATAAAAGCCCAGGGCCAGATGGGTGGACTATTGAGTTTTATCTGGCATTTTATGATCTCTTGGGACAAGACCTGCTCAATGTTGTGGAGGAGTGTAGGACTACTGGCAAACTGTATGATGCCATTAATTCCACCTTCATTGCCCTTATACCCAAGACTGATTCTCCATCATCCTTCAATGACTTCCACCCTATCTCCCTCTGCAATTGTCTCTACAAAATCATCTCTAAGATCATTGCCAACAGAATGAGACCCATCCTATCTCACCATATTTCACCTGAGCAATTTGCTTTTCTCGAAGACCGACAGATCCATGAAGCCATTGGTACCGCTCAAGAGGCTATACACTCTATTAGATCCAGAAAGCTAAAAGGCATCATTCTAAAGATTGACCTGGAAAAAGCTTTCGACCGTGTTAGCTGGCTATACATCAAAATGCTTCCTATCCACCTGGGTTTCCTACATATTTTCACCACCTGGATCATGTCTTGCATATCAACGACATCCTTCAGTGTCCTCATAAACGGCTCTACCTCCCATTTCTTTCATGCTGAAAGGGGACTCAGACAAGGATGTCCTCTATCCCCCCTCATATTCCTCATTATCATGGAAGGACTTAGTCGGTTAATAGCACATGAAAAGAAAAATGGCAGACTATTCGGTCTGAAAATAAATGATCATTGCTATCTCACACACCTCCTATTTGTCGATGATGTCCTTATTTTTCTGGATGGTAGCATTCGAGACTCTATATCCTTTGATAAGCTTCTATCCACTTTCTCTCAGGCTATAGGTATGATGGCAAACCATGGGAAATCTACCATTACTTTGGCCCACACATCCATCCATGAATCTCGATTTGCACATCAACACTTCCCATATTGTATTCGCCCACTTGACCATGGATTCAAATACCTGGGTTTCTGGATCAAACCCCTGAGCCAAAAAATTGCAGATTGGATATGGTTGGTCATCAAATTGGAGAAAAGGCTAACAAATTGGTGTCATCGCTTCTTGTCTAGAGCTGGAAGATTAGTGCTAATAAAATCAGTCTTGGAGGCTACCCCTATTTTCTGGATGGCTTTAGCTTGGATACCCAGAAGTATACTTGCTCGCCTCCAACAGATTTGCAGCAGATATCTTTGGAATGGTCAACAGGATAAGATAACTTTTGCTTGGGTTAGTTGGAACAAGATTGCCTTGCCCTGCCTGGGTTAGTTGGAACAAGATTGCCTTGCCCAAAAAATGGGGAGGATGGGGACTCAAATATTTAACCCTTTTTTCTCAAGCTCTTGCAGCAAAAATGGGATGGACACTCCTCAACAAACAGAACCTTTGGACCTCTGTTACATACCACAAATACATATGGCCTCTCCAAATCATGGACTGGGTTAGGCTGCCGCAATGGACAAGGATTGGTATCTCATCGGTTTGGAAAGCACTGCTCCATTCCCTCTCGAACATCCGCAATCATTTGGCATGGAGGATAAATGATGGCACAAAAGCGCGCATCGGTCTGGACCCCTGGACAGGGGGAGGTGGTTGATTCTAGCTTCTGAGAGAGTTAATCCTCCATTTAAATCAGAGAGATATCAGTGTGATTGCACATATTGCAGACCAGGTTAATTCCACCATTTATGCACAGGCCTGGAAATTTGCAAATCAGTTAAATATTCCACCTCATTGGCACCAAATATGGAATAATTACACTGCTGCCTTGACTGAGTCACACATCAGAATAAAAGAGGGACCGGATGAAATCATGTGGTGCCTTGCTGAAAATGGAGTATACACCCCAAAGGCTGGTTACCTTGGGGTGATAAATAACAAAAAACCAGAGATTACACATGAATGGTGGTAGGCTATTTGGAAATTAAAAACCCCTCCTCAGACCAAGCTCTTCTTTTGGTGTGTACTCAGCAATAAAGTCCCCACTGGGGAATCCCTAACACACAGAGCCATCCATGGACCTCACTGGTGTGTTCTTTGCAAGCAAGCATCTGAATCGACCAAGCATCTTTTTCTTAAATGCGAAGCTATGGTCAATCTTTGGAGATCCATCGCAACAGAGATTCATTTTACTGGTAGATGGGAAGGGGATAACATCAACCAACCCTTGAATCCCTGGCACAGCTCGCATTCGGGAACCGACCTGATTTGCCTTCCTCTGATTATATTCTGGTCTATCTGGCTGGCACGGAACAAAATAATCTTTGAAGACTGTGTAGTCAAATGGCAGTTTATCACTGCAAAAATCATCTTTGCATATCATGAGCTCCCTGAATATTCTAAGCCGCGTCCCCGAAGACCATTAGCACCTGATCCCATTGACCACTCCATTCCATGGGCTTATTTCGACGATGCCGCACAGGAACATGGGTGTGGGGGAGGTTTTCTACTGTACCTCTCTGAACAACATCATTTCAGTGTCAAGTTGGGACTTGGTGAAGGAACAAACAATTTTGCAGAACTTATCACCCTTCGCCATTTATTGCATTTCTCTATAAGCCATGATTGCAGCAATCTTTAGATCTACGGAGACTCCAAAATCATTATTAATTGGTTCAATAATATCACGATCTTCCATGCACACACACTTAGAAATATTTTTGATGAAGTGAACATTTTCAAAACACATTTTAATTCCACCATATGTCATCATATTTACAAGAAGCATAACGACAACGCTGACAGGCTTTCCAAGGAGGACACGCTACTTCCCAGAGGTCAGTGGATGATACAAGAGCAGAGGGGTACTGCACAGTACCAATATTATCACAAGCCATATATAGATCAGGCATATCATCGGGTAGATGGACCCTAAATTTTTGCTGGAAGTTCTCGGTTATAATTTATACTATATATATCATAGATTATTGGCAAATTATATGAGATCACCCTGCGTGGTGTATATATTGTAGATCTCACAGTTTCTGAACATACATTTTAGACTCTCTCAGGCTATCACCCTGCGTGGTGAATATGTTTCTTTTTCCAGCCATTATAGGAATGGTTTTTGATGAAATTTTTGAGACTTATTTGACAAAGAGACAATGATGCATATGCTTTCAAGCATCTACTATATGTAATTTTTCAAAATTAATGAAAGGTTACGATTTTTCCTTGGGAAAAAAAAAGCAGGGGGGAAATGAAGTAAATGTGTCTTGCATTCTATATGAAATACAACATGTCTCTCTTGAACATGACACTCATCTTCATTTCGTGTCAGGTTTGGGATATCCTCACTTAGTCACTTGCTTTCCTGGGTTAGCGAAATCCATTTGCTTCTCATTTAATCATTACCTATTATCATCGTGACCATTGATCCCATTTTAAGTCAAATGTTGCCAAACTCCAAAGTCGTGTTGCCGATATGTTGAAGAGAAGTTTCGTTTGTAGATTCAAACCTCTTATACCCCATTTGACCTTCTCTTTTACAATCCTGAATCACTCTCACCAAATTTACAAAGTCCTTTGTTTCATGTAGATGATGTGGGAAACATTATGGCCCTCCTTTGACAAATCACTTCTTGTCGATTTCAGCTCATTATCTAGGAAGATGATTTAGAAATTCCCTTTTAGTACCTTGGAGCTTGCATACCTCAATGGAAAGTTCTTCGTATTCGATGATAGGATTACATCATTGGCCTTCGATCGAATGATTCTACAAATGTTCAACTTAAACTTACCTATTCACACTTGAATATTGTACTGTTGTACCTTGAGAACCATTGTCACTATTGGTGGTTTCTCTCGTCCTTGTTAACGGTTTACATCATTAACTGGTAATTAGGTGGTTTCTACCATGTTCAACTCCAACACGTTGATTCACATGGTTAGATTCTTACTTTGGTTGGATCGGGACAAAGATGAAGACCCTAGATTTCATCTAATAAATCAAGGTTGCGTGGAGTTATTAAGTATTCATGATTGTATACATGATCCTTTTCATACAGATGGTTGCATCCATGTCGAGGATCCTTAGACATTATCCTTTTCATACAGATGGTTGCATCCATGCCATGGATCCATAGACATGATCCTTTTCTGACGGATGGTTGCGCCCATATCGTGGATTCATGTATTATATTTTGATGCCTATTCAGATGTATTATCAGGCATATGTATATAGCAGAGATGGCATATATTATATCATGTTTGATTTGCAGGTCTCCTGACGGTGGTCTTTCAAGTTCCTTGCCTTAACTAATAAATCACTTTAGCCGACACTTCTTGTTCTTCTTTCATGATTTAGGGAGCATCTGTTACACAGTATTTTTGTCACATTCTCAACTATGTACCCGAAGTGTCGTCCTTTGTGCCATTGTCATCACAAATGTCCTAAAGTGACAAAAGTTGTGTAGACTCATTCACCATGAATTATATGCTCAACACATCCCTAAAGAGATGAAGAACTAATGTTTTGAAGTAATTCTGGAAAAACTTGTGAAAAACCCTAATTTGCAAGACCAACGCTACTTTTAGTAGGTAAATCTGTGTTGTTAACCTTTTGTCTAACTAGTGACTAGCGTTGGTAGTGCGACATTGGATAGGAAAATTCGTTTTAATCCTTTTCAGGCAATTTCTCCAAAAATGGAGTAGAAGGTTCTCTTACTAGAAGCTTTGAGAACAATGAGCTGGTAGTTGTTGGATGAAGATATGGTCAGGTACTCCTATTTAGAGCCTTTGATCCTACCTTTAGGGATCTTACCTTTTGGATAAGGACCTTCTTCCCCCTTTGGTGGATCTCTAGCCTCCTCTCCATCACTATAAATTCGTTCTTCACTTTCCTCAATTGGTTGGTCATTGCTGGTTTCCATTCTTCCGCTCATTTGTGCTTAGATGCTACCATTTTTGTGAGAGAGGAAATGAGAGCTTGTTAAGTTTGGTTTAGACTTGGAGCCATCCAGAAGAAGGACTTCAACATCAAGGCACCGATTGCATGCTTCCCTCTTTGATTTAATCATTAATATAAAGCATGTTTTACTTCCCATAATATTGTCTATGATGGTTTGCTTAGTACAATACTCCTTGATCTGTTGTATAACTTATATTGGAATGCATATGATATGATCTCTCTTGTTGTTGTCTTTTGATCTCTCTTGGTGGTATTTGGGCGCAAGTAATAGCAAAGAGCGAGCCTGGTAGTTAAGGGATCGGGATCATCATCAAAGGTCGAGCACATAGGAGAGAGGTAGGCCATCTCCCTTTCTCATTTGACATTTTCATTTAGGTTAGGGAAGTTTGCTTGTTTTTTCACGGTTGTTACTAGACCCACACATTGGGCTAAAGGGATCGCTTCTATCTGTAGAAGGAATTTCCTAGATAACAGAAGGATACCAAGAAGTAAATGGACCTGAATTAAAGACACCAGATATAACAAAACCACTGATGACCAAGAAGGTGAACATAGGATCAGAATAGGAACCCAAGTTTGCAACAATAGGAGACTATTGGGATGAAGAGACAGTCAGTAAAGTTATAGAGTTACTCCATGAATATCAGGAGTTGTTTCCCACCAAGTTTTCAGAGATGAAGGGTATAATAGGAGATATAGGAATCATGAAGATTCCCCTTAAGCCTGGTGTGAAGCCACTCAAACAAAGGCCTTACAGGTTGAACCCGAAGTATAAGGAGAAACTAAAGATAGAGCTTGATAAGATGATAACAAGAGGAATTATTGAACCAATAGAAGAATCTGAATGTGTGAGTCCTATGGTGGTGCAAGAAAAGAATACTCAAGGAGAAATTAGGATCTATGTTGATCTGAGGAAGTTAAATGATGCATGTTTACATGATCCCTTCCCTACCCCTTTCACAGATGCAGTGCTAGACAATGTAGAAGGTCAGAAAGCTTACTCATTTACAAATGGATTTTCAAGGTATCATCAAATTAGGATTGCACTTGAAGATCGGCATAAGACCACATTTACTACAAAATGAGGCTCATATCAATACACAATAATGCCTTTTGTATTAAAGAATGCCCCTACTATATTTTCTAGAGTGGTTGCATATATTAAGGAATACATCCATAATTTTTTAGAAGTATACTTTGATGATTGGATAATATTTGGGTTGCTACACAAACATATTGGAAGTTTAAGACTTATTCTTGACACATGTAGACAATATCATATCTCTCTAAACCTAAAGAAGTGCATATTTTGTGTACCCTTTGGCATATTGTTGGGACATATTGTTTGAAAGAAAGGACTAATGGTGGGCCCTGCTAAGATTGTTATTATTGTGAATTTACCTCCACCTAAGATAGTAAGACAACTTCGCATTACATTGGAACATACTGGGTATTACAAGAAATTCATCAAGGGGTATGCACAAATCACTGTGCCTATGGAGAAATTGTTAAAGAAGGATGCAACTTTTCAATGGAATGAAGAATGTCAGAAGAGCCTCGACATATTGAAAGAAAAAATGGTAGTTGCGCCTATATTAGTGTTCCCTGATTAGAATAAGGAATTCCATGTCCATATGGATGCCTCTTGTATAGCTTTGGGAGTAGTATTGGCACAACCTGATGCAGGAGAAATTGATCATCCTATAGCTTTTTCAAGTATAAAGTTATCTAAAGCAAAGAAGAATTACACCACTACATAAAGGGAAGAACTGGCCATGGTGTATAATTTGTAAAAGTTTAGACACTATTTGCTGGGATCACACTTTAAAATGTTTACAGATCATTTTTCACTGAAGTATTTGGTTAATAAGCTTGTCTTAGGAGGAAAGATTTGTAGATGGTTATTGTTATTCCAAGAATATGACTTTGAAATCATTGTTAAACTAGGAAGACTAAATGCAAGACCTAACCATCTATCAAGATTGGAAACAGGGGAAGAACCAACTAGCATAGAGGATAATCTCCCTGATGCGCAATTATTTGCAATCAGAGTTGTAGATGACCATTTTGTAGATATCATTCTGTTTTTTACCATTGGGATGCATCCTTCCAAATATACTACGCAGCAAAAGAAAGAATTAGTGGTTAAGGAAACTGACTTTTCATTAATAGCAGAACTAAGATGGCACCAAATGCAATACTGCACAGATATGTTCTTGAACATGAAAGACAGATGATTCTAACAGAAGCTCATGGTGGCGCAGTTGGTGTACACTATGTAGGAAAATATATTGCGCAGAAGATTTTGAGATTAAGATTGTGGTGGCCTACACTACACAAAGATGCAAAGGAATATTGCAGAGCATGTGATATGTGTCAAATAACAGGAAAACCTTCAAGAAGAGATGAGATTCCATTGGTACCACAAGTTACATTGCAGGCCTTTAATAAGTGGGCTATTGATTTTGTGGGACCCATCAACCCACTTGGAAAGAGGACTGGTGCAAGGTACATAATTACAACAACTAATTACTTGACAAGATTAATCGAAGCACAAATGGTAAGGGACTGCAATGCAAAGACTATTGTAAAGTTTATTTTTGAGTATATAGTCTAGATTTGGGTGTCCAAAGATTTTGATGAGTGACCAAGGTTCCCATTTCCTGAATAAAACTATTGAAGCATTGACTAAGGAATTCCAATTTTATCATCAAAAGAGTACCCCTTATCACCCTCAGGCCAATGGAATAGTAGAAGCATTTAATAAGATTTTGGAAAATGCACTGACTAAGGTATGAAATGTGAACAAAGATGACTGGAACTTTAAAATTCCAACAATTTTATGGGTTTATAGGACCACATGTAAAAAGTTGATAGGTCAGAAACCCTTCAGATTAGTTTATGGGAAAGAAGTTGTGATGCCCATGGAGTACATCGTTCCTAGCTTGAGGATTGCAGCTTTTATAGATATGGCAGACCTTGATATAATGGAGGAAAGAATGTCACAGTTGATTGCTTTGGAAGAAGACATATTTATAGCAGGATTCCATCAGCAGGTACAAAAATCAAGAAAAAAGGCTTGGCATGACAAACATATTAAGTAGAAGAAGTTCTAGGTAGGAGACCTTGTTCTCCTCTATGACAACAAGTTTGTGAAATTTCCAGGAAAATTCAAGATGCATTGGTTGGTCCCACATATTATCAAGCATATTACTGGTGGAGGCACAACTTAATTAGCAAAGTTAAATGGAGAATTGATCCAAGGAAAAGTAAATGGCGGAAGGTTGAAGCGGTATAGGGACAACCATGTCCCTACAACCTCTCTCTAAAGAAGAAAGGAGAAAAGTCTTAGTTCCACCTACAGTTGAAAGTGGGCATTGGACTAACAAATATATTGCATAGAGATTCAACGTATGAAGTTACTTCACTACAGTTTGGATTATGTTGAAGTACATAGGAGCTATAACATAAGAAAGGTTGTTCGCTACAATTTGGATGTGTCGAAGTTCACCAGAAAAATATGACCATTAAAAGGAAAAAGTTAACATTAAAACATGCTGAAAGTTGCATTTATGAGGATAGATTGACAAGATCTAAGGATAGATATGAAATTAATGAAGACAATCTAGATAAAATCTAAGCTAATGATGAGGTTAGAAACTCGAAATTGCTAAAAAAAGCGGCGTCCCGCCCAGATTTGGCACTTTGCTGAAATAAGAGTTCGAGTGTTGATAGTGCGAAGAAGTTGCAGAAATTCTCATTGTCGTATGTCGTCTGAGCGTTCTTGGGAAGAAATTGTTCGTAATTTTGTGAGAAGGGCTTATCTGGAATCATGGAAATTGGTACGCCTACAACACTAGCAACCACAACAGGATCATCACAAAAACAACGAAGATCTCCACGGAAGAAACCAACCAAGGAAGAGAGAACAAAGAAGAAACAAGATAAGAAACATGTCGAACCTCAACAACAACCCGAGCAAGTCAGAGATAGTGAGGCAGAGTCAGAGCATGGAGAGCAGATGGAAACAAAGGGCACATCATTTCCATCGCCTCTACCACCATACATTCCACCGAGAAAACTAAATGCTAAACCAGTAAAAGACTCGAAGGATGGGAAGTTTAGCACCTTCACACCCTACTGCCAGAGGAAGTACCATTTACGGGGGAATTACTTGGAAAAATACCACAGCTGAAGTTCGCAGAGTACGACTTCAACAACAGTAAGAAATACCCATAGTTTTCACTAGACTGATATCTATAACAAGTAAACTACCCAAAGAGTGGAGTGACAATATTAGAGCCACAACAATGGGAAAATTGATTGGCGCGTTTGGGGTTGATGAACATGTTGAATGTGCCGCACTTCGGCAGAAGTTTGGGGAGCACAACTTATGTGCGACAGGTTCTCGTGATGGTGCACAATGGATGCTTATGGATGGGAAATAAGAGCCCTATACATCCAATGTTGATATGCAGAATCACCAAATTTCCATATCAAGAGCAAAACATTGAGGAAGAATTCGTTGAAAAAGATCAGGACCGTGCCATAGCTGAGAGCATGAAGAAAAATTTTGGTGTGACAAAAGGAGAAAGGGGATATGGTATAAATTCAATCAGTGATTAGGGAGTTCACTTCGTAACACACATATTGGCTGGGAAGATCATGAGAAAGTGTTGGGCTAATGAGATCCCTACAGCAGTGGTTTCATTAGTTGCGCACTACGCAAATGGGGTTCAGTACAACTGGGACGAGTACCTTAGCAAAGAATTTTTGGACGACTTCCACGAGGTCTAGGAGAAAGGTACCACATTCCCCTATGCATGGTTGATATTGATAATTGCAATGTTGACATGGAGAGAACCAGAGGATTCGCAGTTCCCTCTGATAGATTCAGATGTATGTGAAGTCGCCTGGTATGCCGCACTGTGGTATACCACCCAACCATCATGATAAATGGAGAAAATTATGTTTTTCATGTTATATCACATGGATTTGCATATGTTGGTGACGAAACACCCTCACCTGTCACTGAGCCTATACGAACAGTATAGCGTTGTTGCGAAGTTCAAGGCCGATTTTGACAAAGTGTACATACAAGCCCACAGGGATACAAAGAAAAAATGGAACCCACTGTCATACTTAGTGACAGAAGTTGATCTCCTCACACTAGTACAAAAGTGGCTCGTAGAATGGATGATTGCGCTGGAGGCAGAGGCAGAAGATAGTGTGACATAAGAGGACACCTTGCAGCATGGTGAAGCGAGTGGAAAGGACAAATATAAGGATGAGTAGGAATCAGAGGAAGAGGAGCAACATGATGAGGGTCACTAGGATCCTCCTGAAGGAGATGAGCAGAATAAGGAGTCTGAAAAAGACAGAAACAAAACAAGTTGTCGCAGAAAAAATGAAGGCACGGGGCGAAGCTACCACAAAGATCAAGAAGAAGCAGAAGGCAGATAAGACAAAGGATATCGCACGAACGATCCTTACTGATGGGGACTTCGAGCAAATTGGGGATAGAATTAAGGAGGCGACAACAAAATCATGGAATAAGTGTGAAGATCGCTACGGCGCACTTCTCATAGGTGTGCAGGAGCGGATTCGTAGAATTTAAAATTTTGGCACAAACAGTTAGACAACCCACCCAAATAGAGCTAAGGATTGGAGAAGAAGGGAAAATAGAGCCTACACTTGCAGGGGGGCTAGTGCCAATACCAGCCGGAGCACTACAATTTGACTCCATCGAGGTACAACAACAAGCAAAAGGGTGGAAGCGTGTCAACATGAACATAGAAATAGTACCATTGCCAAGACTACACATGTTGCACATGGAGATAATAGAAGAGTTAAAGTTGTGTGAACATCATGCCTCGCAGCTGAACATTCAAGTAGAAAAAAAGCGGGCTTCGATATAGCAGAAGCTCAACCAGATGATCTAGGAAAGGGATCAAGCAATTCCTTAGCAACCTAAGATCAAGGAGGTAATTGAAGCAACATGTAAAGAGATTACGGACCTTGATGTCCGCAAAGAAGAGCCAGTAGAGGACAAGGTCGCGAAGCTCGACCATGCAGTGAAAGGATACAAGAAAAATATTGCATATGTGTAGTTTAAATATGAAATACAGATTAGTGAGTTGCAAATGAAGCTGCAACCAACTACGCCACAGGAAGTAAGAGAGCAGAGGGAGACTGACCTAAAGACTACAATGGCCAGCATCTCCACAACAGTGGCAGACTATGGAAAACTTTTAGATGAGAGTTTACAAATTTGGACTTCACTGTAGGAAGATCCAAATGTACATAAACTGCAGGAAGAGATTCAACAAAAGCAGCAGTAGTGGGAAGAGATTCGGGCATCTACGAAGACATTACCAATCTTGCAGAAGCTCGCCAAAATCAATGAGGGAAAGGCCCTCCAGAAGAATATTGAGGAACTGAAGAAGGAAGAACAAGTTTTAGCATAGAGGACTCAGCCATGGAAGGATGAGGCTCTCCAACTATCACATACAATAGATGAGAAGATTTAAGAGCTTTGAAAAAGGGAGACAACAATGGTGTAGAAGGCTACAAGACATGTGATCGAGGCACTGTTGGAGGAAGCACGCAACGAAGAGAAGCGGGTCACGGAGATTCCACAGAAGTTCAATGAGTCACACAACTTCATCGCAATAAAATCAAAGGCAAAGCAACTGAGTGACTCAGGACGAGTCACATGTGAGTGTTGGAGGTTTGATGGGCGCAGCTCAACTTGGCCTAAATTTTGGTAAAGAATCTACATTTGAGGAGTGGAGTGCGCAGTGGACCATGCAGTAGAGCAACAGAGCGCTAAGTGGACTGTGCAATGAAGCAGTTGGAATATACTGCGCAGTATAAGGGCGTCAGAGTGGGTTGAAGCCCCTCCTTTTTGTAAAAATCATGTAATATTGTAAGAGATGGATGGTTTTCGGACCATCGTGGATTGTTTTAGGGAGTCCATGGTGTATGGATTATGGTATTTTGATGATATATCCCTAGATGTAATAGTATATATATAGGGATCAATAATAAAGAAGAGAGACATCACATATTGAATTGAATGGTTGTATTCTTGTGGTCTATGATTTGGAAAAGAAGGCAAGGCTCTGCAGCTGAGTGCACAGAGGCCTGTGTCTGTAGTTGAGTGCATAGAGGCCTGAGTCTGTAGCTGAGTGCACAGAGGCCTGAGTCTGCAACTGAGTGCGCAAATAGCCTGCAACTGAGTGCGCAGGCCAAGGACTGTTTGTTGTACAAATTTCTTATTATAAACAATATTTCTTGTGGACGTAGCTCCACATTGGGGTGAACCACGGTAAAATTGGTGTCTTCATGTGTATGTTTGCTTATTATCTGTTGTAGCATAGCAGTTTATTACAGTTGCACTTTATTTCAACACAGTGATGATTTATGACTTTATATGGTATGTTTAAGTAGTTAAATGAATGTGGAAAAGTGATTTATGAATTTTATGAATAAAATATAATATAAAACACCACATCGCATCATCCTTCAAGGCTGCAGAAACCTCATTCTGCATCCTCCCATAGTCACTTCGGGTGAGACTACGATCTGTTTGCAGGTCGTTGAGGAAAGGGCCAGTGATTAAGTGTTTTGTTGGTGTGCAGTATAGATCGAACCTGGGTCAACCACAATCATAACCAACAATATTTACTAGTTTCCCCTCTTTGAGGCTTATTTTTGTATTATGGAGCTATCTTGGTGGTCTTGTCACCAAGGAATGTTATTTTGTCATGTTATTTTATTATTTGGGGTGTTATTAGGCAAATCGAACCCCTTGGGGAGGATATATATTGATGTGGTGATCATTTCATTTGATCATCACTTGGATTTGGACTTGTTGTTGACACCTAATCCTCTGCGATTGGGAGAATTTGGAATGTGAACAATCATCAGAAGATGAACTGAGCAGTCACATTCTTTGTATATAACAATAGCTACCTAATGAAAT
Organism: Pinus tabuliformis; assembly: GCA_031772625.1. Taxonomy (NCBI): domain Eukaryota; kingdom Viridiplantae; phylum Streptophyta; class Pinopsida; order Pinales; family Pinaceae; genus Pinus; species Pinus tabuliformis. Next base: position 926,674,910 of record CM062817.1, on the reverse strand, counting down.
AAATCGTATCAGTTTTCTGCTAAACTGGAGTTACTCCTGGCCTGACATGGTATCAGAGCCAACCCTTTTTTTAGCTGTTGTAACTCCCTGTCTGCTCTCCATATAGCTGAGCAGCTCCTCCATAAAATTAGTTGCTCCTGACATGGTAGCTGCACCACTGCCCTCCACTATTCAGCGATGTCCATCCTGTCTGACTGTCCAAACGTTTCAAAAAAAAAGGGCGTTGTCCTGACAAGCACTGTCCTGTGCGTTAAGTTTCTTTTGAAATACCCTGAAATGCTCTGACTTGCGCCTGCTGCCTCCATTGCATGAATTGATAGCCTTAGGTTCTGCGCTGGAGTGTCAGGCCCGTTTTGCTTTGTAATTCTGAACTGTAAACCTGACGTGACACACATGGGCAACGAGAAGACTATCTTGTCGGTGTTTGCTAGATGCTGTCACATGGTTTGCTTCACCTGATTACTCTGTCCTCCATTACTGGTTCTCATCTTGCTTTCGGCGTCCACGCTTTCAGCCTTCTATCCAACCCTATGTCGATTTCTTTTCTTCAATATGCACCAAGACGTCGGCCTTGCGAGTCCGTTATAATGCCGAACTGCAGTCGACGGACACTAAAGAAACCTGTGAAGTGGTTCTTGAGTTGGCGGTAACCCTGATTCGATCAAAACACACCGACTCCTCTTTTCCATCTGCCCCAATCTTTCCATCTTCTCAAGGGTTTCTGGCATCAGTGTGTGCAGATCGTCAGATCGAATCTCACGAAGAACGTCTGTAAGCCCGATTCCAGGTCGAATTAAAGGGTACAGGAGTTAGCCATGGTTATTCATAACATCCGCCCCCGGGCCAACAGGAAGCCAATGGCCTGAGCGTCATATGACGTTAAGTGTTACGATGAATCCAGATGATTCCTGGCATTACAGTGTTGACGGCAAGGTAAAATCATTCAAAGACGTTAAGATCAGTCCTTGTTCACAATCTTATCATCGTTGAAAGGATCTTTTCGGCTGCCTTCTTGATTAACTTCTGCAGGTTACAGCGATTCGAAGGCCTGAAAGCTCCTGTCAGAGATCTATTGGCACCGCCCGGACGAGTGGTATACGTTTGCATTGAACCGCTTGTCGCTGTATATGCCGTGTCACAGCGTTTGAATGTTGAATATTGAATGCATTTGAATTATTAACACTGTTGAATTAATGTTTGAATGCGAATGTCAACATTTATTGAATGTGTATTAAAGCTGAGGTTTGAATAATATTCACATTGTTCGAGTATTAACGTGGTGCGCATCCGGGGAAAACACTGTGGGTATTAACGCTGTGCGTTGTGGGTTTATACATATGCCTGTCCAAGTCTGTGGTCCAGAGCATATATATACTGAATGGTTTTCATTTGAATGTGTTGAATGGAATATGAACTGAGTTTGTAGAATAGAAAATGAGGATGATTTTATAAACATTGGAGGGATTTGAAGAAACATAGTGCATAAAAGTATTTGAAACTTTTTTGCCCTTTTGAGTACAATTTCACTATATATCAGCAGAAGTTTTTTTTTACAGAATGCATCCAATCATCTCTATGGTAGGAATAGTTCTCACTGGCAAGGAGAACTATCCTGAATGGTCCCGGATGATAAAACACACCCTCATCTTCAATGAGTTGTGGAAAGGAGTGTGTGTCGGAGAAGGAGACAATGATCCAGTACAGCCTACCTCAGACAAAGAGCTCGTCATTTGGGAAAACAAGAACAACAAAGCCTATGCATTAATCGCAACATCTGTAAATGAAGAGGTGAGTCGCCATATTTCATCATATTCAACTGCCTTTGAAGATTTACAAAAGCTGAAAGAACTCTATGACTCACATTCTGCACTTGAAGTTGTTCAGCTCATGATTAAACTCTTCACTCTTGAACTGGAAAATAATGATCCTCTTGCTCTTGCATCTGAAGTAAAGTCTATAATGCATGATATCAAATCCACTAAGGTTGAGCTGGATATCCCTCTTATTGCTTTTCTCAAGGCACTCTATCCTACTTACTCCAATTATCTTGAGTCTTTACAAGCAAATGGAAATCTTAAAGATATAACCTTTGACTCTCTTGTGAAAAAGTTTGATGAAAGAGAGAAAGCCTTTGGAAAGAAGACAACCCCTGAATCTTCTGAAGACACTGTGTGCCTTGCTCATAAAGAAAAACATCCTGCTCAAGATTCTACAAGAGGAAGAGGTGGACGAAGAGGAAGATGAAGATATTTCAGAGGCAGGGGGGGCAGACATTCTCAAGGAGAAAAGGCAGACTTACACTGCATTCGCTGCAAAAGAAATGGATCACATGATGCCTCTACATGCAAGCTACCATGGGACAAAATTGAGCAAAAAAGAAACCAACAGAAAGGTAAAACTGATGATACAGACAAAGGTAAAGCACCTGAATCCGCTCACTATATTGAGGCACAATGTAACATTGGAGTAAATGAAGATTTGTTTAATGCTTCACTTGCTTCTTCAAAAAATGATTGGTTGCTTGATTCAGGAGCAACCTGTCACATGACTCATAGAAAATATTTTTTTGAAGATTTCACTAATAATGTTGATGGAGCAGTATACTTTGCAAATCAGTCAAAAATCAAGCCATCAGGGCTTGGCACAATCAGGCTTAAACTGCCTGGTCTTCCAGACTTTCTTTTGGATCATGTTCTATATCTCCCACAGCTCAAGAGAAACTTGCTGTCCTTGGTCCACATCTGCCAGCAAGGTCACTCCATTCATATGTTTGATGGCAAGCTTGAGGTAAGAAAAGCTTCTGACCACTCACTTGTCATGAGGGGAATAGAAGAAGAAAGGCTTCTCAAACTGCAAGGAACCTCTGCTCATGCAACACATTTCTCATATATTTCTCATCATGAAGAAGGTACACTTCCATCAAGTTTATTATGGCATGCTAGATTTGGACATTTAAACTATGACAGTCTCCACTTATTGAAGAAAAATGGTGTTGCTGGTTTGCCTACAATTCCTAGGAAACATAAGCAATGTGATGCTTGCATTCTAGGAAAGCATAGCAAACAGTCTTTTCATGATTCACATTCAAGAGCACATAGGAAGCTTGAACTCATTCATTCAGATTTATGTGGTCCAATGCCTGTTCCTTCTGAAAATGGAAATAAATATATCATGACATTTATTGATGATTACACCAGAATGTGTTGGGTTTATTTATTGAATAACAAATCTGATGCCTTTCAAACATTCAAGAATTTTCATAAATGGATTGAAAATGATCCACAATCTCATATTGGGTCTATTCGCATTGATAATGGAAAAGAATATACATCAAATGAATTTGAAAACTATCTTCGCGAACATGGGATCAAACATCAAACAATTGTGCCTTATAATCCCCAACAGAATGGTGTAGCTGAAAGAATGAATAGAACAATCTTGAATATGGTACGATCCATGCTTTTCTTCAAAAATGTAAAGATAATGTTTTGGGCTGATGTTGTTCTATGTGCTGCATATATAAAGAATAGATGTCCATCTAATGCTATAAGAAACAAGACTCCTTATGAATTGTGGTATGGACATGTTCCTTCGGTAAAACATCTCAGGATCTTTGGTTCTACCTGTTATGCTTTGATACCAAAGGTACATAGAAACAAACTTGGTGCTAGAAGTCGTAAGTGTATCTTCCTGGGGTATTCAAACATCTCCAAAGCATACCGCCTCTATGATGAAGTAAATAAAAAGTTTGTTGTATCTAGAGATGTAATTTTTCTTGAATCATCCAAATCTGACAATGTTGTTGAGCGGCAACTTGATCGCTTGGATAGATTCGCAAAAACAAAATCATTTCAAGAACTTGATAATCAGATTCCACATCTTGAAGGGGGGATTCCTATACTAGATCAACATGTGGAATCTTTTTCTAAAGAACAATCTCCCCTGCATGAAACTCCAACAACGGATGATGCTTTAATTGATGTAATTGATAGAATTGGGAGACTCAATCTTGATTCAGTCCCAACTCAATCAACAGAGCAGCCTGGACCATCTCAGAAAGGTCACCCAAAGTGGCTGACAAAGACACTTGAAAGTGTTCATCCTGATGAAATTGGAAAAACAGGAACCAGAAATTCAAACCGACAAAATGGAGGTGATGTAGATGACTCTAATTCACCTGTTGATGTTTCTTATGATTGTGAATTGAACTTGTCTACAGATTTTGAACCAACTTCTTTCAAATAAGCTACTTCTCATGATGAATGGAAAGAAGCGATGCAAAATGAGTATGATGCCCTCATAAAGAACGACACTTGGAAGTTGGTTGATCCTCCATTTGGAACCAAACCAATTGGCTGCAAGTGGGTCTACAAGAACAAGTACAAAGCTGACGGCTCACTTGACAAGCACAAAGCTAGGCTTGTGGCAAAAGGATTTGCACAGAAGGAAGGGGTCGATTATGAGGAAACTTTTGCCCCCACAGCAAAATGGGCCACCATCCGGACACTCTTTGCACTAGCAGCTCAGAAGAGTTGGAAAGTCCATCAAATGGATGTAAAAACCGCCTTCTTGAATGGAGATCTAAAGGAGAATGTTTTTATGTCCCAGCCTGAAGGATTTGCTGTGAAAGGACATGAACAAAAAGTATGCAAACTTGTGAAGTCCTTGTATGGCCTCAAACAAGCACCGCGAGCCTGGTATGAAAAACTAACTGAGCATCTTCTGAAACTCAACTTCAATCATTTTGATCTTGATGATGCAACTTTATTTGTCAAGAAAGTTGGCAAAACAGTTGTATATCTTGTGGTATATGTAGATGATCTTTTAATGACATGGAACAATGAAAGCTACATTGCATCCATAAAGAAGGAATTGGGGAAAAGTTTTGAAATGACTGATTTGGGCTATGTTCATTACTATCTTGGCATTGAAGTAACCCAACATCCAAAATCCATATTTCTTTCTCAAAAGAAATACATTGGAGATTTGTTAAACAGATTTGGCATGACAGAGTGCAATCATATTTCTACTCCAATGGAACAAAACTTAAAGCTCACATCTATTGAAGGAAAGGAATTTGAGGATGCAACAAAGTATAGACAGCTCATAGGAAGTCTCATCTACCTCACTACTACCAGACCAGACATTTCATTTGCTGTTGGAATCCTCCCCATGTTTATGCAAAAGCCTTGTGAGGGACATTGGTCTGCTGCAAAAAGAGTTCTAAGGTACTTGAAGGGAACTCAAGACCTTGGAATCAAGTATACACAGGTGGACGACTTCAGCTTGATTGGATACTCTGATTCAGACTTCGATGGAGACAAAAAAACTGGGGTATCTACTTCAGGATATGCTATGAGTTTTGGATCAGGAGTTGTCTCTTGGAGATCACACAAACAATCAGTTCCAACAGATTCCACAACAGAAGCAGAATACGTGGCAGCAGCTGAAGCAATGAAAGAAATTGTGTGGCTCAGGAAAATTCTTGAAGATTTGCAGGTAAAACAAGTACAATCAACTCCACTCATGATTGACAACACCTCTGCAATAAAGTTGGCCAAGAACCCAAAGTTCCATGATCGTACAAAGCACATCAATACTAAATATCATCTGATCTGACATCATGTTGAGGCCAAAACAATACATCTCCGTCATTGTTCCACAAATGAGCAAATTGCAGACATCTTCACCAAAGCGCTTGGAAGAGAAAAGCTTGAAAGATTCAGAACGATGCTTGGACTCACCAACATCCCTTCAGATTAAGGGGGGGAATGTTGACACCTAATCCTCTGCGATTGGGAGAATTTGGAATGTGAACAGTCATCAGAAGATGAACTGAGTAGTCACATTCTTTGTATATAACAATAGCTACCTAATGAAATAAATCGTATCAGTTTCTGCCAAACTGGAGTTACTCCTAGCCTGACACTTGTATCTCTTCTTGAGAATTTCACTAGCCTTGTTGATGGGAAAACTGGTTTCTTAATGCATTTTGATGTTTGGAAGATCTTATTTCTTGTCTTGGAACTTCGATTTTCTTGCACATTGATGATTAGAAGAATTTCATTATACTTGTGAGTATCTTTTCATGTTTTATCTTACATTTTTGTCTCATGTATGATCTATGAAATTTTTTTTTCTCATGAAGCTAGTTAAGTTGTCGTAATTGTAATGTGAAGTTGCTAATATTGTCTTTGTGAGGGATTTTTCATATGATTCATGTGAAGTACAGTGAATGATTGTCCTAAGGGTATATGAGTGTTCATAATTTCCTTGATAAGTCATCAATTGCAGCATCAAACAAGTATAAATTCTCTTAGTGACATAGTTGTTGCTTTTAGGGCCATGTGAAGTTGTTAGGAGACTCCTTGGTTGGGAATAAAAATCTCTAAACATTGATTTAATTGGACTCCATTCTCCCAACAAGCTAGGCACTAGTATAGCCCTAGGTGATCACTAAAACAAAGATTTATTTCACCTTCATCTTCTCTTTACTAAGCCTTAACCTAGAAGGCCATCTAGGGCATCATACGGATTCTATTGTAGCCATCAAAAATCAATGAAAATTGGTTTAAAGTTGTGCTAGTGAGTCCTCTAGAGGTCCTCGAAATTTCAGGCTATTCCGACAGTGGAATCTCGAGATATCCCAAGCCATAGCTTGAAAATAATTTCCCTAGTTTTCTTGTGGCTAGTGGCTTCATTAAGGATCATTGTGTTGAACATTAAAGTTGAATATTATCTCTCTGATCCTTTTCTCCTCCCTCACTTGGTCAATTCCACCTGTTTGAAGTTTTACCCCACACTGTTGACCTTGTTTGGGTCTACTGGTGCTTCTTTGTGGTCCTATAACCCTGTCACTCCAATTTCACAAGGATTTCTTAGAAATCCTATTCTTCTAGGATTCCTTGGCCTGGAGCACTTCATATCAAGACATACCCCTCAAACCTAGGTCTAAGTTTCCTTCTAGCCCTTCCTAGAGAGCCATCCATCTTGCTTCCAAAGCAAGCAATCTTTATCATCAGAGAATCTCCTTTGAATAGGATGGAAATCACTATCTTTAGACTATTGATACATTTCTCCTAGAGATTTCCCTGATACTGAGACTCCTCCCATCGGTGAAAGTCCATAAAAAGCAAGGAGTTTTAGTTGAGGTGACGGTGGGATATTGCTCCATTGTTGCCACTCGACCTAGTAGTTTCTCTATAGGAACCCCTCCTAGGACCCCTGCTAATTTGAGCGGTAACACAACTCACAATATGAAACCCAAGGGTTTTCATCTTGGGACTTATTGAAAATTGATAACCTCATTCCCAAACCTCTCTAATAAGAAAATTACTCAACTCCAAGATATCCCAAATGATTTGCTTCCCCTCATTTTAAAGATCTAATGAATCCCTCTCTAACCTTCTAGAAACACTTTATTTTATTATTTTATTTCCATTCTACAATATTCTCCCATTTACTTTATTTAAATGAATTTTATTTTATTTTATTTTATGTAAGTCACTTTAGCCTTTTTCTCTAAATAAGGACTTATCCCCTTATTTTCTTTAATTAAGTGATTAATTAAAGTCACTTTTAATCATGGGAAATGATTAATCAACCACCATACTTTCTCTGGCCACTAGAAACCACTTCTCACCATCCCATCCTGTAGATTTCTTCATTCTAGTTCCAACAAGCTATTACACTAAGGTGTCTTGCTAGATAATTTGCTCCAAATGAAACCTTTAACGTTTTCTAATTAAAACATGCTAATAATCATCTCATTTCACAAAAATCTTCGGAATGCCTCATAACCAAGAACGAACTATGCATAACTAACCATGATGATGAAATAAAACGAGTGAACCCCATCGGAACTCATAAAACCTCCCAAAATATCTTCAGGCTCACTAATGGCGTAATCTCGCTCCTCTGACCTGGGTGTCATAAACCTTAGAAATCCATCCTATTTGCATCATAAGGAAAACTGAAAATGGGGACATTACAGTGAAAGGGCCTTACACATCTGTTGAATACCCTAGACCAAGTTGACTAAGGAGTAGTTTGAGGAGGGCTTGACTTGGCATATTGGTGACTTGTTGATCTTGTCATATTTCTGGTCAGTCTGTCTATGACTTTGATGTCTCTTTTTGAATTGATTCTATAAGGAAAAGATTATTTGGTTTTTCCCCTAGGTGGGTTTTCCCAAGGTAAACTCTTGTGTTATTGTTTGGTTGTCTCTTTATGATCCTTATGAAATTTTGTTTTTACCGTCTTAGAGGATGCCTTAGATTTTCAACATGGTATCATAGTTGTGGCGAAAGATCAGTCCTTGTTCAAGCCTCCTTTGTTTTAATAAAATCCTCTCATGTCAAATCAATCACTACTGATCAGGTTGAGTTTTTACCTCCTCAAGAGTTTTATAATTCTTTCCATAGGGTTTTTCATCTATCCCTAAGTGTCCTTGATCAAGGAATGAATCCAAGTCAATGGTAGAAGCCCTTGTCATTGTTTTCAAAAAAAAGTATGTGTTTGTGCCCTTTTGTCAAGACTGGATCCCTTATTCTAGGCCTCGGGTCTGAAAGAGGTCGAAATAAATCACCATCTGAGTCTTAAAAATTTTAGTAGTCTAAAATACCTCAGGAAATGACATAAGTTAACCTCAAAGGGACGAATAATCTTAAAGCCTATTGTGGAACCTCAGAAGAGCCGAAATACCGCAATTTGATGCCTTAGCTAGTCTTCAATTCTGCCTTGATTGCAAAATTGATTCATTAGTTAAAATTCTTGGAGGTTAAGTCAAAAATCACATTGGATCATGACATCTCAAATCCTGAAGCAGACGAAGTTTCTTTGTCAAGTCGTTTATTTCAGTGCAATTCAAAAAAAAATTAAAGGCCTAAGAGCCTCATGGATCCGAAGAATATTATGTCATAATCGATGCAAAGTACCTCATGGAATCCTACCACGACGAATATTTTGAAGAAAAATAATTGTTACAAAGAGAAGGTTGAAGTTAATCTTTAGAAGTTGAATCCCTTGAAAAAGTCAAGCTAATTTTGGTAACAAGCAACCAAAGGAAATCCTTGGAAATATACTAGCAAAGGTATACTTCACAATATCTCATTGACCTCATATCCATCAAAGTCATAAAACTTTACTCAAGGAATGTCTGATGACAAGCTTAAAAGACTGATGTCTTGGGTGATAAAGTTGTAGTGTTTAAGCAAGCTTTTTGAAGATCACTACAAAGTTGAGTTAGAATAAGAATCAATCAAATTCAGAAACCTGTGATGCATTTCAAGCTATATTTTGAAGGAACAAACAATAGAAGTGTGAACAAATCTCTATGTGCAAGAAAATATCACAATAATGAACAAAAGGAGTATGAGGGCTAGAAAACGAGAGATCCGAACTACAGTGAAGTATAAGAATTATGTAGTCAGAAATTTGTGTTTGATCAAGTTGCGTCAAAGGGTCTCCTTAAAACTATTGATCAACAATTCAATAAAATAATGGTACTGTAATATTTCTTGAAGAAATAAATGTTGTAGGAGTCTCACTCAATCTTCAATCATGTCAAACAAATAGTGTTAAGCATATGATAAACATCTTATGAGTCAAAATGAAATGACAACATTATATTGTGGGTCAAAGTAAGTATGGAAAGAAATTTTGATTGATAAGGGTTGTTGGAAACTAACCAAGACAAAAGTATGCACCTCAAATTGAGAATCTACTAATAATAACCTCTAATATTGAACTATAAGACTTCTTGGTGCCATCATCTATATGAAAAGATTGTAAAATATGGTAATCATTGATTGATGATCCTCTCCAAGCCAAAGGGAGTTAAAAATGGCGTTAGATTTGGCAATTAGCATTGCAAGGCGATCCCCATGTTCAACTTTGAGAAGCTTGGAAGAATCCTTGAAAGATAGAAATGGAACCATAAGCCAAAACGCTCTTGATAAGATATTCCATCTATTGTTGTGAACATTTAGGTTCAGAGAACAAATGTTTGGTCCAGGATGTTTCAATCCATTCTCTGTACATTGAAATATAAGTGTCTAAAAGGGTTTTGGACATATGAATATGAATTGAAAATTCTATGGAAAGCCCTAGGGTTTATGAACAAACCCTAAGATTGGATCTATAATATCGTTTCCACTAAAAGAAGAAACCCTAACCCTAGCAAGGAAGGAATGCAATCATGATATAGTTGCAAATGGATACATGAAGTCTAAAGATCAAGAGGGAGTTGACTTTCTTCTCAAAAGATTAGTATTTTATATATCTCTTGTTTGATCATTACTAGTGTTGTTATTTTACTATTAGTTAGTCTCTTGTCTTTGAATTCTTTGCTTGGTTGTAATTATTCTTCCATGGCCTCGTAGTGAGGATTCCAGGTACATAGTGAATGTTGTCAAGGCTTTGACAACAGATGGAAGAAGTGGAAGAACGAAGCAAAGTGTGTGACAAGAAGACCTTTCCTAAATCATGAGTTGAGTTGACAAATATTATACTAGAAGAAATCCTAGCTTAGAGGGATGGAGGAGATCAACAATTTTGAAGTTTATGTGCAGTAGATGGCAACATAGTCAAATTCAAAGCAAGAATTAAGTAGAATATTGTTCCAATAAGAGGGAGAGGATCATGACAAGATTTTTTTCCTAGTTGTTATCCACCTCAAGATTTTAAGGTACATGAGAAGAAGTATTATGATTAAAGAAGGGTATCACAAGCAAACACATTGGGCTTGGTTAATATTATTTGATTTGTCTCTGACGAAAGATGGAGGAATCATATCAAAGGGAGCAATCAGAGAGCCATGTTTCAGCTTAAGAGGGAGTTGACCTTTGAGTCTGAGATGATGGACTATATTTGGCATTGTAAAACTAGATAGATGGTATGCTGAAAGACAACAGTGGCAGAGGGAGAAACCTGAATTACCATGGAAGGATATGTCTCGGTCTAAGAGGGAGCATCCATTTTGGGTGACCGGAAATCATTTGTGATCCAATAAAGGGAGAATAGCAATTTATGATTGAGCCAAGATATGTTGCTCAATATGTGTTGGAGTACCAGCATAGTATAGGTAGTCATGGATGATTTGAGAAGTACAACTATAGATTTAGTTTAGGCAGAGAGTGTTGAAGAGAAAGAATTCATCAAGATGTTGCTTCAGTTTGGGCTCTGTTATAATTTCCTAGATGAACATGAAGCAGTCATCTATCAAATTCAATATGGCAAAGGTCGAGTATATTGCAGCTAGATTGGCAAGTTGAGAAGCATTATGATTGCAGGATTATCTTGATTGAGTGTCAGTGATGACCATCATGACAAGTTGAAGCACATTGCAGTGTTCCATGGGGACGCGTCCCCTAGGGTCGGGTGCGCATACCCCACGCACCTGGGACGAGGGGACGTCTGGGGAAACGTTTCCCCACATCCCCCTTTTGGGGAGACGCGGAGAGACGCAGGGGGGGACGTTTCCCTAGCGTGGGGGATGCGACTCCCCTCAAAATGGGGTATGCGTCCCCCCTCAAAATGGGCTATGCGTCCCCCCTTAAATTTGCTTGTAAACAACGATTTATGACAGGGAAAACGTAGTATTTGACCATATTTCCCTACTAATGCTATGCTATTCATGGTAATGTTAAATTCATAAAAGTGACATTCTCCTCTATCTTTCATTTTCATCCTTTTACTTAAATTTTTAACATTACCATGAAATGACTCAGGATGTTTGAGAGTGGTTTTGACCTCATTGGATTTCATATGGAGAAAGTAGAATTTTAGATCTCACTCAAAATCCAGTAGACTTAACAGTTTTTCAGGAATTCAGGATTCGATGGAGTGTAATGTTTCCATTGCATTTTGTCATGTACAAGGGTATGGATTTGGTATTTAATCAAGAGCACCAAGCCCTTTGTGTACTTTAGAGTGACTTTTAGACTCATCACTCCATTGTTTTTGAGTTTTAATTATATCAATTTACTATTCCAATCTTTAGATCAATTTTTCAGGAATTCAGGATTCGATGGAGTGCAATGTTTCGATTGCATTTCATCATGTACAAGGGTATGGAATTAGTATTTAATCAAGAGCACCAAGCCCTCTGTGTGCTTTAGAGTGAATTTTAGACTCATCACTCCATTGTTTTTGAGTTTTAGTTATATCAATTTACTATTCCAGTCTTTAGATTTCAGTATCTATTATAGTCTATTTTGCTTAGTACTAATTAGATTCCAGAATGATAAAAATGATGAATTTTAATTTTAAATCAATTTAGAATCTAGAATGATTAATGATGAATTTATTTTTTAAATCAATGTAGATTCGAGAACGGGGAATAATGAATACTGAATATGGATCAGAGTATTTCATTATTGAATCTCCTGGTTTATGGATGAATCATGTATGTATTAGTAAGGATGATGAGTATGGATCAATGTATTTCATTATTTAATCCAATTATGTATGTATCATTCTATTTATGCTTTCATTATTGAATATGAATTTGAAATATATATATATATATATATATAGATATTAAAAAGGAAAAAAAAAAATATATACCCCGACGTCCCCCTGTCCCCCCTAAATTTCCCTAAAATTTGAGGGTACTCCCACACGTCCCCATTGTGCGTCTCCCCGCACCCGCGTCTCCCCATCCCGCAGATTTGGTGGAACATTGGCACATTGGGATCATTTACTACTTCATTTTATACATGATGCTTAAAGGATTTTTGAAAATCCTATACATCTCCATTGATGAGTAGATTGTTGATATTCTCACAAAGCCTCTTTCTAGGGGGCAGTTTGCGTGCTTTTGGTGCAAGGTTAGGTTCATGGAGAACACCTCTCCTATTGAGAAGGAGAGTTGATGAGACACCATTATGAATGGACAGAGTCCCTGTGTCTTCACGACCTTGGTTGGAGAATGGTATGATATTCTCCCCGTGTCATTATGACCTTGGTTGGAGAAGTTATCCATGTGTCATTATGACCTTGGTTGGAGAGTTGTTTGATAGATTAGATGGTATCATGGAATAACATTCTTCATGTGGGAAAATACTTTGACCTAAATTCACGGGGGCTTATGCTTGAATTAGGGAAGTTATCCATGTGTCAAGTACATTGACTTGAATTAGGAAGAATGGTCTTGTGGACTAACATTCTTCTTGTTTCCCTTTGACCTTGGTTGGAGAATGATCTGGTAGAAGACATTCTCCATGTGTCACTTTGACATTTTTTTGAAGAATGGTCCAACAAAGGATATTATCCATGTGTCGGTTAGACCTTGGTTGGAGAATAGTCCTAGAGTCTGCTCAAATCTCTTTCTAGAATAGGAATGACCCTTCCAACATCATGCTCAAATCTCTTTCTAGAGTGAGATTGTTTATCATTGATGAGGCCTTGGTATTTCACCTAGACTGTGTCTATAGTTGTTTGATGGTGAACCATGATTGTGTTGATACTAGTGATTATGACACTGATGATGATGCTTATCTTGATCTTGATCCTTCCTTATAAAATCTATAAACTTGAGAACATCATGACAATCATTATGAATACCTCCCTATTTAAGTGGGAGTGTTGAATTTTATAACTACGGTCAGTCTTCATAATGTATAGTTTCGTCATTTATGTATTTATTGTACGCATGTTCTTCATGCTTAAAATAAAAATTATATTATTTGCATTTTCCAAAGAAAAATACAAGGCATGTTCTTCATGACTTTGTAAAAAAATAAATTTGAATTTTGAATATTTGTTTTTGGCTCCATAAGTTGTCCAAGTGAGCCCTCCAACAATCAAGTCGGCCCAGCCCTCAATGAGAACCATTCAGCCCATTAGTTGACTATATATGTGATGCATTTGACCTCTCCTCATGTGGAATTCAAATCGTATGTTCATGTTTTATCTGAGGCAAGCAAGGACCTAATATGAGACTAAAGAAGAAGTTTGAGAAGAAAGACGAAGAGGTCAAAGAGCAGGATGATTCAGTGAAAGGGATTGAAATTTTTCTATGGTATTTCTCATCTCTTAGCATGTTGAATCTTTGTGGAAGGGATGGTTTTCCTGGAGCATATTCTATGTGAAAGGGTTAAGTTTAGACATATGTTGAAGACCCTAGACCCAGTTGACTAAGGAGAACTTTGAGGAGGGCTTGACTTGGCATCTTAGTGGCTTTCTAATCTTGTCATCTTTCTAGTCAATCTATCTATGACTTTGGTGTCTCTCTTGTTGAATTGTTTCTATAAGGAAAGGTTTGTTGGGTTTTTCCACAATGTGGATTTTCCTAGGGTAAACTCTTGTGTTATTGTGTGGTTGTCTCTTTATGATCCTTATGACATTTTTTTTTATTGTTGAGCTCCTTTATGTAATTTCCTTATGATGGATAGATCACAGGAAAAATATTAATCTAATAAATATCATAAGAAGTAATTATCAATTTAAAGGATGCCTATATTTTCAACAAAAAGGAGCAAGACAAACAAGAAAACAAGGAGAAATTAAAAGGAAAAAAAATCATGATCACAAAAAGGGAGAAAGAAACAAATCTATTGAGTAATCGTTTAACTGCAAGAAAGTTAAAGGAAGAGAGAACAAATTGCAATCGTTGTAAGAGAGGTGTTCATCCAAAAATTTCATGCATGAAGAAGACTATCGATCTTATGGCACAAGCTCTTCAACAACATAATATTGAATATTTCATACTTGAGAATGAGAAGAAGAAGCATTGATATGAGATTCTAGAATACCGAGGTAAAGGTAATGCTTTGATTGCTATTACTTCCCGACCTAATAAATGGAATTTAGATTTTGAAGCCTCACATCATATGGTTGTTTCACATGATACTTTTTCCTCTTTGGAATCTTGCATCAGACCTTAGTGTTAATGGGAGATGACACTCTTGTGAAAGTATGTGGACATGGAGGAGTCGATCTAGATAATGGATGTTTCCAAATTGTCTTGCATGTTCCAAAGCTATCCATAAATCTACCCTCAATCTATCAAATCATCCATTTAAGCATAGGAAAGTGGGTAAAATTCCCTCTAGATTCAGTGGTTATTTCTGAGATGTCATATGGTTCCAAATTTGTTGATAAGGAGGTTAATCATCATTCCAGGTTGTATACCTTTTCTCATTTTATTTCTAAATATAATCCTATTATGCTTCTAATACATGCTAATGAATAAAGCATACTATAGCATGAAATATTTCGACATTTGAATTTCAGGTACCTATACCAAGCAAAGAATGTTCTATGTTCCACCAAAAAGATAATTCACATAAAGAGTTTGTCAAGACTACGTACTTGGAAAACATCTTGAAGAAAAATTTGAGAAAGGGAAAGCATGGAGAGCATCCACAATTCATGAGTTCATGCATGGTGATATAATAGGTCATATATGTTTCTTACTTAAACTAATGATTGGTTGAGATAAACAGAGCTTTAATGTTGATTTGGGGTAGCATCGGATGTACTCTAAGCCTCAAATTTTGCAAGGAGGCTTGGGCACGGGTATTCCAAAGAACCTAGAAGGATTTTCGGAAATTCCACCTAGAAGTGATTTTATTAAAATAATTAATATTTTTAATGGGGTTTCTAAATCTAAACTTAGGAAAATTAAAATATCAATGGTATTAATCTAATAAGGGGTGAATCTTCTAGAAAAAGCCACGGATCAAGAAAAAACGATTTGAGCCTTTGATTAGGAGTTAATCTAGGTCGTTGGTTTTCCAACAAGAAGATATAAGAAGGGGCTTGAGGGTCATTTGGAAAACACACAGAGAGATTGAGAAAATCAATTTTCTGAAGTGAGAAGTTCTCGGGAGGAAAATAGATTGAGGAGATCTTGCAGTAGAGGGGCAGTGAGAATCTGGGAGAAGGAATTTCCGGAGAGTACGAGGCAGTGGGAGAACAGAAAGACATCCAGATCAAGGCTGATGTTGGCCCACCTAGTGCTGACTCAGAGGCAACACAGTCCTTGAGGGGAAGTCGAGTTCCGATTGAGGGAAGTCGAAATTTAGTTGCCAGAAGCCAGAGTGTGAGTCTGGGAGGCAAAAGGTCGATTTATAAGCCATCAGAGGATCCAGAGGAAAGGTGGCGTAATACCCAAGAGGGGTAACGCAGCAACTACCCAGGATGTGCGTAAATTCGTAAGCCGAAATCCCTACTATAGCAAATTGATGTTACTTCTCCTACTTGTTAATTCATGCAAGTTATTTATTGTGTTCTATGGTAAATATCAAAGAAAATACATCTGCAACCTTCACTTAATTAACATATATGCGGAAACAAAATATTGAGCAAGAAGCCACGGATCATACAAGGCAGAGGGAGAACAGAAAGACGTCCAGAGGACTAGAAAATTTGAGGTACTCTCTCTCTGAGTGAGTTAACAGAGAGAAAGAGCTTCCAGTTTGAATTTCATGGCAGAGGGAGTAATGCTGAGCCTCGGCGTAAGGAGAAATTGGTGGGACGCAAATTTTTCAATGGGCAGTTTTGTCGGGCTGAAAGATGTTAGAAGAAAGAAGAATAACATGTGAGGGAATACTTCCTCAATGATTTCTTGCCAAGGAAATCAACATTTCTCAAGGAGTGCATAAGTCGGCCTATGAGCTACGCAGTAGGGAGAAAGAGGGAGTTGTTTGATAGTTTTCGGAGGATATGGCAACCAGTGGCTTGAGGGATCAAGAAAGGTTGGATGGGGCTTCCAACTATGCCATCTGGAAGGCTAGGATGACCTTCCTTCTAGATGAGCATGCCCTCAAGACTTATGTTGATAATGTGGTATTTGTCCCAACGGATGCAGATATGTTGAAGAAGTACAAAGCTGAGATGGCTAAGGTGAAGAGGATGATCCTAGATGGAGTCAAGGATCACATGGTGTGCCACGTTGCAAGCAAAGGGACCGCTAAGGAGATGTCGGATTCCTTGGCCACATTGTATCAGGGATGTTCGAGCAGTGGAAGATGTACTTAGAGCAGAAGCTGAGATCTAATCAAATGCAAAAGGGAGAACGTGTGGATCCGTTCCTCACAAACTAAAGGAGACCCATGATGAGTTGTCAGTTGTGGGATATACACCTCAGGACTCGGAGTTAGTGAGACAGGCTCTAAATTTCATCTCGAATGATTGGAAAATCTTTGTCCATGATATCTTGGGCAAAGCAACATTGCCAAATTGGGACAAGATGTGGACAGCACTGAAACAAGAAGAGTTGAGGAGACACCTGCTCAAAGTCAAACTTAACAGGAGCAACAGCAGCAGTGGGTCGAAGCCCAAAGTGGAGCAAGAGGATAACGCAACCCTTGCATCAAAGGGACAACAGGGGCAATAGAAATGAAAGAAGGATGTCTCCAAGGTGAAGTGCTTCAGATGTGGCGAGATGGGCCACTATGCATCCCAGAGCCCTTTGAAAAAAAATGACAAGGATGAGAAGCATGATCCCAAGGTTGCATCCGTAAAGGTCGAATAGGAGGAGGATTTCGCCATGGAAGCCAAGATATCTCCAGGAGGGAAGTGGACTGATATAGAACTGTAGTTTAATGGAGCTACAGATGGGCAGGATCCTTGAGGATCCCTCCACTTGGATCATCACCTTGCTACGGGAGCCCATGATCAGGAGCAGTGGGATGGTGGAGTTTCAGTTGGTGCCATGGAGTTTTGATTCGACAGATGCAGTGGCTAGGAGAGCCAGAGACTGAGTAGCATAGAGCAGAGAGGCAACAATGCGAGGAGGCACAGTGCAGATCTTCAATAGCGCAGTGGCTTCAGAGGCAGCATGGGACTAGCAGCAGTTAGGATGTCAACACCGAGGAGTATCCACTGGATACTTGTCCAGTTTTGGGTGTTTTCAGTTGCTTCTCTCAGCAACTAAGTTGCAGCATGGATGTAGTGTTAGTAGTGGCAGTGCTAGCAGCATAGCAGTGCAACATTTGAGAGGGAGCTGCAATACAGATGTAGCATTGGCAGTGGCAGTGTCAAAGGCAACAATACAGTAGCAACAATAGTGCAGTGGTTGATGGACAACATGTCAGGCATCAGTAGAGCAGAGATGATGCTTCAGAGTCAGAGCAATATGCAGAGAGGCAGCGTATTGCTAGAGCACATTCCTTGCTAAGAGGGAGTGTTGATTTGGGGTAGCATAGGATGTGATCTAAGCCTCAAATTTTGTAGGGAGGCTTGGGCACAGGTATTCCAAAGAACCCAGAAAGTATTTTGGGAAATTCCACCCAAAAGTGATTTTATTAAAATAATTAATATTTTTAATGGGGTTCCTAAGTCTAAACTTAGGAAAATTAAAACATTAATGGGTATTAATCTAATCAGGGGTGAATCTTCTAGAAAAAGCCACAGATCAAGCCAAAATGATCTGAGCCTTTGATTAGGAGTTTATCTAAGTCATTGGTTGTCCAACATGAAGATATAGGAAGGGGCTTAAGGGTCATTTGGAAAACACACAAAGAGATTGAGAAAATTGATTTTCTGAAGTGAGAAGTTCTCAGGAGGAAAATCGATTGAGGAGATCTTGCAACAGAGGGGTAGTGAGAATCCGAGAGAAGGAATTTCCGAAGAGTACGAGGCAGAGGGAGAAAAAAAAGACGTCCAAAGTAAGGTTGATGTTGGCCCACACAGTGTTGAGGCAGAGACAAAGCAGTCCTTGAGGGGAAGTCAAGTTCCCGCTGAGGGAAGTCAAAATTCAGTTGTCGAAAGCCAGGGTGTGAGTCTGGGAGGCAAAAGGTCGATTTCTCAGCCAATAGAGGATCCAGAGGAAAGACAGTGTAATACCCAGGAGGGGTGACGCAGAAACTGCCTAGGGTGATGTAGTTTTACGCAAAGGCCACACAGAGGGTGATGCAGAGCCTCAAAAGAAACAGGATCGGTCATTGATTCTACAGTGACAAGGTGATATCATTTCACCAGTCTTTTGTTCAGTATTCTCTCTATATCGGATTTCTAGTTGAGCATCCTAGAATTGTACTCATAATTTCTCCTGCATAATAATAATACCCTTAGAGTTGCTACACCAGTTTTCCTGCATTGGGTTTTTCCGGGGACTATTTGTCCAAAATAATTGTGTCCCATGTGTTGTATTTTTATTTCTTGCTTAGTATTTTGTTTCCACATATATGTTAATTAAGTGAAGGTTTCAGATATATTTTCTTCTATATTTACCGTAGAACATAGTAAATAACTTGCATGAATTAACAAGTAGGAGAAGTAACATCAATTTGCTGCAATAGGGATTCTGATTTAGGAATTTAGACATTTAATTTCTCAAAAATAAATCTAAAGTTTTTGAGTGTCTTGAAGATTTCAAGGAACTTTTAGAAAATCAAGGAAAAATATAAAATGCTTTATATAGATAATGGGAGGGAATATGTGAAAAAGGATTTGGAACATATTTGTTTAGAGGCTTGCATAGAATTTCAACATGTAATGCCCTATACTTCACAACAAAATGGAGTAGTTGAAAGGAAGAATTATAGCCTTAAATAAATGGATAACTACATGTTACATGCAAGATCACTTCCTCTAAAGTTATGGGTTGAGGCAATAAATCATGTAGCATACATTCAAAATAGAGTTCCTTATAAATATGTGAAGGGAGTAACACCATTCGTAACTTGGAGCAGTAAGAGAATGGATGTCACACACTTTTGAACTTTTGGATCTCATGCATGGGTCCAAATACCTTCATGTAAGAGGAAACTTTATGGAACCCGAAAGAAAAGAGTGTATTTTTGTTGGTTATTGAGATAGTGTAAATGGGTAGTACAAGTTATTGGATTCTTCAATACATAAATGATTCATTGAGAGAAGTGTTAAATTCAAAGGAGGCCCTTTTGCATGGATTGCAAGAGGAAGCTATTGCGGCTACTCCACATCTTCATGTTGCTGATATCATAGATGATTGTTCATACTATTCAGATAAAATTTCAGATCCTACTTTAGATTTTAATAAGCATGTTATTTCAAATTTAGATCATAAACCACGGTGGGCATGCTAGCCTCTACAGGAAACCAACGATCTAGTGGATGATCTTATTGGTGCATGGAGAACTAGATTTCAGTTTTTGGGTGCTCCACACACACTTACTGCTACATATTCATTATTTCCCATTCATTTTTATATGGTGCTCACATCATATCCTTCATCCTATGCAGAGGATGAAGGAAACCCTTATTGGGAATTTATTAAGATTGAGGAATACACTTCCATTATTGAGATCCACACTTGGGATTTGGTTTGTCTTCCCCCTGATTTAAACTTGTCCAATGCAAGTGGATACATAGGACAAATATGAAAATAAATGGACTTGTTAGTAGGTAAAATACTAAAATTGTAGACAAGGGCTTCTCACAAGTTAATGGGATTGACTACAATGAGACTTGTGTACTAGTGGCTAATATGGACTCAATTTGATTAGCTCTTGCTATTACATCGGCTAGAAAGTGAGAGGCACACCATATGGATGTGAATAATTATTTTCTCCATGGAGATCTTCATGAGGAGATATATATTGACCAATTACATAAGTATGTTAAAGATCTATCATTTTTTTGTAGGTTGGAGAAATATTTCAATGGATTTAAACAAGCACCTTATGCTTGGTATGCAAAAATGGACCCCTACTGTCTTTCTCAAGGTTTCCTTCAATGCAAATATAATCCAAAGGTGTATGTTGAAAAATATTAATTCTCTCTTGTTGATAGTATTATAGGTATATGATTTACTAATGACATGGAGTTCAATCTCATGCATTTTTGTATTAAAGTGTGCCTTGCATGACAGGTTTTCCATGACAAATATGGGATTACTGCATTGTTTTCTTGGTCTTGAAATTAGCCAATTGATTCAGGAATCATTGAGTTATTCTAAGAATGCCAAAGATCTACTTGAAAGGTTTCAAATGATAGATTTCAAGTCAGCTACATCACCCTTCCTATCCAAGGTCAAGCTATAATATGGAGGTGCTACACCCTTGGTCGATTATACTAGGTATCAATAGTTGGTTGGGAGCCTTTTATACCTCTCCCACTCTCATCTTGACATCTCCTATGCAATTGGATCTATTACTAGGTACATGTTGGAACCACATGAATTGCATTGGAAGAATACCTAGTGGATACCTTAGTATGTCAAGGGTACCACTAGCTTCCATATACATCATGTTGTCGTTGGAGTCACCACCATTGATCGTTATGCAGTGGTCCCCACCCAATGCTAAAATGCATCACCATAGCTTTGCTTAATTTTTC
Organism: Pinus tabuliformis; assembly: GCA_031772625.1. Classification (NCBI taxonomy): domain Eukaryota; kingdom Viridiplantae; phylum Streptophyta; class Pinopsida; order Pinales; family Pinaceae; genus Pinus; species Pinus tabuliformis. The sequence continues at coordinate 926,653,640 of CM062817.1, read as the reverse complement.
CATGGAATAGGCATATTATGCCACAATAGAGGATATTTTTCGTTTGTTTAAAGAGATTTTGTAGAACATATATGAATATAGTACTAGTATATAGTTTATTTTAGATCATTGAACTACACTGCCTATGAGCCTGTAAGCTCTACATTTGCACCATCAGAGTCAATGTATAAACAATTAACCGCCAGAGTTATAGCAATATCACAAGATATGTATATTTTAAGCAAAATAATGATTCGACATCAGGATATGTCACATCTGTATATTCCTCGGCTATATATATGGACTTGGTGTACAAAATCATCTTGGAGGGTTGACTTGGTGGAGGAAGAAGCTCTGTTGGTATAGGGTCTTGGTCCATCTAATTTTGAATCACTGAAGGAAGAGCTCTTGACTACGTTTTCCCTTATATTTGGGTTTTGGCACTGGATGAGTGCCTACATATGGTTTCCCTGATCTTTGTGTTTCGGTTTTGGTAATTTCTTGATGAACTAAGATAAAAAAGGAACATAAGAAAAATAATAATAATTCAAAGATATTATAAGTAATTATCTAGATAAAATTTGTTTGCCTTTCTGATTTTCTAACATGTCATGCATAGGGGCGGTGTTGTTGCACCTGGAGGTTATAGTGGAAGTCGTCAGGGATCGACCCCATGTCATGTGAGTACGAGAGCCGACACATTACTGATTCCTCTAGTAAAAAAAAAAGTGCAGCAACTAGCCATCCCAAGAAAGTAACCTAACCTCCTCAACTCTGGAATCCATGTCCCATTACTCAGACAATAATTTTATTTTATAGATATATATATACATTAGATTTCATGATAGGACCATGGTTGGGGTTGTCACAAACCCCTCCCCCTTGAGGGAACATCGTCCTCAGTGTTCTCTGTCCATATGCAACCTAGGAAATATAATAAAACTCACATACTATTTTGCGTAGCTTTATGTATACAACTCTATTTATTATTTACGATTATATACACATTTGTTTCGACCAACAAACAAAAAAGGATATGTTTCCCTCATGGAGTCAAGCATTTCCCAAGTGGTTTCCTTAGGCCCAAAGTGTCTCCACTGCACTTTGACTTTCTCTATTGTTCGATTCTAGAGCGTGATGTTCCTCCAATCTAGTATGTAAAGTGGATATGGTTGGAACTCTCCCTCTGGTTCTACCTGTAGCACAGACCAATCAATCACATGATTAGAATACTTCACATATATGTTAAGCAAAGAAACATGAAAAACATAATGGACTTTAACCAAGGGAGGTAAATCTAGCCTTCTGGCCACTAGTCCAATCCTTCCAAGGATCTCAAAAGGCCCACAATAATGTGGTGCCAACTTGACACATGACCCAATCCTCAAGGAACTCTTCTTGGGTTTTATTCTCAAGTATAAATGTTCCCCAACTTGGAACTCTTTATGCACCCTATGTTGATCTGCATAGCTTTTTTTCTTATCTTGTGCCATCTTCAAATTTTGCTTGATGATCTGAATTTGCTACTCCATTTCCTTGAGCATGTCATGCCCAATAAGGACTTTGTTCACTGGATCACTCCAAATACTAGGAGTATTGCAACTCCTCTCATACAATGGCTCAAATGGACTCGTCGTTATGGATGATTGGTACCCATCGTTGTATACAAACTCCACAAGTGGAATATATTCCTCCCACTCTTGGGCTGATGCATCACATACCTCCTCAACATGTCTCCAAGGATTTTATTTGTCCTCTTTGTTTTCCCATCCATCTGTCGATAATATGTTGTATTGAATGCCAACTCTGTCCCCAAACCTACAAACAATTCCTTCAAAAATATTGAAGTGAACTTAGCATCTCTATCTTAGATGGTTTTCTTTGGAACACCATGCAACCTCACGATATCTTTTATGAAAATTTGGGCCGCCTCACTAGCATAATTGGTGGACTTGACCGCCACAAAATGAGCCACCTTGCTCAACTTGTCAATCACCACAAAAAGAGACACCTTGTTGAAAAATGTAACTAGTGTCGGTCTTCATAATTGTATTTGAATATATTTATCAAAAGAAAGAAAAATAATTTTTATTATTAATATAAAAAAATAAAAAAAAAATTAACTTATTAAAGCATGGGTTTCATGCTTGGGTCAATTTTTTTTAGGTCAAAGCCTCCATTTAAGGCTTCTAGGGTTTATGTCAAGTGTCCTTTTCCATGTCAAATTTTAAAGGACCCTTCTTGGGATTTATTTGTCAAAGAAGAAATTTATTTTATTATAAAATAAGTCAATTAGGCCTCCTCCACCAAGTCAGACTCAAACTGGACAATTGGTATAAACTTAGGGGCAGAAACTATTATATAAAGCTAGAAACTCGACCTCATTTCAAGCACTCTCTCACCAATTTTAATATATATATTTTGGGGCCATAAAGAGTATGAATTTCAAGGAAGAAGAAGAATTCTAGCGAAAAATAAGGTCTCTCTCAATCACTAGAAGCCAAAATTTCTCTCTCTCTCTCTCATGTGAATTTGTTAAGCTATTGGAAGGGAAAAAACTGCAGTTTTGTTGTTGGGTGAAAGTTCTGCTACTGGTTCAAAATTTTGTTGTTAGGGGTCAAAATTTGGTCACTGGGAAGTCGAATTTCTGGATTGTTGCTAGGTTGAAGCTGCTAGATAAGAAGAGACTACGAAATCATCTTGGAGGGCTGACTTGGCGGAGTAGGAAGGTTTATTAGTCTAGGATCTTGGTCCATCTCATGTTGAATTACTGGAGGAAGATTTCTTGACTGGGATTTCCCCTATATAGGGGTTTTAGCTCTGGTTGAGTGCCTACATCTGGTGTCCATGATATTGTGTTTTGGTTTTGATAAGTGCTTTATGAACTAAGATATAAAAGGAGCATAAGAAAATAATAAGAATTCAAAGATATCACAAGTAATTAATGTTATCACCCCAAGAAACTCTCCTAGGTTGTAGCTCGGAGATGCTCGGGAACATTACAAACTCAACTTAATGTTGGAAATGGATGAATGTAAGGAATGATGCTTGTTCAAGTCAGATAACCACTTCTACTATGCTTAACTCCATACATGCGTGAACACCCCCAGACTACAAGGCTTTAGACCACCAATTACTCACAGTTCAGAGATTGGGTGAATATGGAGAATACTGACCACACCAACAGATGCACAAGACCTTGTGATGGCCAGCTGCAACCAGTAAAGAGGTCTGCAAATCTAATTCCCTAGTGTACAGATAGGATGACAGCTCTCTGTCACTAAGTGAAAAGAAACCTGATTAACACATTCACTGATACATGAAAGATTTAAACACAGAGGTAGGATGACAGATCCTCTAATGCTATACATCAAGAGTTCAAGAAAACTGCATATCAGGCACCGCCTGGAACAGAATAGAAATGGAAAGTGAGCAATTAACAGCAAAAGAAGCTTGTATTAGCTGAAAATGAAGAAGAGACGCTGCAAGTATCAAAGTAGTTACAGTCTCCAGAAGTTGAACCTTGCATCAAAGCAACAACCATCAACCCTGATTACATCTTGTTTCTGGGTATATATAGAGTTTGAATACAAAGGCACTCGTCCATTCTAAGTATGGGGAGGTTCGAGCGGTAAGTGGTATTGCTCGCACTGTCGTCGGGGGTCAGGCGGTAAACGTACAATGGCATGCAATACCACTCGGAGGTTGACGCGTGGCAGTGGAAACCGCTCTCAATCGCGTGTTAACAGGCTGTCACTTCACGAGCGCGGGAAGAGTGAACGCCGTTCGATCGTGGCGGAGGTGATCGAACGGTGGGGAACAAACGGGCAAGTTATTAATTGACTGCGGCGGGGGGACCGTTGGATCGGGGTACGGCAATCAACGGCCGCGATTTAAAGGCGACTATGAGTTACGGAGGCACGAGGTCATGTGGAGGCGGTGCTATGGGGCTTGAAGAAACAGGGGCTTATGCCGAGTTTTGGATAAAAACAGTGATGGCGGGGTTAAGGGAGAGTAAGTGGAATGAAGGAGAAGAGGGAAGATGACTGCTGCAAATTCTCTTTTGAGCATAAACACATGGCCAAGCTTGTATTTAGCCCTCCAAATGTCAAGATATGTAGCAGAGCTAACACTGGCTCCTTCTGGGGATGAGATCCTCCCGGTGAGGTCTCAAGAACTGCAGACCAATGCCTTGCCTGTCAAACCAAATAAACAAAATTTCCTAGTGTTCCATTGGGCATGGAGTCTAACTGAGCCTACACTAAACTGATAAAACAACATATTTACAAATTTAAGGCCAGAGACCTTAAATAACATAAACTTTCAGAAAACGCCCATTAACTGGGCCTCCAAAAATTGTTTCCCCTTCCATACTTTGCAGCATGAAAGTATTGTTCCCTTGGATCTGAGAGATGATAAAAGGCCTTGTCCAAAAAGCATCAAACTTCCCATGGTTGCCTTTCTTCTCTTTCAGGGCATCCCACTTAAGAACTAAGTCCCCAACCTGAAAATTATCTGTTTTTGTCCTTCTGTCAAAAACTTCCTTGATTCTCTGCTGATGTGTTGCTGACCTTTCAACCAGTTTTTCTCTGATTTGATGTACCTCTGCTAAATTAGTGATCCTTTTTGCCATGTCTTCTTCCTCATCCTGCTCTTCTTGCAAGAATTTTGCCACAGGGAGGGTTAACTGAATCGGGAATATAGCTTTAGTGCCATATACCAACTTGAATGGAGAATTCCCTGTGGATTTCTTGGTGGTCACTCTGTCAGCCCACAGTGTGTATTTGAGCTTAGAATCCCAATTCTTTTTGTCATCTTCCAATAGCTTTTTAATTATCCTTATCAGGCTTTTGTTGGAAGATTCTGCTAGACCATTGCCTTGAGGGTAATATGAGGTGGAATGAACCAGCTTAAGGCCCATTGAGTCACACATGTCCACCAATTCTTTTGCCCTGAAGGGTGTTGCATTGCCTGTGATCAATTTATGTGGACAACCAAATCTGGTGAAGATATTCTCTGTCAAGAACCTCATGACCACATGATGATCAGCGTTTCTGGAAGGGATTGTTTCAATCCACTTAGTGAAGTAATCAGTGGCTACTAGGATCCATCTGTGCTGGCCACTGGAATGTGGATTGATTTCTCCAATGAAATCCATGCCCCACTGCTAAAAAGGGCCACTGTAATGTATGGGTTTTAAGGGCAGGGACTTCAATTGTTGTTTCCCTTAAAATCTTTGGCAGCTGTCACAAGATTTAACAAATGAAAAGACATCAGCAAACAAGGTGGGCCAATAATACCCAGCTCTAAGGATTTTGTGGGCTGTAATTTTCCAATAATGGTGTCCTCCACAGATGCTAGAATGGAACTGCTGCATGAATTCAATGGATTGTTCTTTGTCCAGACACCTCAAAAGAATTCTAGAGGGGTCCCTCCAGTAAAGCAGACTTTCATGAATGTAGTATTTGGCTGCCCTAAGTTTAACAGTTCTGGCTTGGCTTGAACTAAGGCTTGGAGGAATTTCTAGCTTCAGCAAAAATTGAGCTATTGCAGAGTACCAATCACAAGAAGCTAAATTTTCTACCAATGACTGATTTTTCCGTGGTTCAGTTGTTGCCTCGTTTGTCTGACCATTCTCTGGAATCGTGCTCATGAGATTTATGTCCAGCGTTCTGCAATTTTCTTCTGCCATCAATTTGGCGAGGCCCTGACCTCTGACCAGTTTAGTGGGCTTCAATTCTATGTTAAACTCAATAAGCTTTGCAATCCATTTAGCCCTTCTTCCATCAGCATCAGGCTACGTTAGGACATCTTTTATTGAAGCAGAGGGTACATATGCAATTATCTTGGAATGCAGAATGTAAATTCTAAAAGCTTTCAAAGACTTGATAAGAGCATGTGCCTGTTTTTCAATGATATCATACTTTAGCTCAGCATCCCTTAATGTTTTGTTGAAAAAAGCCACTGGATGCTCTGAGCCTTCTTCATCTGCTTGCAATAGAACTACTACAAGGGTGTCTTCAGAGGCAAATGAAAATATATGGAACTCCTTGCTGTAATCTGGACTAATTAAAGTAGGAGCTTCCATAATAGCCCTCTTAATGGACTCAAAGGATCTTCTTCCTGCATTAGTCCATTTTATCTCCGACCCCTTTCTCAACATGGAGGTAATATGCTTTACAAGTCCTGCAAAATTTGGGATAAACCTCCTTACAAAATTTATCTTGCCCAGAAAGGACTGGATGTCTTTCTTTGATCTTGGGACAGATAAAGTCTGTATTTCTCTTACTATTTCTGGGTCAATTCTGACACCTGTAGCAGAAACAATATGTCCTAACAGCTTTCCCTCTTCTAAAGCAAACTATGACTTTTTAGAATTGACTGAAATCCCAAACCTTCTGCATTTCAGGAACACTTTCTTCAAATATTGTAAATGGTCATGATGGCTGCTAGAATACACTGTTATATCATCAATGTATACAAGGACAAACTTATCCTTCTCTCCGACAAATGCTATATCCATAGCTCTCTGAAAGGTGGCTCCAGCATTCATCAACCCAAAAGGCATCTTAGAATACAGAAAAGTGCCCCAAGGAGTGGTGAATGCAGTCTTTTCTTCGTCATCTGGATGTACAGCAACCTGATTATACCCTGAAAATCCATCCAGGAAAGACATCACTTTGGCCCCTGAGACCTTCTGCAACAAATGCTCCATCTTGGGTAGAGGATAGTTGTCTTTCTTAGAGCATTTATTTAAGTTTCTAAAATCAAAGCAAAGCCTGATTTCTCCACTTTTCTTCCTTATCACTACTAGGTTGGCTACCCACTTTGAATATCTGAGAGGGACTATGATTTTGGCAGCCATTAACTTTATTTCTTTTTCAATCAGAGGGAGGAGCAAAGGATTTATTGGTCTCAGCTTCTGCTTGAAAGGGATGGTGTCTTTCTCTAAAGGGATTTTATGCTGGATGATCTTTTTGTCATATGTTTTCAGGTCACTATATTCCCAGGCAAAGACATCAGCAAATTGCTTCATTAAATCGTAGTATTTAGCACTATGGGCAGCAGACAGATGAGTGGACAGATTTATGTATTTGGGCTGATCTGGACTCCCTATATTATGCTTACAGAATTCAGATTGGTCTTCTTTTTGGCAGCCTTATAAGGCAAGTCATTTTGGTCAAACAACTTTTCTAATGGAACCAGACCCTTAGGTATATGATTGTTGGGTAGTTGGACAATGCTATCTTTACCAATTATGTTTCTAAACTGGGATTGGGGATTTTCTTTCAAGGCTTCATTTTCTTGGTCAATTTGCATTTCATAGAATTCATCAATGACTTGCAGAAACCTATTCACTTCATCATCATCTTCAAATACTTTCCAATGCTGGACATTATCAGGCAAGGATGGTCTGTATTTCATTTGAACTTCATAAACTAGTCTGGGAGGCATGGGAGGGGTAAACATGCTAGCAGACACAGCAAGGGAATCAGTAAGCTGATTTTTTACTCTAGGGATATATGAGATACAAAAATTATCAAAAGAATCTTTAAGTCTCCATACGTCATCTCTGTATGCTTTCAGCCTTGGGTGCTTTACTTGAAATGTTTTATTCACTTGTTGAGTGATAAGATCAGCATCTCCAAACACCTTTATGTTCCTGATTCCTCTGTCTTTAGTTGCACTGAGACCCAATATCAGAGCTTCATACTCTGTTATATTGTTGGTAACTTGGAAACCCAGCTTAAAAGACAGATGTGTGCTTTCCTGTTTTGGAGATATCAGCACCACCCCTGCTCCTGCAGTCTCCCTAGAACATTCTCCATCAAAGAACATTTCCCAAACCTGACTTCCTTGCTCTCACTCGACCGGATTTACTAGTTTCTTGATCTGCATTGAGGCCTTCTGGGATTCTTCAATTTGGAGGATACAAGCTCTAAAGTCAATGTCCACAGCATATATGGGATGATTAGAAGGATTACTCTCATCACTGATGATGTAGGCCAGTTGTGCTTCTCTGTACAATCTCCTGCTTTCCCCTCCAAAGACTGGGACAGTGGCATAAGATAATTCATTCTGTAATGTCCCACCTAGTCTCTTAATCCACCCTCTGGACAATAGCACGCCAAACTTGGGAGGGACATCTGCTACCACAATATCCATGATCATGCTCTTCATGGGCAATTGAGTTAGGGTAATAGCTAGGTCTTTGATTAATCCTAGGCATTTTACCTTTCTTAAATCAAATGAAAATAAGTCATGATATGGTCTAGTGATATCAAGGCTTAACTCTTCCATGACAGCTTTAGGCATCAAATTGTGGCTGGCCACTATGTCTAGCAGGCAATTGTGGAGGATTTTGTCATGAATGGTCAAGGAGACATAGAATGAAGGGGAGTTATTATCAGCAGGTTCGATCATTGGGCTAAGCACAACTGCAGGCTTATCATCCTGCAAATTGACGTAGTCAGTGGGGGTTTGTGAGGCTTGCAGCTCAAGGGCATCAAGGATAGGCTTTCTAAAAACTTCACCCTTTACTAGTTCTATCAGAGGTACAGATATTTTTAACTTCTGGACTTCTGAATCAAAACCGAAAGGGGAAGGGGACTTGTCAGGACCTCTTACCTCTTGAGCTGGTGCTTTGAAGATGACTGGATCAGCTGCTGGTCTCCTCTGTCTGATGTTCTGTTGCTCTGTTGGGACAGCAGCTTTTTGGGTAGGGTTCTCCTTGACATTGTTTGCTTTTGACCTCAGATTGTATCTTTGTTGTTCACCAGTCTGCAGAACAGCCTCTCTGTCCCACTCTTGACTGGTTTGGTCCTGTAGTAATGATTCTTCATAAGCGGCCAATGTCAAAAAGGCAGCACTGCCTTTATCTTCCATGCAATGAATCTCATCGTCTTCTTCAACTTGCTCCTCTTCCATGACTACGTTCTGGAAAGGAGTCTTAACTATCTGTTCTTCATTTGTTTCTTTACTCCTCGGAATGATTTGTACTTGTTCATTTTCTCTTCTGAAAGGATTTGGATTTCTTGGAGAAAATGTGTTTGGAAGCCTTGCTTTTCCAGAGCTCTGCTCAACTTTCAACTTAGATATCTCAGCAGCTAATGACTCTATCATCTTAGTCATCTTATCTAATTTGGGTTCTGAGGATGAAGCAGAGGAAGAAGAAGCCTCACCTCTCAGCCTCCTTCTGTCAGCTTGACTTTTAAGCTTTTCTGCAACCATAATATTTGATTCCACCTCCAGTGTTGCATCTTGCATATCAGCTAGAGTGATACATCTTCTTTCTCTCAAAAGTAAATAGAAGTCAGAGTCAAAAGCATTAGCATAAGTGAGCTTGGCAGAGGTGGGGGTAGGCTTTACTTCAGCTGGTATCTTACTATACATACGATTGAATCTTTTATTAAAATCTGACAGTGATTCCCCATTCTCCCTCTTCAAGTTTCCAAACTCTGTATGGTAACAGAGCAGATCTTTCCTATCCCCCCATTGTTTTAGGAATGCATCATCCAATGCTTCAATCTCTGCTATGGACCTATTGGGCAATTCTCTGAACCACTTTCTAGCCTCCATCAAGGCTCTGGACAAACACTCTCATCCACACATCATCTTCACTGATATCTAATTTATCAGCATAACTATAAAAAGACTCAAGGTGTTCTTCAGCTGTTACTCCCTCTGTACTAGTGAATTTGGGCATATATTTCTAATATTCTCTTGCAGGCATGGCATTCAAGGGAACAGGCAAGACCAGGGGCCCATACCTAGCAGCTATGATTCTTTCCATCTTTGTGGGAGCTTGTTGGCCTGCCATGACTGGGATAGGTGGAAGGATACTGGTAGATTGAATGGTAGGAAGTAATGAAATAGATGACCGACACGAAGGAATATGATGGACTATATGGGAGGCTTTTTTTGGATTGAGATCCAAAGGGGAACTGACTGAACAAGGAGCTTTATGGATCTCTGAGTGTATTTCTTTACTAACAATGCTATGCTCTATATCTTCAAACTGTATATCCTTAGCTATAATATTTTCTTTCAGAGATGCATAAGATTTCTTAGGCTTACCTGATCCTGATGCTCCTTTCTGTGATTTTTTCTTTTGCTTAGCAATCTTCTCAGGGTCAAGCACTGGGTCAGTTGGTGATTTCTGAGGATTTCTCCGGGTATGCCTCACAAACTGAGCCAGAACTGTAATGTGGAGTCGCCAAAGGTTGGTTCCACAGCAGAGTCACCAGATAGATGATTACAACCAGAAATGTGTCTAGACTTTGTCTATTATCAAAGTTGGATCTGTGTCATTCTCCCTGGGAAGCTGAGCTTCAATCTCCTCTCCCGGCAACGGCGCCAATTAATGTTACCACCCCAAGAAACTCTCCTAGGTTGTAGCTCGGAGATGCTTGGGAACATTACAAACTCAACTTAACGTTGGAAATGGATGAATGGAAGGAATGATGCTTGTTCAAGTCAGATAACCACTTCTACTATGCTTAAATCCAGACATGCGTGAACACCCTCAGACTACAAGGCTTTAGACCACCAATTACTCACAGTTCAGAGATTGGGTGAATATGGAGAATACTGACCACACCAGCAGATGCAAAAGACCTTGTGATGGCCGGCTGCAACCAGTAAAGAGGTCTGCAAATCTAATTCCCTAGTGTACGGACAAGATGACAGCTCTCTGTCACTAAGTGAAAAGAAACCTGATTAACACATTCACTGATACATGAAAGATTTAAACACAGAGGTAGGATGAAAACTCCTCTAATGTTATACATCAAGAGTTTAGGAAAACTGCATATCAGGCACCGCCTGGAACAGAATAGAAATGGAAAGTGAGCAATTAACAGCAAAAGAAGCTTGTGTTAGCTGAAAATGAAGACGAGACACTACAAGTATCAAAGTAGTTACAGTCTCCATATGTTGAACCTTGCATCAAAGCAACAACCATCAACCCTGATTACATCTTGTTTCTGGGTATATATAGAGTTTGAATACAAAGGCACTCGGCCATTCTAAGTATGGGAAGGTCATAATCAACCACCAACCGCTTTAATTGCATGATGGAGTCTCTGGTGCAATTTGTCAGCTTTAGTGAACAAATCTGATCTTCTCAGTTGCTCTGCTATCCTTCTCGGGCGGGTGGAGTGTCATATGGGATGAAGTCCCATAACTGTTAAATGCATTTATCTGACCGAGCTTTGTCCTTTTTCTTCTCGGCCCTACTGTCTCTTGAATGTGGTTGTTGAGGAACTACTGCAATCAGTACCGAAGACTGGTTATCTTCGTCCTTCGGGAGCACAGAGTGATCAAAGTTCACGTACTGCATGGCAAGTGGACGAACTGGACGGAGGAGCAAGATTCGTTGCCAGATTGAGCAGATGGACGGTGGGCATGGTTTGGCAGGGAGTACCGGTAGATATGAAAGCGGGGTAAACGTAGGCCATTGGATCTTGAGAGGACAGATCCAATGGTCATCGGGTGTCGAATATGAGCGGGTGTTACCGAGCGGGAAATGGGTTCAAGCGGTAAGTGGTATTGCGCGCACTACCATTAGGGGTCGGGCGGTAAACATACAACGACATGCGATACCACTCGGAGGGTGACGTGTGGTAGCGGAAACCGCTCTCGATCGTGTGTTAACAGGCTGTCACTTCCCAGGCGCGGGAAGAGCGAACGTCGTCTGATCATGGCGGAGGTGATCGGATGGTGGGGAACAAACGGGCAGGTTATTCATTGACTGCGGCGGGGGGACCATTGGATCGGGGTACGGCAATCGACGACCGTGATTTAAAGGTGACTATGAGTTACGGAGGCGCGAGGCCATGTGGAGGTGGTGCTATGGGGCTTGAAGAAACAGGGGCTTATGCTGAGTTTTGGAGAAAAACAATGATGGCGGGGTTAAGGGAGAGTAAGTGGAATGAAGGAGAAGAGGGAAGATGACTGCTGCGAATTCTCTTTTGAGCATAAACACATGGCCAAGCTTGTATTTAGCCCTCCAAATATCAAGATATGTAGCAGAGCTAACAATTATCATCTAGAGAAAAAAAAATCTTCCTTTACGATTTTCTAACATGGTATCAGAGCTAAGGTGATAAAGGAAGAAAAAGGAAAGCTGAAGATCTATTGAAGAAAAGGAGAGAAAGGAAAGGTCAATAAAGGGGATCATATAAAGAAACAAGCCTACTATCTACAGGAACTATGTCAAAGTCAATGAATGGAGAAAACAAACTAGAAGGAGCCTCCAACTACAGGGCCTGGAAAAAGAGGATAGACACAATTCTCGAAAAGAACAAAGTTTTGGATCCTGTTCAAGGAAACATCAAGAAGCCTACAGATGAACCAAGTGAAGCAGAAAAATCAGAGTTTAGAGAAATCAAAATCCTGGCTAGGAACCTTATAGTAGATGGAGTTAAGGATAACCTAATTCCATACATATCCAACATAAATTATGCTCAAGATATGCATGAGGCTCTCTCCAAATTATTCACCATCAAGAACATTAGTCAAATAGCAAGCCTCAAGAATGAATTAAGGACTATTAAGATGACAAAAGATGAAAGGTATCATCTTACTTTATAAGGATATCTAGAATTAGAGATGAAATCCAAGTAATAGATGAATTTGTCCAAGAAAATGAGCTCGTAACTACTGCTCTTATAGGACTACCAAAATCTTGGAATGCCTTTGGATCAAGACTTAACATTTGGAAGGATACACCAACATTTGAGCAAATGTGGAATGCATGCAGTAAAGAAGAAGCTCGAGTATCGTTAGTAAACAACAAGGAGGATGAAGAAGAAAACATATCTAATGGCTATTATGCTCATTACAAGAAGAAAGGAACCTTCAAGAAGTTCAAAGGACCAAAGAAGAAAGTTGACATATCAAAGATTGAATGCTACAATTTCCATAAGATGGGTCATTATGAAAGTCATTGTCCTGAGAGTCCAAGGAATAGGAAGAGAGAAAGAGAACATGTGAATGTTGTTGATGAAGGTCCACCAAATAAGAACAAGACAGAAGAATCTAAAGTCAAAGACTTATTTGCTAGGGACTCTTAGGGACACTATCCCTTGCATATCCTTCTATTTTAAGTTTTGCAATGTTTTGATTTATATCATTTATGGGTCTAACATGTCATGTTAGAACATTTTTTAATTATTTTGATAAGTTATAGGTATCCCTCAAGATTGTATTAAGAGGGAGCCCTCACTATTTTTCCAAATATAAGTATCTTCTTCTTTGTCTCCTCTTTCATGTTTGGCTTTTCTCTCATATCAAGATTTGTTTGTGTTATATATTAATAACATTTTCCTTTTACTTTCCTTGCTAGGAAAAGATTGCAGAATACACAAAAGTTATGGAGGAAACTTCAAAGTATAAACTTGAAGCATGGAAGAAGTTATGATGCAAAGGAATCCCTTCGAAGAATTGATGTCCTACAAGGTTTGGTAAGAAATAACTCAAGGTATGTCTTAGACTATAAGTTGTGTTCTCTTCATGTAAAAGGTATGTTCATTCTTATTTTATTACTAACACCGTTATGTCTATAGTTTTGAATCGTAAAAATACTTATTAGGGTGATTAATCATTAGATTGAATCTACCCTCATGATATCATTTGATCATTCTTGGGTAACCCTAACATTTAGTGTTCATTATAAAACCCTAGTCTCTTGTTAATGGTATGTAAATATTGATTATGAAACCCTAGTCTACTTAGGGTTGTTAATGAAATCTAGAATTCCTATTCTTTTGATGTTTAGGGCTTTGGCATTATTGAAAACCTATATATTTATGGTTTGGTAAATTAGGATTTATAAGCTAAAACCCTTATGATAGTTGTAGTAATAGCCTAGGAATGAAACCCTAGGTGTATTTTCATTTGTCTGATCTAAACCCTAGTCTAAATAAAATTGTTGTATATCTAACTTTGATATATTGATGTTTGTGTCTTGGGTTTACCTAGTAGATATTAATGTGAATTGCTAGTGCATGAAATCCTAGATATGTATTTGCGAGTATGTTGACCTAATTGTTGATGCTCATAGTTTGTGAATTCTAGGGTTTGTAACAAAACCTTGTAGAAATTAATATTTGAAGATATGATGATATTGTTTTTCGATGTGATTTAGTTTTGATGATAAAATATAGGGTTTGCAACTAACCTTAGTATAATTTTGACATGTAAAAGCATATTGTTGATGTATATCACTATGAGTAGAATTGTTATTATTGATATCTAAGGCCTTGTGTCTCGAAGATGGAATTTAGGGTTTGCAATAAATCATAGTAAAGTATATCATATCTTTATGAACATAATATTGAAGCCCTATATATAATTAGACTGATACCTTGATTGAGTTACTTTAAGCCTTGATGATATAGTCTAGGGTTTGTGACAAAACTCCAGCAAGAGTTTGAAATCTAGTATGTGTCTCTTATGAACCTATCTAGGTTTAGGTGTTTGATGTCTAAAGTTTGAATGATTTAATGCTTCCATTATTATGATATGATTTTCGGTGTAGTTAATTTCATTTTCATGCTTATATATATATATATATATATGGTTGTACTTGTTATTAAAATTTTGCGGGTATATAATCTTCCAGATGTTGGAGATATTCGTAATTCGAAAATAATGATGAGCATGATGAAGGAAGCTATGAGGATGATCAAGATGACCTTGATGAAGCTGTGAAAGGTTGAAGCTTATCTGATGCTATAGAAGAATAAAATTGTTGATCTCCCTAAGTTAAGAGGTAGCATGGTTAAAAGAATAGAGTGCATATCCCCAGTTGAGAGGGAGGGCATATTATGATAGTCATGATCAATACCTTGTAGAAGAAATCAAAGAATGAAGAGGTATGAAATGTATTGGTGTTGCTGAATAAATGAAAGAAGAAAAGTTTTTGACAATTTGTATATGAATAAGTGGCATCAGGATGATTGATGACCCCGAAGGTTTGTGTTTACTTATATGTATATTTGAAAGTTTATTGTTGATTTGGGTTTGTGTTTGAACAGGTAAAACTCTTTATAAAATTAAGACGAACGCTTGGGAAGCATGCTTGGACAAATTGATATATATAGTTTATTAGGAAGAGATGGAACATCTAATGGTGGATGCTTGGGAGGGCATATGGCCGGCCTATGTGTTGATATCTAGATCCGGAAGAGGGAGGGTGGCATTGGTCACGAAGCTCTGACCTTGGACACGCACCTAGATCCATGGGTTGATGGTTAGTAAGTAAGCCCGATGGTGCCTAGACTGGCTGAAAGATTGAATCCATCTTAGTCCCACTCAGATATATTACCTTGGTCAGGTATTTAGTCTACAGAATTGAGTGTGCTAGAACTCTTTGTAGTTCATTTTGGAGATATTCCATGCACCTCTATATATATTTGTAATTATGAATACCTCCCTAGGTAAGAGGAGTGTGAAAAATGTAACTAGTTTCGGTCTTCATAATTGTATTTCTATATATTTATCAAAAGAATGAAAAAGAGGATGATGATACATTGAGTTAGATCTGAAGGCTGAACGATGAACCCTAACAACCGTGAAGCCGCCTCCCTTCCTTCGGCCGCTATCTAGCCTCTGCTCGGCCCTGCTGTTGACAAAGACGCACGATACAGTCATGGAGCGCTGGCTTCCTCCTTCAATGGTGAACCACAGGTATTCCAATTTCTTCTGAGTGCCCCCCTTTCTCCTTTATGTTCCACTCGGAACTCTGGGGTAGCCAAATCGCGGCCCTCTATTGCTGCTTCTCGCACCCGCCACCCCCTTCAGATTGCAAACTCAATGATTAAAGACGAACAGGCAGATTCTACTCATGCGGCGGCTACTGGGAAGACATTCTATGATCTGGAAGGTTGCTCAACCTTATTACTACCTCCTTTGTCCACCAAGATTAGCCAATACTCTGTTTTTAATCTTCAGAATTCCTTCAGCTCCTTGGATCTGCCTGGATGGACCATCTGGAAGCTCTATGGGGCGGATTGCAATGACAGACTCGAGGACGTTGGGATTCACCCATCATCTCCTCATAAGCCCCTGCGGCAAGTTCAGAAAAAGAAAGCCCTGCAAAGCTCCTGCCTCCTCTCGTCTCAGATCTGTAGAGGAAAGAGGAACTATGATCTTTCTGCCTCGTTTCAGATCCAAATCAAGCTCATCTCTGGCAAAACACTGCTACAATGGGTGAGCTCATCGGATCTAGTGCAGGACCTCAAGCATGCCCTGGAACTCAAGCTGGGGATTCCCTCTGCAGCTCAACGACTTCTCCACGAAGGTAAACAACTTGAGGATCTACACACCCTTTCTTTTTACAGCATTATGAGAAATGCCTCCATTACTTTTACCCTTCGTTTGAGAGGGGGAGCTGTAGGCCTCAGCTAAGGCGTTTTCATACAAAGATGTTGTCCATGCACAGAAGCATGAGAAGACAGTTCCACCAGTTCAGGCTCCCAAACCTTTCCTGGTGGACAAAGTGGAGGAAACCCCCTGCATTGAAATAGTGCATCCAACGCTGGATGAGCAAACCCAAAAGTTTGCAGAGCATGGCATTATTTGCAAGTTCAATGGGCTATGGCCACGCACAGCAGACCTCTACTAGTGGATTCACTCTAACTGGACCAACAATTGTAAGGTTCTGTTATGCTCAAAGGGCTTTTTCATTATAGTGTTTGCTTTTGATGAGGACTACCAAAGATTTTTAACTGTAGGGCCATGGTTTTGGGGCTCAACAGGTTTATTCCTCACCCCCTGGTTCCCAGACTTCGATCCATCTACAACAATCATCACCAAGCTCCCAATCTGGGTCAGACTTCCTAATCTCCCGGCGCATCTATGGCACTTTGCTATATTCCAAGGGATCGGCAATTCTCTAGGCCGCTTTCTAGACATAGACATTTCTAGAGGAGAAAAGGGCCTATACACCTTTGCCAGAATCTATGCAGAAATAGACATGAGCAAAGGTCTCCCTGACAAGATCAATCTCAAAATTGGAGACTTTCATTGGACTCAGAACTTGGATTACGAGAACACAGCATTCCGTTGCCGCAACTGCCATCACACAGGGCACCTTCAGAGCTCTTGTCCCTTGATGCCGGCCCAAAAGAAGAAAGCCAATCCTAAGTAGAAATCCAAAAGCTGGAAGCCTCATGACCCTCCCCCCATGGACGATTTTGATTTCAGCTCGGATGAAGAGGAGGAGAGTGAGGAAAGAGTGGAAGCAAAGCTGGCACAGGCTCCGCCCTCGGTTGAGCCTGAGGATTTGTCTGTCCAGCCAATCTCTCAGAAAAGGAATCATGAATCCTCTACCTCGGATTCAGATAAGGAAACCTCTCAGTCAGCCCAGCTCAGTTTGCAAATCATGCCAGCTCAGCAGTGCCCTCCTGAATGGGTCAAAGTTGGTAAAAAGAAAGGGAAAAAATGTCGAATAGTTGATTCTTCCCATGTTGGGTAGAATCCTTTGCTCTGTTTTTGCTCCTCTGTTCTTCTAGTCTCTTCCTGCTCAGCTCTACTCTCTTCTCTTTTCTTCTAGGGGCCGAGGTGGATAGCCTATCCTTTCCGGCTACATGTGTTCTTGCTTCTCTTGGCTATAACTTCTCATTGTACTATACATTCTCTTAATAGAATTAGTTTTTACCGAGAAAAAAAAAGAACAAAAAAGAAATTTTATTATTATTAAAGAAATTGACTTATTAAAGCATGGGTTTCATGCTTGGGTCAATTTTTTTTAGGTCAAAGCCTCCATTGAAGACTTCTAGGGTTTATGTCAAGTGCCCTTGTCCATGTCACATTGTAAAAGACCCTTCTCAAGATTCATTTGTCAAACAAGAAATTTATTTTATTATAAAATAAGTTAATTAGCCTCCTCCACCAAGTCCCTAAACTGAGGGGCAGAAACTATTATATAAAGGCAACAACTCGACCTCCTTTGGAGCACTCTCTCACCAAGTTCAATATATATCTTCCGAGACCAGAAAAAAGTGTGAATTTCAAGGAAGAAGAAGAAGAAGGCTAGCGAAAAAGAAGAAGGTACCTCTCAAGCACTAGAAGTCAAAAATTTGTTCTCTCTCTCTCTCAGACGTGTGAATTTGTTGAGTTACTGGAAGGGTCAAAACTGCAGTTCTCCTACTAGGTCGAAGTTCTGCTAGCGGCTCAAAGTTCTTTTGTTGGGGGTTGAAATTTTGTAGCTGGGAAGTTAGATTTTTGGATTTTTTTTGGGTTGAAGCTGCTAGATAAGAAGAGACTACAAAATCATCTTGGACAGTCGACTTGGTGGAGGATGAAGGTATGTTGGTCTAGGGTCTTGGTCCATCTGATTTTGAATTACTGAAGGAAGATTTATTGATTGGGCTTTATCCTATATAGGGGTTTTAGCCCTAGCTGAGTGCCTACATCTGGTGTCCCTGATATTTGTGTTTTGGTTTTGATAATTTCTTGATGAACTAAGATAAAAAGGAACATAAAAAAATAGTAAGAATTCAAATATATCACAAGTAATTATCGTCTAGAGAAAATATTTCTTCCTTTTCGATTTTCTAACATGTTGTGCTTTTGGGCGGTGTGGTTGCATCTGTAGGTTATAGTGGCAGTCATTGAGGATCAACCCCATGTCACGCGAGTATGAGAGCCAATGCGTTACCAATTCCGCTAATCAAAAAAAAGTTGCACCAACTAGCCTTCAATGGTTGTCATGAAGTTGTCCAGATTTTCCTACAGCAAGGAAAACTTAACCCATCCCAAGCAAGTAACCTCCTCAAATCTGGAATCTATGTCCCATTACTCAACCCATACACACACACATATATATATAGATATATTCATGAGAGGACCATGGTTGGGGTTGTCACAAACCCCTCCCCCTTGAGGGAACATCGTCCTCGGTGTTCTCTGTCCATTTGCAACCTAGGGAACATAATAAAACTCACATACTATTTTGTGGAGCTTTATGTATACCTATACAATATTTATAATTATATACACATTTGTTTCGACCAACAAACAAAAAAGGATATGTTTCCCTCATGGAGTCAAACATTTCCCAAGTGGCTTCCTTAGGCCCAAAGTGCCTCCACTTCACTTTGACTTGCTCTAATGTTTGATTAAGAAGCGTGAGGTTCCTCCAATCAAGTATGAAAAGTGGTTCTGGTTGGAACTCTCCCCCTGGTTCCACCTATAGCACAGACCAATAAATCACATGATTAGAATACTTCACATATCTTTTAAGTAAATAAACATGAAAAACATCATGGATTTTAACCGAGGGAGGTAACTCTAGCCTATAGGCACATTGAGTTGTCCACTCAAATTTCTTTCATTTTCTTTGCAACAATGTGATAGGATGGCCTATCTTGGAGAAGTTCCTGATGAACTTCCTATAATAACCCATTAATCCCATGAATGATCTAATCTCACTCACATTCTTCAGTGTTGGCCACTCCATTATGGCCTTGATTTTCTTTGGGCCAACAGATATCCCCTCCTTGGAGACAATATGCCCCAAATAATGTATTTGTGACTGGAAGAAGTCACACTTGATGAGCTTGCATAGATCTTGTGCTCCCACAGTAATTATAGTATTGTTGCTAGATTCTTTTCGTGCCCCTATTTAGTCTTTGAGTACACCAATATGTCATCCACAAAGACAATCACAAAATTGTCCAGATAAGGACACAAAACATTGTTCATTAAACACATGAATGTCGCAGGGGCATTAGTAAGCCCGAAAGGTACCACTACAAACTCGTAGTGTCCATATATTATCTAGGAAGAGATTTTATGAATATCTTCCTCTTTGATGCGCACTTGATGGTACCAAGACCTCAAGTCAATCTTGGAGAACATTGTTGCTCCCCTCAATTGGCCAAATAAGTCATCTATCTGTGGCAACGGCTACTGGTTCTTGATGGTCACTTTGTTGAACTGCATGTAATCAATACAAAGTCTGAGGGTCCTATCCTTTTTCATCACAAAGAATATTGGAGCTCCCCGCGGTGATGCACTTTGCTGAATGTAACCTTGATCAATCATTTCCCTCAACTATAGCTTTAACTCAACCAGTTTAGGCGTGCTCATCCGATATGGTGCCTTGGATGTTGGTGTTGCTCCAGGAACCAGTTTAATAGAAAATTTGATTTTCCTATGGGGACGTAAACCCAAAATATCTTCCAGAAACACGTCCTCAAACTGCTGCAACACGAGATACTTCAACATCTCATTTTCCTCTTGCCCCATGTTATCACTAGCTTTCTCACTGCCAAAAAATTACACAGCATACGGTTTGCAGCCTTTCCGACAATTGCGTTTGGCCTACATTGTTGTAATCCGCCTCACTGAAATTGGCTTCCGCTTACCCTATAATGTTTTTCTTTTTCCAACATCATCCAGGAATTCAATTTCTTTTTCATAGAAATCCACTTTGGTCCTATGCAAGTACAACCAATCCATGCTCAATAGTATGTTTTACGCTCCCAATGACAATAAATTCAAATGTGTTGTTGTGGGCATGCCACTAAGCTCAAATGCACATGATCTCACCCAATGATTAATTTTTCTTTTTGTTTTGGTTGCCAATTGAACCAACCATGGCTCTTCATGCAATTCCTTGACCAAATTGCATTTTTCCACAAGCTCTGGGCTCACATAGTTGTAGTTAGAACTGGCATCAATTAAAATGGAAACAAATTGATTACACAACTTACCTTCCATATCAATGATGGAAGCATGGTAGTCTTCATGGCAATTGTCTACAACTGCGTAAATTCTGGGAAAACTCTGAGCTACATCACCCACTGTGCGAGTCTCTTAGGTGATATAAATCTTTGGTCCTACATTTTCTGGTGTGGGCGATCTCTTTTCTTGTGATTTTCAACACATGTCCAACATTTTAATTACCCATTTCCTTCAAGCTTGTGTTTCTTTGATGTTGGTTGCTATGTATTTCCCTTAGCAACAATGTTAACCTTATGCTGAAATTGATTTGTATGGGTTGGATGCTTACTTTCCCTCTTTTCTGAAATTTTCTTGGGTCAATTCTTCTTATTTCCAGTGCTGCTCCTTGCCTTCCACTCACTCTTAATTTTTGGTCTATGTTGTGTTTGTTCATAGTAGTGTTTCAACTTCTTAATGGAATCCTTCAATGTATGGGGTTCCAACAATTCAATTCTGTCTCTGAATTTCATGGGCAACCCTCTAATAAATCTCTGAAATTTGGCTTTATCATCTTTGAGATATGGCACATATCTCAATAGTTTTAGGGACTTAGTGACATACTCAGCATCCATCATTCGTCCTATCTTGGGTTTATAGAACTCTTTTGCCTTTCCATCATAGTATCGCTTGGACAAATATTGATCTATGAAGATATTTTCAAATTCGTTCCAGGTCAATTCTTTCTCAACAATTCCTCCTCTGATATTTTTGAAATCTTCCCACCATATGTCTGATTTTTCCTTCAAGCTGTAGTTGGCAATCTTGGCTTTCATGTTTTCGGAATAATCATAAATTCTAAAAAAATTCTTCATACCAAGTAGTGAATATTTCGCCTCTTCTAATTTCTTCATATCCCCATCAAATGCGAGTGGCTTGGCTTTCTTGAATTCCTCGGGCATATAATCATTTTCCTTTCTTCCTTGATGATGATGATGGTGATGAGTGATGGTGGTGCCTCCTGGTAGTAGAACTAGATGGTTTTCTAGAGTGATGCATATAAGTGTTGGTTCTTCTTCTTGGGGTGTTGAATGGTGCATTTCCCCACGCAGTATCTTCACTTTCCTTCCTATGCCTCTTCTTGGATTTGCTACCGTCTACCCCATTTGTTTTCTCTTCTGACTCTCGAAGGCTCCTCCTGTCTCTATGACTATCCCTCATCTCAGGTTGCCTCTATCTCTATAAATTTGAGAGACTTTGTATAATGATAACATTTATCTCAACTTGTTTCTCTTAAGCTCTCACCAGTCTCTCATTGTCTACCTTAAGGCTTCTAACTTCAGCCCTTAGGCTCCTCAGAGTATCCATCCAATCTGGAGAGTGAGCCGCTCCCCCTTGGTCAACTGATATTTTTTCTTCATTTGTCCTGACCTCTTCATTCCCATGTTGTGACTAATCAGACTACACTCCACCATTCAGGTCCTCATTTTTGTGTTTGTGTTTGTCTTTTGTTGCTTGTCAATCACACACAAGTGTTGGTGTGTAAGAAATAAACCAACAACAAAATTATGCCCATGGTCCTGCTCTTACAGAGCTGCTATAACATATTGTCTGCAACAAAACAATCCACATTAGCACATGGTTATCAACAACGCAACAAATCATTAACTGTGATATACAAGCCTGCAGAATTTACAAAAGGTTTTAACTATTAATCATAGCTATTAATTTATTCATGAAAATGAAACATGTCAATTGTTTAGTTTTCTGATACTTAGATAAATCACAGAGTCAATATATCAATTAGGCGTGCAGTTAAGTATTTTCGACAGTATTTTAACACCTAATATTTATCTTACTAGATTTTCTAGAAATCATCTTGAATTTCCATTGTAGAGATTTGATGTTATTTTTGCTCGAATATAGCCCATCCAATCAAAGTGTTGAACATGTATGCTCTAATACCACCTGTAAACACCCCACTTACCTCAGTGGAATTTCCACTTACTAATCCAATTTCTCTTGCACTGTGAGAAAAATGGGATATTCATTTTTTTTTGTTTCTATCATCAACTCTTCTTCTTTACAAGTGTTATACCATATGGAATATATATATATATATATATATATGATCAAATTCCTCATATGCATTCATCATGCCCTAATTGTATTTGATGGTGTGCATTGAATTCATAATCACACACACACACACACACACATATAGCCATATTACACACCCATTGGTGGATATTACATTGACTTATCACATGCCACACCGCCCCATGCCATACTAAAATTCCATGGTCACGATTGAGCGAGGAGATCGATGGTTTGCGCGGGGGGTAGCCTTCCCACTAACGTCATAAGGGAAGGGGGGGGGGGGGGGGGGGTTCCGTCATGACCCTATCCATTCATTCACCAGAAGATATTGATAGTTTTTGCAAGGGGTAGCCTTCCCACTGACGTCATTGGGGGGGAATACCAAATATTTCGGGGAGGTGAATCACAATCGTCAATCGTTTTGCGGTGGTCCCCACCTGATGCCAAATTCTTCGCCATAGATTCACTTGATTTTTCCATGGAATAGGCATAACATGCCACGACAGAGGATATTGTATGTTTGTTTAAAGAGATTTTGTGGAACATATGTGAATATATTACTAGTATATAGTTTATTTTAGAGCATTAAATTGGACCGCCTATGAACCTGTAGGCTCTACATTTGCACCATCAGAGTCAATGTATAAACATGCAACTGCCAGAGTTATAGCAATATCACAAGATATTTATATTTTAAGAAGAACAATGATCCAATGTCAGAATATGTCGCATTTGTATATTCCTCAACTATATATATGGACTTATATATATAGCTATGTATACATATTTCATAGGTTCACATTAATGTTTGACCCCAGAACATTAAACTAGGATTTCGAGTACTTGAGGTAGTGTTGTTCCAGATGAAATAGTTATAACCACAAACCAACTAAAAGCATGTGCCTACATGGTACATAATAGCAATACCATGTGTTCCTTTTTCCAGCTTCTCCCAAAACCCTTGTGCAACCTCCAGACAGTTACCTCTGTCTGCCACTGTATTGTCAGCCTTTCCAGTGGTGCCACATGTTTAGTTGTTTCCCATAATCATTTGTTATTACTTAACTTGTTGCAGTGGGTGGCCTGCACATTCTGACAAGCTGGCATTTTTCCCATTCTTTTCATAAATTTGTGTCCTTATCTGCCTTATCAACTATTCCAACCAAGAGAGACCTACGTCTTTCTCCTGCTGCCCAGTTTAATTCAGAAGACTAGTTTATTTAAAGTGAACCAACTAGCCTTTAATGGTTGTCATGAATCTGTCAAGATTTTCCTACAACAAGGAAAACTCAACCCATCCTAAGCAAGTAACCTCCTTATCTCTGGAATTTGTGTCCCATTTCTTAGTCCATGTTGTTATTATTGTTCTTTTTTTTGCAAAATGTTTACATTACATTTCACAAGAGGACCATGGTTGGGGTTGTCACAAAACCCTCCCCCTTGAGGGAACATCGTCCTTGGTGTTCTCTGTCCATATGCAACTGGGGAAACATAATAAAAACTCACATACTATTTTGTGGAGCTTTATGTATACTGCTATATACAGTATTTACAACTATATGTGCATTTTCTTCAACCAGCAAACAAAAAGGATATGTTTCCCTCATGGAGTCAGCCATTTCCCAAGTGGTTTCCTTGGGCCCAAAGTGCCTCCACTGCACTTCTTAGGTTGATGCATCACATACATCCTCAACATGCCTTCAAGGATTCTATTTGTCCTCTTTGTTTTCCCATCCGTATGTGGATGATATATTATACTGAATGCGAACTCTATCCCCAAACTTGCAATCAGTTCCTCCCAAAATATTGAAGTGAACTTAGCATCTCTATCATAAATGATTTTCTTTGGAACTCCATGCAACCTCATGATCTCGTTTATGAAAAATTGGGCCACCTTACTAGCAGAATTGGACTTGACCGCCACAAAATGAGCCATCTTGCTCAACTTGTCAATCACCACCATTATTGTATCATGTTGCCTGGAGGTTCTTGGTAAACCTGTGATGAAATCCATGGATATTACCTCCCATTTCCATTCTAAAATGGGAATAGAATGCAATAAAACTACTAGATGTTTGCATTCTTCTTTCTCTTTTTGGCATTCTATGCATTTAGCAACAAAATCAACCACTCCTTTCTTCAAATTTGGCCATAGTAGAACTTTTTAATGCTTGTGAGATTATTTTGGTATGTTGGATGGCCTGAATATGGCTTGACATGGAACTCTCTCATTATGAACCTCTTCCAGTTGCTCCCAAAACCCTTGTGCAACCTTCAAACAGTTATCTCTGTCTGCCACAGTCTTGCCAGCCTTTCCAATGGTGCCACCTGTCTTGTTGTATCCCAAAATCATTTGTTATTGGTTAGCTTGTTGTAGTGGGTGGCATGCACATTCTGACAAGTTGGCAATTTTCCCATTCTTTGCATAAAAGAAATTCCTTATCTACCTTGGCAATTATTCCAACCAAGCATGACCCGCATCCTCCTGCTACCCAATTTAATTCAGAAATCCAGTTTATTTGAAATTTGCCAACTAGCCTTCAATGGTTGACATGAAGTTGTCCAGATTTTCCTGCAGCAAGGAAAACTTAACCCATCCCAAGCAAAAAACCTCCGTAGCTCTGTAATATGTGTCCCATTACTCATCCCATATATACACACGCACATTACATTTAATGAGAGGACCATGGTTGGGGTTGTCACACAACTTGTACCAAATATGATATGAATTTTTTGTTACTTTGCCTTCTTCCAAAACATCTAGAGTAAATCAACAAACTCACCTTACTGCCTAGACAAACTAAGGCTTGGTCTGATTCAAAATAAGTGTAAAGATTGTCCAAAAATCATTCTGATCAAGCTCAAAATATTCGCCCTTGTCATAGTATTATACCACGGATGAATACCCACAAGAATCACTGTAACATAGTAACAAAATATTGATCCTCCTTTAACTCACATTTGCCACAGGTTTTGGTCTCCACTTCAAGATGATTGCGGGCCTATAGCAGGGCTTGATTTTAGGTTTGCATAGATTTACAACATAAAAAACAACAATTGGAACTTATATCAGCTTTGTCGACCTCCAACAGAACTAGCATACACAAATCAACCTTCGACACCAAAATTCAATTTTCAACAAGATTGTCCACAAAACTTGGTTATGTTCCTTAAATAGCTCGATTTTCAAAACAACTGTTCCATTGAAATACACAAGAAAATTCACACATTTTTTCTCCTCGTTCAACCACGGATTAACCTTTGCTTCAGCTTGGCTACAATAGATATTGGTTTCATGGGTTCCATAAATAAACAAATAAATATATACCCAAATTATAGTCTTCTTCTTCAACTCATATCTCTTCCTTCCTATGGTTTTTTGGAGCTCTGTTTTGCTTGATCTGCAAGTTGTATGAGTGTAAAATGAGCCAACACAAATGGCTATTTATACTAGTTTTTAGGCATCACACATTGGGGCTGACCTAACTTTTCGTTGAATTGTCATGTCCACTAGATGTTATTTTAATGCTAACTTCAAATATTCATTTCTCCTCAACAATGAGGAGTTAGGATGCATGCCACCTAGCATTGGAAAGGTCTCATTGAGGGCTATGAAGTGATGTAGCTTTCCTTTGCATTTTCCTTAACGTTTACCACTTATTTCTTGATTTTCTTTAAGTGTTTATTTGGCTGTGATCTTTACCTTTGAGGGCTTAAACCCTTTTGTGACACCTCTTGCTAGATTCTTAGGGCTTCTATTGAACTGTTATCACATGCTTTGACATTTCTTCTAGGGATTTTACATCATTACAAGAGTTATGGATTTATTCCTAGTTCTAGGGCATCAATCCTAAAGCTAGGGCTTTGACATCAATGACAACTTTACTTAACAATTGCATGGTGTAATTTAGATCTTGGTGATTACACAAATTCAAATTGGGTTGGAAATAGTATAGATTGTAAATCCTCCTTGAGTCATGTCCTCAATCTTGGATCCAATCCCATATGTTGAACTAGCAAAAAGTAATCATCCATTGCTCTGTCATCAATAGAGGTTCAATATAGAGATGTATCCAATGCTACAAATTAATGCAGTACAACGAGAAAGAACCAAACATATAGAGGTACATATGCACTTCATTAGAGGCCAAATCCATGATGGGTTTATCAATATGCAATATTATTTTTCTTCGGAGCATGTTCCATACATATTCACAAAGACCTTCACTCAGAAAAATTTTGCATCTTTTCAGGATCTCTTGGGGGTGAAAGACAACACTACATAGTAGCTAATATTGTTAGCATTGTAGTTTGAAGGGGGGACTTCTTCCCAATAAGTTTTCCCTCTTTACCTCATATTTTATCATAACTTATTTTGCATAGTTGTTTTGTATGTGGGAACCTAACATGGATACATATTGTTTGGACCCATTTCTTGTGCACACCCTAGCTATGCTTCAAGGGGGTATTGGAGTACATGCACATTTTCCTACTATCTAAGATTATTGATATTTATAGGTCATCTATTTTTACCAAGTTTCATCATGCAAGATGAAAAGTGGTAATGCCATGGATCATAACGCACTTGCATGGCTATAATCTCCTCTTAGACAAGTGCACACTTCTCCTAGAGTTCTTAGTACTATTTTTAGCCACTTTAGTTATGGAGTTTAGTTAGAGTCCAATTATGCATGAATGAGTTGCATACCACTCTAGTTTTGCTTGCATGAGTTCTCACTCTATTTATGGCTAATTCTCTCCATGGCCAATTATATTTATGGCTAACATCATTTTTGGCTAGTGTCTAATAATAAAGGGTTATTTATTTTTGGTCTTACATGTGCATGCACTAGAAGCCCAACCTAGTGCACATTATCTCTCTCCTTGAAATTCTTCTATAAATATGTACCATTCAATGATGTTATGTGATTTAAAATGGTCTCTTTGGTCTCTCATTCTCTCTTCTTTCTATTTTGTCTCAAGATTGCAATTGCAATAGTTGTCTCTTTTTGCAACTAGATTCTTGGGTACAAGTGATCCAACAATCTTTGAGAGAGAACCTATAAACAAGACCAACAATGTGAGGAGTGGACGTAGAAAATAACTCAAGGTGTAGTTGAACTTATCGATTGGAAACCATGAACACCATCTACATGGAAAATAAAAAGCTTGAAATATATAGGATGTGTAGACTCTATTAAGGTGATGATGTCTCTAAACCATTAAGCTATTATGGACTTGTGCTTATCTTTATTTCTCATTTTCTCCCTTCTACTTTTCCATAATAGTGGCATTAGATCATTAAATCCCTTTTGATTTCACCTATTCGCCATGGGTTATGTTTTATTGTCAAATCATGAAGGTTATTTCATTGCTAATATGGCTTGTTTGTAGAAAAAAATTTATTGAAAGATTTTGTTAAACATTTTATGTGTGGAGCAATATATAAAACACTTTTTGCAATCACTTTTGTATTATCATCCTAGGACCATAGCCAAGGGTGTGATATCCATCTATGGTTCTAAACCCCATAATGGATCTCATATGACATTCTTAGGCCAAAGGTCAAAGATCCATCCTTGGTGCTCGACCTTCCAAATGGTACCCATATCTCAATTTAGAGGCTAGATATCCCTATAGGAGGTCATGTACGGCAATTTGAGGTGTCATTCATGGCCCTATAATCCCATAATATTCTATTGGGGCCTACGACCTAAGTTCTCTTTATTGAACACATGTACATGGCCCTAAAACAAACCCCTCCTTGATGCTTAAGACCTTTATAGATATTTCATGGGACAAATTACTCACTTTAATTATAGCTCTTTTTCTTTTGTAGATTCATGTTAAGTTTTTTGCAATCCCAATATATACTTACATTAGTTGTACCCATGATTCTCATTGAACTTGTATTATTTTTTTTCCATGTTACCAAACTCCCACCCTTCATCTAAAGGAAAGAATGAGATTGTTGGTACCTTGCCAACCCCAATAAACAATTATCTCATGAATAACACCAATTATTGATCGACTCAAAAAGAGTGAGTATGACATCAATGAATTTGAGCCTTGGAGGGGGAGGGTAGGGAGTGGGGGCGGGTTGTTTGACAACTTTTCCTCTCTACCACTTTGAGTTAGACTAAATTAATAATGAACTTACGCTATTGTAGCCATTCATTGGACACTAATAAAAATATTTTGTCGTATCTAGTTATTTCTCAACTAAGTCTTTAATCATATGCACTATTACCAATTTCTACCATTTTTACATCTAATTTGTTTTATTCTTTGATAATAAATTTTTGGCTCACTTCTCTATGCATTTAAATTTGTAATTATTTCTACAATCTTAGTAGAAACCTTTATATATAATACCCTTAAACTATAACGGATAAGTGTAGCCTAGCTTGGGCTCCTCCAATTTACTCTAATCATAAAGTCTCCTTTCATAGAGTACACCCCTTTCATATTAAAAAACAAATGACATGGATAGAAGAGATAAAATATGTGTATGATAACCTCACATTAATGTTTATGAACAAATGTAAGCATGCAATGTTGTAGTGCATGACATCATGTTTATACAACTTAAATAGAAGATCAACCTTAAATTGGATATATAAGAACGCAATCCCATTTCCCATAATACTAGATAAATCAAAAGCACCATCGGTTCAAAATAGTTGGATGGTGTTGAGAAATCTAGGGCATTCAATGTTAACAATTTCTCTGCTTGATAATTGCTTGTGATATGTTTGTTCTTCTTATTAGAGTGTTCTTTTTCATCAAGACAATTATTAAAATAAAAACAAGTGACACAAAATATAGGCTTCTCCAGCCACTACCAAACCATGTCACCTCTAGAGAGGAAAACCCGATAAAACTCTTCTTCTAAATCTTCAATTTATAAGTACCAAGACCATGACACTTACCCTTGACTCTAGAATCCTCTTCAAGAACCTTTTCACCCACCATGTCCTTTCTTATCCTTCCTTCATTTTCTTCTTCTAGAGAAACTCGGTCTCTACTTCTTGCACCTTCACTATTACCCTAGAGAATCTCGGCCTCTAGGTCTTCTAGAGAAACTTGGTCTCGACTTCGTATGATCCATAGGATTCCTTCCTTTGCTATCCCAAAAGAAACCTATTCACTACCTCCCAAAAGATTCCTTCTTCGTTGCCCCAGAAGAATCTACTTCGTTGTCCCAAAAGAATCTACTTTGTTACTCCAGAAGATTCTGCTTCGATTTACCTAGAAGATTATTCCTTCGATACCCTAGAAGAGTGTCCCTTTTACCTTAGAGAAAACCCTTTCTTGCTACCTCCTTTTCGCACTTCTTTCTACACTTCTTTGCTAGAATTGAGTTTGAACTTGATGCTTAGAATGGAGGTTGAGTTCCCTTACTTATACCCCTCTTCTTTGGGTCTTTAGGCCGACTTAACAGCGAGATGTTGGCCAACTTGTTCTGGCAGCGTCTTTAATGTTTATAGGCTAACTTGAAGAGGTTTGGTGACAAGTTCTTTGGAGGAAACTTTACATAGACAAGATGACCTTTTACATAGTGTAACATGACTTCATGACAATGACTTATATTTTATGACTAGATGACAAATAAATCATAAAGACTCTTAATGGGAGTCTTGACTCAAAAACAAAATCCTTTCTCATGAAACCCATGAAGCAAGTCAATATAATAATTTTCATTTTTCTTATTTACATCTCTTTACATTAAATCACAATTACATGCCATTATGAAGACCGAACCTAGTTACAACTTTCAACACTCTCTCTTAACTAGGGAGGTATTCATAATGGTACCTTGGACTTTCTCAATCTGAAGAATTCAGATTTGTAACTCATTTGTATAGCATCATACCAACCAGCATTTATAGCAAGGCCTTGTCTAACAACTCCCATAGAGCAAAATGTTGGTGAGACAAATGATTTATAGACATCCTCATCATTGTCTCTCTCAGAACATACCCCACCCAGGTTCTCTCAGAATATGCTCCATGAGGACTATTCCTTTCTTGGACTCCCCAGTCCTCAAAAGAATATTGGTCCTCCACAACTACTCTTCCATGGGATTCCCTAACTCATCCCACCAGAGCATCGGATGCCAAATGATTACACAATCCTCCATTCTGTCTTCTCAGGTGAAGCACATAATAACATGTCTATCTCTCCTTCTTATACCACAAGATTTTGTTCCTTTGATGTACCCATTCTATTACAAAAGAATGTAACTAATCTTACGGCTTAGAAATTTCTAAGTTTCTTCCAAGTAAGAAAATTCTTCTCATGCTCCCTCTTAACCAGGGACCTATCACTTAGCTGCATGAAGAGATACTTTCTTCGATGTCATGAATTTCTTTTAGCGAGTCTTCAACTTTTGGGAACTTTTGTATATAGGGCACAAATCATCCATCACTTTTGTCCATGAGTTAGTCATGTCCCTAACTCATCAGAAAGTGATCCATCATATTTTCCATCTAAATTTTCTTCATGTCATCTTGCTTTCATGCCATATTTCCGAAATAACATTACATCCTTCCATATGGTCTGCTTGGAAGTTATTCACAGATCTTCCTTTTTCAACTCTACATAAGCCCAACCAGAGGTTAGTTCAATGTACACTTCAATTAGAATTACCTTTGTGATGATCTTTTACCATGACATCTTCCTGTAAGTATTGGCATCTTGCATGTAGATTGACACATCTCCCACAGATGTTTAGTGTCAAGGGTCTCTATCTTTTTCCAACTTCTTTCGGGAGATATTCTAGTCAAATCTTCTTGGACTTTGAATGCCTTCTATCATCGTTGTATATTATCACGATCTCTTCCTTTCTTTTCACACACTTCATTCCCAGAAGCTTCCAATCTTGATTGTAGTTAGCTTCCTTATGTTGCATATATTATGTTGATTTCATCTAATGTGACTTATGCTCTCCAGCAATACCTAGGAGGAGAAGATCCTTTCTTCTCTAGATCATATTGCAACCATATGATATTCATAATAATCCATGTGAACGTACCTCATTTTTCTTTCGGTCCACACTTCCTATTATAGCTTCATCTGAAAGGACTTTATCATTCAGACATGCTTTCCTTGTTGCATCATCATATTATTCCTTGAATCCACAAGTTGCAATTCCTTAATGAAAAACTTTTGCTTCATTTCTCTATAGGTGAGTCCTTCAGAGAAACTTGAGGATATTTTATGTCCTCATTCGGCAGATGTTTTCTTCTATGATGATCCCAATTGATGATGATCTTTTGCTTCTTATAAATGCTCATGAGGTTTCCTAAGAGCTTCCTAATTAATAGGATTTGGACCAAACATACTTTCTTTCTATGTCACAAGCTCGCTCTTCTAATGTTTCTATGTCATTTTTCTACTGAGATGCATCCTATCTAATTTTAAAATGCATCAAGACTATAATTTACAAGTGAAAGTACCTTCTTGAGAAGAATATCTTCCCAACCATAGTAGAGATCTTTTACTTCTTCATTCTTAGGCTTCTTGGACTCAAGTTCTTACACTTCTTCAGTAATGCGTGCTCCTTCGCTATTCCTCTTGTCCTTACCACGATTAGAAAATATCTTTTGTAGTGTCCAAGTTCCTGATATCTTAAGCACCTTATCTTATCCATGTTCTTTTTCCTTGAGGGACAAAATTTTCCAAATTTTCCCTTCCTTCTTGTCATTGTAGCATATGCTTGAGTTTGTTCGCTTGGTCTGACATCAACTTTTTCTTTTAGTTTGGTTTCTTTGATCTTACATAATGACCATAAATATTGAAACAGAGTAGTTTCTTTCTTCTAATATAAACTTGAAGGGAATCTACCCCATTCTTCTGGTAGGGCATTTAGTACCACTGTGGTCATCTCTCTATCAGGCATAACTTCTCCTAGTTCTTGTAGTTGATCTTGAATTTTTGATATCCTCGTGAAGTATGAGGCTATTCCATATTCCTTGGATATATTTAGCTTGTAGAGTTCTTACCTTAAGGAGATTACTTCTCCTGCGGTACTTACAGAAAATAACTCTACTAGTTTGTCATATATAGCTTTTGCAGTTTCTAATTTTGATACATATGGAATTAGAGAGTCTTTTATAGATTCTATAAGAATCCTTTGAGCTCTCACTTCTCCCTTCATGTATTTAGCATGAGCTTGAGTATCCTCTTTTGGAGGTTGGGTTATTGATCCCTTAATGTGAACCATGACCTCATTCTCAATAAGATTGAGGTCAGTCCTTTTCTTCCATGCAAGGAAGTTTGCAGCCCCAACTAGTTTATTGCTTTCCTTGCAAAAAGATATTTTGATATTATCGGATATAGTCATGGACTTACTTGTCAAATTGTTGCTTGCTTCCTCCTTGTTTATGTTGATGGATGGCCTTTTTTATGAGAGAGAGCTTGATTTATGATCCTTTGATGATCTGAAGTGCTTCTAGGGTTTTACTTTTTCTCTATGCTTCCTTCTTATGATGTAGGCCTTGGACTTGTTGATAACCTTTGACTTTCTTTGATTCCCCTTTTGAAGTTTGATTTGTGTCATCTTTCTTTGTCTTCCCTTTCTTGTCTTCAAGACCTTAGCTCTAATTCCATGTTGAGAAAGTTAAGGCATTCAATGTTAACAATTTCTTTGCTTGATAATTGCTTGTGATATGTTTGTTTTTTCTTCTTTGACTTATGATATTTCACTTTGTTAGCTTATTAGAGTGTTCTTTTTCATTAAGATAATTATGAAAATAAAGACAAGTGACACAAAATATAGGTTTCTCCAGCCAAGGCCAAAACCTCTCACCTCTAGAGAGGAAAACCCGATAAAATTCTTCTTCTAAATCTTCAATTGATAAGTACCAAGACCATGACACTTACCCTTGATTCTAGAATCCTCTTCAAGAACCTTGTCACCAACCTTGTCCTTTTTTATCCTTCCTTCATTTTTTTCTTCTAAAGAAACTCGGTCTCTACTTCTTGCACCTTCACTATTACCCTAGAGACTCTCAGCCTCTAGGTCTTCTAGAGAAACTCGGTCTCTACTTTGTATGTTTCAAAGGATTCCTTTCTTTGCTATCCCAAAAGAAACCTATTCACTACCTCCTAGATGATTCCTTCTTCGCTGCCCCAGAAGAATCTACTTCGTTGTCCCAGAAGAATCTACTTTGCTGCTCCAGAAAATTCTGCTTCGATTTACCCAGAAGATTCAAGAGTGTCCTTTTCATCTTAGAGAAAACCTTTTCTTGTTGCCTCCTTTTCGCACTTCTTTCTGCACTTCTTCGTTGGAATTGAGTTTGAACTCGATGCTTAGAATGGAGGTCGAGTTCCCCTACTTATACCCCTCTTCTCTGGGTCTTTAGGCCGACTTGACAGCTAGATGTAGGTCGACTTGTTCTAGTGGCTTCTTTAATGTTTGCAGGCCGACTTGAAGAGGTTTGGTGACAAGTTCTTTGGAGGATACTTTACATAGACAAGATGACCTTTTACATAGTGTAACATGACTTCATGACAATGACTTATATTTTATGATTGGATGACAAATAAATCCTAAAGACTCTCAATGGGAGTCTTGACTTAAAAGCAAAATCTTTGCTCATGAAACCCATGAAGCAAGTCAATATAATAATTTTCATTTTTCTTATTTACATCTCTTTACACAAAATCATAATTACATGTCATTATGAAGACCAAGTCTAGTTAAAACTTTCAACATATGGAACTACAATGGTGTGATATGGTCATACTCACATATAATGAAGGATGTTATTGCATGTCATAATAAGGTCTTTTTCATACATACACAGTAGTTCTAATAATGTCTACCTACAATGTTTAGATATTTGTTGTATATTAATTTGTAGATAAGTGATGTATGTCTATTTAGTTAACTCATTGTAATCCAGAAAAATAAGGAAAAATCAAAAACCACAATCACATACATTTTGCAAATAAATAAAAACCCGAAACCATAAGCATATAATCACAGGCATTTTGCAAAGAAAACATAAGACTATGGCAATATTAATGAGGATATTATTAAATTAACTAGCAATTTACTAGATCAATCTATTTCAGAATAGGCTTTCCACAATTCTAGTTTAATTATCAATAATTATAAAGTAGATGACATGTCACAATGAGCATATATATATATATATATATATATATATATATTGTAAGCTTGGTAGGATTGCATTTTCATCATGTCCAACTTCTCACCCCAAAGTGGGGAATAACACAAGATTTAAACCTATGACTTCTGGTGAGACTTCATTTTCACAGCCATTGCCAATTGAGCTACCCCAAGCGGACTTTTTAAAATGTATATATGTTTAACTCATGTATTAATTATTTTTAAGATTAATAATAATAATAATAATAATTTAAAATGTAGTTATAATTTAGTTTATTTTTATGTTGTTGCTTTTTTAAATCCTGGCAATTGAGCAATGAAATGTATAATGAAGTAATTGTTTTCATGCTTATCATTTATTGATTCCTACTGGCCTTTAGCGCTAGTTTTAGTATAAAGGATATTATTTATTCATATTCAAATGAGGGAATATAACAAAATTTAGACAACAAACAAAATTTAGAGAAGTAAATCATTTTCCTTTGAGAGTAAAAGCAACATAGTTAAATAATGAAAATTGCACAAGGAGAGTTTGTCTAGCCAACCTAGCCATGCCAACCAAAATATAAATAATTTTCAAATAGTTATACTCAATGTGGAAGTGGTGAGGGAGAGAGACATGTCAAACGCACCTCCTCCCAAGGTGACAACCAACTTAAGTATTGTTTTAATAATGGCAGTGTTGTACCTTTGGAGCAAAAGTAAAAGAGGCACAAGAAGAATTGAATATTGAATATATTAATCATCATGATTATCCCTGTCACATATATTTTAGAAATGGTTTGTTACAGAATGTTGTTGAGATTTGCACCTATATTATTGATTCTTGGGTCCCTTATTTTACATTGGGTAAAGAATGCAAAGTGGTTAAGGTGTAGGTAAAGGATAGAAGCATGTTCATTACACATTTTCATGTCTACTTACAATAGCATGTGGCTGATTATGTCGTTACGCCCTGTGCTTCAGGGGTTTGTTGACAACCCAAAAATTAGGGTAGCAGGGAGGAATAAGGATTTTGCCTAGTTCAAACAAAACAAGTAGAGAACAAACACACAAATCAATAGGATTGTGATGATTTAAAGGAATGTCATAAGAAATTTATGCCTCACCTTTGTGGGAACCTATTTAAAAATCGTGGAATGGTCAGATGTAAAATCACAAAGGATGAGGTGAGTGGTTAGCATGAAGGTTTTATTATAAATTTGACGTATTGTCGAGTCTTGTTTTTTATCTTGTGTACACTGCTCTTGTCTTTTACCTTGTGTACATTGCTATTTATTATGTCTTCGAAGTTCCAATATTTTGATTGCTTGTATTTTTTTTGTATTCTATGTTCTGGACAAAATTATTTTATACAAATTACAATAGGGTGGAAAAAAATATTTTACTTTGTGTAACGATTAGTGAATATGTTTTTCATATTTCATATAAAGATCAAGAAAATTTTATTGGATTTCTACATGATTTTCATCTTCTCCATAATCTTCATATCACTTTGTATACTCATCAATGATAGAGGTTAACATATTCATGTAAAATTATATTTATAAGTATGAGAACTAGGATTTTGAGGTGATGAATTGAAATTGTTACAACTCCCACAATATGACTTAGTAGTTTAACATATAATATGTCAAACTGAAGCTATTGCAGTGCACTTTTATGTAGGTTTTTCTTAGCTTCAATCTAAGCACCTTTTTAAAATCTTTATGCTCTTGAATCCATGCAGATGTTAAAAACAATAAAATTGATAATTTAAATCAGTGTCACCTTCACTTCAAGATTTTTTTTTGAACGTAAGGGTTCTTTTTAACTTAAAGTTGCAACTAGTTTTTTTCAAATTAAGCTATGTCATGACCCTCTTTTCCCCATTGAAAACTGAAACGTCAAAAAAAAAAATTGGCCCATGAAAAAACTCTAATACCAATTGTTATGATAAGTAACCTAATAAATTAAATTACAAAGAAAATAGCAGAATTGCTCCACACTTTATTAATATTGAAACCATTAAGGTAAAGCAACACTTCATAAAATAATCATTTTATGGAGGAAATCCACTCTTATTCATGTGCCTCTCGAGGTTAAGCAATCTTTTAACTAGTTATGATCCATATACAAAAGACTCCAAAATGGAGTCCTTATTTATAGCTAATAAGAAAACTTTCATCATAACAACTACTTAAATACAGAGTGGAATTATATTTATTCCATACTAATTACTAAAATAAATATTATTTAATAGTAATATAATGGTCCCAATCCACCTAATATTAAATGTCTCCATTACACATTTCAAAATTATGCCAACAACTCTAACCCTCGTAAATAATGTTTTTAAATAAATAAAAGCATAATCTAACAATTAGACGATTTCACTATGGATTTCTTGGAATTGTAATTTTCAGTTGTGTATCTATGAAATTAGAGTGCCCCAAGGGTTTTTCAATGCACTGAGTCTATTTATCCATTCAAAAACATGTTTAAACAACAGACGATTTCACTATGGATTTCTTGGAATTGTAATTTTCAGTTGTGTATCTATGAAATTAGAGTGCCCCAAGTGTTTTTCAACGCACTGAGTCTATTTATCCATTCAGAAACGTGTTTTAAACAACATAAATTCATGATCTTACCAAAAATTGAATTACCAGATTCTGAAAAAATAACAAAAACATCTAATAGTAAGACTACACCGATAAACAAATAACTTAGAAGTTAGAACCTATAACTTAGAAATTAGAACCTATAACTTTGGTGTGATTTTCAAAACTACCACGTGACTCTTACGCTTATACTAAATGAGAAAGAGCTTTCAATGAACTACTTATCATTGCAGTTGCTCCAAGATTTGGTCATTCTATTCTTCCAGCCGACAAACCACCTCATGAAACGGCCTTCATTTATGAAAGAAATGAATGTTGCACTGTTCTATCCTCTCCGTGACAGTGCCAAGAAGTTTTCCTCTCCGTGACAGTGCCAAGAAGTTTTCTTGCACTTGACAGTTCTCCTTGCAAGTTTTTTTTCTTCATTTGTTATTGTTGTATGTCTTTTTTTACAATTTCATTTTGCTCTTCAATTTGGTAATCTTAGCTTTCTAACACTTAAGTCCCTTTTCAAGTCTTTAACCTGGACCACTTTACTAACCTACCCACCAAAGATAAATTACCCCAATACCAATATGAACAATAATCTGATCAAGCCATACATGGAGTAGATCTTCAACAAAACTTCAATTATTTGAAGGATACTACCACCAACAGTAAGTCTATGCTCTATTGTGGGAACACCGTGCTCATGATCTATGATGGAGCTTCAGTGAGTCTATGCTGTACTGTGAGACCAGCGTGCTCATGATGTATGATGAGGAGTCTCTTGTTGCATTCGTCTGTTCCCCTACGGAGAGAGTCATTCCTCAAATGATAATAATCTCTAAAACAGTGGAAGATCAAATAAATATTACCAATACGTGACATATACCAAGAACTCTTACCCTGGAGAAACTCTTGATGGGTAAAACTCCAGCAAAGAAGACAATGCTTTAATTGAAACTTTCCATTATATTGGGTTACACAGTTGTGGCTTTCTTCCGGTAGTGAAAGATGCGTAGTCTCACTCTAGATTCTAGAAGCACTGCCCTTCTCTTTCCAACTCTGCACCCGTGCTCCCAAACTCTGTGACCACTCAAGAACGCCGTGAAATACTCGAGAACAAGCAAACCCGTACCATCTATGGTACTATGCAACATAAGCTGATCCATTAATGTGATTCCCTTCAGTACACACTACAAAGATTCTCCCCTACGCTTCGGGTCCACATTGCCATTTCTCTTTCTTCGTCATGACTTCACATACTCCAAAGGTACTTCCCAATGCCAAATCCTGCGATGGGCTGGAATCCTCAAGTGCAAAGAAAAAGTTTAAGCTTCGTTCACTGGGGAGAGATGAATGATTACATGTCGATTTCATAGATGGGAAACCCACAATTTCGATTTTAGTCGGGTTTCTAATGTTTTTCATTCTTCTCAATAAACCATTTTATGGAGGTGATATTCCCCCATCACTGCTGAAAAACTCGGACTAATGAACGACTCAGTCAGCCCACGCCAATTTGCAAATGTTCGAAAAACTAAGCTGGACAAAATCTCGATAAACACTTAGACAATAGGAAGCATCCGAGTGATTTTTTTTGTTCCTGTACAATTTTTCTACGTTTTGACCGTTTTCTGATCAAATTTGTCCAAAATCCAATCTGAAAGCATAAGTTTGAGTTGTGGAGTCTGCACAATCTATGTGCTCCAGGGTTTCCGGGTTTTTAAGGTGTTGAATTCATTTATGCATTTAAAAAATGCATTTAAAACAACAAAATATCACTATCTGGCCAAGAATTGTGTCACTAAATTCCGGCAAAAAAAACCGAAGTGTAGAGTAGTTAAACTGCACCTTTTTTTGTTCTCTTTTCTGGTTAAGGATCTGTATGCAGCTTTAAAGCAAGATATTGGCAGGGATAAATTCTTTTAGTGGGAGATTTCAATGCTAGAATAACAAATCATCAACCTAATATTCTTTGTTGCAAAGAGACTATTTGGCTCACTGAAGAGGAGAATCCCCAATGGGTTAGGTGTTCAAAAGATGACAAAGTTAGCAATCATTTTGGAGAGGTGTTGCTTACACTGTGTGGGGCTTTGAACTTAATTATTTGCAATGGTCTAGATAGATGGAAAAGCTCTGGGAACTTAACTTGCAACACATACAATGGGGCAAGTGTTGTTGACTATGTGATGTGTTCACAAAGCTTGATAGAAAAGATAGATGAAGTTAAGATTGGAGAGCATATTTGGAATGTGTTCACCTTGATAGAAAAGATAGATAAGGTTAAGGTTGGAGAGCATATTTGGGACTTAAAATCAGACCATAACCCAATTTATATAAAGTTATCATGGTTAAAAGAAAGGCGGCGTAGGAGGAAAACCCAATGCTCTCGGCAATTACTATCAAGAGGCAAAATTCTTCTAACACTAGAAAATTGGACTATCTTCAAGACGATGTTAGAGAGATTAATTCAGAATGAGAAAAATGGTTTCAAAAGCTTCAACAGTGATGAGTTAACAAATATAATTCAAAGTGCACTTGAAAAGTGCAAAATAGCAAAAAATAGGAAATCAAAATCAAATTGTTTTCCTATAAATGCTTGATTTGATGAGGAATGCAAAATGGCAAGGAGAACCTTGAAAAAGGCAGACAAAGAGAAGATGAATGTCAAGTTATAAAAGCGGATACTAAAAAGGAAAAAAAACGAGTTCATGCAAACAAGGCGAGAAGAGTTAATATCTCTAAGCAAAAATAACCCAAAGCTTTTCTGGCGAGCACTTCAACCAAGGAAGAAGCAAATCAAAAATAATATTATAGTCAATCAATGGTTTGAATATGCGAGGCAACTCTATGAGAAAGAATCTGAGGCAGAGCCTCCCCCTATGATCAACACAACTACAAAGCTCTTCACATTACAGGAGGTGGAGATTGGAATTAAGACCAAAATAATGATTTTCTCTAATAAAAGGAAGCAGAGCCAACATGCATTCTTCTTTGAAGGCAACATTCTTGAAGAGGTAAATGAGTACAAGTACCTCGGGATTGATTTCAACAACAAACTTAATTGGGAGGACTGCAAAAAGAAGAGAATTTTAGGAGGGTGGAAAGCATCATATGCTCTTCAAA
This sequence comes from Pinus tabuliformis, assembly GCA_031772625.1. NCBI lineage: Eukaryota > Viridiplantae > Streptophyta > Pinopsida > Pinales > Pinaceae > Pinus > Pinus tabuliformis. The sequence goes on along the minus strand of CM062817.1, from coordinate 926,613,032 downwards.
ACAAGTAAAGAGGCAATGTTATGGGATTGAAAAACCATTAAAGTGCTTTTTGGACTCCTAGTTTGTCCAGTGACGCTATATGGGTGTGAATTGTGGGCTAGCAGCACCCCTATCTCAAAATGGAAACAAATTGAGAAAATCCAAAAATGTTTGATCATGAATAAGTTCAAAATAAAAAGTTTGGTACCTTATGAGATAATGTTGAGTGAAATAGGAGCAACTCCCATCGAAGCAATTGCTATGGTGCGACTCATAAGATATCTAAAAAGAATTGAGCAAATGGGAGTAGGTGGTGCGGCTCATAAGACATCTAAAAAGAATTGAGCAAATGGGAGTAGGTAGATGGCCTAATGTTATCTTCACTGAGGGCATGAGTGAAAGAAATAAAACATGGATGAAACAAAACTATACATGGATGCAAAAATGGAATATCTACCTCAATGCCTGTCCCGATTCAAGTTGTTTTTTCTTTCTTTCTATTTCAATGGCTTCTTTGATTTTTCTTTTAAGATAATGGTCCTCTTTTTTAATTAGTTTGGCTTATTCCATGCAGATATAGTTTTGACAAGATTTGCACTCCACCAGATCATTGTTGACACTCCCCCACATCATTGTTGGATTTACTAATGCTTTCGATTCTGTTATTGTAGCGCATTTAAGAACCAGTGAAATTGAACCGTGTAGCCTTGTTGAATTGTATTTTTGAATAAGATTGAAATTTGATTGTAGCAAGAAACCTGAAAGAAGCCATTTATTACCAGCAAAGGAATCCCAAGTGAAGTCATTTATCGCAGTGGCGAACTACAACTTATAAATTAATATTTACACACAGCATATCCCTGTTCACGTCATTCTGTGAAAAACTTTCATGTCAAATTTGAAGTTTGGATTGATTTGACAAAGTTCACTATCAAAACTCTTACAAATCATAGTCTCTTTAAAAATCCATTGACGTTTTTACACAAACACTTTACTATCTTACATCTATAAACTCTTTTACATATATTGCTATCTTAGAGCAGAAAATTAAGTAATATAAACTCTTTTACATATATTGCTATCTTAGAGCAGAAAATTAAGTAATATTTGTGATAGTAAGAAGGTGGAGGATGCAGAACACTCTCTTAAAATGTCCTTCCCACCGCATATTAGCGCTCAATTTGAAACTCTAATGAACTCCACATCTTGTTAACTCATGGAGACCAAAGATAGCTGGGAAAGTTTCTCTGCAATATATTCAATCATAAAAACAAAATTTTAAAGCAGATCACTTAATCATTAGATATCTTAAGGTCTGATAGACCAAAGTTGGTCTCTGTAGAGAGTAATCATCACCATCATATATGTTAATGTGCAGCACCATCAAACCCCAACCCTTGTTAAAAATGCATCCCTGAATCTGAACTCATTATGCACACTCACGAGTCCTGGTAACTTGAGGCTAAAACACACTAAACTTGGGCTAAAACAAACTAAAACATATCATTCATCCAAAAGTCAGATCTATCACATATATCAATAATGAGCAAACAAAAAACACGCTATTTTTCCAGGGATGGCTCCCTTGTTGCTCGTCTACCCTCTGGCACATACCCATCATTCACACATCCATGCTCCAGTCACATGTCCGATGTTTAATTTTGGCTGACCAGCCTCTAAACAATGATCTGGCAATGTCATGCCAATGCCATGAGTTAATTCCACAATAGAATGGCAGAGATCCAATAAAAATAAAGAACAGTCAATCACATTGGCTTTCCACGAGATAAATAACATGCGCATATTGAGGATTGTCCATCTTTGGTCCAATACAAAATGAAAATGCTTCACTACCAATGGATTTTCCCAAGGCAAATTATATTGCCTGTGAGAGAGTATATCAACATCAACATACCCCCAACAATGTAGAGCGATAAGACCACATTCAATCTTCAGACCAAATATTTTACTTAGTCACAGGAAACGTCAAGAGCCACAATCAAGCAGCATTAATTTAAATACACTCACTTATGGTATGCTCTTATACCAGATACTAGTCTATGCTGACAAAAAGACATAATGCAGTTTTCTAGAACCCTGGAATACATATTGTTTGTGCATTGAGTACAACTTTTATTGACCAACAATAGCAACCTTCATCCAACACCCATCATGAACAAGTATCCTGGTGTGACTCATATATCACACTGACGCAAGAAGATTGTTTCAGCCATAGTTCAACCTGAATATATCATTCTGGACAAAGAAGCTTCCTTGGGGAGTCGGCAACAAGTGAAACAGCTGTAAAACATAGAACAATGCCATCATCAGTATACAACTCAAATATGTAGTCTTTTTATTTATAGAATATGAAAGTTTTTCGTGAATCAGCCTATAACAACTAAATCACAGACTTCAAAAAAAAAAAATGGTTGGTTGCAGCATGCCATGAAAGGATATAGCTACCTTCAGACATTCCATTAGGAATCAGGGATTAGGATGACTGACACCTTTAGAGACAGCAGTAGCAGGAGTTGATGTAATGGGAGTGTCTAGACAGATTAATAGCGAAAACACTGAAAAGGAAATCAAACAAGATGCACTAATAAAAGAAGGTACTTAAAATTATAACTGAGGAAAAGGCAACGGAAGCCACTTCTCCCAGTCAGCAACAATAGTATTTTTTTCTGTGCATCATTTGGTATTAAATGCATAGTGTAAATCAGTTAGGAAAGTGAGACTGAGTAGTCCCTTTGATCCAAGGGATACACGCATCTTCATGCCTAGCATATTAACATTGGCAATGAGAACTGTATTATATCAGACCTATCTTCCAAATACACAAGAACAGGTTTCTAAACAAGCCTCGTGAAGGGACGAAGTTGGACCGAGCTCTTTTTACTGATCATTAGGATGCCTAAGCCTCCTGCCTCGACCATGAACTAACTCGTGCTGTTCACTGCAAAACATATATCTGGCCTGGTGTTGACCAAATACATCAAGGAACCCATCAGCTGCCTGTACGTCATGACCCACCAATTCCGAATCTGAATATGTCGCTTTCTTCAGATCAGTAATCATGGGTGTGGCCTGTTGTAGCACATAATCACTCGGTCAAAAAAATATTGACTTCTCCATATTTGCTCAAACGTCTGTCAACTTCTTTCTCTTCTTTACAACACAGCTCATGATGTTATTTTTATCCTAACTTCAAGGTGGATTCTATGATTCCTTGTTATGAAATCGATGTCAGAATTTTATTGCCTACAAAATGAAACGTATGGTTGTACATAAAAATCCATTGGTCATTATGATTTTTTTGATTTAAATCTCATATTTACGAAGCAGCCAATCGAAGGAGATAACACTTTGAGCAGTACAGTCCAGAAAGAACGTGATGATTATTGATGAGCGACAAATCACATTCATTGATAAACAGTTCCCAGATCGTCTATTTAATGCTGGCAACATCCCACTGAGTGACCCATTTCCATTTCATTCACTTCACTTGCAGCTAATAATCTGCTGAAACTGGCAGCAATGTATGACTGCAAGCGCCAGAAATCCATTAAGCCGTTCCCTAGGCATCTTCAACCGTTACTAGTGCCTGCATTTGTCCTAATCGTTTCAGTGTGTCTGAATGCTGATCATATTCGAGTATAAGAAGCAGCGAGAAGGGGTCACAAAGGCAGGCATCCTCGCGCTTCTCAGTTTTCTACTGCGAAGTTTGATCGGGGGTTCCATGTTCTCTGGGGTCCCCAGCACCAAAAAAAATCTGGAATGATCAGTCTCGAATAGCCATTTGGCTCGACAGGAACTCGGGAAGGGGATTTAAATCGCTGAGATCATATAAATCTGGCTACTTCAGTGCGGCCATTAAGTTGCAGGGCGGGTATATTGCAGGAGTCAATACTGCCTTTTATTTATCGAACAACGAGGCTCACCGGGACTACCATGACGAGATAGACAATGAACGGTAGGAGGGAGGATTATTACAGGAAGGGAGCAGCAGATAGAAGGGGAGGGTCCGCTTTTTGGTAGTTAGTGAATACCATTTTTTCTACGTGGCGGCAAATGATCCATTGCGGAGCGCCGCGGCCGCCTCCCCCACACCAAGTGGTTTCAAAACCACTAGGTACCGACCGCCTCCCCGTCCCCCGGGAACTGCCTTGGGCGGGACGGAATGAAAACCACGCTCTACCGCCAAATAATCACAAGGTGTTTCAACCGTAAGATTCATTGAAAAGGACAGAAATAGAAACGTAACGGAACTTGCACTGCCGAGCTCGTTATTTATATATAAATTTGTATCGCACGATCTCCACGCGCAGTATTATCAAATCAAACGTGTTTAAATGCCAACAATATGCAGAGCATAAAGTCAGACTCATAGCTGCGGGGATTATTATTTTTTCATGGTAGTATAAAAATGAAGCTTAAACGCTTTAGAGCAAGACGTTTATGGCCAGGGGCAATAGTTGACTCCATTAACGCTTTCATTATATTGAACAGGGACAATAGTTGACTCCATAAACGTTTCCATTATTGTAGCTCCAATGTGGGTGGAGGTTTGGTCTCACAAGTCCGAGTCCTGGGTGGAGGTTTGGTCTCACAAGTCCCGAATCCTGAAGTCTATTCCAGGACAAAGCTGATCCTTGATTCCTGCGAATAACAGGAAAAATATATATATGTATGAAAAATAAAAATAAAAGTCCATTATTCTGTCAAAAAAACTTCCATTCCATGGTGGCCATTATAGCCCTAATATGGAATCCACGCGTATTGCTCTGAAATCAGCAATGTTTAAGGGTCAATGATACACCATTCATTAAGTTGGAGCCATATATTTCATGGGGAGTTTATGTAGTGTGGTTAAAATTCTGATGTTGATTGTTGTTACTTTGGTACCGAACTTCTGGATTTTCCCGTCAGTTAATCGAGTTTCCCAAACCAATATGCCGCTAATCCTATTTCCTATATAAGTTATGGCGCTTGGGCTTTGCAGAGCGTAGAGTTCAATTCTTTCACACCAAGAATGCATAAAAATTAGTGATAAATATGTCATTCCAAGTGTTACGCCTGCATTATTCCAAGTGGTGGGACACAGAGATAGTTTACCTGAATATTGTCGTATATCAACCCATGTCTTTTTCTGAAAGGTTTAACGAAATATATACTTCTCAAAAATAGAATAAAAGGACTGTTGCTTTAATAGTTGGCACTGTTTTCCTGAATTATTGGGCAGTTGAGACCGCATATAGCCGTAGGTGTCAAGTTCATTTCCATTTTTAATTTGTTCCGAATTCTAGGCAGAGACCTAGCTTTGAGGAATTAAGAAGTCAGCTGTAGATGTTAGAGAGGGGGGAGGAGGGGGGTTTGGCACCGAGAGGAGAGGTTGGCTGTGCTTTATTTGTAAGCCCGATGGACCTCTGTATTTTGTAATTTCTTAGATCCAAGGAGTTTTCTCTTGAATTCATGGCTTGAATAAATAGAGCTCAATTTTCTGTATTTTGTAATTTCTTAGATCCAAGGAATTTCTCTTGCATTCATGGTCTGGAATAAATAGAGCTCAATTTTCTTACTATTTTTTATGTTAAGCATTTTTAAATTTCTTATATTTTCTTTCTGTTTCAGCTAGGCATTAATTAAATTATACGGAACAACAGAGAGACTAAGTTGAGAATCAGCTTCGTTCAATTCTCCGGGCAATATTATGTCTGAAACTGAGATTTTAATATGAATAGGTTTGTATTATCCCTTTACATCCATTGACTATTGCACTGATTTCATCCACCTTTCACCTATTAGCTTTGTGCTCGATCTTTCAAGACTCCATGCCCAGTGGATACTCTCTTGACTATCTGAGATTTTTATTATTTTATTCCAGCTCTCTGTTATCCTTATTCTCAGCCCAGTCCACCACTTTTCCATCACTTCTGACCACTGTGATAGTGAATAGAAAGTAAATCCCGTAATATTTGAAGGAGCCCCCTTTGGCTCAAGGTCCAGCTTGGACCTAAAGTAGATTTGTTGTTACCTTGGCATACTTTCAGGCAGCCAACACTGTCTACACGGTGTTACAACATGGCGATAGGTTTGCAATCCTCCATTTGAAATGTTTTCAAGATGTGAACTCCATATTTTACCCTGCCAAAGCAAAATCTCCCTTGATCTTGGTCGAACCTCCAACCCCGAGAAATAATGCAACAAGCAAATGTCATTCATCTTGAACTCAGCTGCCATGTCTATTTGGCACCTTGTAATGAGCTTCTTTGCACCTGCAAAACAAAAGTCATCTACACACGACACTTTTGGTGAAGTCCTGTTGACGGTGCTGGACCCACCAACATGTCAAGGGATTTCCCGGTAAGAAGTCCCAACTAGACCTCAGACCGTTTGGAGTAGGAGTCCCAGCAGTGGGTAGGAGTCCCAGCAGTGGGTAGTACAGTAGTGCCTTGACTGGTAGCGTGCAGAGGTAAGTATGATAACTTTGAATCACCCCGGTAAGAAATCCCAACTAGACCTCAGACCGTTTGGAATAGGAGTCCAACAGTGGGTGGTATAGTAGTGCCTTGACTGCGGTAGCGTGCAGAGGTAAGTATGATAACTTTGTCAAAAGCAAGTGTGTGACCTTGCAGCGAGTCAAGTGAAATGCATGGGGGTTCTAACACACGGAGGGGAAAAGAAAATGTGTCCCTTAGAAGCTTGTAATAGTACGCAGCCTGAAAGGAACACACGAGCGAAATGACATCACAAGCTGGAAAGCGGAATAGTCCACAAACCAAAGTGACGGGTTAAACCAACAACACGTCTGCAACAAGATTCATACAATTGCATACAAAATAGTTCATACACAAATGCGTAAGTTAAATAACATACATTGCTAAAGCAACCAAAATAGTCCAACTACAATAACAACATATGCATGAAAACGTGTTGGCTTTGTTATATATTATTAAGTGAAAGTTCCATCCATACATACACCATTGACAGCCACTAGCCCCAATAGTGGAACATTATAGTCAACACCCCTGCTCTTCCAAAGAGATGTACTCGCTCTACGTTGTGGAGAAGTCAAAGCTCATCACAATACTCTCCAAGTCTCCTCTAAACAATGCGTAGCCAAAAGCTTGGCTCCCAAAAGTTTGTACTATGAGTTATGAGGTCCTATATATAGCAAAGGGCGGGGTGACCCTTAACATTCACATTTGACTCTTGGACTAGCCTCATGGCTCTTCACATTACATAGTGATTGTTCAGATTCCACTAGTGACACTTGGAATTCACTTACAACATATTTACAATAATACAATTTTCCACATGTACCCATGTGAGACAAAATAGGCTAAAGACAGCCAAAAAAGACAACACTATGACTTTGAGGTTTGTGGAAAGACCAACTCGGCAACATCCACTTGATGCTTCTCGGTCATGTACTGATGCCAAGCTTGGTATTGTGTTGTGATGTCCCCAAACTACTTGATGTTGTCTTGCTGAAAGCGAACTCTTACCTCCATGGCATCTGGGCATGTGGTCTTGGAACCTGTGTCCATCTTGTCTTGAAGCATGTGCAACATTGTCCTGAGTGTGGTTGGACCACCAATGTACTTCTACATGTTGTCTGTGCTCAACTGCAAGTCATCACTGGTTGCCTCGTGTATCAACCGCTCCGTGTACCTGTCGACCTCCAGTCGGACTTGGTTCTTGTGCTTAATTTTGGTAAGGGAACCTACATTTGTTCACTCTCTTCCTCAGACGCTAGTTGTCCCAGCTCATCAACCGTATTAGCGTTGTTTGCTCTGTTATTGTGCCCTGCCTTTGTTCTTCTTCATCTTTCTGCTTCCTAGATCTTGTTCTTCCTTCGACTCTTGTTCTGCTTGTTGTGATCTCAGTTCTGCTACCTGCAAGCTTTGCTTTTCTCTCTTCCTCTGCTCTGTTGTTTGTGTCCTGTGCTTCCTTTTGTTTCTGTTGTCAAAGTTGCTTGCATGAAGATTGAATGCACTTTCACTCTGCAGCCTTGTTCTCTCTTTATTATGTCAGCAACTTCTCTTTCTCTGATCCTGTACTCGCTCGCTGCCTTCTGCCATTGCTACCAGTTTTGCTGCCATGTTAGTGTTGACTCATTTTCTATAAACAATTGGGCATCTACATATATTGGCAAGTAAACTAGCAAGTACTGCTTTCAGTGGTCTCTCTTAATACAACTCTCTTTGGTGCTATGGTACAATGACTACTGGAGAGAAGCGCTTCACGAGTGTGGTACCTGTGGGGCAGAACGGACACTCATGGCAAGCAAACATTAACTCTTACAAATTTAACTTTACAACATGATCAAGCAACAATCAAGGCATCTGATGAGAGGAAATGCACAGTTTTGAATGACAGGGGTGACTCACTGACTATGGGGACTGCACAGTGCGTGTAAAAGCTTCACGAGTGTGGTACCTATGGGACAGAACGGACACTCATGGCAAGCAAACATTAACTCTTAAAAATTTAACTTTACAACATGATAAAGCAACAATCAGGGCATCTGATGAGAGGAAATGCACAGTTTTGATTGACAGGGGTGACTCACTGACTATGGAGACTGTGCAGTGCGTGTAGAAGATTGATGAGTGGAACTGCACAATGCGCAGTTCAGTCTGGGACAAGGCCTGGGAGAGATTGCGCATTGCACAATCTCAGTGACCAAGCTGGGACACTGACTCCTAGAATTGCGCAGTACGTAGTTGGAGCCAACGCAAGACAGGCTCTGCACAATTCCAGAAGCCAACGCTGCACAGTGCATGCAAATGAATGTGAGATCCAGGCAAAGGGGAGCCCATACCTGTTCATGGGAAGTGTACCAACAAGTAGCTTTGAGGATGGTGTGATGTTGAGTGCAGATCTGACTAAGTGTAGATGTATACATGTGAAACAAGTGCAGCAATCAATTAAACTGAAGGAACACGAAGCGTGTGAAAGGAGTCACCGCAACGACGACCATTGGTGCAAAAAAGGGAAAGCTCGTGCGACACTTGAGAAAGTGATCCAAATTGGATCCTTAAACATTTCCATCACTGTTTCAAATTATGTCAGGTTTCAAAATCTTATGAATAATAAGCTTATCAGAAATGACCTCTGGACAATGGCAATTTGTGGCCAGCACGGAATAATGAGGATCCTTGGTCAAAGCGCGTTGATTGTTGGCCCATGGAGACCACGCATGAACGCAAATTGGCAATCGGAAGCCCAGATCCAAAAACAGAGGCAGTTTCTGATGCGCAAGGCAAAACTCTCAGTGAAGGAAAGCCCCGAGCGCTCGATCACAAGGAAAACAGGAAACCGTGCGGAAACCGTCAGAAGGCGGGTCCCGCGCCCAAAACCGGCAGGATATCGTGTGCACTTCGAGCGGTAAGCGGGTTTGGCCGAGTTCAGCGCAATGCCACACACTGGGTGACACGCGTCCAGCGAATGAGAGAGAAAACCGCTTACATCACTTGAGTAACAGTCGAACAACTTACCCGCACGATATAGATGGAGACCGTAGGATCTGGAGGCTCCAGATCAACGACAAAGAATCAACCTGATGGAAGACCGGATTTGACGGGGAAATACACTGAGGTATATGAGATTTGGGGTCCAACATGACCGATGAGTTGGCAGAGGAACCAGTTTCGCGGGCAATCTTGGAGCAATGGAAATAACGACCGTTCAAAGAGAGCTGACACTCAGTTCATGAGGAAACAGGTGGCCACCTCTCTGTGAAGCGTTACACAGCGATGATGACGCAGAGCAAGGGAATTCCAGCAAACCCAGAGAGCCGAGAAGCAGAAACGAATAGTCAGGGAGCAGATTGGCTTTAAGCCACGAACAGACAGAGCAGAGGGGACAGAAGTAGAGAAAGAAGTAAATTGCAGAGAACAGAGAAGCTGAGCTGACCTGCAGAGCAAAGGCAACATCGAGCAGACAGAACAGAGAGAGTCCGAGAGTCTGTGAACACCATAGAAAGCTTGAGAGGCTCAATCAACTCCTCTGTGTATTCTTGTCGGGTATTGAGTACCAAATTGGACTCATACCACTGAGACCAGTTGACGTCGAGATTTAGTAAGGGAAGTCTATGTACTCTAAAGACTTGGGAGATCCAAGTACAATCCTACTGATCATTCTCTGTTAAGTGAGACTCAAATTGAGCTCCTTATTGTAAAATATCTGCTTTAAGACACAATACAAAGGCCACCACCGAAGGCTGGACCAAGAGACGTAGCCCAGGAGGATTGGGTGAACTCCTCATTAAATTTGTTTGTATTTGCTTACTGTGTTTCTCTTACTGTTTCAAGTGCCTGTGTATTTCGCAATCTTATTGATCCGTTGCTTAAAATAACATAGGCACACCCCAGCACATGGGTCTGTAATACCTTCATTAATTAACTGAGATCATTCACGAGTGATTTTCAAATCAAGTGGTATCAGAGCTTTTAGGTTGTTTAAGGTTAGACAAGCTTGCGCTGGATTTTGTTGTTGAATGCTAACTAGATCAAAGCTTAAATTAGGAGAATGAGAGTTGGTCGAAACTAACCCTGAAATTTGAAGAGTCTATCCTCAGAAGAAAATGTCAGAAGAAATTCCCTTGGGACCAGATCTCCAATTTATAGATAGTTTCCTGGCCATGAGGTCCATGGTAGAGGAAAAGTATAAGGACTTCAGGAAACATAAAGATGAAGATTCATCAGGCTCCAAACAAGAAAAAGGAGAAGAAGAATCTCTCCTCCACGACCACTCAAAAGACAAAGGGAAAGAAGAAAGCTTTCTCACACCTCCTAATAGCCCTGAACATAAAAAGAATACATCTTTGATTAAATTAGATGTTAAATTTGATTTACCAATATATGATGGAGAGTTGAATGCAGAGACGCTGGATAATTGGATCAGACAAATTGATGTTTATTGCGAAGCGCAGAGTATCGACTCAGACAAGAGTACGATTTAGCTGGCCAGTCTACGCCTCAGAGGCACTGCCTTGGTATGGTGGGAAGGCAGGACACAAGCTGACATGAAGAAACATGGTAAGATTCTTTCCACTAGCTTACATGTAGCAAGCCATGATGAGCTGGCAAACTCTTCGCCAATTGAAAGGGCAAAGTGTACAAGGTTACACCCAAGAATTTAGGAAAAAAGCTTTGATTTTAGGAATTTCATTAAACTCACCTGAGACTCTGGTGAAGTACATAGGTGGTCTACACAACTACATGAGGCACACTATCCTCATGTTTAATCCCACTAATATAGATGAGGTATCTGTTCAAGCTACGCATCTAGAAGCTAGAGGAAAGAATGGGAACCCAGAAGTTGGAGGATCATCCAAGCCCATTGCAAGCAAGAATAAGGAGAAAAGAAAACAAAAACGGAAAGAGAGGAAGGCCAACACTACACAGAAAAGCAAATCTTCATGCACTCACTATAAGAAGGATGGGCATGATGATGAGCACTGTTGGATTCTGCATCTGGCGCTGAGACCTAAGAAGTTTGAGGGCAAAAAGAAGAAGACTATTGCAGCTATTCAAAAAGATTTGGGGTCGAACTCAGGAGATGAAACAACCATTGCAGCCATAGGTATAAAAGGTAAAAATTCTGAAGCATCTACTAGTAATTCTGCACAATCTATAAATGATGAAGAAAATGAGATAAAAAGACATGAGCTTTTCCATATTCGAGTTATATCCAAGCATCAAAAGATTGATACTTTGTTTGATAGTGGCTCACAAGTAAATTTAATTTTTGAAGCAATTGTAAATAAATTGGGATTACTGACTACACCTCACAAGAAACCATACCCATTAGGTTGGTTAAGTAATAAAGCACAACTGCAAGTGACTAGACAATGTAAACTTAAGCTTTATTTTGGGTCGGCATTTGTAGATGAGGTTGAGTTAGATATAGTTCCTCTGGATATATGTGGAATTGTTTTAGGAAGTCCTTACTTGTATAATAGAAAAGCTATTTTCTATAGAGCTGAGAACAAGTATCTACTCGTTAAAGATGGAATCGAATACTTTGTAAGAGCTCATAAGCTCAAGAATAATTATACTCTCATAAACTCAGGGTAGATGAAACAAATTGTAAATTCATGCAAACAATTTTTATTGATGGTTGTAAAGGAAAATAAACCTGATAAAACCAATGTATTTGAGGGCTGTGATGCTAAACAGCACGCTAATTTAGAAAAAGTTGTTTCAGAATATGATATCTTCTTTCAAGAACCTAAAGGTCTGCCACCCAAAAAGGAAATAGCGCATGATATTAATTTGCAGCAAGATGCTCCATTGCCTAGCATCGGAAAGTACAGGTTGTCCGCTTTAGAGAATGCAGAAATCAAGAAGTAGGTGTAAGAGTTGTTCGAGAAGGGGTTCATCAGACCTAGCACATCACCATGTAGGTCTCCAATCATTTTGTTAAAAAAAAAAAATGGCTCGTGGAGAATGTGCATTGATTACCGAGCACTGAATAAGATAATGATAAAAAATCGTTATCCCCTTCCTCGCATAGATGATCTATTAGATCAATTGAAAGAAGTTGTTTATTTTTCCAAGTTAGACTTGCATAGTGGGTATCATCAAGTCAGAGTTGCAGAGCAAGATGCATGGAACACTGCTTTCAAAACAAAGCAGGGATTGTATGAGTGGCTGGTTATGCCTTTTGGTTTAACTAATGCTCCTACTACTTTCATGAGAATAATGAATGATGTACTCAAACCTTTTCTTGATGAATTTGTTATTGTATATTTGGATGGCATTCTTATATTTAGCAAAACGTGGGAAGAACATTTAAAGCATGTTAAGCAGACACTAGATGTTTTGAAAAAAGAAAAACTTTATGTTAAACTCTCAAAATGTGAATTCGGCAAAACATCTTTGAATTATTTTGGTCATATAGTAGGAGGTGGTGAATTGAAGATAGATCCCTCTAAAGTTGCAGTCATTGTAAATTGGCCTAAACCCAAATCTGCTACAGAAGTGAGAAGCTTCTTAGGAGCAGCACAATATTGGAGAAAGTTCATTTCTAACTTTTCTTTAATTGCAGCTCCCTTACATGCTTTGATAAGATTGAATAAGGTGTTTCAGTGGGGAGGCAAACAACAGAAAGCCTTCGACACCTTGAAATAAAATATTAGTATAGCACCAGTACTAGTACTACCTGATCTTCAAAGACCATTTGAGATCCAAACAAATGCCAGTGACTATGCCATGGGAGCAGTGTTGATACAGCACGGTAAACCCATATGTTATCATTCTGAGACATTTAATTCTGCAGTAGTTAACTATCCCACACATGATAAAGAATTGTATGCATTAGTACAGAGTGTGAAAAAGTGGAAACATTACTTAATGGGCAAAGAGACAGTTATACATAATTATCATCAACCACTTCAATATCTACACTCCCAAACTAAGTTGCAGCAATCAAGACATTATAGATGGATGGGTTTTCTACAACAGTTTCATTTAGTCATCAGATATAAAAAGGGCATACACAATAAAGTTGCAGATATGCTATCTAGACCTATTATAAATGCATCCACTATACTTAAGCATAATTCAGTACTGCATGAGAGCTACATTGAACAATATGCTCAAGATATAGATTTCAAAGATGTATATGCAACTTTAAGTCAAGGCAAACGAGTAGAAGAATTGGATTATCATGTTAAGGACCGACTCTTGTATCATTGTGGGAAGCTATGCATTCCACAAACTGAAAGAGTAAATATAATTCGAGAAGCACACACTTCTCTAATATCAGGTCACTTTGGGGTAAGTAAAACGGTTGCACAGCTGCAAAGGTTTTGTTATTGGCCAAAAATGAATGAAACAGTTTCTAGATATGTAAGAGGGTGTACCATGTGTGCGAAAAGCAAGCCCAGCAATAGAAAACTAGGCTTGTACACTCCACTGCTAGTTCCTTCTCATCCTTGGGAAAGTGTTTCCATGGACTTTGTTGGAGGACTGCCTAAATCTAGGAAAGGTCGTGACTATTTATATGTTGTTGTCGATAGGTTCAGCAAAATGTGTATTTTGATACCTTGTAATAAACAAATTACAGCTAAACAAACTGCGAAGTTGTTCTTTCAACATGTATGGGTTCATTTTGGATTACCCACTTCCATTGTATCTGATAGAGATACCCGATTTGTTGGGAAGTTTTGGTCGAGTTTGTGGGAACTGATGGACACCAAACTGAAGAAAAGCATAACCTTTCATCCACAAACAGATGGACAGACAGAAGTGGTCAACAAGATAGTGATCCAGTTGCTCAAAGGCTATTGCAGCAAGCATCCCAAACTTTGGGATGAACATTTGTGTTATGTGCAACATGCTTACAACTAAGCAAAACATTCTTCTACACAGAGATCTCCTTTTGAGACCCGTTTCGGTTTCAAACCAAGGTCTCCCTTGGATTTTGTCTTTGGTAAAGACATAGCAATTGATGGACAGAGTGATGTGGACAAGGCAACCAAGTTCATTGAACAAATCCAAGAGATTCACCAGACAGTACAAGAACAGCTGGAAAAGAGCCAAGCGAAATACAAGGCAAGGCATGAAAAGCATCGGATGGAGCATAGTTTCCAAGTTGGTGATCAAGTCTAGCTGTATATCAGCAAGGACAGAATGCAAGGTGAAGGTAGAAAGTGAAAGCCAATAAGGTATGGAACTTTCAAAATACTTGAGAAAATTGGTGAGAATGCTTTTCGCCTTGATTTACCAGCGTACATGCACATCTACTCAGTCGTTAATGCAAACAGCTTGAGACTAGTTGGACTTCATTAATTGACGATCCCGAAGAGCAGAGTCAATTGTCTTCTATTGATGATCTGTTACCTGAATATCTCAATGAATTGCAGGAAGACACAGTTCTTGACAGGAAGGTGAGGACAACGCGCAGGGGAGATGTTGAGTACCTCAGGATTGGAATCAAGGGTTTCAAGCCAAACAGTGCAAAATGGGTAGAGATTGGACAAGCGAGACAGTTATACCCTCACTTAGTCGATGCTTGAAAACCAACTTTTGGTGGTCCAAAAGCTTTTTCAGTGGGAAGGCCGTGATCCGAATTGGATCCTTAAACATTTCCATGACTGTTTCAAATTATGTCAGGCTTCAAAATCTTATGAATAATGAGCTTATCAGAAATGACCTCTGGACAATGGCAATTTGTGGCCAGCACGGAACAACGAGGACCCTCGGTCAAAGCGCACTGATCGTTGGCCCATGGAGACCGCGCATGAACGCAAATTGGCAATCGGAAGCCCAGATCCAAAAACAAAGGCAGTTTCTGATACGCGATTAGCGCGTATCGCAAGGCAAAACTCTCAGTGAAGGAAAGCCTCGAGCGCTCGGTCACAAGGAAAACAGGAAACCATGCGGAAACCGTCAGAAGGCAGGTCCCGCGCCCAAAACCGACAGGATATCACATGCACTTCAAGCAGTAAGCGTGTTTGGCCGAGCTCAAAGCGATGCCACACACCGGGTGACACGCGTCTAGTGGATGAGAGAGAAAACCGCTTACATCGCATGAGTAACGGTCAAGCAACTTACCCGCGCGATATAGACGGAGACCATAGGATCTGGAGGCTCCAGATCAACGGCAGAGAATCAACCCAATGGAAGACCGGATTTGACAGGGAAATAGACTGAGGTACATGAGATTTGGGGTCCGACATGACCGATGAGTTGGCAAAGGAATCAGTTTCGCGGGCAATCTTGGAGCAATGGAAATAACGACCGTTCAAAGAGAACTGACACTCAGTTCGTGAGGAAACAGGTGGCCACCTCTCTGTGAAGCGTTACACAGCGATGATGACGCAGAGCAGGGGAATTCCAGCAGACAGAGGCAGGCAATCCAGAGAGCCGGGAAGCGGAAACGAACAGTCAGGGAGCAGATTGGCTTTAAGCCACAAACAGACAAAGAGCAGAGGGGACAGAAGTAGAGAAAGAAGTGAATTGCAGAGAACAGAGAAGCCAAGCTGACCTGCAAAGCAAAGGCAGCATCGAGCAGACAGAACAGAGAGAGTCCGAGAGTCTATGAACTCCAGAGAAGGCTTGAGAGGCTCAAGCAACTCCTCTGTGTATTCCTGTCGAGTATTGAGTACCAAATTGGACTCATACCACTGAGACCAGTTGAGGTTGAGATTCAGTAAGGGGAGTCTATGTACTCTAGAGACTTGGGGGATCCAAGTACAATCCTACTGATCATTTTCTGTTAAGTGAGACTCAAATTGAGCTCCTTATTGTAAAATCTCTGCTTTAAGACACAATAGAAAGGCCACCACTGAAGGCTGGACTAGGAGATGTAGCCCAGGAGGATTGGGTGAACTCCTCATTAAATTTGTTGTGTTTTTGTATTTGTTCATTGTGTTTCTCTCACTGTTTCAAGTGCCTGTGTATTTCACAATCTTATCAATCCGTTGCTTAAAACAACATAGGCACACCCCAGCACATGGGTCTGTAATACCTTCATTAATTAACTGAGATCATTCACGAGTGATTTTCAGATCAGAAAGGCAATCTATAACTTGAAACAACACTTCTATAAATTAAAACGTCAGCAGCCATTCAACAAAACAAGTGAAACAACACTCTCACAAGCTAAACAGGGAAAAGCGACAGAAGAAATTAAAAAAACAACAAAAGGCGATAAAAGCAAAACTCACCCCAAAAAGCGATGACAATGCTCTGAAGGCCCCTTGATCTCCTAAAGAAGCTAGAGCTTGATCATCTAATGAATAAGTGGCTCTAAAGGCGTCCATTACATAGAGTCGAGCAAAACGGAGTTCATGACGCGTATGCTCAAGATCAAGGACAACGACGACACTTGGCAGAAATTTCTAAAGATGACAATGTGTCACCTTCGGGAAACTAATAATAGATCCCTACTTCTTAGGGATGTTTTTCCTCTTAGCTTCTTGCCTTTCGGGAAAACTGCCATGCACTGCCTGGAAAGGTTACGCAATTCTGGGAAGGACCGAGCAACTCTCGGGTTCATGCACTGAGCAATTTCTGAGCACAGCATGTTCTACGCAATTTCTGGGTAGAGTGGCTCAAGGCTGTCTCTCAGGCTCTGCACAATTTCCCAGCTGAAGACGGGCTGTCAGCTGGCTCTACGCAATTCGGGAGCTGAAGGCTCACTTGCTAGCTTGGACTACTCTACGCAGTTTCCCAGTTGAAGACAAGCTGTCAGTTGGGTCTGCGTAATTCTGGAGCCGAAGCTCACTACTGGGTTGCACTATACAATTTTTGAGAGCAAGGCTCACTGCGAGGCTGCACTATGCAATTCCTGAGAGTAAGGTTCGCTGCCCTCTAGGATTGCACAGGTTACCAAGGCAGTGCAAGAACCAGATGCAACCATGTCACGGTCAGCTTGTACAGCAAAGCAAGTAAGCGACACAAGCTATAAAGTGAAAGATAAATTCAAATAAAAGCACTAGTACCTGGGCAGTGCAAGACAAGCTGCTGAGATTTAAGGAAGGAGGCCCCAAAACAAAGCAAAGTAAAAATTTTGGAGGGTGGTAGAATACCAGGCTCTTAGTGCCTACTTGAGTACATAAAAAGCTTTCTTAATCCTACACACATGGGACTCATTCTCATTTACCTCAAAGCCCCTAAGATTGCTCTATGTACACTTCTTCCTCAAGGATCCCATTAAGAAAAGCTATCTTCACATCCATCCGATGTAGCCTCCATCCCATAAATGAAACCAAGGACATTATAACACTAATAGAAGTGTACCTGGAGACTGAAGTAAATGTCTCCTTGTAGTCCACTCCCTCTTGCTACAAACTTCACTTCGAACTTCTCAATGCTACCATCTATATCATTTTTTATCTTGTAAAGCCATCTAAAACTCACGACTGACTTCCCCTCCAATCTTAGTACTACATTGCAAACATCATTCTTCATGATGGAGTTGTACTACTCCACCATGGCATCCTACCATACTTGTTAGTGTGTTACCTCCTAAAAACTAGAAGACTCGAAATCTAGAGTGTTGTTGATCAATGCCATATAGTCTAGAAACTTCTTCAGAAGTTTGTTATAAAGTGCTCCCATGAGTCTCAACATGCTCCTATGCATCCTTTAATGTCTAATTGAACCATTTAGGTCTCTAAACAAATGTAGAAAAGGTTCATGTCTTCCCCTCTTCACCAAAGGAATGTTCTACTTCCTTCAAAATCACTAATTGCCCTAGCTCAACCTTCAAAGGTACATGCTCCTTAGCCTCCATCATTCAAATAAGCTCATGCAACTTCTTGGTTGTGAAGTCTTCCTCAAACTTTATATCCCAACTCACTATTGTCTTCCTCTACTCTTGAATATAGACCCAGTGAACTTTTGAAGTCTCATTGTCGCCCACATATAAACCTTATATACTGGAGGGCTCCAACTTGGTCCTCGTTGAAGAAAGGGTAACTAGGTTCGGTCTTCATGATGGCATTGTAATTATGATTTTTGTAAACAAGAAAATGAATTTATTATTATGCTTGCTTCATGGGTTTCATGAGCAAGGATTTTTTTATGTATAGATGGCTCCCATTGAGAGCCTTAGGATTTATCTTCAAAGGTCAAAGAGTCAATGTCATGACCCTTCTTGGGCACGTATCAAATGTATTTGAGTCACAAACACTGTCAAATAGCCCTCCAACAACAAGCACAGAGTCCTCTTGTTGAGTCGGCCTCCAAAATAGCTAAAGAATTCATGTCGGCTCAAATAAGGTGACTCATCTATTCAATGGTTCATGTCGGCTTATATACAAGGCTAACCATTATATATATGCGGCTAGGGTCACCACAAAAAGCGCAGGAAAACTCCTCTGAAATCTTGGAGAAGTACAGTAGCTCAGGAATTTCAGACAAGTACAGGAGTTCAAGTTTTTGGATGGGGAAGGATCTCTGTGTTTTTCGGTGATGTCTGAGCCTCCTCACTGTGTCAATGAAGAATTGTCTCGGCATGCTAAAACACAGTCCCAGTCTTAGCATATGGAAGATGAAATACACTCTCGACATACCTCTGTCTCAGCATGAAGTCTCAACATTCCTGTAAAGAGGAGGATCTTAAAGAATCACTCAAGTCTCGGCATACATTTAAAGATACAGCTATATTTTGAGCATAGAAGTAATCATATGACACAATCATAAGCATGATGAAGATCTCGGTATATATATCTTAGTATAAAGATCTCTATGTTATGGTGATAATCTGAATGAAGGGACAACAATGATCTCAATGGAAGAATAGCAATGATCTTTATAAAGGTGCTAAAATGATGCAACTATAATGATCTTTGTGATACAAAAATGATGACCTCAATAAAGCAGTCGTAATGATGATGATCTCAGCAGTGACAAAGAAGACGATTGGTGTCTTGGTCTTGGAGTGGCCTAATAGATCAAGGGTCTTGTGCGGGTTTTCCTCAAAGAGTGAGAGGTTTTGGCCCTAGTAGAAAGCCAACATCTGTGTTCCTGTCTCTTTGTTTTTGGTGGGTATTTGATGAATATAAGAAGACACACTCTAATAATAACAAGTGAAGATTGTGCTAAGAAGAAAAAGTTTAAAATACCTCACAAATAGTTATCATGACTAGAAGAATCTCATTAACTTCATTTGCCCTAGATTCTTCAACATGGTATCAGAGCTAAGGTGTTGAAGTCAAAGGAAGGGCAGCAAAAAGAGACATTCAAGGATCATCTTCAAGAAGGGCATCAAAGCAAGTTGAAGGGCTTTGGCAAAATTGAAGGAGCGGTCTATAACAACAAAGGTTTTTATCTATATAATCAAGGAGACCGTCTACAACAGCAAGAGAGTTTATCTCCATAGTCATCATCAAAAGGTCACCAAGACCCTCATCAAGTTGTCGACAAAGTAAGCTAGCTCAAAGGACCTCAAAAACAAAGATTACATCATCTTGGAGAAGGTTGAAACTCTAGAAGCAGTCCTGATCTACACTACAAAAGAAGGCAAAGCATATTGAAGGCAATAAGGCATGGTCATCTTCAAGAAAGAATCATCTCCTTGCCTTACAAGAAGATGATCCGAAGAAGCAGCAAATCATCCTCACCAAAAGGAGCAACCTTTTTCTATTGAGGAAAGGCTCTCTCATTTGAAAGAAGATCATCCAAAAATAAGCCCTAATACACCTTCTTCAACCATCATCAAAGTGATCAAGTGGAAGAGTTCATCTTCACTTGTCAAGTAAGTATATTTTCATTCTATAATCTAGTTTGTTTAAATGACTTCATGTTTGCAAGGAGATCTATGAATCGGTTGGGTCATCAAGATTCCTTGCATAAGAAAGGAGGATAGATATAGTCCCCGGAAGAGAAGTCATATGAAATCAGTCCCTAGGTCCTCTCATCCCTATGTAGCAGGAGAGGTTACATAAAAGAGAGATATGAAATGCTAGAAGATATACTCTTTGAAATGAAGACCTGATTGAAGGTATCAAAGAATGAAGGAATATCTTCATAAGATCTCTAGATAATGAAATACACTCTCGGCATACCTTTGTCTCAGCGTGAAGTCTCGACATTCCTGTAAAGAGGAGGATCTTAAAGAATCACCCTCAATCTCAGCATACATTTAAAGATACAACTATATTTTGAGCATAGAAGTAATCATATGACACAATCATAAGCATGATGAAGTTCTCGGTATATATATCTTAGTATAAAGATCTCTATGTTATGGTGATAATCTGAATGCAGGGACAACAATGATCTCAATGGAAGAATAGCAATGATCTTTATAAAGGTGCTACAATGATGCAACTATAATGATCTTTGTCATACAATAATGATGACCTCAGTGAAGCAACAGTAATGATGATGATCCCAGCAATGACAAAGAAGAGGATTGGTGTCTTGCTCTTGGAGTGGCCTCATAGGTCAAGGGTCATGGTCTTGGTATTTGTTAATTGGAATCTCTATAAGAAGAATTTTGTGTGGATTTTCCTCTCAAAGAGTGAGAGTTTTGGCCCTGGCAGAAAGCCAACATCTGTGTTCTTGTCTCTTTGTTTTTGGTAGGTATTTGATGAATATACGAAGACAAACTCTAATAATAACAAGTGAAGATTGTGCTAAGAAGAAAAAGTTAAAAATACCTCACAAATAGTTATCATGACTAGAAGAATCTCATTAACTTCATTTGCCCTAAATTCTTCAACATGGTATCAAAGCTAAGGTGTTGAAGTCAAAGGAAGGGCAGCAAAAAGAGACATTCAAGGATCATCTTCAAGAAGGGCTTCAAAGCAAGTTGAAGGGCTTTGTCAAAATTGAAGGATCAGTATACAACAGCAGCCTACAACAACGAAAGGTTTTTGTCTATATAATCAGGGAGACTGTCTACAACAGCAAGAGCTTTTATCTCCATAGTCATCATCAAAAGGTCACCAATACCCTCATCAAGTTGCCTACAAAGTAAGATAGCTCAAAGGACCTCAAAAACGAAGATTACATCATCTTGGAGAAGGTTGAGGCTCTAGAAGCAGTCTTGATCTACACTATGAAAGAAGGCAATAAGGCATGGTCATCTTCAAGAAAGAATCATCTCCTTGCCTTACAAGAAGATCATCTGAAGAAGCAGCAAATCATCCTCACCAAAAGGAGCAACATTTTCTATTCAGGAAAGGCTCTCTCATTTGAAAGAAGATCATCCAAAAATAAGCCCTAATACATCTTCTTCAACCATCATCAAAGTGATCAAGTGGAAGAGTTCATCTTCACTTATCAAGTAAGTATCTTTTCATTCTATAATCAAGTTTGGTTAAATGACTTCATGTTTGCAAGGAGATCTATGAATCGATTGGGTCATCAAGATTCCTTGCATAAGAAAGGAGGTCAGATATAGTCCCCGGAAGAGAAGTCATATGAAATCAGTCCTAGGTCCTCTCATCCCTATGTAGCAGGAGACGTGACATTAAAGAGAGATATGAAATGCTAGAAGATATACTCTCTGAAATGCAGACCTAATTGAAGGTATCAAAGAATGAAGGAATATCTTCATAAGATCTCTATTGGGAAATGAAGATAATCATCATTGTTCTAACTGATAGGCAAGGTAACAAATGTCTGTGAACAAAGAAGGTTACCTCATTCAACAATTTGTGGTCTCTATGCTAGATAGAGAAAGACAAGTTGATGGCAAAAGTATTGAAGTTAAAAGGACTAAAACATGTGCAAAAAGTAAAGGGAAGTTTAGTCCTCAAACAAGACAAAATAGTATAAGATTATGGAAAGATTATGGAAGCTCATATCACCGGATAGATGGAGGAAGTCGAAGAAAAGGGCCAACGAAAGAGGGAGTAACAGATCTCTACTATGATTGAAATGGTATCCCTCACAGAAGGGTCCTACCATAAGCTTTTGTTATAGATATGACCATGATAATAAGATGCATCGTGGCATCATGAAAGCATTAGAATCAAGAGCTCGTGACATCACCATGGGAATAATGAAGGACAAAATCCATGGCAGTCAAACATGAAGGATATAGCTCTTGGGAACCTCATGAAGGAAAGGAGCAAGTCATCCAGGACAAGGCTCGTCATAGATCAAGTCAAATAGGGAAACATCTGCCAGATGAGGATATGCAAGATCCTCAAGATTTTGTGATGGAATCCTCATCGGAGGGTTTACTAATCTAGAGAGGAAGCAAGTGTTTCATCAGGAACTCCAACTTATGGAATTCATGGGATGATGGTATGATGACATGAAGCAGACTAGCGGATTGAAGACCTTTTCAATCAAGGAAGTTGGAAGAAGCCTAGATGACCTAAAGGTAAAATTAGGTATGTATGCTTGTCTTTAATATTATAATGCCATGTCATATGA
The DNA here is from genome assembly GCA_031772625.1 of Pinus tabuliformis. NCBI lineage: Eukaryota > Viridiplantae > Streptophyta > Pinopsida > Pinales > Pinaceae > Pinus > Pinus tabuliformis. The sequence goes on along the minus strand of CM062817.1, from coordinate 926,590,194 downwards.
TTGCAGGTAACATGGATCGTTACTTCTACCTCGAGAAGCATGATCAAGGGAAAAGGATCTCCTCCTCTGAAAGGATGCAGGAAGGCATAAGTCACACTAGATGAAATCAACATAATATGTCCTCATATGAAGTATGAGGTGGTTGACTACAATTAAGAAACTCTGATTGAAAGCTCCTGGGAATGGAATGTGTGAGGAAGGAAGAGATCGTGAGATATGCAACCGTGATGAAGACAATCAACATCCAAAGGACCAAGAAGATTTGACTAGGAAATCTCCCAAAAAGATATGAAGACTCTGATGGAAGTCTGAAAAAAATGGAGACCCTTGACAATGGATATCTTTAGGAGATGTGTCAACATGTATGAAGGATGTTGATACCTACAGGAAGATGTCATGATGAAGAGCCATCTCGAAAGGTACTATTTGATTTAATGTTATGTTTTGATTTCTTGAATAATATCTAGATGAGTTCATGCAGGGCTACTAGAACAAGAATTGTAAGTGCAAGTACAACTAGCATTCATGTGGTGGATGGAAATTCCTGAAAGAAGCATGATGAGAAAGAAGTAGCCATATGAAGAAGGTTCCAGATATATACCAAGAAGGCCACTTTCCATGAAGAAAAGAATGACATGACGAACCAAGAAGGAAAGTGATCAATGGCCTATGCCCTACAAGGAAGAAGCTCGACTAAATTTCATGACATCAAGGAAAGAAAGTGATCAAGCAGTTGAAGGACCCACAAAGAAGTTGCTGATGAAAAAGGAGAGTCCCTAGTTAAGAGGGAGCTCTGACAGGTCCCTGATCAAGAGGGAGCTTGGATTGGGTCACCCCTAATTAAAAAGGAGTGACAGTTGTGTTTTTCTATTTCATGTGTCATGCACTAGACCAGGACTAATAGTCATAAGTCTTAGTGAAGGCCATGAAGAGAAATGTAGACACATGATGGATATATCCTCCCTAATTAAGAGGGAGAGATAGACACAACATTCTTGTCTTCACTTGGGAAGAAAGAATGGAGGATTGGGTAATCATCTGGCATTTGATGCTCTTTGAGGATGTGTAGGTCATTAAAGATAAGAGTAGGCAAGAGGACCGATATTCTTAGGGTTGGAAACCCAAGATAAGAATAGTCCTAGAAGGTCATACTCAATGAACACCCGGGTGGGTATGTACTTTGAGAGACAATGATGAAGGTGTCTATAGTCATTAGTCTCGCCAGCAATGTAGCTCATGATCTCGTGGAGAGATGGAGTTGTTAGTCACAATGTTGGTTGATATGATGCTATACAGATGGGATTATCAATTTGATTCTTCTTATGAGAAATTATTCAGATTGAGAATGACCAAATACCATTATGAATACCTCCCTAGTTAAGAGGGAGTGTTGAAGAAAGTGTAACTAAGTTCGATCTTCATGATGACATTGTAATTATGATTTTTGTAAACAAGAAAATGAATTTATTATTATGCTTGCTTCATGGGTTTCATGAGCAAGATTTTATTTACGTATAGATGGCTCCCATTGAGAGCCTTAGGATTTATCTTTAAAGGTCAAAGAGTCAATGTCATGAAGAACCCTTCTTGGGCATGTATCAAATGTATTTGAGTCACAAACACTATCAAATTGCCCTCCAATGTCAAGCACACAGTCCTCTTCTTGTGTCAACTTCCAAAATAGCTAAAGAAGTCATGTCAGCTCAAATAAGTTGACACATCTATTCATTGGTTCATGTCGGCTTATATACAAGGCTAACCACTATATATATATATATATATATATATATATATATATATATATATATGCAGCTAAGGTCACCACAGAAAGTGCAGGAAAACTCAAATTCCTCTGAAATCTCGGAGAAGTACAGTAGCTCAAGAATTTCGGACAAGTACAGGAGTTAAGGTTTTCGGATGGGGAAGGATCTTTGTGTTTTTCGGTGATGTCTCGGCCTCCTCACAGTCTCAATGAAGCATTGTCTCAGCATGCTAAAACACAGTCCCAGTCTTAGCATATGGATGACGAAATACACTCCCAGGATACCTCTGTCTCAACATACAGTGTCGACATTCCTGTAAAGAGGGAGATCTTAAAGAATCACTCTCAATCTCAGCATACATTTAAAGATATAGTCATATTTTGAGCATAGAAGTAATCATAAGACAGGTGATACATTTATTCATTGGTTCATGTCAGCTTATATACGAGGCTAACCACTAATATATATATGTAGCTAGGGTCACTACAAAAAGCGCAAGAAAACATCGATTCCTCTTAAATATCGAAGAAGTACAGGTGTTCAGGTTTTGGATGGGGAAGGATCTCTGTGTTTTTCGGTGATGTCTCGACCTCCTCACAGTCTCAATGAATCACTGTCTCGACATGCTAAAACACAGTCCCAGTCTTAGAATATGGATGATGAAATACACTCTCGGCATACCTCTGTCTCAGCATACAGTCTCAACACTCCTATAAAGAGGAGGATCTTAAAGAATCACTCTCAGTCTCGGCATATATTTAAAGATATAGCTATATTTTGAGCATAGAAGTAATCATAAGACACAATCATAAGCATGATGAAGATCTCGTTATATATATCTTAGTATAAAAATCTGTATGTTATGGTGATAAATCTGAATGAAGGGACAACAATGCTCTCAGTGGAAGAATAGCAATGATCTCTATAAAGGTGTTGCAATGATGCAACTATAATGACCTTTGTGATAAAATAATGATGAGCTCAGTAAAGCAGCAGTAATGATGATGATCTTAGCAGTGATAAAGAAGAGCATTGGTGTCTTGGTCTTGGAGTGGCCTAATAGGTCAAGGGTCGTGGTCTTGGTATTCATCAATTGGAATCTCTATAAAAGGAATTTTGTGCAGGTTTTCCTCTCAAAGAGCGAGAGGTTTTGGCCCTTGCAAAAAGCCAACATTTGTGTTCTTGTCTCTTTGTTTTTGGTGGCTATTTGATGAACATTGAATATAAGAAGACACACTCTAATAATAAAAAGTGAAGATTGTGCTAAGAAGAAAAAGTTAAAAATACCTCACAAATAGTTATCATGACTAGAAGAATCTCATTAACTTCATTTGCCCTAGATTCTTCAACACTCTTCTCTATCATACATGGACATAAGATGTGGAAATGAATGCCTCCTCTAGTGTCTTGTCCTCCAAGATGTTGTGAGGATATTGATTCCAGATGTAGATTGTTGTGTTGCATGTCTTTGACCAAAGAAACATCGACAGGTCCTAGTCATGTCTTATGGCCTTAGCAACCCCTATGATAGATCGATTCTTTCGCTCAACAACACCATTATGTTTTAGGTTGTACGAAACTACCAACTCCCTCTTGATTTCTACCTCCTTGTAAAACCCCTCAAACTCCTTTGAGGTATACTCTCCCCATTGTCCGATCTCAAGACATTGATCTTCTTCTTTGTCTAGTTCACAACTAAAGCTTTGAACTTTTGAAACCTACTAAAGACCTTCTTCGTCTTTAAGAAGTAGATCTGAGTCTTATGAGAAAAATCATCAATAAAGAAACATAATATGTGCTACCTGTTATTAACGTTACCAATATCGGCCCACAAACATCTAAGTGTACTAGGTCTAGAATCCCCTTAGATCTATACTTGCTACTTGGGAAAGCAACCTTGGCATGCTTACCAAGCATGGAACCTTTGCATACACCATGCTACTCATTACTAAACTCGAAAAACCCATGGCTATCTCCCACAGAATAGGAAATGCCCTGTGATGCATGTACCCCATCCTCTTGTGCCACAACTGACATAAGTTGTCATTGGTATGCACCAAAGCTTGAATAGATTCACCTTGCAACCTGTACAAATTACCTTCTCTAACCCATGTTACCTAAGTTGTATTTAGGCTAGAATCTTTTGGCTTAATGAAGACTTGCTAGTTCTTGAACTCCGCCACTACAAAGCCCTTATACTCTATAACAAACAAGACCTCATGTGAATATAAAGTAGTTACTTGACTCGAGCTAGAAGGGAATAGTGCCAACTCCTACTTTTGGGTACTCGGTATCATCACTAAGCTCAACGTATACTCTCAACCCCTACTTCAAACTAGAAAACCACTGTCAGGATGATGTCATATGTCAAAATGGCCCACTAGCCACATACCATGCATCTCTCAAAATCACATTGGTAGAATGGCAAATATCATCGAAAAATCTTTTTCGAACTTGGAATCAAATTTGTTCATCTGAGTTTCTACAAAGACTGCTAACTGCTTTTGTTGTTGCTTCCCTTTACCCTTCTTCTCTAAACATTGTGATCCATAATGACCATGTCTATGATAAATGATGCACTTGATTTTACTCAAGTTCTTCCCTGATTGTGAGGTTTACTCCTCACTCTTTCCCTTACCCTTGTTGGGTCCTTTATCTCTACTCTTATTTGATTGACTGACAAGAGATAGGTTCTCATCACCACCCTACTTACTAGTGTTTGACTTCATCCAAATCTCATTCAAGATACAATCATCCAAAGACTCTCAAAGTCGAGAAGGTTTTCCCAAGTGTGAATATCTTTAACACATGGTTCCCATGAAGCTAGGAAAGCATCCACTACCATGTTCACTAGTTCTGCATCTAGAACTTTCTTCCCAACTACTGCAACTTGATCAAGAATCTGTGATCTTCATAAAGTAACTAACTAGTGACTATGTTCGTTACAATCTTCTCTATGGATCTGAGTTTGTTCCACAATATCATCTTCCCATTTATGTTCTAACTCTGGAAAAGAGACAAACCATGGCATTGAACATCTCCTTTGTCATATTCTTCTCAGATATATTATTATCCAATTTTAAGGTCACAGCCAAGCCAGAGACCAAATTGGTGTATGAGATCCCCTTGTTTGTGGGACAAGGGACCTGCCTCTGCGCAGCGATTTGACTGCTAAGTCTACGAAGCATACATACTCTACCCCCTCTAGTTTTGAACATGTGACCTCTTAGGAGGAAACGCATGATCTTAACCATTAGGCCCACTCAAGTTGTATCAAATGGTCCTTTATGGCATTCAAGATCGTTTGTTTGGCCTTCACTTCCTTTTTGTTGTGAGTTGCCAAGCCCTGTGGATCTTTAAGCGAAATTCACAATGTCCTTAACAATATCCCAGATATCACTCTTTAAGTAAGAGTGTAACTCTCACTTTCCATGATTTGGAGTTTGAGGCACTATCCAAACTATCCTCAAACTAGAAGCTCTTTATTGCCATCTCTAAGATATAATAAAAACCCTCAAATCAATAACAAAAAATAAGCTTTGAAATTCTCTTATTGTTGGCCCTTCTTCCCTGTAATAGATTTACTGAAACAAATCCTTGAGAATCTCAATCAAATATCAAGATCTATTACCATGTTACAATTTCACACTCTAGGTGGCTAAGGCCATATGATCTTAACCAAACAAGTTAATACTTGAATACAATTAATGCTGAAATAAATTTCCAACCATAGCATCAATCACACAAAAGCTAGAAATTCAATGGAAGCATAAATATTAATTTCACACATACATACATAATTACTCCTTCAAATCAGCTTTTCTTTCCTTTCAAAAAAACTAACAAAGTAACTTCCACACGTTGCCCTGAAAAACAAGCATGGGTACCAAAAAAACACCTTCAATTGCGCTTACACAACCTATTTGAGAGGTACAGCTGTTGAAAAATCAACGACAACAATTCTATGTAGTACAAAGCTACTATATGAATTGTATGAATGTTGTATAACATTGCAATACAGATCCATATGATATTGTCTTTCAAACTGCATGAAGTCCAAAAATGCCTCTCTCTCTCACACACACACACCACTGCTCACATGTGTGTACAAGCCTCTCTACCTTGCCTGTCTATAATTTTAGCAAAGAATATATTTTTATGATTATTCCTAGTTTGAATACAATTGTAGATGTTGATGTTTTTGCAACATTGGGCAGAGATTCTCCCATGGGGTCCTGCTGATTTGACTAGGGGAGAATGATACATTCACCCATGGGGCCATGTTGATTTGGCTAGGGAATGGCCCACGGTACTCACATTACTTGCTCCAGGATAAATTAATCTATTTTTTATAGAGCGAGTTTGATTTGTTTATCTAATGGGGTTTTTACCCACTAGTGGAATAAACAATTTTCATCTAATGTTGAGTTGTAATGTAGGCTCCATAAGTGAAGGGGTTTCTTGTGATGATGTGCATCTTTATGAGTCTTCATTCAACATTAGAGCTCTATATAAATAGAAATGCATGTACTATAGAAATGCATGTGATAAGTTCCACAAGCGTACTTGGGATAAGGAGCTAGGGAGAAAGAAAAGGTACTATATTGAAGTGTTTAATCCCACTCATAATCATCAACAAATAGCATACAGAGGCCATTATTTCTTGAGAGCCAAAATTCTTATTGCTCAGTTAAGGACTAATTCTCATCAACTCCATTGTGAAATAAGGCGTTGGAAAAGTCCAAAAAAAGTGTGGTGGGAGGAAAGAGTATGTATTTTTTGTTCTTCTGGAAAAGTGGAAACAGAAAAGCATTTCATTTTGGAACGTGAGGCCTTCAAAGAGAACTGGGAAAGTTATGCAAATATTCTGGCAGCTAGCTCTTGGGATAATCTATTTAGCGAGGGGTATGTCGAGAAGCTTGGAGCGTTTATTGTGAGGCTTCACAAGAAAACGACTGAATACAACAACTAGATGGAGAAGCAATTAGTCCCATAGGCTATCTTTAGCCTCATGGACATCAAAATAATTTATTTCTTTCTTCTTCTTCTGTGAAGAGACAAATTATCAACGTATCAAGCTCAGTTGATCTTTTCTAGTGGAGGAGAAATACGACTAAGGAGAAATTTATTCACTGGAGATCATCTTATCATTTTACTTTTGCTCTAGGAGGTTGCATGCGTGAGAAGTTGACCGAGTTTGACCAACACTTTGACCAAGCTGCACATGCGAGATTGATTGCAGTTTCGATTGAGTTTGACCACAGGGTTGGTCAAGTTTGACCGCAGCTTGACAGTAGTTCCACGTGTGAGTTTGACCATAGACTTTGACCACAATCTGCACGTGCAAGTTTGACTACAAGATCGAGTTTGACCATGGGGCTGATTTTGACCATAGGATGTTGCCCAACATTGACTTTTTTATTTTTGACTAGTTTGACCAGCATTGACCAATAGTTGTTTAACCAGGTTTGACTGCTGATTTGACATGTAAAGTTGGCTTAAATTTTTAGACAAATTTCTTATTTGTAAACATTGTTCAAAAGACAATTTCTCCTCAAGAGAACAATCAGGCGGGTAGTAGGGTAGTAAGGAGGTAAAAGGCAAGCGTACATCGGAGTGAAGTCCCAAAGTTGCCTCGGGGTATCACAGGGGAACGCTAAGTCATTCACCCTGTACATAGTGCACAATTAGGGGAGGGTGAGTCGGCCGATGGTCGTGTGTTGCTCCAGTAAGTACCCCAAGCCCCCCAGAGCTCCCAGAGCTCAATGCATGCAACATGCAGGACCCTTATAAGAATGTCTCTCAATGACTCCAAACCGTTCAGGAAAGTCACAGATTTTACCTTTCCCCGGGGCTTTGACAAAATTTCTGTGACCTGTACATCAGTCTCAATGCGATGGAGCCTCCTCGCTGATCGACGTACCATATCCCAGATAAGGTAGTATCTGATGTCTATCTGTTGGAGCAATCATCAAATACGAGATTCCTCAACAACTGAATCCCCCCTGGTTGTCACAGAGGGTCACGGAGGTATTCATCATGTGTACAAACAGCTCACTAAAGAGCTTCCACAACCAGGTAGCTTCATACGAGATCATACTCGTGGCTATGTATTCGGTCTTGGCGGTGCTTTTAGCAACCAACTTCTGCTTCTTGCTCATCCATGATATTGAAGAAGAACCCAAAAAGAACCAGCACTGATAAGTGCTCTAGTGATCCTCCACACTGCCTACCCAATCAGCATTTGAATAATCATGCAGCTTCATATTTCCAACAGTGTATCTCAATCCATGAGAGATTGTGCCCCGAAGATATCTCAGAAGATTCTTGGCACCAATCTAGTGAGACTCAACCAAATATGAGCTCAACATGCTAACTACAAAACATATATTCGGACGGAAGTTCACCAAGAACATCAATGCAAATGAGTTTATGAAAACTCAAAGGCATTTCCCAAATCTGGTCCGGCATCACCACCATATAACTTCTGAAAGTTAAGATCCTTGAGGTAGTCACGGGCTTGCAATTTACCATTCCACATCCGGAATCCAACTCCCTCTTACTTCTACAAGTGAGAGGGTCTGTACCTGTCAAAAATAAGTCGTTCTCAGAAGGTGCCAGTATGAGAGGTCTATCATCCACAACCTTCAAACAATGGTTTGGATCGGCTTCACTCTTAGTGAATCTCAGCTTCATCTGACAGCTATCAATCCTCTCATATCAAACCCGAGGTGATTTGCTTCGGGCCATAGAGGGCTTTCTTCCACCTGCACACATGAGATTCCCGATCATGAATCTCAAACCTCCTTGGGTTTTTCCAAACCTATGGACCAGCTACATGAGGGGAATGGTCCCCTTGTAAGATTTTCCTTCGGTACATCTCAGACATGTACCTTCATGCTCCTTTTGAATTCAGGCATCCCTGTCATCATCTATCTCACAAACCTCCGGTGCTATGTGTCAACTAACATTGTCCCCAATGGACTTCCTGCAACTTGATACAAATTGCCAACCCTGAACTCAAAGATAAAAGCATCTTTGAAAATTCTATTTCCAAACACGTACCTTTCCATCGATGAATGCCACCCTGTAACCTTTGACTTCCAATGCTGAAATGGACACCAGTTTCTTCTTGCGATCAGGTACATAAAAGAGATTCTGTAAATGAATCAAGTTACCCTCATTCAATTGAGGGGTAACATTCCCTACAACCTTTCCGAGATAGGTGGCATCGGCTCCAAGTATAATCCCACGATTGTTTCTACCAAATTAGAGAGAGAACCCTTCTATCCGATGGAGTGCCTTGAATCACTACAATCAATAAGCCAGATTCCCAAAGAATTTGAAGGAGAGGGCCAATACAAGATAACGCTTCTTTATCTTATCATAAACAACATTTGATTCTTCATACCTAGGGTTCCTTGCTTTCTCTGAAGAGTCGGTTGTTTCCTTGATGACCTGCATTACCTGTCATTCCTCTGATCATTGAGGATGTCCCTGGAATGATTGTTACCGTCATCAAGTGATGTGTCCCTGCCATTCGGACACTCCTTCGCATAATGGCTAAACAAGTCATCTGCCTTTCCTTCCAACCTTAGATCTGGACTTCCCAATGAAGTGATCTTTAGGTAGGCCATCATAAGCTTCCGCTGCGCCATTCTAATAATGTTCTATGCTTCGATTTCACCCTAGGTGAATTTGAAGAGGGATGAGGAATCAATTGATCCTTTTGTCTTTTCCCAACTATCTTCGGTGATTGCTCTTTCACTCTTGCTTGGGCATTGTCTTCACCTCAGCTCTAATACCATGTTAATGTTCTATGTTACAGCATTTTATTTCAATTTTCACAGTTAGCTCAATATCTTTTCTAGATTAGCAATCACATCAGCATTAAAGTAAATTGCAGATGGAACATAAACATAAATCGTAGAAGACAAGCCAAAACAAGAAGACACAAGATGTAGCGCTAGCCAGGGACAAACCCCAATGTGGGGAAACCCTTGATCAATTCTTCTTATATGTTCTTCAATAGTTCAACAGAGAGAGAGAGAGAGATAGTACCTTTACAACAAAAGTCAACACTTTGACTTATCTAGATAGATAATCTCTAAGAAGATGATACGTGAGATCAGTTGAAGACATGCTGCTTCAACTGATTCTCCAAGGTGACTCCTTCACCTATCATCGTGTTGCATCTCGTCATCATGCAACACCTCGCCGTGTTGCACCATGCTGCAACCATCATCACAATGCCGAACCTCATGACTATGCTGTACACATCATACTGCTGCACCTTATGCTGCCACTGTTGTCCTATGTACCATACTGTTGTCACACTATTAGTGACATTGCCATTCCATGTTTGCCATACTGCTGTCCCATTTACTTGCTGCACCATGTACTAGCTGTCCCAATTAGACATACTGTACCTTGCTGCCATGTACCATGTACTAGCTGTCCCAATTTAGACATGCTGTACCTTGCTGCCATGTACCATGTACTAGCTGTCCCAATTTAGACATGCTGCTACCTATCACATCATTATGATGCTACTTGTTGTGCACTGTGCTGTATCATTATTGTGTTGCATATACCAGCCTTAGCTGCTTGCTATGGCTTGCAACCTAGCAAAGCAGCTAGGCTATAGTTCAGGCTCAAACATACAGCTTCTCCCTCAATATAGAGACAGTTGTTACCATACATAAACAACAGTCTTTAGTGGCTGCTAGATTTTCATTGCAGTGACTTAGGGCAGAATACAAGTAGCATATTAGCATATGCATCCGTCTAGACTACGACCATAGTGTTAAGGACAGCATTAGTTCCTATCATTAGGCCAGCGTATATATCTTACTACAGCGAATTAATGACAACGTATCTATGGTATAGAAGACAGCGGTTAGGGCTCATTTGAGGCTTCCTTTAACAGCGTATGGAAGTATCCTTGCTGCATTGAGGACCCCTCTTCAAGGATAGAGAGAGGGTCTCTATTTATGGTGACAAGTCCTGCAGCTAAGGCATGAAGCCCTGCGGCTAGGGCAGAATAGGACTGCGTATTAGGGCAACATTTATAGGCTCCTTTGGGCAGCGCAGTGTTACTTGGGAGCGAGAGCAACATTTTCAAAAGCTCTCGATTTGGGAGTGAACCCCAGAGCAATTTTTATATAATATATATATATTTTTTATATTTTTTATATTTTGATACATATATGTCAACAAAAACATGTAGAATGATGAATTAGATATAAAAAACATTTATTAACAAACAAACAAACATTGAACCATATAACATCAATCATCTAGAAGTTATAATCTTCATCAACCACGTCCACAAGTTAGTAACATACAACATATTGAGTCTCGTGAATCATGATTCATCAATGTTAAAGTTTCAACTTCAAGCTTTCAAAATTGAAAATTCTATATATAACATTTATCATCATTGATCACCAAAGTTGTACTTGTAAGCTAAGTTTAACCATTACAAGAAATAATATCTAGCATGAAATGAAATGTTATAAAATGAATTATGAAATGAAATGAAACAACTTTCACGAAGCATCATATTCATAATTTAGAATCATTACCAATGAGTTATAATTGCCAACTTCAAACTTCAAACTTAAATTGTCACAGTCATATATTGTTTACAAAAAATATCATTATGATATGAAAGAGTCAAGACTCAACAGTTATGAAAACTAATAGAAACTAGAAAAGACAAGTAAACTGTAAATCTATTATCTACTACTTCATGTGGCCCTTGCCACGAGAAGTGTCTGATGTATGAGCAGGTCGTGGTGGTCTTCTAGGAGTCTCCTCCCGCACAGACCGACGACCAAAACCAGAAGGCACATGCCCTCCACGTGAGGGTGTAGATGGAGGTGGCAACAGCAAAGGAACAAGACTCGGAACTCGAGCACTGCTACTGGATGGTGGAGGTGGCATGGTTATTGCTTCATCTTCCTCTCTCATAAGTTTTGCTTCCAGTTCTTCAAGATGTATAGTGCCATCCTCCAAATTATCATCCTCTGGGTGGTTGTCCCAAATTTTATATGTTGGATCCTCATAAGCCCGATCACAGTAATGACTCAACAACCTCAAGTTGTAGTGCACATAAACCAAGCTTTTTGCCCGATTTCATTGAGTCCGTTTCTTTTCACATTATGTATGAAGTTGTAGGTGCTCCAACACCTCTCTGCAGAAGAAGTATTTACAACCTGTGAGAGAGCTTTTTTTGCAATTTTGGCAAAATTCCCTGGCCGCCATATGATTCCCACCATTTGAGAGCATCAAATCTGTCTCTATCTTCCATTGCATGGAAGGTACCAAACAAACCAGTGTAACTGAAGTATCTGTCGAATTCAAGACGCACACTAGCACATTCCTCCCTGTCAAGTATCAATTTTTCTAATGCTTGCAAATATCCTGTAGATACCTCTTCATCCATATGGGGTTTGACCCTAACCCCACCCCCTGGTGCAGGTTGGTCCAACAAAGATGTAGAGTAGTATTTTGGCGTAAGGATATACGCCAAGCAATGTAGTGGAACATTAAGTTTATCCCACCGTATACACACACAATCGTGAATCAGTTTATACAAGTTGGGATCATTCTTATGAACAATATCTTTTATTTGCCCCAACATGGTATCCATCTACTCATACACCTCGCCAATCACTGGTTTATCTGTATCTACAAACCGAATCATGTGATAAACGAGCTTGGTGAAATCCAATACTTGCCTCACATGTGCCCAAAACATACCATCAAAAGCAGCCTCCTCCACCTGTTCAAAACCTTGCCTGTCAGCTGCATTTGTAGCCTTTTCCTTTAATACCTGTCAGTGTGGACTTGATACCATGCTAGCCAATGACTCTCTTACCTTCAAAAGGCGCCTGAAGGTGAGGTGAGTTAATAGCTACCAAATCTAGTCCTCGCAATCTTCAATAACTCCAATCTTGAGTGACTGCGGAAAAGGCCATGGGTATTGCTATGATTTGTAATAAATTTTATCATTTCTTTGCCTCTCTTGTACAAATCACCAATCCATTTGTATTGTTCGTTTTTGTTCTTAACAATATCATGCCTCAAAAGGTTCATTGTGTGAACCAAACACCCAAACCAAAACATGTTGGGGTATTTATCCTCAATAATTGCTCCCACTACCTTACAATTAGGAGCATTATCAGTGATGACTTGGATGACATTGTATGGCCCAATATGCTCAATTGTTTCAAGTAATGATTCTACAATGTTGATGTTAGTCTTGAACTTGTCTAAGTAATCATATGCTAAAAGAAAGATGGCACCACTAACAAACACAACAAGAACATTTATCAACGGCTTGCCTTTTACATTTGTCCATCCATTAGATACAATGGACACCCCATGGTCAGTCCAAGAACTTGTCATTCTATTCAAAGAATGTGATATTTTTGCTTTTTCATGATCAAGTCCAACGGTTCTTGCCTTGTCATACCCAGGGCTCTTGTATCCTTTAGGGGCATCATTTATGGTAGAAACCATTTCATGCCAATAAGGTGAGCGAAGAACATTGAATGGTATCCCACATGCATAGAGAAACCTGTAAACTTTTGAATCCACATCATTGCTACACCCTTCATCAAGGAAATCGAATATGTTTCTACGCTTTAAACTTGGTGACCCTGTGCCTCCATATCCACTGCCTTAGGAGGATGCTGAAGGAGTTCTTTGTGCATGTGATTGTGAGCTTGGTTCAAAGAAACCCTTTGATTTTTTAGGTATTGGACTTCCTCCTCTTCCCTTGTGTATTTGGCTCTATCTGTTGCTGACACACCTGTACAAGTTTTGATTCCTATTTGTTTATCTCCATCCCACGGCCTTTTCCCGCAGAGGTGCTTTCTGGCACGGGTGTATGAACCTGTGTAATTATTGTTGCAATGGGGAAATGAAATTTAGTGGTTCCACCCCCTTTCCCTGCTTCAGGCCTATTAACATATTTCTACAATGGGGTTTGGTCTTGTTTAGTTTTTTGAGTTGACTCATGTTCACTCTCCTCCAGCTCCTCCTCATCGAGGTTTTTATCAAATCCACTATGACCCCCTTCTTCATCCCCTTCTTCATTTTCAACCCTCCTTTTTCTACTCTCCAACACCATAAATAACCAAAAAAAACCAAGAAGAAGAAAATGCCAAGAAATATAACCATGATGTTTGAAATTTGAAGTTTTGAATCTGCAAAATTTAAAAAATGGAATGGGAATGGGAATGGGAATGGGAAATAGAGAAAAATTTATTTATTTATTTAGGAATGAACATTAAAAAAAAATTGTTAGACACTATTGTAGAGCCTACCTCTTTGGCCTCCAATCTCCCCTTGCTCCTTGCTTTCTCTTGCTCTCTCACTCTCTTGCTCCTTGCTCTTTGCTGTCTCTTGCTCTCTCCCTCTCTTGCTCCTTGCTCTTTGCTCTCTCCTTGCTCCTCACTATCTTGCTCTCACTCTCAAACAATGACGAAATGAATGAGGGAGGGTCTATTTATATTATTTCCCTCCCTCCAACCCTCCCTCCCTCACTTTATTTTCACACAAATCATCTTTTTCGGCGAAATTTAATTTTTTTCCGCACATTTTTTCCGAGCGTCACTCACCGCCGCTGGGAGCGATTTTTGTAACCCGAGAGCGATCGCTCCCCGACCGCTCCCGGGTTGTAAAAATCGCTCTTGGAGTGACGGGAGCGATGCTCCCTCTGTCGATTTGAAAAAAAACCATGGAGCGCAAATTTTTTTTAGAGAGCGCAATCCCAACCCGCTCCTGAGTCGCTCCCGCCCAGAGCGCAAATTAGGAGCGGGATCGAGAGGGGGGGCACTCCCCCGCAACACTAGGACAGCGTATGAGGGCAAGTTAGGGCAACGAATAGGAGCCTCCTTATTGTTGTTAAGATATCCCTTTTGCTACGTCTAAGGGTTGTCTCAAACCCTTCCAGAACAACGTATAGATTAGGGAATGATAGGACTGTGTTTGGGTCTGCTGTTAGGCCTCCTTCACCGTGCTAAATCTCCCTTTCCTCCTACGTCTAGGGCTTCTTCATTAGGGCAGCGTAGTGCCTAGGGTACTCCCTCTAGATAGTATAGAACCTTTCTCCATTAGGGCAGCGTTATCCCTTAGGATCTCTCCTCTCACCAAAACCCAAAGACAAGTAGAGAGGAAGAGATCCCAAGTGAGTGTGTCCAAATGACTTTCAAGGCGCCTCTATTTATACTAAAACATTGAGCATTTGTGGGGTTTATTTGGTTGTTGGCCGACCTTGACAAATTGTCCCATAACACAAATAAATTCATATCTCCATGAATACTTATCGGAATTGGATGATCTTTAGATCAATCCTACACTCTCGATGAGAGGGATCCAAGAAAAATATCAATTGCCATTAATAAGATGACCCACATGGAGTTTGGCCCTAGTTGCCAATTTTAACAAAATAACTTCTTCAAAAATATCACAAACTGTGTCTCACATGTCTGCAATGAACATATGCAAAAGTTCCTATCCAAACTATAATTCTCAACAAGCAAGCCGCTCTTCTTCCATAACTTCAAAACCTAATTTTTCCTCCTCACGGTACACTGGGATCAAACAATGAGCAAACAGCCTTGCCAAAAAATGCCCTCTTTTTTCAAAAGTCGAATTGCAACAAAGGTACTTTAGCCCTTTCTTGTTAACATTGAACATAATTTAACTCCCTTTTACAGTTGTGCAAAAAGTGTCTTTTCACTTTATTATAGCTCCTATTAAATCTCATTGCATATTTGATGCAACTATGATCGCCCTTGCTTCTCAACTTGAAAAATAATATTTTAGAATTTAGGAAAGAAGTAGGAAGTTTAGTTATCGTGTTTGCTGGAGCAAATATCATGACCCAAAAAAAATTTTGATTAAGTTCAATGAATAAATTGGCTTAAATTAAAACTAATTTATAAAATTCCAATAAGATTTGTGCCTGCTTTAAAGTGAAAAAAATAATTTTAAAATTTTAAAATATACAACATAATGTTATAATTATAAATCATATTATTATACTTTCTAAATATATATTTTTTTAATTTTAATTTTAATTTTAATTAGGTATTAATTTAAATTTAAATTCGGTATTTTCTCAAACTAAATGGAAAATATTATCATATTTTTTCCCATTAGCGATTTTTCTCAAATTCCATTACCACCTAGCTCAAACAAAAAAACAAATTAGGTGACATACTTTATTCTAATCAGTTGAACCTTCTCCCCGTGTTAGGTATCCTAACCATATCCCATGGGGGTAGAGGGTCATCTCAACATCCACTTTGGTAAAGGATGTCCCTAAGACCTTTTGGATAGGGGATGAATCGAGGACATCCTCGAACAATCACCTAGGTTTCAAGGGCAACAAGGTGCATCCCCAAACCATGTCATGCTTTAAAGGATGGAAATTGTCAACCTATCTCCCTTTCCTTGCTTGTTATAAACAATAAATAATTAAAAAATAAAAACTTAAAACATAATGTTATTATCATAAAACATATTTTTGTCTTTAATTTATGCCATAATTTTTACATATAATTTTTAAATTTCTATTTGAATTAAGTGTTTTCTCAAACTAAATGGCAAATATTATCACATCTTTTTGCATTGGCGATTTTTTCCCAAATTCCATTATCATCTAAGCTCAAACACAAACATAAATTAGGTGACTTACTTAGAGGAAAGGGGAAAATCTATTTTTGACATATTTTAATTAATGCACCCTCACTTCTCCCCATATAGGGGATGCCTAGGAATCTCTCATTGGGGCGGAGGGTCATCTCAACATCCACTTTGATAAGGGATGTCCCTAAGACATCCCTTTCGGATAGGAAATAGCTCAAGGACATTCTCCAACCATTGCCTAGAATTCAAGGCTACAAGGGAGATCCCCAACCCATGCCCTACATTTCAAGGATGACAAGGGACATTGTCCACCCATCTCCCCTTCCCCAAGAAAAAGCGAGGTACAAGGAGCACCTACAACCACTATGTACACCTCCCCTAGAATATATGCTAAAGCTTATAATTGTTCTCAATATTCACCAATTTTTATTCCAAGTCTTCAAAACGTTGATAGTTTTGCATCCTAAGCAACCTAAACTTCACCCAAACATCTCTAAAAATAAATTGGTTGCCTACTATCCCATGATGATTTTCTTACATGGTATTAATATAGCCATATTATTGTATCCATCCACTATGCCCAAAATATGAACATGTTGCCTTAAGATGGTTAAAAAACACCCCCAATCCATTGAAATAAACCAACATGACTTATTCAGTAAAAGCAATAGTATGTAAATACCCAACACTTTGTGCATTCACTTGGATCTACTACATAATGAACATCCCCATAAATTACATCCACATCTTGTCCCATCTTGAACCAATAGAAGCACCAGTCTAAGTTAGTTATTTGTTAGTTATTCCTTACTCTAGAAAGTTGTCTCCCTTGTTAATTATATATGTTATGGATTTGGTTAACAAATGGCGCCAAATTTGTATAGCAATCCAACTTCAAGTGATGGATTTGCTTTCCTCCACTTGTCTTCTCAATGTTCTTACCGACATTCCCAATGATTTCACAATGTCAATTAAATGCTAATTCATCCATCATATACATTTCCCAAAACACTACGAAACAATTTCTCTTAACTACATAAAGTGCTCAATGTTGTAACTGACAAAGAAAAAACCCTAGTTTTATGTTGCTTTCTTGTATCAAATGACCAAGTTGAACTAATACAATACAAGTACATAACATGTTTCAAATGTTTGCTCTTGGAACTTAGACTATGTAGTAGATATTACATTGGCTTATGATCTCTCTTTCAAAAAAGATAATGCAGCCAATAGTTCACATCATGCACAATAGCTTGCATTTCCTCATCGCATGTATGATACTTGGGGACTCTATGTGGTATGTGTTATCACACAAACTCACACTTTAGGAGATAAAGTTTGAAAAGCGGAATGAAACTAAGAGGGGGTACTATCACCTCACCAACCCTCTCCTGCACTTCAAGCCAACTCTCTTTTAGCTCAAGGAGCGGGCTTTCCTAGGTTAGGATCGCTAGGATTTAGGGCAATGAGTTCCAAACTTACATGAAGAGTAAATTCTGCAAAATGGTCTTGAAAGAAATCGAGGCGTGAAATCTCATGGGAGGACCTAAAACTAGTGCCTTGTCCTACTACTATTTTTTTGGGGCATATGGGGTCAACTAAGGACTCCTTTGGGAGAAGGTAGATGGAACTAAGGTGATATCTAGGGATGTCTACTACTAAACCTTGAAGACCCACCTGGTATTTTACAAAATCCAAGAATTTCAAAGGAAGACTCTCCACTAAAAATCTTCTTAGTATTTTCCAGAAGGGAATTATCCAAAAGAAACCACATGAATGCACCATCTCCACTCAAATACAATTACACTTGATAATCATCCATACATAAATCCAACAAGAATAGAGAGAACCACCTACTCATCAAATCAAGATCATCCATAAACCCTTGCCATGAAAATCCAAGAAAATGCCAAAACCATGCATAAGACCATCTCCACAAAAGGTCCCTTTAGTCATCCTTCCATAGCCTTTTTCATAATGAGAAATGTAGTAGGCATTTCAGAACTAGCTAATGGATTTCTCCCCCAATCCATCCATGAGAAAATGACAAGGAGGTTGATCTCTACTTATAGGAGATTATCAACTTCCTCTTACATTAAAATGTTAATTTCTAGAAGCAAAAACCAGTAATAGGCTAAAAAGTCCTCTTCTCCAATTAATTAATTTAAAATACTAAGGGATAGGGATTTACAAGGCAAGTGTACAATGCTCCACATCCCAAAGAATGGTATCTCCACAAATGCTGGAAAGAAGGGGCTTCAAGAGCAATATCTAGCTTCCAAAATTCTTTCAAGGGCTCCTTTCCTCCACAAAATAAGCAAGCACTTCTCTAAGTGTCCTTCAAAGTGGACAAGTGGGCTTCCAAGGTGCATGCTCACCCTTCAAAGGGTCTCTAAATAGTTAGTCACAACAACTAATCAAACAAGTAACACCCCATTCTTCCTTCAAATGTGGACAAATGGTCTCCAATAATGAGACATTTCCATCAATAGGGGTTGGCCCCTCAAAACAAGTTCAACGTTTAAGGTATACAAGGTTCATCCTTCTGCAGCCAGTTTAACAAGTTTGTATGAATGATAATTTAACCAACTCCAACTGGCCACAAATGATGCACTTTCAATACTGATGTTATCATAAACATGTAGCCGCTTAGGGATACAACTCATGTTGACTAGAATAGCCTCTCAAACTACACCCTCTTGTGGTGTATCTGTGTTTAGGATGTGTTGTCCTCATGTTGTTCATATACCACCATAACGGAGCTTCTTATGTGTGTACATCAGCCTTGAGATTTCAGTTGAGACCAATTCCCACATCATGTTAACTAAACCATCACCAACTTGATCACCTGCAAGTTATGTTCCATACCATGTATATCCTTAAGTTTGGACCTTGCAACAATCATGACCTCTGCTAGGAAAGGTTACTTGGGAGTGGGAGCGAAAGAGGGGGTGACATTTTCAAAAGCCCCCGGTTCAAGAGCGAATCGGGAGCGAATTCTTATATAATAAATATTTTTTATATAATTTGATGCATATATGTCAACAAAAGCACTTATAATGATGAATTAGATATAAAAACATAAACACATGGATTGAACCATATAACATCAATCATCTAGAAGTTATAATCTTCATCAACCACGTCCACAAGTTTGTAACATACATGATACAACGTATCGAGTCTCATGATTCATCAATCTTAAAGTTTCAAGCTTTCAAAATTCGATATATAACATTTATCATCATTGATCACTAAAATTGTAAATTTTACTTGTAACCATTTACCATTACCAAGTAACCAAACGATAAAAAAGAATATCTAACATGAAATGAAATGTTTCAACTTTCAACTTTCCCGAAGCATCATATTCATAATTCATTACCCATGAGTTATAATTGTCAACCTCAAACTTAAATTGTCATATATTATTTACAAAAAATATCATAAAAAATATGAAAGTCAACAGTTATAAAAACTTCATTAAGATTTGGTCGATGTTTCGAACCATCTAATGCAGTTCATCCTCAGGACAAAGGTTACAATATTCATCAACCACAAGCCCACAAGTTACAAGTTTTGATTTATATAGCATGTAAAGGTGCACATAACCAAAATAGCATCGAGTGCAATCCATCTCTAAACCGAAAATACGTCAACAAATAGGCTCCAGATGGCCTCTAGATCCAAAAAAATCATGCTACAACAAATACTTACATATCATAAAAATCATTGCCTATCTTGCGATCTTTGTCATTAATATCACCCTCTAAGCATTAACATAAGATAGAAAAAATGTAGCATGTCAAGTCAAGATTTTGTTTGAGTGATGGGTACATTTTTAGTAGGGTTATGAATCATGGTAGAGGAGTTTGACAATCAATGTCACTAACATCAAGGTACATAGAGGAATTGGTGCTCTTGATTAAATAAGTTCCATACCCTAGTACATGACAAAATCCAATGGAAACATTGCAATCCCCCCAATCCTGAAATCCTGAAAAACTGATGAGTCTGCTGGATTTTGAGTGAGATCTAAAATTCTACTTTCTCCATATGAAATCCAATGAGGTCGAAACCACTCTCAAACATCCCGAGTCATTTCATGGTAATGTTAAAAATTTAAGTAAAAGGATGAAAATAAAAGATAAAGGAGAATGCCATTTTTATGAATTTAACATTACCATGAATTGCATATCAATACTAGGGCCATAAGTTTGATCAATAGGTTGCCCACTCGAAAATTCTTGTTTCTTTGAAAAAAGAATGTGTTTGGAAAGTGTTTGCAAAAAAAAAATTGTGAAAGAAAGGTAGGGAGCGAATTTTTTTAGGAAGCGCGCTTCCTGTAGGTGCGTGAACAAATTTCGAGAGCGCACTCGTAGGGTCGCTCCCGAAGGGAACGCGCTTCAGGAGCGGATTCGAGGGGGTGGGGGGCTCCCTTGTTTGCAGGGTTTGTCATTAAAAAATACAAAATATATTCATTTTTTCAACATTGGAAAAAATCGGGAAAAATCAAGAAAAATATTGCAATTTTTCGAACCAAAAAATCAGCTAACTAAAAAAATCGTGATTTTTTGGCACATTGCTGAAAAACCAGTGATTTTATCAAACATTGATTTCCACCAGATAGAGAACTTCTTTATCCTTGATGGTTATATTTGGGTGGAATTCCATGCCCAGCAAATCAACGCTGGCACTTTATGCAGAGACTAGGTAAATTTGTTTACCACAAACCAAGAGGATGTTTTGACCAAAACCTAATAGGTGTACCAAGAGGATGTTTTGACCAAAACCTAATAGGTGTATCTATGTGCAAGTTAACTTGTCAAATGACCTAAATGAGTTCATGGATATTTGTGGCTAAAGTCCACTGGCCAAAATTGAGCCCCGAGCCTTTTAATGCAAGCTCATTCAATCCCGAAATTCAACCATGAGAATTCAACTTTGTAACAAGGAAAGGCTCAAGTGCTAATAAATCTCATCAAACCCAATATCAAGCCATCTCGCAACCCAACTCAGCTGATATAGTTGCACCCAAGGATGTGGCCTTGATGGGGCCTCATGTTCTCAATCTATTTCATTGAAGCTATTTCTAACCTCACTAGTTCCACTTCAAAGTTCAAACCTTATTGTAACCTCATCGCCTCCTATTGTTAATTTCTATTTACATGACCATCATCATTTTGGAGATTACTCTCTTCTTTATTCATACACCTCCGCTTTCAAGTAAAAGTATCAATTTGGGGAAGCATGTCCCTTTCTACTATCAATCAAGTTCATGCCTTTCTTTAGTCTTACCACTTATCCTTTTTCAACTAGTCATAATTTATTTTTGTAAGGCAATTCTTAAATAGATAGCTACATCAAAAGAAACTATGCCAACAGAAACAGACTGCATCATTATTTAATTCCAAACTTATTTCAAGGAAGCAAGAAAACAGGAGCATGCACACACAAGAGACACAGGTGTTTGTAGCCTTTACAATCCTTACACTTTTATTACATGGCTGTATAAAAATGGATTACGTCATAATTCAAATCCAACCTTAATTCAAGAAAGCAAGAAAACAAGAAAATGCACACACAAGAGACACAAGTATTTGCAGCATTTACCATCTTTACACTCTCATTATATGGGTGTATATATACGAATCACGAGTAAGATTGAGTACATATTTAGTATGTAAACAAATAACTTGAACAAAATTTAAAGAAAGTAGGATTTGGATACAGCTAAAAGCTAAAAAGAAAAGTGAAAAGGTAAAACGATGAAGCTAACAAAAAGTTCTATCATTAATCTATATCATTAAAGCTACTTCTAACTTCACTAGTTGAATTTAAAATTTTACTATAACTTAATCTCCTCATGTTGTTCATTTATTTTCATACGCTCTTCATCATTTTGGACAACACCCTCTTCTTTAGAGCTACAACTCCACTTTCAAATACAAGAGTCAATGTTGGATGCCCATCTTTTATTATGTCATTTATCATTAATGTTTTGTTCATTCCTTTCTTTGTTATTACCTCTTATCGTTTTTTCAGCGCATCACAATTTCCTTTCATACGGCAATTCTTAAATAGACACCTATATTAAAAGCAATTCTATCAATAGAAATTGATTATGTCAAGTTTCAAATCTAGCCTTAATTCAAGAAAGCAAGAACATACACACAGAAGAGACATGAATGTTTGCAGCCTTTACAATCTTTACACAATGAGTACATATTCAGTATGTACTATGTACACAATTAGCACAAGTGCTATGCAAAGCTTAAACACTTCACTTTTAAATATAATTCATCCAAATAAGGAAAATAACTACAAGTGAAAAGTGAAAAGCTAAAATGAAAGTGAAAAGCCATATGCATACAACTAACTACAAGTTCTCATTGTTAATCTCCACGATTAAAGCTACTTAAAACTTCGCTCGTTGAACTTCAAACTTTACTATAACTTCATCTACTCCCATTGTTCATTTCTTTTGGCATGCTCGTCATAATTTTGGATGACACTCTCCTTTTTATTACTAAACCGCCTCCACTTTTTAACACAAGAGTCAACTTTGGGATCTGAGTATGCAGATTTTCAAAATTGGAAATCATGTTTTGTCAATTTTTCTTCTGGAAAACACTGTGTAACATGTATGAAGAAAAATTGACAAAACACAATTTTGGGATCCTCAACATTTTCTACCATCAATTTTCATTTATGTTTATTCATGCCTTTCTTAATTCTTACCATTTATCCTCTTTTTGATTTGTCATGGTTTCTTTTTGTAAGGCGGAGCTTAGAAAGACACCTATAATCAAAGCAATTCTTTCAACAGAAATGGAGTATATCATAATTCAATCCTGCCTCAATTTCATTCCTATTGCCTATCTCTTGAATCCAACCTTTTACTAAATTCAATGTTATGCAAAATCACATGGAGGATGCTGTTATCCTTAACCATTCAATGTGCAAAGCCTAGTTGGAGAACATCCTTAGCCATTCAATGCGCAAAGCCTTAGTTTGAAACCATCTTTAACCATTCAATGTGCAAAACCATCCCTAAACCATTCAATGTGTGAAGCATTAGCTTGTAGATTCACAATATTATCCTTCTTGACCACTTAATGTCCATCTTTAGCGAGTAGATGTAAGACCTCATCCCTTGTAACCATTGAAAATACAAAATTTTAGCAAGTAGCTTGACTATCTTTCTTATAATTTTCTCATTCTTAAGTTAGAGGTTAGCTATAAAATTCAATTCATATTTGAACCCCAATGGATTCCTTCTCAATGCATCAAAAAAAGCAATTCTTTTAAGTATCTACTATCAAGATGTTTTAACTTTTCCTAAAGTACCTGGGACTCCATACTTTCATATGGAAGAAGAGAAAGAGGACAAAACTATTTGCTAGGGGTGTTTCAGTAATGTCAATGCTCTGTAACTGGTTTTTGCATCTTATGCCCTTCTGCAGTTGCATACATCAACAAGTTCTGCAATCTACTCTTTACAGGCAATCTAATGGATACCAGGAACTATTATTGCAGTATTTTGGAGCTTCCCAAAATTCTTTTTTTAAGTCACTTGGCCACCTGCTAACTCTGTGTTCTTGCAAAATCAACCCTAGATATCTGTACTTGGATCTCAAGGCTAAACCTAAAAGTGTCACCTAGGCTGAAACTTAGTATCAATTCTGGATATATCCACAAAACAACAAAAGAGTGCAAAAATGTTCCAAAAGTTGTCAATGAGACAAAGGTATAACTACATTTTATTATTTAAGAGCAGACTATTCCATGAAACATGCAAAATGAGTGCTAACCCCGATGTAAAAGGAAATTCTAGTAAAAGTTATAAAAATAAGATTGTTTTAGACAAAAACTTTATTTTGTTACTAGGTAAGGATGAACCCTACTAATTCTCAGTAGTTTAACAACATTACAGAGTGTTGTAATCAAAGGAAGATAAAATGTACGTCACCTCATTAGTACAAAATTCACTAGGAGATACTAAAGCCAACAATGTTAACGATCAACGATCAACACAGAAAGCACTCCAAAAGGAGAAGAGCAAAGAAAGACAAAGCTAATTAAACAAGTTCTAAGTCCAATAGATCACCTAGTGCTAACAAGTGCAGAGCATGCTACCTCATTGCAATACAAGGTGCTTCAAAAGATCTATTTGGTAAACAATGTTGAGAAGAAGTTGATCCAATCATCCAAGTGTGGGCATGCCACTAACAAAAAGGAGTTGATAAAGCTTGAGGTGAATAATT
This sequence comes from Pinus tabuliformis, assembly GCA_031772625.1. Taxonomy (NCBI): domain Eukaryota; kingdom Viridiplantae; phylum Streptophyta; class Pinopsida; order Pinales; family Pinaceae; genus Pinus; species Pinus tabuliformis. The sequence continues at coordinate 926,565,497 of CM062817.1, read as the reverse complement.
AAATGGTAATTATATTTACAGCTATGGACAGTATAAAAAACCACAAGATTTGACAAGATACAACCTGGAATATTGTATATGACTATTGGCTATACCCTTGCTTGAATCTCTTACAGATGATATCCGATATCCATAATCACGATTTTCCTATAAATATCCATGGCAGGTTTGAATTAATGACATCGCTTAAGAGAAACTAGTTTCTGTGATAATCGGAAGTAGATTCCGCCATGGATCTGAAACAGGTTCATATGTTCATGGCATTCAAGTGTGAATAATTTTTTAAAAAGCCTTGTCTACAGCTTATGAACAATTGCTAACTGTGTGATAAAAAACAAAGGTGTAAGAAATAATTCCCTCTCTGGATTGCATTATCCTGATCCATTTTCGCAAGTGAAAGGATCACTATTATGAAATAATGAAAGGCTATTTGTGTATTTGATCTAACTCATACCCGATATAATTTTTCCATCTCATAGCATAAAACCCCAGCTTTCAATGAACATGAAATCTTGTCAATAAGTGAAAATGCTAATGACCGTAGTGTATTCTCCATTCAAACGATTAGCCTTATTGATTAACAAGAAAGTCATGGAGGCAAAGCATACTTAGGCAATCTAAGTACATTACAAGCAATGTTCAAAACATGGGCACTTTTCCACCTGATTGTAGCTACTACATATAAACATCGATCTCCAAGTAAAATTCGGTTTATTTATCTTTGCAGAAACTTATACAGAAAACAAGATGAAGTATGCGCATATACACAATAGCAAACAAAATGGCATATATTTCAAACAAGAGATTAAAAAACCAACCAAAAGCTAATAGGATAACATGAGAGAATAAGTTTGACAAAAAGAATGGATATAGAGGAAAAATAACTATGAAGAAAAATGGGAAAAAAAGGGCTAGGTTTTGAAAGCATTTATCTGAGCAGGAAATTATAGTCAAGATAATTCATGCTCGGACCACTTGTTTGACTCAATGTTTTAAAACTCCAACTCCGACTCCGACTCGGCCGAGGGTCAACTCCGACTCCGACTCCGACTCGGTATCGACTCGGCCGGCTCGATTTCAATGACTCGGTCGTTGTAAAAAATACATTAAATATTTATTTTTTTATAAAAACACATAATTTTAAAGATTTTCATTCATGTTTCCAAACACACAGCATTAAATATAGATAGAAGACAACATATTATCAAAGTAAGCTCATGAATATATCCATTATATCAAAATGGCACCCAGTGCATTGTCCAATACATACACGATGATGATATAGAGATCAAAACAAAAACAAATAACCAAGGAGGCTATAAATGGCCTCTACAACAAAAGTCTGTGACTAGTACTATTGGCTACTGCTAGAGTTGCCAACATCATCTGCCTCAGTGTTACTTGGGAGCGGGAGCGAAAGTGGGGAGCAAGAGCGAAAACGGGGGCGGGAGCGACATTTTCAGAAGCTCCTGGTTTGGGAGAGAATCCTGGAGAAGTTCGACAACCAATGTCACTAACATCAAGGTACAAAGAGGAATTGGTGCTCTTGGTTAAATACGAGTTCCATACCCTAATACAGGACAAAATTCAATGGAAACATTGCAATCCTCCAATCCTGAAATCCTGAAAAACTGATAAGTCTGCTGAATTTTGAATGAAATCTAAAATTCTACTTTTTCCATATGAAATCCAATGAGGTCGGAACCACTCTCAAACATCCTGAGTCATTTCATGGTAATGTTAAAAATTTAAGTAAAAGGATGAAAATCTTAATTTTCATCCTTTTACTTTAAGAATTTAACATTACCATGAAATTTGAGTAGCATATCAATACTAGGAGAGGTGAATGGACCCCAAAGAGCACTTAACCAATTTAGAAAACACCTTGGAGTCCCCAACAATCACCTAAATGTTAAAAAGTTCAAAAAAAATTAGAAAAATTGCTGTTTTTTGGGGGGACTGGCTGGATTTAATGACTCGGCCGAGTAGATGTGGAAACGGCCGGGTTGACCGAGTCATGATTGACTCGGCCGAGTCATGCAATAACTCGGCCGAGTCAGTCATGACTCGGCCTCCCGAACTGGTTTTTCTGCCGGGTCATAAAATTCTTCAATGACTCGGATCAACTCGGCCGTTTCGGATTCGATTCGGCCGAATTTTAAAACTATGGTTTGACTACATCTTAACGACCATGGCAGTGGAATAATATGGTTACATATATGAACAGAGCTCTAGTTCAAATTAAAATGTCAATCAATGGTCCATTAGACTCCACAAGTATCATGGAGGTACCTGACATATCCAATGGGAATGCTAGCACTAGAATGTCGAGGCTGACAGTGGGAGTGGTTATAAGTCTGGTGATAACATCTAAAATGAGATGAGGTGAGCCACTTTCATATATAAACATATCTGCTTGTCATACTCCGAACATCTGCACTTTTTGTGCTTGAAATCTGGAAACATGAAGATGGTGATTGATGTCCATCTTCTACTGAATATCTATAAGGTTAACTCATATACCCAAAGTCGGAAATTTTATTGTCTACTTCAAACAGTTGACAAGGTACTGGAATAATGTTTTGAGTGCCTTGCTGTTAATTTGGGGAAGAGTTATTATGTTGCTAAAGGGAAACTTGGAGAGAGGGTTGCAGGGGAGCCCTCCCCCCCAACCCCTCTCGCTCCCGCTCCTAATTCGCGCTCCGAGCGGGAGCGGCTCTAAAGCGCGCTCCCTAAAAAAACGCTCCCTGCATTTTCGGGAGTGTTTAGCCTTTTTTGCAAAAAAAAATTGCAGTAATGTTCCAAATGCAATTTTTTTCAAAGAAACAAAGAAGTTTTGAGTGGGGCAACTTAATCATCAAGCCTATGGCCCTAGTATTGATATGTGATTCATGGTAATGTTGAATTCTTAAAGTAGAAGGATGAACCATCCTTTTACTTAAATTTTTAACATTACCATGAAATGACTCGGGATGTTTGAGAGTGGTTTTGACCTCATTGGACTTCATATGGAGAAAGTAGAATTTTAGATTTCATTCAAAATCCAGCAGACTTATCAGTTTTTCAGGATTTCAGAATTGGGGGATTGCAATGTTTCCATTGAATTTTGTCATGTATTAGGGTATGGAACTCGTATTTAATCAAGAGCACCAACCCCTCTATGTACCTTGATGTTAGTGACATTGGTTGTCGAACTCCTCTATCATGGCCCTCCTAAAAATGTACACATCACTCAAACAAAATCTTGACTTGACATGCTATGCTTTTTCTATCTTATGTTAATGCTTAGAGGGTGATATTAATGACAAAGATCCCTATACAGATCCAGAGGTAATGACAAAGATACCTCTGGATATTAATTCTTAGAGGGTGATATTAATGACAAAGATCCTGATTTTCCAACAAGACTAAAAAATTAGACATTTCTCATGGTGGTAAAAGGCCCAAGCATAAGCAATAGATAATAGATTTACTTGTCTTTTCTAGTTTCTAGTAGTTTTTATAACTATTGACTCTTTCATATTTATTATGATATTTTTTAAACAATATATGACAATTTAAGTTTGAAGTTTGAAGTTGGCAATTATAACTCATTAGTAATGAATTATGAATATGATGATTCATGAAAGTTGAAAGTTGTTTGATTTCATTTCATTTTATAAGATTTCATTTCATGTTAGATATTATTTGTTGTAATGGTTACACTTAGCTTATAAGTACAACTTTGGTGATCAATGATGATAAATGCTATATTAATATTAAATTTTGAAAGCTTGAAACTTTAAGATTGATGAATCATAAGACTCAATATGTTGTATGTTACTATGTTACTAACTTGTGGACTTTGTTGATGAAGCTTATAACTTCTAGATGATTGTTGTTATATGGTTCAATCTATGTTTTTAATGTTTTTTATATCTAATTCATCATTCTACATGTTTTTGTTGACATATATGCATCAAAATATAAAAAAATATATATTATATAAAAAACACTCCGGGAGTCGCTCCCAAACTGGAAGCTTCTGAAAATGTTGCTCCCTTTCCCATTTTCGCTCCTGCTCCCCATTTTCACTCCCGCTCCCAAGTATCCTTGCTTGGAGATGAACTCCTAGTTTAGGTTCCTTACAGTAATCAAAGTGAAGCAACCAACCAAGCAATGAATGCAAGCCTGTAACTAGCAAACAGAACACCTATAGAACCCTTGCTAGCCTGCATTTCGATGAGAAAAAATAGGAAACACCACCTTCTCTGGGATGCGTTACCCTTCCCGAATCTAGCATGTAATTCACTTTTACAAATGATATGATCTCTGTTAGGAAAGGTTATTCGTGTACCTTTTCTTGAGATATTTGATCTATCTCATACCTGATAGAATGCTTATCATCTCGTAGCATAAAACCATGGCTTCTCTTAAAACATTTGAAAACTTGTCAATAAGTAAAACCACTAAAAATCGTAAAAGAGCACCTATAGAACCCTTGCATGCCATGATGTAATTTCACTGGATTCTTTAAGATAAGTATAAACTGTTAACTTATATTTTCTTCTTAAATCTGAAGCATCGTTGAGATTCACAATGAAACTTTAGATATCCAACCAACCGTCAGCACGAAACTACATTTTAAAAAATTACAGAATCTTGGAAGACCTTCGGAAATAATATTTAGGCCATAATTTTAGGCTTTTGACATAAAAATAATGATATAATTATTAATTAGCCAACAATTGTTCAGATGTACAGTTTAAACTCTTGTTTCTATATTGAAGCCACCAATTTAATCGGATTATGCATTTTATGCAATGCACGAGAACAGTCACAAACATAGGACACAAAAATCAAAGCAGATGTTCGACCTAAGAAAAAAAATGCTTTTTAAAAGAAATATGTCTACTAAAATGGTAGAATTCTGCTTCAGCATCAGATCACAGCATTCAGGTACCATATTGGTGGCCAAAACATTTCAGATGAGTACATTAAACCAGAACCCCAAATTAAATATTTATTTTGCAGAATAACTAATTGTAGGCTTAATTACTACAAAATTGCAACTCTCTTTGGCCTATTGCTCCGTTGTTATCCATCTTCTACCAAAAACGACCTGCTGCCACGAAAAATCATCATTTAAACGAACCTTCAATTCAGATTGATGTGTTGTCAAAGAGGGTTTCTAGTTTGTCAAACTCGTCAAGGTATAATCTGTAGACCCCTAACCTCCCTATTTGACCACTATTCGTCAGAGCATTGCAGCAAAGTGCATGTTTAAGTGCACAATACAAACCATAGGAGTTGTGAAGCACACGTACTACCCATGACAGTAGGTGCAGTGAGAAGATGAGCATAGTATCCAAAACAGGTATGAAATATTAAGTGAAAACTAGGTAACTTCTCCTAGTTGGGACAACAGAGACAAGTTAAACTTTATATTGCTGTTATATGCAATTATAACAATAAATTGCCCAAGAAAAATAATTTTAAAATTTTCAATGTCCCAACAAAACATCTCTCTGAGGCCCCGGGCAGTTTGATTGGCAAATGGCCGTGATATGAAGTTTTATGCCAGATATGTGGTTCAATGTTCAAATCCCCTGATTTGTCATGTGAGCTATGAATGAAGTTTGTGTAGTTCACCTAGAAGTTAGAATGGTAGTAACCAAAATCGATCTAAAAATTATAGTGATGACGATTGAAATCAACCCGGAAAGTACTGTCCACATGGGGTAGCTCAAGCGGCAAGGGCCGTGGAAATGAAGTCTCACCGAACCGGAAGTCTTGGGTTCAAATCTTGGGATACCCCTCCCCCGTAGAGGGGTACACAATGGACATGTAAATCAGAGAATCTCGCCCCAGCTTACAAAAAAAAAAACCCGGAAAGTACTAGCCCAGCCCAGCCCAACTGATTCCTTTAAATAAACAAAAAATAAAAAATCGATCCAGAAGAGGGCGGAGAGGGCGGACAATCAGATCTTTCCTTTTTATTTCCTTATACACTATAAGCATGTCATTTTTTTAATGATAGTTTTTATTGAGCCCATTGACCAAGACATTCACGCTATGCAACGATTAAAATTTTAGAAGCAGAAGATTGACCTAAATCTGCTAGTCTCAGCCTAATCTGCTAATCCAACAGGATCCTGCCATCAACTCCCATGGCATGCTTCTCCTTTCACCCGCCAGGATTTTGCCATCATAACCTGCATGCCAGTATGGCATGCTTCTTTCACTCTGTGAATTTCATTTTCCCAAAGTTATAAAGAAAAGTCTCTCCCTCAGCACTACTGTTTTCCAAAGCTATACAACAAAAGTCTATCTCTCTGGGCACTGTTGTTTCCCCGAGCTTTCCCCAAATATAACAAAAGTATGAATGAACGAATATGGTTGTACTCTCAGAACAAACTCCTGATAACGGAGGTTACAGTTTAAAAGCACGTATTCTATCCACCTATTTGCCAGCTCCTGCGTAAGAGGATTTCCACTGAGAAGGCCCCCTAACCTATACTGATGAGCTTCCAGATCCTTACTTCCAACGTATGAATTTTTTGAGAGGAAATAGGAATCTTTAAAGAAGATTAGATTTTCCATACACTGAAGCCAAAGCCAATATGCCATTGCTCATTTCGGGAGAGGTGTAGTTCGAATAGATGAACTTAATAGAATAATTAAAGAATCAGGGTGTGGTAGGTACCGATTTTCCTCCAATTAGTGCCAAAGCCAATATGCCATTACTTATTTAGGGAGGTGCAGCTTGAATGGATGCATATGGAAGAAGAGTGAAGTTTAAATTTTTCTTTTCCGATATTATTGGTCATTTAGGGAGATGCACCTTGAATAGAGGCACTTAATAGATTAATTAAAGAAAAAGGAGATGGTGGCTACAGGGATTTCTAATCAAGGAAAAATGAAAAACTTCTAGGGCAAAAAAACCATTAAAAAGGAGAAAAGTTGAAAACCGATTCACCTCCGATTTCCTCGTGGTAAGTCAGTAAAGGAAGCCATAAAAAGAAGAGAAAACCGATTTCCTCATGGTAAATTAGTAAAATATATTATTCTATATAAAAAAAAGTATACAGTTTAAATTTTCCTTCTTAGAAATAATCAAAAGCCAAACTGCTAATTAAAAGATTTAATTACTGCAAGACTGCTAATTTAGGGAAAAAAAGTTGTATCATACGAACGATGGCATGCCTTACAAAAGATATATCATTCAGATGCCAAATAGAATATGAACGATCGCATGCCTTAGGCAAAGATATATAAGAACTAAAACCCGCTGTCCGATCATATTAATAATAGCATCGTTTTTACAAGATCATGTAGAAGTCAATTAAAAAGAACTGGAACTAAAACCCGCTATCCAATCATAGTAATAATAGCATGTTTTTACAAGATCATGTAGAAGTCAAATTAAAAGGAAATTTTAAATTAACGGGATTGAGTGGATCTAATAGTTAAAGGTATGGTTATCGGTTGAAACACAAAAAGGTAAAATATGTATGCCTGGCACACTTCACAGTTAATTTAAATCGCTCTAAAAAGTAAAATATGTATGCCTGGTACACTTCACAGTTAATTAGATCAGTTAAATCGCCCTAAAAAAAATGTCTAACAAAAAAACTCTCATACACCAATTTTGATATTTGACTTCATCGTAGACTTCATCGTAACTTTAATTAAATTATTATTCTATTGGGGTTTATAAGATACGTATTAGGCCGCTTTCGTGAATCTGAGGCTTAAGACATGTACTGAGGGTTTTATAAACCGGGATTAAGCCACTTTCATGGCGTATGAAGTTCAAAACAAAAAGTCAAAAGCTTCCCATCACAGACAAATATCGTGTGGATTACCTGGCTGAATCTGAGATGGTGTTCTTCCCCGGCTAACTGTAGCATGCCGCTAACGAAGACAACCATGCCACCAGCGGGACCTGAAGGCTGGCAATCGACAGTGCTGATGGCATGTTTACACTGCTGGAAGGGCAATCCCGTGAGCTTCGCCACAATGCTTGCCGGCCCCTGGTGCTTCTGCCCCTCAAAAGTCATCATGGAGGTTTCCTGATACAGCGTCACTAGATTGGCTCTGCTGGTATCGAATGTGTTGTAGTAGTGTTCCACGAAGGCCTTCGCCACTGTGTCCGGATCCATGGTTTTCGGCTCGGAAACCGTCTGGTGAGAGCCCGGACCTGGTCTCGATCGGACTGGAGACGGACCGGAACCGGCTTTTTCGGACACTACGGTAAAATGGGTATCTGAATATGTAAAAGAGATAGGCGAATGGGCGAGGCCCGAATGATATCTAGATCTATTCGGCAGATGCTGCGTTGGTCAATGTGGGGGAAGAGGTAGTGTCAGAGTGCCACTTTGAACGATAATTTCAGGAATATATTCGAATTGGGGTAAGATTAGGGCTGAGGTGCAAAATTGAATGTAGACATTTGGAATATGTGTACGTGGAAAAATGTCCCGTCGATTCAGGAATCCCAAATAAAAAAATAGAATGTTAATTGGATTTGGTTCATCACAAAAGAATTAGGTTATTAGTTTTTAATCAAAACTTAATTTTTTAAAACATATTTATTTTTATAAATTATTATAATAATTTAACTTTTAAAATTATCATTGAGATAGATATCAAATTAATATATATAAAACAATTTAAATTTTGGAAACAAAATAAAAAATTAATGTATGACACAAGAGTCATTACATTATATTGGTTTTAAAGTTAAAATTTATAAAAATGTATTAATCAATTTATTTATGGATTAAATATGTACTAATTTAGATTCATTTTAACTCTGGATTTATTAAGCACTAAGAGGGATCAAATCTCTCAAGGTGCAAATCTCTTTTTTGACTGCAAAATTTGAGAAAATGTTTGCACTTGGAAAGATTTGATCCCTCTAAGGCAGTTGATAGATCCATGAATTAAGATGGAGCTAGCTAGTTTATCATTGGTTCTCATAAACTTGGAGTTCAAAAACGGTTGGACCTAGTCAAGTTTACCTAAACTATGCAACAAAAATTAATAAAAATCATATAAATTCATAAGTTTACATGACATAACATTACAACATTTCTTCGATACTCTCTACGTGGTGCAAAAATCTTAAGAGGATATGCATGCTCTTAATTACCAACCTAGATCCATCTTAACTATGGATCTATAGATCCATAATTAAGATGGATTTCGACTCGTTTATATGTGTATATAAATATGTATATGTGTATGTGTTTGTGTCGTGGGAAAACCTATTGTATCTCAATTGTCAAACCAGTAGAGAGGACAACCATCACTCATTGTTATCCGCGAATACAAGCTAACTCGTCATTATTATTCAAGGAAAACCACGCCACCTGGAATTTCATGTTGGTGGTCCATAAGGGGGCAAGCTTTCACTCTTGCCAGGTGCCTCTAAGTCCTAGGTTGTTAACCTATTTCCATATGTTTGAGGAAGATGAGTTCTTAGCCAAGCAAAAACTGATTTAGGGCATACTCTAAGATATATATATATATATATGCACTTGGTTTCCGTTAGAAAATTATATATTACAGAGCAACGGAACACATAAAATATATTGCAGAAATAAAAACACAGAAAACGCATAAAACAAGAGAAACACAGATATACGTGGTTCACCCAATTCGGGCTACGTCCAGAGAGAAACAGCCAGTGCTTCCTCTTATATTATCCAGCAAACTGAAGAGATACAACTTACAGCAGATCCGTTGTAATTCCCTCCTTTCTTGCTCAATCTCCTCTCTCTTATCGCTCAGAATACAGATCTACATACACGCAATACAATTCCCTCATATATAGCGAGGGGTTGCCTTCTAGGGCAAAAAACCCTAAATTAAACATAACATCTACCGTCATATCTCCGCCTAATGAACGGCCCACATTGACTACGAAATTACAACATTTTACAAGGCAAATTTACTATTTTTAGCATCGGGGGCGCTGCCCCTGAATGTCGCAGTCACCCCCCCCCTAGACCCCCCCCCCCCCCTGAACCCCCCCTGCAGCGTATATTTTACGAGCGGCGTTGCCGCTCCATTACGAACTAGGGTCCAACACGACGATACCTTTGAATGCAAAAGATAATCAGGCTCCACACCCAACAGCTTCTGCCCCAACCATGTCCTTCTCTTTGGAGAAAAAGGAAAATTCATTGGAATTTTATACCTTTAAATAGGCTACATTAGAGAAGAATACGATGGGAAAAACTATGGGTCGTCAAAACCCTAAGTCTGAAAACCACTAGTAATTTGACCGAGTCAAAATGTTTAAATAACATCATAACATCTCTTCCATACTAGGCTAGAGAGCGCCTCTCAACGCAATTAGGTTTACTCAAGATTTTATTCAAATATTTTAGATAACATTTTTAAATTTTAGATTAATAAAATGATACTTTATTGTCTCATTATTTTGAAATTTATCTATTTGTTATTATTTTTAAAATTGACTAATTTGAGGTCATATTGAGTGGTGTTTTTTCAACTAAAAGCTCAATTTTCTTCCCCAATAAAATATAATTAGTATGGCCAAAGAAATTAAATGGCTAGTAAATATTAATATGCATCAAAACAATTACCTCATCATACATCTCACATTGCCAAGATTAAAAAAATCATAAACCCTAACTAAATTATAACTTTATTTTAGAAAAAAAATTGTGGCAAGTGTTCTCCTCAATCTATGTCTATTCTTGGCTTCCTTCATGCGTCAGGCTGGAGGAAGAAGTCTCCCATTCTCCTTTCGCAATGTAATCTTTGGTGATGACAAGCCAAGAGGAAGTGCAAATGGAGATGGGGGCAAACAATCTTTCAGCAATCACTCTGCAAACATTAATGTCCCCTTGCAATTCCACACATCCACCAGCTAGTGCAACATGGCAAGTTAGAAGATTAGGCCATGTTTACCAACAGCAGCCAAAGACCCTAAATTCGAGAAAAAATCTTCCTGAATAGAGCACTATGTTCGATTCATGAAATACCATGCTCTGATTGGGAGGGCTTCTGGCCCACCGAACGTGCTCTCCTCAATCGGATTCAAAACAAATGGAAGCCTAAAGAACAAAAAGATCTGGAATTAAGGGCCAAAGGCTTCTTCACTATGATCTTTGCTAATCTGGAGGACCAGACGTAGGTATTTCAATGTGGTCCATGTTGTCACAAAATCTATAAGGCCTTGGAGAGGGAAACACTACAATGTATAAACTCACCAAGAGACAACAATAGGGTAGTGGCCCACTGTCACCATAGCCAAAACCCCCTGCTCTTTATGAACTTTCACCAATGGGAGGATTCCTGGTAAGAGAGAGATCACTTAGGATATGTGTTCTAAGGTTAATGTGTAAAATGATCTCATTAGTAAGTATCTAAGAAAGTCACAATTTAGGTTCAAGACTCCACAAGGAGACTATTCGCTTTCTATGATGAGACTGTAATGTCCCTTCCTAAATTAAATTGTTACAGGTTTATCCATTCTACCATTTTGACAATTTTGGAAGCATGGGACCCATGGGAATTTTGGAGAGAGACCCACGAAGGAAAATGGGGGTCGAAATGTCTTGTTGGCCAAACGTGGGGGCCACCCACATGAGGAAATGCACACCACTTTAGAGGGAAGTTCGAATGGCTAGAGAGAGAGGGTCGAATTGCTAGTTGGAGGGGACCCACATGGGAAAAGAGGCTCACGAGTTATAAATAGAGGAGGCTCAGCCTCATTTGGTATCTTTTACCTATTGAACTCAATCTTAGTTGCTCGAGTTGTTTAGCTGAGTCACTTGTTGTTTAGCAATGAGCTCTCCAAGCGAAGAACTCACCCTCTCTTCGATGGACTAAGAGTGCCACCCTAGTGGAGTTCCATTATACCATTCTGGAGGAGTACTGGAGCATATTCAGGGTATTAATCTCAGCTATCACTCAACCAGTGCGTACTTCAGGAGGACGCAGTAGAGGAACACGCAGGAGATTTTTCAGGGGTCTTCCGGGGTGCAATTGTTGGAGGAATTTTTGGTGAAGGAAGTACAGGGAGACACTAGTCTTTTGGGGGGATTTTGGTAGTAGCAGCTTGCTGTTTGAGAGAAGTGTGAGTTGCAACACCCAGGTCCAGCGCATAAGCTTCTCACTAGGCACACGTGGAAATTTGTGGTTCAATTCGTGGAGCGAGTATTTGTTGGGAGAGATAAGGGGTAGTTCGGGGAAGATTATCTTAGCTATTTTGGAGTGTTTTGGAGGGCTCTTTCTGGAGTTACAGGTAGGTCATACCTTTCAACAGTTGGAGGAGGATGTGGCTCTTGGGAGGCCAAATTTTCGGGGTTAAAACCAGGCCAAACCCTTTATGGGTTTTTGTGGGTTTGTTGAGAGGAGTCTAGGGTTAAATTTGCAAAATTTTTCAGACAACATTCAGGCCATAAATCCCCTTTTGGTTCAGCAGTACGTTTTATTATTCAGTCGATGATTGCACCATTTTGTGGGTTTTCTGGGTGGTTATTTGGGGCAGATTCCTGTCTGGGTTTGGTTGAGTATTTTTGGGAGAAGTTACAGCTGCATTTTCAGGCAATTCAAGGCACCACAGAGGGTCATTCTCAACATTTCTAGTGCAACAACAGTTGTCAATTTCTGGGTCTGTGCAGAAGGATATTGGGCTAAAGTTTCCTAACTCTTGAGGGTCATCTCTTCCACCTAGGTTGCTCCAACTTGCTTATGCAAGCCCAGGTTCACTTGTTCCTTGCTATATGTACTCCTTACAACTCATAATTTAATAAAATGGCTCAGCTTATTTGCCCAGTTTCTTGATGTTTTTTATGGTGCATGCATATTTGTGATTCCATTTGTTGTAGCCTAGTTCATGTGTCTGTTATTAGCTATAAAATTCAATTTGGAACATTATAATGGTATCAGAGCATGATCTTAGCCCAGCTGTGGGAAACTAGTAAGATCATGGAGGATTCACGTATGTAGGCACAGTGACTGGTGAAACCGTAGACAAACCCGTGGCTCCAGGGAAATTCAATATGCAGGAATTTTGGGGTGGAATTCATTGGAACGATGAGAGGTTGACCCAATTAAGGAGGGTGACAGGCCATACCCATCTTTATCCATTCAGCAGAGACACTAGAGGTACACAAATTGTGGGGGTGCAGCCATCTACATCATGTGGGGTAAGTCGATAGACTCAGGACACCAGATCTCCTCAAGAGGAGCAGACGGGCCAGGGACAGTTAGAGGGTGAGACCAGGAGGTGATTTTGCTAGTGGAGACCTGGCTTTAGATATTAGGAGCTCGAGGAGGAGGAGGTTGAGCATGATGTTGAGGGCCCATAGGATGGTGAGGAGCACATCGCTATACCTGATGGGGCGCAAGAGTCACCATTATTAGAGACCTCTTTAAGAGCCCCAATTGACACCTTGGTGGAGAGGAGAGAGCCTACACCCATAGAGACATTCGTTGAGGAGGTGCCACCCATGGACGAGATGCTGACAATTGTTAAGGTATCCAGAGTTGTGACCAAGTTTAGAGGTGAGATGCCCACCAGGCCTGCAATTTCAAATTCTCTTTGCCAGTCAAATGAGAATTTCATGACGTTTTTACAATTTACATGCCCTTCACTTTACGTTCCACCTCAAGAAACCACCTTTCATGCTAATAAACTAAACTAGTAGCATTGGATCTTTCCTCATTTAACTCTTCTATGTAATAATCAAGAAATAATTCTATGTTTGTTCATAAAGCTTCGAGGTAGAATCATATAGTTTTCACATAGAACATCCGCAGCAGCATGAGCATGGTCATCCAAGCCTCCATTGTGAGTATAATACTAATCATATTACACTGTATGATGTTGAAAATATAATGGAATTATGGCAATTTACTAAAAGTAACAGCAACCAGCATTTATTCATGCTTAACACAACATTCTTTAAACCAAATTACCAAAGTTGTGCTTATAATTGCAAACTTCCAAACATCACATAGATATATCCATCTCTAACAAAAACAAATGGCTGAAATATCAACAAAGGATCCCCAATCTGGACAATCTTCAAGCAGCGAAACACTTGAAAACAAATATGGACAGTGTGGACTTTTAGTTGACCATTCAACTATAAATTTTCACCAGTAAAGCAAGAGGATTGAACAATTACAAATTGTTCTCGTAAATTTATCTTTGGGTTGACAATTCCAAACCAGATTGAAGCGATTTTCCTCATAAACTCCAAAGCAAGCAAGGGAAAATTCTAATTACGAACCTTTTTCATTATTCTAAAAATGCTTAGAAAATTCTAATCACGGACCTTTTTCATTATTCTAAAAAGACTTTTAAAATTCTAATCACCCACATTCTTCTTTCTTCTGTAATATTTTATGTAGTTTTATCGTTAGCAACACATCTACAACAATGTACGGAGGACAAAATGTTCAAACATTTGTCAACTCGGAAACATTATTTTTAACATATTTTGGTCTATGACTAAAATTAAAAAGAAATATTTGTTTTCAATTTTTTTAACTTAATTAAATAAAAATAAAAATGCAACTGACACCAATTAGTTTTCAATCTAGTTTTGTCTAGCTAAAAATAGAAAACAAATATTTGGTTTTCATTTTTTCAACTTAATTAAATAAAAATAAATATACAACACAATTTCAAGTACATTTCAGCCCTTGTAAATTCAGGTATGATAAGGTTAGGACGTATGAATGATTTCAAATTCAATTTAATTTTTTATTTATGATTTCTATATTTTTAATTTCCCAAAAAAATATTCATAATTTGAAGTTTGAGTTAAGAAATCTATTTATATTTTGGTTTTTTTTTATAGGAATTTCTATATGCATTTGAAAAAAAGAATCCAATAGCGAAATCATGATTTCTTAAAAAATTAATTTTATTTTTTTTAGTGAAGTTTGAATTAAGAAATATGTATTATTTCTTGGTTTTTTATAGGAATTCCTGTATGCATTTGGAAAAAAATTCCAAAAGTCAAACCATGATTTCTTAAAATTATCACCATGAAATTTGCGACCTGTAATAGCATGTAATTTCAAAGTATACTGAAATTGCCAAATATGATGGTTCATAGTGATTTTTTAAATATATTTTTAAATACATAAATAGATTTCATGTCTAGTGATATTTGAAATAGAATTAAATTGGTTATATTTTAGTTAAACTGGTTAAAAACCTCTTATCTACTACAATTTTGAAAATTCAAAATCCTCAATTTTGGATTCGAGAAAACTACCAAATAGCATTAAACATCTTATCCACCCCAATTTTGAAAATTTAAAATCCTCAACTTTCGTTTCTAGAAAACTATCAAATAGCATTAAAGACTATTATACAGATTTTAGAAACTGAAAATTCTAAGCTTCAGTTAATTACTTCAAATTTATTTGGATGAGTGTTGGATTACTTAAAATTTATTTGGATGAGTGTTGGATAGCTTACTAAGCTTGGACAGGCTCCTTAGTTATGAAGTTCCTTATTTAACAAGGTTTCGTACCTTAAAAATTTTGTAAAACAATTTTCGGAACATCATGCACAAAATTGTGGAGAAATGGACAAAAATGTTGATTTTAAAATTTTGATTCATAAATAAATCTAATACTTTATAAATCTCTTATCTATTCCAATTTTGAAAATTCAAAATCTTCAACTTCCAATTCCATAAAAAACACCCAATAGCATTAAACTTCTTATCCACTGGAATTTTAAAAATTCAAAATCCTCAACTTGTGATTCTAGAAAACTACCAAATAACATTAGAGATCGTTATACAACAAGAACAGACTTTAGATACCGAAAATTTTAAGCTACATTTAGTTAGTTATTTAAACTTTAGATACCGAACATTCTAAGCACACTACATTTAGTTAATTACTTAAACATTATTTGGATGAGTATTGGATATATTACTAAGTCATTGGCTCTGGGCAAGCTCCTTAGTTATGAAGTTCCTTATTTAACAAGGTTGCCAACCTTAAAATCTTCTTAAAGCAATTGCGAGAACATCATGCAAAAAATTGGAGAGAAATCAAAGAAAATGTTTTTGAAATTTTGATTCATAAATAAATCTAATACCTTAAAACCTTTTATCTATTCCAATTTTGAAAATTCAAAATCTTCAACTTCCCATTCCAGAAAACTACCAAATAACATTAAACCTCTTATCCACTCCAATTTTGAAAATTCAAAATCCTCAACTTCCGAAAACTACCAAATAACATAAAACCATAAAACACATAATAGATTAGAATACAAAAAATAAAATACACACTTTTTTTTCTTGAATTTGAGGGTGTATCAGGCTACCAACCTGAGTTTGAGCTACTCCACAAGCTGGTTGGAAGAAATCACGCCTTAATTTACTTCAAAATTTCCTTAGGGGCTCCACAAGCTGGTTGGAAGAAATCACACCTTAATTTACTTCAAAATTTCCTTAGGGGCTCCCTAAGCTGGTTGGAAGAAATCACACCTTAATTTACTTCAAAATGAAATCACACCTTAATTTACTTCAAAATTTCCTTAGGGGCTCCCTAAGCTGGTTGGAAGAAATCACGCCTTAATTTACTTCGATACCATATCAAAATTTACATATAACTTGTAAGTATTTTTCAGGTTTTACAATAACTAACAACATAAGTAAATAAAGCAACCACGCCTTAATTTACTTCAAAATTTCCTCAAGGGTTGTATACCATATCAAATTTTACATAACTTGTAAGTATTTTTCAGGTTTTACAATAAACTAATGGCATAAGTAAATAAAGAGTACATACCTGATAGGCTGATACCACCAGTCTAGCAGTTTTGAACGAGAAAGCATGCCATATTCAGACGCTAATAAATTAAAAGACTGTTGGGATGTTATTGCTTTTTCTAATTAGCAAGAAAGAGTGTAGAAATTTTGAATAATATGACACATATTCACAGAGATTATCCTGATTATACACTTATAAGCGGAACATGCATAATACATAACCTCCTCTACGTTGATCATCAATTTACAGAAGCAGAAACATTCACAGGCGTACATAGAAGCATCAATCACACATATCAACACAGTATTTTCCCGGGGAAAGCATCTCGCTAAAAACCCCAACTATCTGTATATTATAGTGATTGAATCATGTAACAATACATAGTACAATACTCATCCCAAGTACTCAGTACTATCTCCTCATGCTACACACAATACAGCTCAGATTTGATCTCCAAATCTCCTTTGTTGCTTGCCTGCCTCCATTACTCAATACCTGCTCAAGAATGAATGAGAATGGTTTATCAAACTCGTATTTAACCTCCAAAGAATCACTCACACTGGGAAAGACGTGAGCATAGGCTATAATACTTGGTATTGGCCAATTCATTGGCATACTCAATCCCTTTGATTGTGCAAATCATCATGCACAACTATAGTCACAACTGATAGCAATCTGATCCTCTAACACCTGTCCCTATTGAACTGAACATGCACTGACATGCAACTGAGTTAACTGATGTATTCTATAGTTGCATTATGAGTTAATAATTAGTTTAACAACTCATCATTAGTCTATTTGCAGTTAGACTAATTACAACTAGTTTAACCAAGTCAAACTGAACACAACTCCATTAACTCTACAATCAACTCCACCAAACTCAACTGATTGAGTTCTAACTGAAGTCATGCATGCAACAACTCAACTGACCCACAAAGAAAGCATACTCCCTTCTGACAGCTGCATGTGCCACATCTGTAGCTCAAACTGAAGTGCTCCAAGAGAATAAGATCAAGTTTATAGTCCAAATATTATTATGAGATAATAATATTTGACTTTTCTATTTTTGACAGCCAGTCTAAAAATAGACTTTGAGCACTCCTGCTGTGATCACTCCTGTTGTGATCGCTCCTGCTGTGATCACTCCTGTTGTGATCACTCCCACTGTGATCACTCCTGTTGTGATCCAAAAATAGAGTTTGCGCCATAAATTGCCTGCGGGCCCACTTAGTGAAGGCGACTCCTTTCCACTAAGCTCCATCATCTTGTTGCATTCTCAACAAGCATTTCTTGTTGCACACTTTTCAACACTCCCTCTCAACAAGAAAGGCTTCCTCTCAAACCCGATCCTGTAACTCTAGAATGTTCTGCATGCAACACATCCGCCCCATCCACTTTGCTCGAACAACACTTGGAACAAAAACACTCCCAACTGACCACTCTGTTGGGATAGGAACATACTCTGATGCTGAAGCTCTACCTGCTGCTGACAAGTGCTCCCTCTCTGACATCTGCGCTACTGCAACATCTCCATGCATCTCGCACCATTGCACACTTCTCTGTGCCACCTAGCATTGTGCAAAACACTTGTGCCTCTCGCATCGCTGCACCCTGCTAGCTATGCGCTGTCCTGGGATTCCCTGCACTGTCGCTCTCTCTGCCGCTCCATCCGCATCTGTCTCTACCCAATCAGTCAGTTCCTGCTACTCCACATCGGGGCTCCCGCAGCAAGGTCTCATCCAAGAGGTTGGGTACCTCAAGGATCCTGCCCCTCCTCCTTGGGACGATCAATCCACATCACCCCACCTCCTACCTAGAGGTATGGCTGCATGCGATCCCTCAGCCCACCTGGCTCGAAGTTTCCCCCTACTGGAGGTCTCTGGATGAGTAGATGTCTTTACTCGATCTCCTCTTAGCTTCCCCTGTTTTGGCTCCTCCATAACCTCCTAAAGTTGCTGCACCAATCGTGGCTCCTCCACAATCGTCTGAGACTTCTTCTGGCTCTGCATGTTGAGAGGTAATATACGCTCCCTCTCAACCACCAAGTCTCCATCAGTTGCCTCGCTGCTCAAGGCTTTGCATGCATCTTGAACCTCAAGAGCATACAGGTTCTTGACCCGTGAACCAATCTGCTTCACTTGTCTAGTGATGATGTGTCTAAGGAAAACCTTTCCCTTACTGAAGACTACATCATAGCCTCTGTCTTCCAGCATAGCAATCGACACCAAGTTTCTCTTCAGTCCTGGTACATACTTGACATCGGTCAAGGTAAGGCGAGCTCCATGCTCCCTCTGAAAAATAACCGTGCCTACACCTAAGACACTATACTTCTCATCATTACCCATCCCTATGAGTATCTGGAGATCTTTCTCCTCCAAAGTACTGAACAAACTTTTGTCACCGGTCATGTGGAAAGAAGCTCCACTGTCAAGAAACCAACCACTTCCCATCATGGATGAAACCATGCATGCGAAAAGTGTGAAATCCAACTCAAACTGTGAAGCAAGTGCCTCACCTTCATATCCTTCCCCAGATCCCTTCTTGGACTTCTTCTTTGAGAAATTAGTAGCATAATGGCCCAACTCATGACAACAAAAGCATCGCACTTTCGATTTTTCAACCTTCTTCCCACCACTGGAAGAACTGGATTCGGAAAGAGAACCCTTCTCCTTCCCCTTCTTCACCTTACTTGCTAAGGCATAGTTCTCCTCATCCTGCATGGATGAAGAACCGTCTTTGGTGCTCCGTCTAATCTCCTCCTGCACAAGATCCGACCAAAGTCTCTCCCATCCTGGCAGTTTCTCCCTTCCATTCACCGAGTCCTGGTAGCTATGCCAACTCTTAGGAAGGTCAAGGAGTGCTAGGCTCACCATCCTCATCCGACAGTCACCCCCACACTTCCCAGCTCATCCCGACATTGGGTGAACTTCGTGAGTTACTAGGGCATACTGTCTCCATTCTCACACTTAATATTTCTGAGTTTATCCTTGAGCGCCAACTTCCTTTGGTCACTCTTGCTTTGGAATAAACGAATTCCACCAGCTCAAAACTCAACCGCTTCCGATCTAAAATTAGTGGGAACAAAGTATTTCTTGTACAAAGATTGACTGTCTGGGCATTCACCGGATATCTCACCTTCCAAAAGAAGGATGAATCCAGAGGCTACCTGGCCTGATTATAGACTCTGCCTGAAGAAATAAAATGTAAACACTTTTTGAATAATAGATCCGATGATCAATCCTCGCTTGATATCCTATAAAAATCTCTTCTACAAATCACGCAGCTCTGATACCATGTAGAAATTTTGAATAATATGACACATATTCACAGAGATTATCCTGATTATACACTTATAAGCGGAACATGCATAATACATAACCTCCTCTACGTTGATCATCAATTTACAGAAGCAGAAACATTCACAGGTGTACATAGAAGCATCAATCACACATATCAACACAATATTTTCTCGGGGAAAGCATCTCGCTAAAAACCCCAACTATATGTATATTATAGTGATTGAATCATGTAACAATACATAGTACAATACTCATCCCAAGTACTCAGTACTATCTCCTCATGCTACACACATGAGGAGATGGTACTGGACCCAGGTGAAGCTCAGTAGGAGTTTCCAGGCTCTGGGGATGTCGAAAGCCTTGAATGGCATTGGGATCTGGGAGGGACCACCTATCATTTCCCAAGTATATCGGTTGACTACATCCTGGATGGTCTAATTGACCTAGCAGTTGAGCACACGCATTCGCTAGGGGAGTTTTGGTCAGTGTCAGTGGCCAGCTAGCTTATGGGCAGACTCCTTGGGTTGTCTTGGTATGACGGTTGTGCATGGGATCACAGGATGGTCAACATACTATGGTAGGAGTTTGTCATAGGAGGTGGCATTGGCAGGGCACTAGACAATGCCTTGTATGGAGCTGGGGATTCCTCACACTTGTGTGGGGCGTGAAGGACACAAAGGAGCAGAGAAGTGGTGGCATCACTACTGGCACCTAGAGAGATTCACTTTTTGGGCCCCTCAAGGAGGATTTGGAGGGGAGTTCCCCTCATTGGAGATCATGGTGATGTGACAGTGCAGGTGATGATACAGGTTGGATGTGGGCCGATGAATATGGACACAACTTTAGGCCATCACATTCAGGGATGGGTAAGAGCATCTAATGTAGAGAAGTGGTTTGCAGATGGGCATGGAGACGCATGGGGGCATGTCATAGTATGTTGGATTGCATTGTGGAGTGGGAGTGCCTCACATCGCATTGAGTACATGCAGGGAGTGACAGGTGCAGTGACACAGGCGGGACACAAGACGGTATAGGGTGGTATAGTCATAGTCGGGGGTGTCTAGTGGTGTACATGGACAGGTTGCGACATACAGTGGCATGTTGAGGAGTGCGGTGTTGCTTGGTGGTATGCAGTGACGCATGGTGCGACACAACAGGCTCTTGGAGCATTGCCTCTAAGGAGGCATATGGACATGAGCATTAGGTGTACCATTGGATGCAGCTCACCTAGGATCGATGAGGACATTGTTGAACATCTAAGGACACCATGTTTAGTGGAGACAGGGCTTCAAGGGGGTTATCAGCAGATCTGAGGTGGAGAGAGGGTCATCCACAGGATTACTCTTGAGTATTATGGCAGATTCTTGATCATACCCTTTGGGACATACCCACCCATCATCCTCCAGTGTTGCTTACAGTCGCAGAGTGTTTGGTTGTTGCCCCTTGACACTCTCCATTCGAGTAGCAGGGCATGGGAGGCTCACCCTAGGTAGTTGGATGAGACACCATGTGTCATGGCCTGGGAGGAATCTCTCAAGTTGAGACACTTGGTAGGTGCACGAGCTGACAGATACAGGCTTAGGGATGGCGTAGTTGATTGTCGAGGTCGCATATGTTCCACCCCTGGGTTCACACTTGGGGAGATGGCTGAGAGGGAGTTGCATGGTGCTTTTTTTAGATGGACAACTAGAGGCATGAGGGGAGCATGAGGTGTGAGGGATGGTAATCCTTGTTGGTAGGATGATGCCTAGGTTTCTGGCAGTACTCGAGCACATAATTGAGAGCTGGGATAGAAGATCTTGTTGTGCGATTTGGCAGGCACAAAGCAGTTTGTTATTCGTAGCACAGGTTCCTGATGCTCGGTGCCTAAATATTGGCTACCTACAGGAGTCAGAGGTAGGGCACAGAGGGGTCCTAACAGCTAGCAACATATCACAAAAGTAGGCAGAGAGGATTGGGGGTTGTGGACCTCCAGTATGGTTATGGGATCCAGGGATCCAGTGGATTGGTGGGATACTCCATGTAACAGCCCTAGTGAAATTTCCATGTAATAAAAGTTAAAAATATTAACCATGGCTGATGGGGCACTTATTCCAAGTTGAATGTTGGGCAAGACATCATAGGGGGCGTTCATTTCGTTTATTATGGCTAAGGAAATTGGCAAAGACAATGGGCAAGGCTTTGGAAAGGAAAAATGACATTTTTGGCACATTTATTTATGAAAATAATGGAAATTAGGAGAAAAGGGAGGTGAAAGGTCACAAGTTGCATGTGAGGAGGAAAATGAGGGAAAATAATGGAAAATGAAGAAAATATAGGCCTCAATAATAAAAAGGCTTCTGAGGATAAGTTGGTAACGTTTTTTCAGTTCAGTTTTGGAGCTCTCTCATTATTCTCTCTCTCTCTCTCTCTCACTCTTTGACACTTAGAGTTTTCTTGGAGCACTATGGCATTGGATCAAGATAGGCAAAGAAGACAAGATGAGGCAAAGATCAAGTAAGGAAAAGCAAGATCAAGCAACTACAATAGAATTCTTTGCAAGTATTGATTTGCATGTGTGATTTCCTTGCTAGATTTGGCATGCATGGTGTTGCATGTGGTTGTTTTATGTCATGGCATGGGTTTTTCCAAGTGTGATAGTGTTTCTCAGCCTAGCCTTTCTATTTCCTGATAGCCTTGATGAGATGGGTTTTCATACTTTGGTTGAGATGGATTGCCAGATGGATTCAAATTTGAGTGGGGTGGATCTTCGAAATGACAAACATATGGCCTTATGGTCCCTAAACCATAATGTGGATCATGGTAAAGTCATTGGCCTAGTAACCCCTGAGCTAGATTGTGGGTTGCGTTAAAGCCAGGATTGTGTTCCTCGGTGGGCCTAGGAATCCTTGCCACTGAATGGCGGGATATACGGTAAAGCCAAGAGGTGGATTGCTCTTTGTTGGGCCTAGGAGTCCCGCGATGGGATGTATGGTAAATCCTGGAGAGTGGGTCTCGGTGCAGGGCCTAGTGATCCCTAGATCGGACTGTGGATTATGGTAAAGGCTGAGAGACTAGGAGGCACTCAAATTCCTCATGGTGTAGGTGGAGAATTCTGGTAGCATCCATGCTTGTTTAGTTCTTTTTGGTTGGTTATGAGTCCCACATTCATGCTTGGAATATGGCATGGGGGTGATTGGTTGAAGAGCGATTTGGCTCAGCCAATCTATCATCAGGTGGAATAGGGTAGTCCCATCCCCGGTTGGTTTCTACATTCATTAATGAGAAGTTCATTCCCTTGGTTTTCATGTGTAAATGTACTGGTTTATATGTGGATTCTATGGCTAATGTATTTATGGTATTTCTGTTGTTACCATGTTGGTTATGTACATGTTTTATGAGCTATGTATGGCTCTCATCATGTTTTTACTTGTAAATGAATGGAAAATGTATCTATGACTTAATAGATGATAATGCAGCAAATGACATGAGGGAACAATGGTTCTTAGCGATTCTCAGATAAGTATGAGATCCATATGCTTAAATTTGTTGTTTACACCTATAGATTACATATTTTTGATATGTTTGACAAAATGTCTGTCATGGCTAGTAGGGGTCTGGTTAAGGGCTTGTTCAACTAATTGCTTTTGCATCATTGTTTCCATGTTATTTTACTATTTTGAAGGTGTCATTCCATTATGGGCAGTGACTTGGGCTCTGGGCCTGAAAAAGTGGCTCAAATCCTGGGGACGATGGCACAGAACTGGACAAAATAGTCCCTGGACACTGGCATGTCTATAGCATGAGAGTGTCTATAGCCTCCTAGATGTTGGCAGGCTTATAGCATGAGAGTGTCCGGGGGTCAAGTGATTCAAAATCTTAGTGGGACCCATGGGCTAGTTGGAAGCAAAGTTGGGTTGGTTCTTGAGGGTCCTAATGCTAATGTTGAATGTCTGTATGGTGTGTTTCCGTCGGTTCCACTTCCTTAACGTGTCTCAGGAGGTTGAATCATATCATAGTGGCCTCTCGTCGCATGTTTACCCCGGTTGGGCAGTTTCTTGGGTAGAAGTTGGAGGAGGGTGTTACAGAGTGGTATAAGAGCATGGTTCACCCCTTGGACTGGATGGGATGTGTGTTGGTCATGCATGCATGTCAATTTCATGTGTGTCTTTTACGCTTGCATTCCATGTGCTTGTTGTATTGCATGGTGTTGATGATGGTTGTAGTGATGTCGCCATGTGGAAGTTGATGTTGTTGTTATGGGGTGCATCATACGAGTGTATGACTGGTTACAACTTGTTATAGGTCGCTTACATGTATCATTTTTTATGCTTGGTTACATGTTTCATTCTTGTAAGCTTGGTTTCAAGTATTATTTGCTTATGCTTGATTATATGCGTTCATGCATGTGTGTGGTTGATTACGCATTACCTATGCATGTTGATGTTTGCATATGGCCATGTGTACAATGGTGTAATGTTTGTTGATTCATGCATGAGGTCATGGTATATGTAGTTGATATGGTCATTCATTGATGACTGGATTCTAGCTAGAATGATGTTTATGTGATAATGCACTTATTTGTTATATGTTTATATGATGTTATGATTATGTTATGCATGTATCACGCTGATTTGGTGATCTTGCAAATCAGGTATCCTTCCCGAGCTATGCTAAGGTACATTGATTTATTGTTATTTGCTTTAGATGGCATAGTATGCCTTGCAGGAGAAAAATCAAAATGACTAGCAAGATGGTAGACTACAAAGGCTCTTCCTATGAATCTGATGAGCAATGTGGTGTTGGGCACTCTTATGATTTTGCATACACATTGAGAAGCTTGAAGGAAGAGATAAGGAGTTGTAATGCAGACAATGATAGGATCATACAGGCATAAGAGAAACAATTAGAGGTTAATGCAATACTCCTTCAAATATTGTCATAACTGCAGCGACAAGGGCCACTTCGGATCAACCATGGTTAGGAGGAAAGAACTAATGGGGCATATGGTAGTAGGTATCCTGGTAGACATAGGTCAGATAGAGCTGACACGGTGAGAAATGGCAGGCTGTTGGACACTCTGGATAGGAGGGGTGATGAGTATAGGTACTATTCTAATTCTGGTTCTGACATACCTCATGATTGTCATCGTTATCATCCTTACAGGAGGAGTGATGGGGGATACTTACCATATGAATTTAAGAAGGCAAAGCCACCTACTTTTGATGGAGATGTGAAGAAGTTGGAAGATGCAGAGGCTTGGATACTTGGGATGAACAAATTCTTTGAGTTGCATGAGTACACGGATAACATGAAGGCCATAATCGTTATCTTCAACTTGAAAGGTAAAGTAGACATTTGGTGGGAAGACGTGAAGCAGGTCAGAGACAGCAGGACAAATGACTTGAGTTGGCACAAGTTCAAGAGGCTTTTTAGGAAGAAATACTTGTCAGAAAGGTACTACGATAGTAAGGCCAAAGAATTCTATGAGCTAAAGATGGGGTCAATGACAGATGAAGAGTACACAACCAAGTTTCTAGAGCTATTGAGGTATGTACCATATCTTATAGATGAGAAGGCTAAAGTTCAACGATTTGTCAGTGGTTTGCCATTAACATTCAAAGATCAAATTGAGTATGATGAGCATTAGTTACTTGAAGAAGTCATTGGGAAATTGAAGCATTGCTACAAACAATCAAAGCGTAACAATGAATCTCAACAAGGATGGAAAGGTAAAGGTAAATGGCAGCCTAAGAGAGCAAGGCCTCAAAATGCAGGGGAGAAAGAAAATGTGGCACCTCAAAAGAAGTTTAATGCAGCTAGATAGGGACATGGATCACAACAGCAGCACAAAGGTAATGATATTGGATGGTTGGAGTGTTGGACATGTGATGAGGAACAACTTAGGAGAGATTGTCTGCAAAATCAGGGTGGTAGGCCTAAGATATGTAGTGCACAGGAGGCACATACAATTGGGGAACCAAGAGTCTTGGAGGGAAAGAAGAAAGCCACATCAGTTAGGATGGTAACAACTATGTAAGAAAAACGAAGTCACAGAAAAGGGTGTGTGTTATTTGCAATGCACATTTCTAGTGACAAGGGTAAGGAAGTTGAGGATGCAGATGTTTTGAGCAAGTACCCAGTTTTACAACAGTTTAAGGATGTATTTCCTGAGGACATTGGAGAGTTGCCACCTCATAGTAAAGTAGACTTTTCTATTGAGTTAGTGCCAAGGGAAGCTCCAACATCAAAAGCACCTTACAGGATGAGCACACCTGAGTTGGTAGAGTTGAAGCTACAATTGAAGGAAATGTTGGACAAGGGATATATTAGGCCAAGTGTATCACCTTGGAGCACACCGATATTGTTTGCGAAGAAGAAAGATGGTACTCTCAGATTATGCATTGACTACAGGCAGTTGAACAAAGTGACCATCAAGAACATGTATCCATTATCGAGGATTGATGACTTGTTCGATCAGTTGAAGGGAGCAACAATGTTCTCGAAGATTGATTTGAGATCCGGATATCACTAGGTATGCATCAAAGAGGAAGACATTTACAAGACAACTTTCCGAACCAGGTATGGGAATTATGAGTTTGTTGTAGTTCCATTTGGTTTGACTAATGCTCCAACTACATTTATGTGCTTGATGAATAGTGTGTTGCGTCCGTATTTGGATAAGTTTGTTATTGTGTTCATTGATGATATATTGGTATATTCTAAAAATGAGGAAGAGCATGTCGAGCATTTAGCAGCAGTGTTGAGGTTGTTGAGAGAGCATCAGTTGTATGCTAAGCTCAGCAAGTGCAACTTCTTTCATACTAAGGTACACTACTTGGGACATGTTGTTTCCAAGGAGGGCATTGCAGTAGATCCAGAAAAAATAAGGGCCACCATGGAGTGGGTAGCTCCCATGAATGTAGGTGAGGTGAGATCTTTCATGGGGTTGGCAGATTTTTATAGGAGGTTTGTCAATAACTTCTTACAAATTTCCTATCTTATCACATCATTACATAGGAAAGGTAAGAAGTTTGAATGGATCGAGAAGTGTAAGGCCAATTTTAAGCAGCTTAAGTAGTTGTTGACACATGCTCCAATGTTAAAGATTGCAGAGCTAGACAAGGAGTTTGTAGTGTGTACAAATGATTTCAAGAGGGGACTTGGAGGAGTTCAAATGGAGGATGGATAGGTGGCATTCTATGAGTCACGAAAACTAAACGAGCACAAGTAGAACTACTCGATGCATGACCTTGATTTAGCAACGATCACACATGCATTGAATATGTGGAGGCACTATCTTCTTGGCACGAGGTTTGTACTGATGAGTGATCATATCGGGTTGAGATATTTGTTTGACTAGCTAAATCTGAACGTCAGGCAAGCTAGATTGTTGGCCATGATCAGTGAGTTTGACTACATTGAATTAAAGGAGAACATGGTGGCAGATGCTCTTAGCAGGCTGGTACATGTAAATCACTTAGTAGCTATGAGCTCCTATAGAACAGACTTACATGATAGGATCTTGAAGGCAAGTCAGCAAGATGTCAGGTATATGGAGATTCTGCACAGATTGCAGCAGAGTACAGGAACAGGTACATGTAGTAGTACAGGTGCTGGTAGTGGTACAGGTACAGGCGCAGGTGAACAAGATATGGACTATTGCCTTACAGTGGACGGATTGGTCAGATGTAGAGATAGGATATATGTGTCGGATATCAATGAGCTCAAGAAGGTGATCTTGAGGGAGTTTCATATGAAACCATATTCGGGTCAACCAAGTTATCAGAAGAAACTGACAGTAGTGAAGAGATTTTATTATTGGCTGAACCTTAAGAGGGATGTAGAAGAGATTGTGGTTAGGTGTTTTGATTGTCAACATGTGAAAGCAGAGTGTAAGCACCCAGGTGGACTGCTACATCCGATTGTGATTCTAGAATGGAAATGGGAGGTCATTTCCATGGACTTCATCACAGGTTTGCCGAGGATAGTGGGACAACATGATTCCATCCTGTTTATTGTGGATAGGTTGACAAAGGTTGCACATTTCATTCTAGTGAAGTCTACATTCTTAGCTAGCTATGTAGCACATGTATTCATCAGAGATGTGGTCATATTGCATGGTGTTCCAAAGAAGATTGTGTTAGACAGGGATGCAAAGTTCACTTCCAAGTTTTGGAAGGATTTGTTTGCAAGTTTGGGCACAAAGTTGGCCTTCAGTGCAACTTATCATCCATAGATAGATGGACAAATAGAGAGGGTCAACAGAATATTGGAGGACATGTTGAGGATGTATGTGATACATCAACAACGGAAATGGGAAGAGTACCTTCCATTGGTAGAGTTCGCCTACAACAATGGCTATCAGGAATATTTGAAGATGAGTCCATTTGAGGCATTGTATGGGCTAAGTTGTAATACTCCCATTAGTTGGAGAAATCCAGTTAATAGGGTGTTGATTGGACCGGACATGTTGGTGGACATGGAATATGAGATGTAGGTTATAAAGAAGAATCTAAAGGCATCACAGGATAGGAAGAAGAGCTATGCAGATCGGAACAAGTTGTTCAAGGAGTTTGAGGTTGAAGAACAGGTGTACTTGCGCATCAAACGGAAGAAGAGCTCCTTGCGGATTGGATCATGTGCCAAGATGGCACCACAATCTTGTGGACCCTTTAGTATTGTTGAGAGGATTGGCCCAGTAGCCTATCAATTTACACTGCCTCCGACAGTGAAAGTCCATTATGTTTTCCATGTCACTACTTAAGAAGTATGTTAAAGATGTTGATCATGTGATTGACTAGTCTGTATTGTAGGTGGAACCAGATGAAGAACTCCAGCTGGAGCCTTAGTGTATATTGTAGAAAACTGAGCAATCGAGTAGGTTAAAGTGCAGTGGAAGAAATTTGGGCCAGATGAAGCTGCATGGGAGATGGTGGATCAAATGTGAGCTATGTATCCTTCCTTGTTTGTCGGTCGAGGCAAAGCAGTTTTGGTATGGTGTTTTGGTACATGTCTTTGGTATATGTTTTGATGGTGTTTTGGTATATGTACATATGTATATGGATGTAAATATCACCATGAGCTATGTTATAAAGCTCCAATAAGCGGTATGGGTGTCTTATTATGTTATCATGTTGTTATGTTGTCATGCAGATTGGCATTCAACAGGGTGATCATTATAAATACTGCATCAAGCTATGATATAAAGCTACATGAACAATATGTCTTCTTTCCAGCGTTTTTGTTGAGGTATATGTGTGATTGAACACCGAGGATGGTGTCCCCCAAGGGGGAGGGTTCTGTAACAACCCTGGTTAAAATTCCATGTAATAAAAGTTAAAAATAATAACCATAGTTGATGGGACAATTATTCCAAGTTGAATGTTGGGAAAAACATCCTAGGGGGTGTTCATTTGGTTTATTATGGCTAAGGAAATTGGCAAAGGCAATGGCTAAGGCTTTGGAAAGGTAAAATGAAAATTTTGACACATTTATTTATGAAAATAACAGAAATTAGGAGAAAAGTGAGGTGAAAGGTCATAGGTTTCATGTGAGGATAAAAATGAAGGAAAATAATGGAAAATGAAGAAAATAGAGGCCTCATTAATAAAAGGATTTTGAGGATCAATTGGTAACCTCTTATCAGTTCAGTTTTGGAGCTCTCTCATTACTCTCTCTCTCTCTCTCTTGGACACTTCGAGTTTTCTTGGAGCACTTTAGCATTGGATCAAGAAAGGCAAAGAAGGCTAGAGGAAGCAAAGATCAAGCAAGGAAAAGCAGGTTCAAGCGACTACATCATGATTATTTGCAGGCATTGATTTGCATGTGTGATTTCCTTGGTAGAATTGGCATGCATGGTGTTGCACGTGGTTGTTTTCTGTCATGGCATGGGTTTTTCCAGGTGTGACAGTGTTTCTCTGCCTAGCTTTGTCATTTCCTGATAGCCTTGATGAGATGGGTTCTCATACTTTGGTTGAGCTGGATTTCTGGATGGATTTGAAGCTGAGTGGGGTGGATCTCTAAAATGACAAACACATTGCTTAATGGTCCCTGAACCAGACTTTGGATCACGGTAAATCCACTGGCCTAATAACCCCTGAGCCAGACTATGGCTTGCGGTAAAGCAAATATTGTGTGCCTCGGTGGGCCTAGGAATCCTTGCCGATGAATGGCGGGATATACGGTAAAGCCAAGAGGTGGATTGCTCTCTGTTGGGCCTAGTAGTCCCAAGATGGGATGTATGATAAAGCCTGGAGAGTGGGTCTTGGTGTAGGGCCTAGTGATCCCTGGATTAGACTGTGGATTATGGTAAAGCCTGAGAGACTAGGAGGCACTCAAATTCCTCATGGTGTAGGTGGAGAACTCTGGTAGCATCCATGTTTGTTTGGTTCTTTTTGGTTGGTTATGAGTCCCACATTCATGCTTGGAATATGGCACGAGGGTGATTGGCTGAAGAGAGATTTGGCTCAGCCAATCTATGGTCGGGTGGAACGTGGTAGTCCCATCCCCGGTTGGTTTCTATATTCATTAATGAGAAATTCATTCCCTTGGTTTTCATGTGTAAATGTATTGGTTTATATGTTTATTCTATGACTAATGTATTTATGGTATTTCTGTTGTTACCATGTTAGTTATGTATATGTTTTATGAGCTATGTATGACTCTCATCATGTTTTTACTTGTAAATGAATGGACAATGTATCTATGACCTAATAGATGATAATGAAAAAAATGACATGAGGGAACAATGGTTCTTAGTGATTCTCAGATAAGTATGAGATCCCTATGCTTAAATATGTTGTTTAAACTTGTAGATTACATATTTGTGATATTTTTGATGAAATGTATGTCATGGCTAGTAGGGGTGTGGTTAAAGGCTTGTTCAACTAATTGCTTTTGCATCATTGTTTATGTGTTATTTTACTGTTTTGAAGGTTTCATTCCATTCTGGGCAGTGACCTGGGCTCTGGGTCTGAAAAAGTTGCTCAAATCCTGGGGACGCTAGCACAAAACTAGACAAAATAGTTCATGGGCACTCGCATGCCTATAACATGAGAGTGTCTAGAGTCTCCTGGATGCTGGCATGCCTATAACATGAGAGCGTCTAGGGCTCAAGCGATTCAAAATCTCAATGGGACCCATGGGCTAGTTGGCAACAAAGTTGGGTTGGTTCCCGAGGGTCCTAATGTTAACGTTGAATGTATGTATGGTTTGTTTTCGGCGGTTCCACTTCCTTAACGTGACTTAGGAGGTCAAATCATATCACAATGGCCTCTCATGACATGTTTACCCTAACTGGTCGATTGCTTGGGTAGATGTGGGAGGAGGGTGTTACACTCCACTCCTTTGTGAGCATGGTCAAGATAACAAACAAACTGATTCATTCACAAGAGGACACATGGGGGACCACCGAAGCCCTCACCATAGGGCGAGGTAGGGTGTTGCTCAGGATTGGGGCCAACCATGGAGTGATTGGCCCTGGCATTGTTAAGTCACATTGGCAGGTTGGGCCTAGCCTCGATCATTGCATATATTATGGCCGAGAGTTATTGATCCAAGATCTTTTACTTACAGATGCATCATAATTACATATAACAGAGTTAATTAACCATGGAACTTAAAAGCACATAAACAATGTGGAAATAATTAGAAGAACACAAAAACCATGACACAATGATTTGATTACGGAGTTCGTCCAATTTGGACTACGTCTTTGGGCCCTGCTCAATAGTGGGGAGGCCTTCTTTTTATTAGTGGCATAAAAGAGATAAAAGTACAACAACAAGCAATTTCAACCCTTATACCTCCAAGATGATATATGGGTAGAGAATGGAGAGCCCAACTTTGAAAATAGACAGAACCACTGATCTCTTGGCGAAAAATAGTGCAAAAATGCCTATCCAAAGTCTCAATTTGGATAATAGGGCCTTTTGCAACCTTCTCGGAACCTCTCTGCTACTCAAGGCAAGTTTTTGGCCTGCTGCCAGGGTCAGGGTCTGCTGTATGCAGTAAAATCTGTGTATTCGGCCATTCCTCTCTTGCCTTTCTCTGACACAATAGTAATATATATATAAGATCATGGCAACATCCCTCAAAATCGGGGTAGTTTCAACATAATACCCAAGGTTAGCAGTCGGGAGCGGGCCTGAAGGATTCACGACAACCATCCTTCCACAGTAATAAGCCACTATCCAACAACCAATTTCAACGACGCATGAATCTCGACGGTGGGTTCATCGGCGGTTCCAGCTTATTGGTCAACAATCCAATTCCCAGACACAACATCTTGCGATAACTATGGACCCGACATGAAGATTCACCATATAACATAATGTCTTCACATCTGGCACTCCCTTTGCATTATCACAAGCACCAACCTTTTCGTGCGATTGTGATATGCGATGTATATCGCATCGCAACTAAGTCCTACTGGGGCCGATTCGTAACTCCTCCGGCCTGCGATATCGCAATCACAGCTGGGAACGCCAAGGTCCGATTCTTCCTTAAGCGCTCCTCCTTTTCACTGATATGCGATATGTGGGGTCCAATGGCATCCTACCACGTGGTGCTCCCTTATTCGCTGAAACTATGCCATGTCATCTTCTCCCTGCTACCTGGACAAGTCAAACTCAAACTTTGACTTGCTCTAACTTTGTCATCTGGACTCGGATTTGAGTGTTGTTCGCACCATTGGAATTAGGATGACGAGCACTTTGATTTGATGCTAAGCTTATCCAGGTTCTTCCACTTTGAGTTTTGAGCCTTTTATCATGCCATTGGTACTTTTATGAAGATCCACCTGGATCAATCCTCCCCACTAAGAGATTTTGGACCACCAAAAGACTTTTTAGTCAATTAGTAAGTGAGGAAATTTCTCCCTCACTTTTTCCTTCTTTATCCATCGAGCTTTGCTTGGATGCATTCCTTTGAAGCCAACATGGATGTACTCCACATCTCCCTGTTGTGAAGTTTTGATCCTTCGGTTGAGTATGATATCTTCGGGAAACTTATCTAGATACTCAGGTGCAAAATCATCCACTGTAGGAATCTGTGCAACCTCCTCAGTATCTATAATCAATGGAGGTTCATAAAGGTTCAGGTTTTCCACATTTACCACAGAGTACATTTGTATATAAGCAGGCAAGTCAAGACGAAAAGCATTGTCTCCAATATTTGCCAATATGGTGAAGGGACCATATCTAATGGGTCTCAGTTTCTTCCCTTCTCCCTTCATCCTATCTTTGTTGATATGGAGCCATACCTTGTCCCCAACTTGAAACTGATGGTCAACTCGGTGCTTATCATGTTGAGCTTTATACCGAGCTTGACTCTTCTCCAACTTCTCTTGCACTGCCTGATGAATTACCTGTATCCGCTGAATGAACTTTCGTGCTTTGTCCCTATCATCTCGTCCATTTCCATCCTCCTCTTTCCCAAAGACCATGTCCAAGGGATCTCTGGGTAGATAGCCAAAACATGTCTCAAACGATGAGCTCTGTGTAGATGAATGTGTTGCTCGATTGTATGCATGTTGCACATAAGGAAGTTGTTCATCCCACAACTTGGGATGTTTCCCACAATAACCTCGCAACAAGTGTACCACGGTGCAATTGACAACCTCTGTCTGTCCATTGATCTGTGGATGAAATGTCATACTTCTTTTCAACTTGATGTCCATCATTCTCCACAAGCTAGTCCAAAACTCCCCAAGAAAGCGAGAGTCTCGATTTGACACAATAGATGTGGGCAACCCAAAATGGACCCAAACATGCTGAAAGAAAAGAAAAGCAATCTACTCAGCAGTGACCTACTTTTTACAAGGCATTAAAATACACATTTTACTAAACCTATCCACAACGACATACAAATAGTCGTGACCTTTCCTAGACATAGGCAAACCTCCTACAAAATTCATGGACACACTTTCCCATGGTCTACTCATAATAGGGAGTGGTGTGTAGAGCCCAAGTTTTCTATTATAGGGATTTGAAACAGAACACAACACACAACCCTTTACAAAGCGAGTCACAATGTTTTTCATATGAGGCCAAAAACAAAACCTCTGCAAATGACATAAAGTTTTCTCAATTCCAAAATGACTAGACACCAGAGAGGTATGAGCCTCTCAGATTACATGAACCCTTTCATCACTAGGTATGCACAATTTTCCAAGGTGGTATAATAGATTTCCCTGCAAGTAATAATTTTCCACCTGCGATCCATGGGTCAATTTTGCATAGATTTCTTTAAAATCACTATCGTTAGCATACTGTTCAACATAACTTTCTAATGACAAAGAAACATTTTGCAAAACTACAAATGTAGAAATAGGAGGGCGAGAATCATATCTGCTACTTTGTTGCTAGCGCCCTTCTTATATCTTATTACCAAATGAAACTGCTAGAGGAATCCCATCCATCTAAAGTGACAGGCTTGCTGAATCTTGGTCTGTGACTAAAGATACTGCAAGGGCTGATGATCCGTGTGGATGATGGTCTCCTTGCCGATCAGATAGTGTTTCCACTTCTTTACACTCTGGACCAAGGCGTACAACTCCCGGTCATACGTAGGATAATTCACAACAACCTGGGAGAAAGTCTCTAAGTGGTAACAAACAAGTTTTCTTTGCTGCATCAATACAACACCCATGGCATATTCGTTGGCATCTGTTTCAATTTCGAAAGGCTGCTAAAGGTCTGGTAAGGCTAGCACTGGGGTCATGCTAATCTTCTCTTTCAGTGTGTCGAAGGATTTATGCTATTTTCCTCCCCACTGAAAGGCCTCCTTCACACTAGTCAAGGCGTGCAAGGGGGTTGCAATAATGGAAAAGTTCGCTATGAACCTTCTCCAATACTGCACCGCGCCCAGAAAACTTCGGACTTCTGTGACATTCGTGGGCTCATGCCACTTCATTATCGCCTCCACTTTAGAGGGATCTATCCTTAATTGCCCATTACTGACAATATGTCCTAAATAAATCAGAGAAGTCTTTCCAAACTCACACTTTTACAGTTTCGAATATAATTTTTCCTTCTTCAAAACATCAATCACTTTCTTTACGTGACACATGTGTGCCTCCCATGTCCCACTGTACACAAGAATATCGTCCAGATACACAAGAATAAAATGATCAAGAAATGGCTGAAATAAGTCATTCATTACCCTCATAAACGTGGCTCGAGCGTTACACAGTCTGAATGGCATCACCATCCATTCGAACAATCCCTTCTTGGTTTTGAACACAGTTTTCTAGATGTCCTACTCTACAATTCTAACCTGGTGATAACCACTACGCAAATCCAACTTGGAAAAATAAACAACATTTTTTAATTGATCTAGCAATTCATTAATGTGAGGGAGAGGGTATCGATTATTCACTGTGATCTTGTTCAACGCCCTGTAATCTACACACATTCTCCATGTGTTGTCTTTCTTAGGCACCAACACAATCGGTGAGCCACAAGGAAGAGAAGTCGGTTTGATGGCTCCCTGATTTAACAGTTCCTGCACCTATTCCTTGATCTCCTCCATCTTGATAGAAGCTATGCCAAGATTTGGTAAAGGAGTATCCTCTTGCAAATGGATCTCATGTTGGATTTTTTGTTTAAGGGGGCAATCCTCTCGGTTCCTGAAACAATTTATCATAGTCAAAAACAATTTCAAATAATTACTTCTTATGATCAGGATCACAACCTTTGAAAGCATCAACCATCTCGACTTCTTTCGCCCTCACTACCATGAGCATGCACCCTTTACTGGAATTAACCAGTCTTTTAATCTGTCCTGCACTGACAAGGCTAGCACTAACTTTTGTATGATGAGCTCTGACTATATACTCTACCCCATCCTTTGTGAGGTGGTATTTGTTTTCATGTCGAAAGAAAACATCCTTTCTGTCATATAGATATGGCTTCCCAATATGATTCCATAGATGTCCAAAGGTACTACATATAACTCTACCTCATCAACTAATTTAGAAGCAATTACAAATTTGGCCCTACACTGCTTGGTGACCTGCAATTTGGCTTTATCGCTTACCCAACCAAGTGGGTATGGACTCGAATGAGGTTTAGTTTCAAGGCCTAACCTTTTCACTAAGGACTCTGAGATTAAGTTTTCTTGGGAACTTGAATCAAACAGAGTTTCCACCTTTGTATGCTTTATGACAACTCTAATGTGGAATAACTCAATTCTCTTTCGCTCACAACTTACAGGCGCATTCAAATAACTAGTGCTTGTAACCAAATCAGAACCATCATTAATAAAAATAGTACCTCTTGCGCCCACGACTGTCATCAATGTCTTATTGTCAAAATCCAATCCAAAGTCTTGCGTTGTTTCCACTGTCTTCTGCTTCCCCTTTCCGCCGAATCTCTTCGGTCTCAACTCTGGATGCAGCTTCCAGCAATGGTCCTCGTCATGACCATATTTCTTGCAATGAGTGCAAGACGGTGTTGCTTTGTCCCCTTTCTTGGCTGTGTCAGTCTTCTTATCCTTCCATTTTCCTTTCTTCTGGAATTTTCCATGCTGAGGTTTGAATGTCATCTTCTTGGTTTGGTCATCTTGATCATTCTTGCCTCAACTTTCAAGATGAATAGCTTTAATGTTGGCCGTATCAATTGTAGTAGGCTCAAATAGTAATAACGAGCATCTGATGTAATTATGTAGCACATTTGTATACTTAGTTACAGTTTTGGGTGCATCTAATTAGATGCCCATATACAGTGCTTGTTTATGAAGTTCTTCCATGAAGCTTTGTACATTCTGGCCCTTACCTTGCCTTAAATATTTCCAGTCCATAAGTGCCTTTTTCTTATAACACAGAGGGTAGAATTGGTCCTTTAATACAGAAATGAAACTAGACCAAGAGGACAAAAGGTTACCCGACTTCGTGCTTCCCTTCTGTAACTTGCTCTCCCACCAAATGAGAGAAGTGTCGCTCAACCAAAGAGATGCTAACTGGACTTTCGCCTCATCTTCTTCGATTTGTTGGATTCGGTAGTAAACCTCTATCTGTCTGATCTAGTTATTGAGTTTTTTTGCACTACATTCTCCATTGTACATGGCAGATCGAACTTCACGTCTAACTTGAAGAACAGTTTCTTAGAGGCTTGTTTGGAATTTCTATAAGAGTGATGAGAATTATCACTGGAAGAAGGAGAGGGAAGAGTATCTTCTCCACCACCTTCCCAATTTTTTGATTCATGATCATTGACATCCTTCTTCTCATGCCCAAGTGCCTTCTCATACTCTGCGAACAACTTGTCTACTTTTCTTGCCATATTGTAGAATACCTTTCGGAAATTTTGTTCCTCTTCCCAACGAGCTTCTTCATTGGATGTGTTTCTTCTTCATTGTGCACGTCCTGCTTTAGGATCAATGGAGTTAAGCGCTCCTTCTCCTTTTCGCAGCTTGTTCCGGGTTAGCATAAACTCATGCAATTCGCATCTACAAAGACCTGCTCTGATACCAAACTTGATCCAAGATCTTTTACTTACATATGCATTAGAATTACATATAACAAAGTTTAATTAACCATGAAACTTAAAAGCACATAAACAATGCGGAAATAATCATAAGAACACAAAACCATGACACAATGATTTGATTACAGAGTTCATCGAATTTGGACGACATCTTCGGGCCCTGCTCAATAGTGGGGAGGCCTTCTTTTTATTAGAGATAAAAGTACAACAACAAGCAATTTCAACCCTTATACCTCCAAGTTGATAGATGGGCAGAGAATGGAGAGCCCAACTTTGAAAACAGACAGAACCACTGAACTCCTGGCGAAAAATAGTGCAAAAATGCCTATCCAAACTCTCAATTTGGATAATCGGGCCTTCTACAACCTTCTTGGAACCTCCCTGCTGCTCAAGGCAAGGTTCTGGCCTGCTGCCAGGGTCAGGGTCTATTGTATGCAGTAAAATCTGTGTATTTGACCAGTCCTCTCCTGCCTTTCTCTGACACAATAGTCATATATATAAGATCATGGCGGCATCCCTCAAAATTGGGGTAGTTTCAACATAATACCCAAGGTTAGCAGGCGGGAGCGAGCCTGAAGGATTCACGGCAACCACCCTTCCACAATAGTAAGCCACTATCCAGCAACCCATTTCAATGGCACATGACTCTCGCTGGTAGGTTCATCGATGGTTCCAGCTTATCAGCGGATAGTCCAATGCCCAGACACAACATCTTGCAATAACAATGGACCCGAGAGGAAGATTCACCATATAACATAATGTCTTCGCGTTCGACACTCCCATCGCATTATCGCGAGCACCAACATTTTCATGCGATTGTGATATGCGATGTATATCACATCGCAACTAAGTCCTGTCGGGGCCGATTCGTAACTCCTCCGGCCTGCAATATGCGATATCATAATCGCAGTCGGGAACTCCAGGGGATGATTCTTCCTTAAGCGCTCCTCCTTTTCGCTGATATGCGATATGCGGGGTCCAGTGGCATCCTGCCACATGGCACTCCCTTATTCGCTGAAACTATGCCATGTCATCTTCTCCCTACTACCTGGACAAGTCAAACTCAAACTTTGACTTGCTCTAACTTTGTCATTTGGACTCGGATTTGAGTGTCGTTCGCACCATTGGAATTAGGATGACGAGCACTTCAATCCGATGCTAAGCTTATCCAAATTATGCCACTTTGAGTTTTGAGCCTTTTGTCATGCCACTGGTACTTTTGTGAAGATCCACCTGGATCAGTTATGGGAGAGGAGGCTATGGTACGAGCATGTTAGGCAGTCAGTGATGACCACGATGTCGCGGGGTCAGCAAGACAATTTCTTTTTGCAATGGGCATGGGACCTAACGTCACAGTACTTAGCAGTTCAACTATCCGTAGGGGTGAGCTGGTTTCTACAGGGGAAGGTCATCCAGATCTTCCATTTGGTTTCAGTGATTCGTTGATGGCGTGGGAGACTTCATCAACATGGTAAGTTGGCCAGCAAGAGGATTTCAAGAGGAGCTCATGCAGGAGAGACTTCATTCGCGTAGGGATTGAGTTGTATCTTCAGGGGCCCACAATCAGAGTGCATGAGGTGGACTATTCGGTAGGGCAACTTCATGAGGATTTGGACAGAGTTTTACATCGTCAGGATGCTCTACTTATTGGCAGTAGACAGAGGGGTTCTAATGCCCATATCTAGCAGGATAGTCAGTGGAGAAAGGGGTGCTTCATGTTGATCAGGTTAGCTTGGGATTCTGGGATCAAGGGACTCCTTCACTATACGATAGTACAACGATCAGGGACGATCCAATGGCACGTTTGGGACCCTGGTGAAGTTTGCAATGACAATGGGGATCCACAATCAGAGAGGGTGCTTGTTCAATCATTGCTTGAGGACAAGTGATTTTTGGTGCATTAGAGGAACTTGTTGGATGAGGATGCCATCTGAAAGGGTGAACACATATGTGAGCATCCAACACTGAAGTTGCTTGGGGACAAGCAACATTTGGGAGGGGAGGACTCAAATGTCCCTTCCTAACTTAAGTTCTTATAGGTTTATCCATTCTACCATTTTGACAATTTTGGAAGCATGGGACCCATGGGAATTTTGAAGAGAGACCCACGAAAGAAAATGGAGGCTGAAAAGTCTTGTTGGCCAAGTGTGGGGTCCACCCACATGAGGAAATATGCACCACTTTAGAGGGAAGTTCTAATGGCTAGAGAGAGAGGGTCGAATTGCTAGTTGGAGGGGGCCCACATGGGAAAAGAGGCTCACGAGTTATAAATAGAGGAGGCCAAACCTCATTTGGTATCTTTTGTCTATTGAACTCAATCTTAGTTGCTCGAGTTGTTTAGATAAGTCACTTGTTGTTTAGCAACGAGCTCTCCAAGTAGGGAACTCACCCTCTCTTCATTGGACTACGAGTGCCACCCTAGTGAGGTTCCATTCTACCATTCTGGAGGAGTGTTGGAGCATATTTAGGGTATTAATCTCAGCTGTCACTCAACCAGTGCGTACTTCAGGAGGATGCAGTAGAGGAACACATAGGAGCTTTTTTAGGGGTCTTCCGAGGTGCAATTCTCGGAGGAATTTTTGGTGAAGAAAGTACAATGAGACACTAGTCTTTTGGGAGATTTTGGGAGTAGGAGCTTGTTGTTTGAAAGAAGTGTGAGTTGCAACACCCAGGTCCAGCACATAAGTTTCTCACTGGGCACATGTGAGAATTTGTGGGTCAGTTCACAAAGCGAGTATTTGCTAGGAGAGATAAGGGGCAGTTAAGGGAAGATTATCTCAACTATTTTGGAGTGTTTGGGAGGGATCTTTCTGAAGTTATAGGCATGATGTACCTTTCAGCAGTTGGAGGAGGACATGGCTCTTGAGAGGCCAAATTTCTAGGGTCAAAACTAGGCCAAACCATTTCTGGGCTTTTGTGGGTTTGTTGAGAGGAGTTTGGGGTTAAATTTGTAGAATTTTTCGGATAGTGTTCAGGCCAGAAATCCCCTTTTGGTTTAGTAGTGCGTTTTATTATTCAACTAGTGATTGCACCATTTTGTGGGTTTTTAGGGTGGTTGGTTTGTGGCAGGTTCCTTTCTAGGTTTGGTTGAGTATTTTTGGGAGAAGCTACAACTGCATTTTCAAGTGATTCTGGGCACCACAGAGGGTCATTCTCAGCATTTCCAGTGCAACAACAGTTGCCAATTTTTGGTTCTGCACAGAAGGATATTGGGCCGAAGTTTCCTAACTGTTGGGTGTCATGTCTTCCACCTAGGTTGCTTCATCTTGCTTATGCAAGCCGAGGTTTACTTGTTCCTTGCTATATGTACTCCTTACAACTCATAATTTAATAAAGTGTCTCAACTTATTTGCTGAGTTTCTTGATGTTTTTGATGGTGCATGCATAATTGTGATTCCATTTATTGTAGCCTAGTTCACATGTCTGTTATTAGCTGTAAAAATTAGTTAGGAACATTACATAGACCTAGGAAAGAAGGCACAAGTCCTAGGGTTTGATAAATTTTATGAGTGTTGGAGTCTCCAAAGGTCAAGGCTAAGGGAAAAGGTTTCCAACAATGTGTACTAGCAATGCCAAGGCTCATGAAACCTTCAAGAAAACCCCTCAGTTGAAGCAAGGCAAAAATACGGTTTCCATCTTAGGAAAACAACTAGGGCAAGAAAATTTATGGATAAAATTGAAGTGGATTCCAACCAAAAGGATAGATTTTGTGGAAAATATTATCCCCTTGATGTTTAGGCTCTCCAACCACCAAAACCCTACTTACCTAGGGATTCACACCAAGCCCTAGTTTCCTAGCTTGGCCTTGAAAGGGCTGAATTAGGAGAGAGAATATATGGATAAGAATTGAGTATGATCACCAACCAACTAGACCAATCCCTTATCCCTTGTGAATATAGAGTCTAGGATGAAATGGATTAACCAAAAATATTCCTAAGGAGGTCGAAATTTGATGCCCTATCAACAAGATTTCAAGCATTTACCTATGTAATAGAAATACAAATTTCCATGGGAGAGCTCCAAGGAGTTCAACACCTAGAAAATTCATTACATGTTATGTATCAATATTGCATGCAACATTCATCTAGACAACAATTCAATTGATCTTTAACCACTTAAGGGACAATTTAGCATAACCTAGAATCAAGCATTTCATACATTAGCCATTAAGAAATAAACTTCTAATAATTAAGTGCACATACAAGATAACAT
This sequence comes from Pinus tabuliformis, assembly GCA_031772625.1. Classification (NCBI taxonomy): domain Eukaryota; kingdom Viridiplantae; phylum Streptophyta; class Pinopsida; order Pinales; family Pinaceae; genus Pinus; species Pinus tabuliformis. The sequence goes on along the minus strand of CM062817.1, from coordinate 926,523,742 downwards.
GCAAGATTTCCATCCATTAAACCAAATAATATCTCCAAAGAATATCCAAGGTCATCTCCAAATATCAAAATGCATCCAAGATCTCCAATACATCCACAAGAGAACAAGTATGAATTCCTTTATTGAGGTTGAAAATCCAAAGGTGTGATGATTAGAAGTTATAATGACAAGTTATTCTAATTATATGAGGCTTTTGAATGCCTAATTAGCCTACGAACCCCTCTAACAATTAAAATAATGGGCAAACACTAGTCTAGGTCACAAACTGACCTAGTAACATTTATGAAATAAAGTAAATATCCACATGTGCAAGCCAAAATGTTGGCGTCATGCTAGTAAATGCCTCCTTAGGGCTTGCGTTGCGGACCTTGAGTGCCTTGACTTGTGTAAAGGCCCTCTAAATTCACCTTCTAGGGGTTGGCCCCTAGATCTTTGTCAAAATCATCCTATGGACCCCAGTTTTGGCTTTGGGGCACAAAATGGATCTCACAGATCTCTAAGTGGTGAGTATCCCTGATTCTACTCCAACGTTGAGGGCAATGAAGATGGTCCTAGCCCTCCCATGTCTCAAGGCACAAGACAAACCTCATTTTTTCCGTGGATCAACTACCTGACACTAAAGTATTGTTAAACCAACTATGGGCACGCTGGTCCAAGTGCATCATCCCATATATGATATAGGGAAAGTGCAGGAGATTTATGGTGTTGAAGGTGCCCATTGGATACAAATGATGCTCTATAATTGTCTAGAATCCCATGGCTCTCAATGCATCACCTGTGGTGTTAATATATCCCTCTAGAGGACTTGGACCCTAGTTAATTTCCCCAAACCTATAGATGGAACCACTTGCCAATTACACACAATATCCAGTGCTGCAACTTTCACCATTAGGTACATTTAATCATTATTGCATATAAGTGAACCAAGCTTGAAAGAAATGGGCAAATTAACACTTCATATAAGGCTTCTCTTCCAAAATTGGGGCCTTAGTCATGTAATGGTGTTACCTCCCTAGGTAGGAGTGGTTAATAGACGACCCTATTATGTGTTCTCAACCCCCAAGGGGAAGTGACATGTCCTTGGTCCACCCTTCAATCGATAGGTGTTATATGAATAATGAGTGAACTTAGGGGAAAAGACTTCATGTTCAAGAGCAATGGTCAAAGGGACTAGTTATGATGAAGTACCTCATCTTGGGTATATAGATATGAGGAGGGAGAAATCGTGGATGCATGAGTCACCTTGGCCTTTGTTTTTCCACACCTCTAAATGCCTTTTGCTTTTTCTTAGTTCTTCTTTGTATTATTATTCGTAGCTCAAGGAATGAGAGCTTGCTTTGTATGATGTATACCAGTTATTACCCCCTTAAGGATGAGGCAGTTCATCTCCCATAAGGGGTTGGGACATGCAAGGGTTCTTTGTCTTCTATGATATTGGGAAACATTGCTCCAGGAACTAGGTGATGGCCATATGAGTGAGGTAGAGCTCATGCTTGGCTTTTGCCCACCTGCTAGTTTGAATGTCCTAGTCATCTTTTGCATTTTGTTTTTCTTGTGGCCATCAGATGCTCTTTTTATTTATTTTAGTTGCATCAACCTCCTAGGGTACATTTATAGGCCCTACCGAGGTATGAGGATGCATGGGTGCCAAATCCTAATGAACTAATGTTAAGTTGAACTTGAAGAATGAAGGTGGAATAGGGGTTCATAATGTAAGATTAAAAGTGTTAAGTATGGAATTGGGAGAGATGGGGCTACACTATCTCAATCATGGCTTCCCAAGTAGTGCCCTTCCTATACACGTTGGGCCATTAGGGGAGGTCCCACTAGACTAAGATTGAAAATTAACCAAGACCCTTCTTTCTTCCAACTTATCCCATAATCCATGTCAAAATGCCCAAATACGAACAAGCATACACACCTGATTGCAAAATGAATAATGTACATTTTATCATAAGCCCACCTTCCAACATGTGCTCTTGGCAAATGAGCGAGGAAAAATATGACTAATGCAGGTGGTGAAGATATGAATGGAAAGCCAAATCGGCTACTTGTCGCTGCTAGATGCCGGTTGGAAGAGATGAATAGGAGAAAAATGTATCCTAAAGGTCACCCACTTTTGGTAGGTAACATTTGGCTCCAACTGGGACATGAGCTCATCATATAGTGCATGATCCATGTACTCCAGCTGGGAGTTCATGAGAACTCCAACAATCTTCTGGGACTGCAGACTTGTAACGTGCGCATTACAATACAATTGTTTGGGAGCATGTGCACTGGGCATAGGATATCGCCCATTTTTTCATAAAAGTAATAATCCATACATAAAAGTAAATCTAGATCAAATGCAAATTTAATCTATATGCAAATTATTCTAGCATGAGAACATGAAATGATGACATTAGATGTGCAAAAAGAAATATGCAATGCACCTACACTACCATGCACAACATGTGAAATCATGTGTCCAAGAAAGGGATGATACAGTTAACTTTTACCGAAGAGGGCTAAAGATCACAATCAAGTTTGGCTATGTAAAAGTAACCCACACCAACTTTCCTATGAATTTTAAAAGGGATGGGATGCTTATCGACTAAAACCATTTCCCCAATTTTAAATTATTTTTTAGTATTTTGCACCCACTACTTGGTAGGTATGCTCAACTTGGGATTTTATCTCTTAATAAGGCAAACATCCTCAGAAGGGTGGAGGTTGATAGGCTTGGATTGGATAGCGGGTGGACCTAAAATTTTGGTTCTAGGTTGTTGACTAGGATATGGGAAATGGTCCATATCTTCAACATGATTTGGGAGTTGAGGTTCCCTACAAAGGATAAATAGGGTCCCATATGGTTGAGGAACGGAGACACATGATAAGTCCATTTGTAATTGTACAAGAATCGATGCACCCCACTTTATAGACAACAACATTCCCCACACATTGGGTATATTGATAACAACATTCCCCACACATTGGGTATATTGATAAAAACATTCCCCACACATTGGGTATATCGATAACAACATTCCCCACACATTGTGTATATCGATAACAACAACATCCATTAGTATAGAAATGTCCTTGTTAACAACTAAAGTCGCTTTCAAATCCTTAATGAGCCCATGGACGAGAATGGGCTTGGAATCAAAGCCACAAACATTTCTATAAGGCCTAGTAATATCCAACTCTAATTAGTGCATGAATTTTAGTGGCATGATATTGGTTGAAGCCCCTACGTCTAGCATACGATTATGGAGAAGAAACCTACCAATGGCCAAAGTCAGTAAGAATGGTTCATGACCGGTGTTTGTCCTATCAAATTACATATTTTATAAAATGATATGGGGATCATTGAGTTCATCATCCAGTCCAAGAGCCTTCTTGACCTGCCTTCTATGGGGAGCGAACTTCACAATATCTTTTTAGGGAACCTGCATGCTCATCTTACCCCTGATGGGCGATGAACTGGCCCATCCTTACGGGGGTAATAATTGTTATACATCATACAAAGGAAGTTCTCATTCCTTGAGCTACAAGCAGTAATACAAAGAAGAATCAAGAAAAAGTAAAAGGCATTTAGAGGGGTTGAAAAACAAAGTCCAAGGTAACTAATTCATCCACAATTGCTCCCTTCTCACATCTATACACCCAAGATGAGGTACTCCATCATAGTTGGTCCCTTTGATCACAGCACTTGTCCACGAAGTATTTCGCCTCACATTACGTCATTATTCACATGGGACCTATTGATTGAAGGGTGGACCAAGCACATGTCACTTCCCCTTGGGGGTTGAGAACACCTAATAGGGTCATCTATTAACCACTCCTACCTAAGGAGGTAACACCATTACGTGACTAAGGCCCCAGTTTTGGAAGAGAAGCCTTATATGAAGTGTTAATGGCTTGTAGGATAAATAGGCATTCAAATGCCTCATATAAGTAGAAGAACTTGTCATTGTAATTTCTCGTCACCACACCTTTGGAATTTCAACCTCATTAGAGGAATTCAGACCTGTTCTCTTATAGATGTGTTGGAGATCTTGGATGGATTTTGATATTTGGAGTTGATCTTGGATATTCTATGTAGTTATTCTTTGGACTAATGGATGGAAATATTGCATGTATCTTGTAGGTGCACTTAATTGTTGAAAAATTATTTCTTAATGTCTAATGTATGAAATGCTTGATTCTAGGTTATGCTAAATTTTTCCCTAATTGTTTGAATATCAATTGAATTTCTATCGAGATGAATGTTGCATGCAATACTCATACATAACATGTAATGAATTGTCCTGGTGGTGAACTCCTTGAAGCATTGACATGAAAATCCATATTTCTATTGCATAGGTAAATGCTTGAAATCTTGTTGTTAGGGCATCAAATTTTGGCCTCTTTAGGAAAATTTTTGCTAATTTATCTCATCCTAGATTCCATATTCCCAAGGGAAAAGGTACTGGTATATTTGGCTGGTGATCATACTCTATTATTATCCATATATTTGCTCTCCTAATTTGACCTTTTCAAGGCTAAGCTTGGAAACTAGGGCTTTGTGTGAATCCCTAGGTAAGTAGGGTTTTGGTAGTTAGAAAGCCTAAACATAAAGGGGATAATATTATCCACAAAATCTATCCTTTTGGTGGGCATCCACTTTAATTTCATCTTTAAACTTGCTTTACCTAATTATTTGTCTAAGAGGGAAACCCTAGTTTTTCCTTGCTTCAACTTAGGGGCTTCCTTGAAGGTTTCATGAGCCTTGGAATTGTTGGCACACATTGTTGGAAACCTTTTCCCTTCGCCTTAACCTTTGGAGACTCCAACACTTGTCAAATTTATCAAACCTTGGGTCTTGTTCCTTCTTTCCTAGGTCTCCTCATAGAAAACGAATTGTCTCCTTATGGAGCCATGAACTTGAATTATGCCTTTCTTGAAGAGCTCCTAGTAATATCATTTCATTCATTAAACTTAGAACACCTATCATAAGTGATCTCTTTCCTATAAGGACTCTCCCCATCCAAGAAATCCCATAACAAGAAATGGATTTTGGTTGTGGTGACAATGGGCCACTACCCCATTGTTGTCTCTTGGTCTAGTTTATACCTTGTAATGTTTCCCTCTCCAAGCTCTGTTAGATTTCGTGGTAACAATCCATATTTGTTTAATTCTACGAGACTTTACCTCTATTTCTAGATTCAATGCTTTTGTGCAGATAAAGAAAGCTTTATAGGGGCCCCAATTTGGATCAAATTATACTCTCTACCAAGGAAATTATGGGAGGAAGAAACCCTGGAGGGTATAGTGAACATCCTTGCTCACTTTGTCAAATCTTTGAAAGTCACCAAATGGGGCAGATATACATATTATGCATGAACCTATGTCTACATGGATATCTTTTAGTCTCTCTCAGCATCCATTGATCTCTATTTTAGGGACGAGCTCTAGCAATAGTCATTGAACTATGAACACATCCCCTTCCGTTATTAGCATTGCCATAATATGGTCATCTCTTTAGAGAATTCTTTCTTCACATTGTAGTAACGCAACAACCTAAGGACCCACCCACGAATCTAGAAGACTTCACTTTAGTCAACTCTAATCGTAATTATATAAAGGCTTTAGTTGCTTCTGAAACATATATAGGACTCTAAACCCAAAACAACTTTGAAGCCCTCACTGGCACATCCTCTAATGCATCTCTTGTGACACAAGAGCCTTCTCAACCAGATCTGGTTGCGACCAGTATTAGATCACACCAAGAGGACTTAGTAGTGCCTACAAACTCCACCCCTATTGTTCCCCACCAATTAGCACCACTTACCAACTCCGAGATCTCGATGACAAAGGTGTTCTGTCAAGACATTCTAGATGGATGTGCAGATATGTAACTGTATTATTAAGATCTATAAGAAATGGCAACCAACTGGAAGAACAACAATCCTAAGGCCATTCTTGAACATCAGGTCTAGATCTTAAAGAGAGTGCTCCTCAAAGCTAATACCAAGTTGCACTCGTAACAGACACACTCCAACCATTCTCCTAATAATCTTGGGTCAATCTTCAAAATTCCAAACACCGACATAAACCCTTTAAAGAAGATAGGTGCAGAGAAGAGCATAGAAACAAGTGGCTCTTGCAAGAATTAGGTGAATTCTTGGTCAATTCAGGCATAATTACTTCAATGATTAAGGCCTTTGCCTCAACTACCCCTTCTACTAAATGAAATCATCTCATGGAACATAAGAGGCCTAAATTTCTTAGATAATAAAAGGCTTCTTAAGATACATCTTCACCAATATAAACTTGATATAATGATGATTCAAGAAACATAATGCTCTTAGGAAAGAGTCTCCTCTATTATCTCCAAATGTTGGAAAAGTCTGCCCATTGATGCAAACGGTCAAGCCGGAGGTATAGCTATATGTTGGCATCTTGAAGAGGTTTTTATCACATATTGTTGAGAAAACTACAAAGTTTTAACAACCAAATTCATAACTTTAGACTCAGATAAAGAGGGATATATATCCAACATTTATGGAGCGCACATTTCTAACGAAAGATTGAACTTCCTTCACGCTCTAAAGAGACTAGGTCGGGGATTGAAATATCTCCCATGAATAACTAGGGGAGAATTTGATATGATAAAATCCCTTTATGAGAAAAAGGGAGGTATTTGAAGCCTTGATCAAGAGGCAAATCACTTTCGAAGAGGCCATGCATGTCCTAAAACTAGAGGATATGGAAACCATTAACGACACTTTCACCTGGAACAACCAACGTAAATTAAAGCACCATGTTTCCTCCATACTATATTGTTTCCTTATTTATGAAAATCTCATGGAAAAGGGCTCTTTCTAGAAGCCCCCATCCCTCCCTGTAGAGGCTCTAGTTGTAGAAATTTTTGAATAATTTAACACATATTCAACAGAGATTATCATGATCATGTACTATTGCGGAATACATACACAATACATAAGCTCCTCTACGTTGATCATCAATATAGCAGCATCAATAACAATAAAACATCAAGAGCATTCACACATTAACACAGTATGTAACCCGGGGAAAGCATCTCGCTAAAAACCCCACACTATCTGTATATTAATGATTGAGACCATGTAACATTACAAAGTACAATGCTTATCATAAGCAATCCAATACCAGCTCCACCTGCTACACGCAATATAGCTAAGATCTGATCTCCAAATCTATTCCACTGCTTGCCTGCCTCCACTGCTCAATACCTGCTCAAGAATGAATGAGAATGGTCTACCAAACTCGTATTTCACCTCCAAAGAATCACTCACAATGTGTAAGACGTGAGCAGAAGCTACAAACTGGGAAAATACATGAGCAAACTCATTGGCATACTCAATGCCTTGATTGTGCAAGATCTGATGCACAACTATAGTCACAACTGATAGCAATCTGATTCTCTAACACCTGTCCCTGCTGAACTGAACATGCACTGACATGCAAATGAGTTAACTGATGTATTCTATAGTTGTATTATGAGTTAATAATTAGTTTAATAACTCATCATTAGTCTATTTGCAGTTAGACTAACTACAACTAGTTTAACCAAGTCAAACTGAACACAACTCCATCAACTCCACAATCAACTCCACCAAACTCAACTGATTGAGTTCTAACTGAAGTCATGCATGCAACAACTCAACTGACTCATAAGAAAAGCGTACTTCCTTCTGACAGCTGCATGGGCCACATCTGTAGCTCAAACTGAAGTGCTCCAAGAGAATAAGATCAAGTTTATAGTCCAAATATTATTATGAGACAATAATATTTGACTTTTCTATTTTTGACAGCTAGTCTAAAAATAGACTTTGATCACCCACACTGTGGTCACCCACACTTTGGTCACCCACATTGTGATCACTCACACTGTGGTCACCCACACTGTGATCATCCACACTGTGATAAAAAATAGAACTTGCGCCATAATTTGCCTGCGGGCCCACTTAGTGAAGGCGACTCTTTTCACTAAGCTCCATCATCTTGTTGCAATCTCAACACTAGTCATTGGTCGATTCGTCTAAGTATTGACATCAAAACGAGGCCTATGAATCGACCTTTTTGTTTTGAGATATTTTGGATCTCAGGCCCATCCTTTGTGGAAAAGGCTAAAACATGGTGGTCAAAAGCTCCTTTAGATCCAAGATCACCCATAAAGTATTTTCAACAGAAACTCAATATTGGAATAAGAACGAATTTGGGTACATCTTTCAAACTCACGGAGATATTGAAGAACACATGAAAGAAATACAATAGAAAAACATCATAAAAAATGTATCAAAATACTTTGTAGCTGAGGAAGCAACCCTCATCACTCATCTTGGATATCTGGCAAAATAGGAGGAGATTCTATGGCATAAAAAATCATGCATTAGATGGCTCAAAGAAGGTGAGAAAAATTATAAAATTTTCCATTGCTCCATGCTTAATCATAGAAGAATAAATAGATACTCCTCCCTAAAAAGTTTGGTAGACATCGAGCTCTTAAAGGACGTAAATATTGAAGTTGATATTATTTCCTATTAACGACATCTCTTATTAGAGTCTTCCTCTTCCAGAGCTGAAGCTATCGGCAAAATCACCTATTGCATCACTACCTTAGTCAGTCCAGAGAAAAACGAGGCTCTATTTTGTCCTACTACCATAGATTAAGTAGAAGCAACCATCTTTGCAATGCCTAAAAACAAAGCACTAGGGCCTTTACATCTGATTTATATCAAGCATGTTAGTCATTCATAAAAGAGGATGTTTGGAGGTTGTGGAGGATTCTCGATAAACAAAAGTTGTCCTACTCGTCCTTAATGCTACTCTTCTTGCTAATTCAGAGGACCCTAGTGGTTTTCGTCCTATTTCCCTTTGCAACATTATCTACAAAATTATCTCTAAAGTCATTGCCAATCGTTTGAAACCCCTTCTTCCATCACTCATCTCTCTAGAGAAGATATTTGTGTTGAAGGAAGACAAATTTTCAATGGGATAATAGTGGCCCAAGAGCTAGTTCATCCCCTTAGTCATTAAAAAAACATGTATTCTCATCAAGCTCGATTTATCTAAGGCTTTTGATAAATTAAGTTGGTCTTACATTTCACAAATTCTTATAGTGTTTGGTTTCTCGAAAGCCTAGATCACCTGGATTCTTTCCCTTATCTCCTTTGCCTTCTTATCTATCTTAGTTAATATATCTCCTCCAAGGCCTTCAACCCTTCTAGAGGAATTCATCAAGGCGGTCTTATTTCCCCCTTTATCTTCATCCTCACAGCCAAAGGGTTGGGACAAGCCCTAAAACAAGCTATTACTACTGGTGCCATTAAGGTTCTACACTTCTTTAACTCTAATGAGAAATCCTCACTCCAACAATTTGTCAATGATACAATACTCATGGGTGTTTCTTGGATGATTTCATGGTTGCCTCAGGCATGGACATAAATTCACAGAAGTATGAGATCTTCTTCTTCAATACTCCCCTTGTTATTCAATGCCATCTCACTAATCTCTTGGGATTCAAGAAAAGCACCTAACCCACTACCTATCTAAGTGGCCCTTTAGTTCCCAATTCCTTGTCTAGTGAAATTTGGTCTAAACTCATTCAAAATTTTACCAACTGATTGGATAGTTAGACTTTCCACTCATTTAACATAGCTGGAAGAACAATCCTCCTTAAATTTGTCCTGCATGTCTTACCCATTTATCTCCTCTCCGCCCTTGCAACACCCAAAAGCATCCTTAATCAAATCAAAGTCCTTCAATGAACTTTCTTATGGGTATAGTTTCCTGGGAGAAATTATGTCTCCCAAAAAAATCGGGAGGAATGGATTTGCAATATCTAGAAACTTTGAACACTGTCCTAGGAGCCAAACTTTGGTGATGCTACTACAAGAAGGTCAGGAGTTATGGAAGAAAATATGGTTCAATAAATACAACAACTATTCCTAATGAAAAACATATACACACAATTATTTTTCCAATGGGCTCATCTATATAGACTTTGGCTCTTAAAGGAAAATAATAGACAAGAACATTGCTTTTGGGAAGTAATGTATATCTTCAAGATATACATTATGCTATGCAATCTCAGGGGAAAATTCTTATGTCTGATTACTGGGAAAGTGTCTCCCCAAAGACCAATTATCATTGAGGGCAATGTCCCTCCTCCTAGGACATCCCCTTATCAATCCAAGCTCTTGAATAGTTCAATGAAAATTTTCTACATTAGCAAATCCAATTTTCTAAAGATTCAAACGAACTTTGTTGGGGATATGAGCCACATGGTTCTTTCACCATCAAAGAAGCTAACTTCCTTGCAACCAATCACACAATATTATGAATCAATAGGTATGGTCTAAAATTTGGCGTCAAAATCTTTTGCCCAATATAACTTATTTTCTCTAGCTTCTCCTTGCTACACAATAATTTGTCATTGTCCTCATCTCAGTGCCTCTGCTGTGTCATGTATCAAATAAACATGTCCATGTCTTCTGAAAAAAGATTAAACAATGCTCTCTGATGCTAAAGAACTGACCTTTTTTCCCTAAGTTTTTGCATCGTCGATAATAAGACATTAAAATGTGCGACGATCCCTTGTCATGAACAGTCTCGTCACGACACTATTGCAGGTGTACACGTGTTTCCCGCGACGGTCCGATTTTAGGGCTTGGCGCGAGGCTCCTAGCTATTTATTGCGACGATTGGTCTGAATGCATTGCCTCCTTGCGATGCCGTCGCTGAGCCTTAGTTCATGACCTGCGACGATCCAAATTTGGCGAATTTGTTCAAATAACCGGCCTTCTGGGTGTTTCTAGAGCTGGTTGTTGGGTCATTTTGGGTCGCCTTTCCTCCTTTGGGATGATGGTTCCGCCTCTTGTGCAACCTCCCTTGAGGATAAGCTCCCTTTCCCTCATTTCATGGAGACTCCTTCTCCTATAAAATCACTCACCATTGCTATGATCTGCTAGTTTTTAAGTGCTGGAATTAGTGCTTGCTGGTTCTTTTGAGTTTGGTTTGAAACTAAGTAGATAGCTTTGGTGTGAGTGTGACAAGTGTGGGATTGCTAATAGTTTGATAAGAGGTTGTGGAGTATCTTGGCTTTGCATGAGGGCTTGATAGAGTGAGAGAGCTATTGTCCTATTGGGAGACCCATTCTTAAGAGTGAATGCTTGAAGAAATATACTGACTAGACCCTCCGAGAAGACTTGCGATGTCAAGGCATGGTTGTAAGTTTGCTCTTATTTCATTTTAATACAAGCAGTGACGATTTCTTATATCTTGTGTATAATCTACTTGATAGCTTGTGACTCCTTGGCTTTACAAGTAAATAGATCATTATTGTTCTTGGTTATGTGCTCTGTTGTTTTCCTGTGGTGTTTCAGGTTGATTGCTCATCGAGGAGAAAGAAACGAAAGCTGGAGTAGTGCAACGGAAACTTCATCAACCACCGGTTTGAGGTAGGCCTCCAACGATGACTATTTAAGGGAATCGATTGTTGTTTTGTCTTTGCTGTGACTAGACCCACCCTAAGGCTAGAGGGGTTGCCTTTGTCCGCAGAGGGAACACTTTCCTACTTCACACTCCTCCATAAAAAACCATGAACATCTTTTCCACTCGTCCTCTAGCCCGAGATATTTAGAACCAACTCTCCAATCTAGTTAGACAACCTTTTTGACTGGAGACTTGATCAATAATTGGATGTTTTCCTTATTTTGCAATCCCATTCTCAATAGAGCGTGGATTTTTCACCTTTCTTAGTCCTTTAATTCTTTGGAAAGAATGTAATCAACATATCTTCCGCTTTGTCCTATAGTTTCTTTAGAAAGAATGCAATCAATGTATCTTCTGCAACTCCTAGGACTCCAACCTCTCTCTTTAGAACACCTTTCTTTGTAATCTCAAAGAAACCATCCTTATCTCTACTTGGTTGACATCAACCAGAAAATCCAAGACTATGAGGCCCCTATATTTTTTGCTCTCAATTTTCCCTCTTCCCCTTCCCAATTCCCATCTCCCCCTCCCCCATCGATTCCCTCATCCCCCTCACATTGTATCAAACTGAACTTTGATGGTGCCCCTAGGGAAAACCTTGTCCTTGCAAGCAATAGGGGAGTCTTTCACTCAGAAATAAGAGACATTATTCATTTGTGTTTTAGTTATATTGGCCACAACAGTAATAATGAAGCAGAACTGAAAGCTCTTGAAATGGGTCTGAGAATGTCTCCACCCTCAAATTCTCTCATCTAATCCTCGAAGGTGAATCTTATCTTATTTTTCCCCTGATTAACAGGCTCATTTATGGATCCTCCTCTCTCAAAATCACTAAAAGATAGAGACTAGAAAGCTTCGTGAATCTCATTGAACAACTCCTTCAAATCTCTGCTGCCATTCCCTCGCATATCCGTAGATTAGTTAATCGATTCGCAAATCAATTACCTAATGAAGTTTGTGCTACACTCTCTTTGTTTAGCCATTCTTCTTGGTCTTCCTTCCCCCCTTCCTCATTAAAACAAGAATGCCAAGAAATAACAACTCAAGATATCAATACCTTGATGCAGGTGACAAGCAATGAAATAAATGGAGCTAGGATATAGTTATGTTTTCCTTTACTTCCATGCTCAGTTTAATTTTCTTGTTAGCACATACTTTGCAACTCAACAATGCCACTATTTTTGTCTCTTGTTGTTGGTCTCCCCCTGAGTGGGGTAACAAATGGTTTTAGTCTCTGTTTTTCATGGACTCTCCTCAAGTTTTGCACGTTCTTGACTATATACTTTATTGTCTTTGGTTTGGTTCCCATGGTGGCTAGCTAGAGATACTAGTTTTGCTAAATTGATGTAAATATTTTTTATTCCAATATAAAGACAACTTGAAAAACTAAAAAAAAATTATTTTAAATTATTATTATTATTATTAAGTACTAAAAATACAATAATAATATATGAATTAAACATGTAACAAGATTTTAACCATGGAGATTCAACCCCACTTTACTATGGAGATATTTACTCTATAAATAGGCTTTGTTACAATATCATAGGATAATACCATGGCTTACTAATGACACATGCCCAAAAAATCATAATTCGTGTTTATATGACCTTTTCTCTTTCAATTAATCACTTTAATTAAAAGGGTGGAAAGGGCATAACTACTTTTGAGATCAATCTCAATCTCTGAGGTTACTATTAAAAATAATTTTGAATATTCCATGGAAGTTAAATTCCTACCATTCATCTAATAATTATTAATAATTAAATTAAAATTAAGTTTTATTATAAAATAGACACACCATTTCTTTTTCAATTAATCACTTTAATTAAAAGGGTGGAAAGGGCATAACTACATTTGAGATCAATCTCAATCTTTGAGGCTACTATTAAGAATAATTTTGAATATTCCATGGAAGTTAAATTCCTACCATTCATCTAATAATTATTAATAATCAAATTAAAAAAATATTCCATGGAAGTTAAATTCCTACCATTGATCTAATAATTATTAATAATTAAATTAAAGTTAAGCTTTATTATAAAATAGACACACCATTTATTTCCAAGGAAAGAAATCAACTTCCCTCTCAAGGGCTAGAGTGGTTGTTGGTACCATGTGAGCCCACAAATATACTCACTTAAGAATTTAGAAGGCTCACAACCAATACAACAATATTCATAGGCACAAAGCCATTACAAAATTTGTATCAAGGCATTATAGCTTACCATGTCACCAATGTTGGAAATACCGAGAGGGAGATGAATCAATGTTTGACTCTTTTTAACGATTTAATCATAACATAAATATTAAACAATTAATCAACACCATTCAACAATGCACAACATCAAAGACAACACACAAGAGATTTTAGGTAGAAATCCTTCCGGGAGAAAAACCACTGAACGCTTTTAATATAAGTTTAAGGATTACATCAACAGGAAGCTCCAACTTCCAATATTTTCCAACAACAACTAGAAGGAGCCTCCAACCTGAAGGAAGCTCCAACACCCTAGTTTTACCAACTACAAGTGGAAGGATGCTCCAACACCCTGGTTTTATCAACTCCAACTGAAAAGATTCTCTAACACCTTGTGAGCTTTGACTTGCCCTAGCACCACCCTGCCACCCTTAAGAAAGAAAGATTTTTTGTTGTATATTATTTGCCACCCTTAAAAAAGAAAAATTTGTTGTTGTATATTATTTTCCATTGTACTTGATTACTATCATTATCATTGCATTGTCACTGTCAATCCCACTGCTATCAAGATTTCTCAACACTACCCTTGAAACAATATCAAATTTCTTCTAAAAATACTAATATTGTATAATTACTACTAATGGTGCAATCCCATTAACGATAAACCCTAAGAAACTCGAGCCATACAAAACCCTAACTCAATAATCATATGTGCACAATGGTAGCAATCAACACATCTCTAATCTTTTCAACGCATCAGCATCATCGTTGATCATATTCATTAACAACTCTGACTCAATGATACACTTCAATAATAGCATATGGACGTCTCACGACTATTATGCAATACCTCAATAGTGTTCTCCAGTGATCATTAGCATCAATATATTCATGGACATACAATGTAACAAAAGACTTCATTCACAAATTACTGTTACCAGATCACAATCACACTTTCTCATAGATCCTTTATCAATCCACTGTAAAAAAAATTCAAACAAGCAAGAGAATGTGGTTGGTTCGTATCCAATTACCTCAACACAACTGTGATAGTTATAGACCAGAGTTTGGGAAATAATTTGGCTCAATGAGCTCTTTAGCATATAAATGCAACCACCACCATAATATTGTTCATCTACTTAGTTTGACAAGCATCCAATCACCTTTCAATTCATCATTTTGACGTGGATTGTCTTTGCTGAAATTATCCAGTCTTTGAATTATAAATTGTCTTTTTTTGTGAAGCTTGCAAGATTAAGCCTTGAGTGATTATTTGTTGACAAATCGAGACACAGGAGTCTCATTCACCAAACCATAGACAAAGCATGCATCTAAATCCACACAACCAATCATTGACTGGTTATATGATACATTCTCCATGTCAAACAATGACAACGAAATCTGTTTGGTTAACAAATCATATATGTTTGGTTGAGCAGAGAGGTTCATTCTTGTTTATCAAAATTGAAATTTTGCTTATATTGATCAAAATAAAAATTTTAAAAAATCTAAAAATAAAACAAAATAAAAAAATATAAAAAATATTTAAATAATACTTACTCATAAAAAATATTGCACTAAATTAAATCCTTAGATACCTCTAAACTTATGTTAAATCCGTATTTAAAATAGATCTAAACTGATGCTATAACTCAATTCACTAGATGTAACCAATTCAGTTCTGATCGGGCTAAACTCGAACCTTCGTTAGTCTATCCGATCAGACTTCTTCTAATAAATATTTTGCAACCAACGCTATAACCAGACTTCTGCACTGTTCACCATGTGTCCACTGGTCAATTGGATCTGTTGCCAACAGATCCAACAATACGATGCATCATATATCACATCCTCATCATTCAACTTATTGTAGTTAAAAATTTCTGCCAAGACAACGTATTTTGCAAAATATACCTATCCCAACTGATATCAAAGACTTGACCTTGCTTTTGTTAAATACAAAGAGACAATGTAAATGTCATAGTTTGTTTTCAATGCGAGAAAAACTAAAACAATTTTGCTACCAACTGTATCTATGATTAAAATGACATCATCATAATTTCATAACTGAAATATCAGTCATGCCCAGAAGTTATATACCAAGACCCATAACTCGCAAACCCAGAATTAATATGTTAATCCATTGTGCGCGTAGTCAATTAATGATGTGAAGCTTATCTCTGTAGCCCTTGAAACATATCAGAAAACTAGATTTAAGGAAACCAAAACAAGCCAGAACTCCCGCTAGAAACAAATCAATTTATGCCATAATCACTTTGAAATAGATTGTACCAAATAGTTTCCACGCTTTCATTAGATATTAGAGCTCCGCAGCACTAGAAGAAACCTTGATTAAATTCAGAACTAGCTCATTTTTTATATCGAATATACTAATTTGGGATTTCAGTCTTTGGTACATATAGACAAAAGGTGGAACCAGAACCATGGAGGATTGACCTTATCATTGAAACGCTTTTATAAATTTAAAACAGTCCAATAAATCAATTTTTCCAAGAGGAGCCAATTTTAATATTTTGACATCATTTTCAAATTATAAACAAAATTCCTTGTAAGTGCTGACTTTTTGTCAATTCAAGATCCACATCAAATTCCATGGATTTCTAGTGCCAAACTTGAACCAATGTTCCACTATTTTTTTAATTTTTGGGGGCACTTGGACCAAAATCTGGGGTTTCATTGAAAAAACATATTTCCTCTTTGGGGTTTCATTGAAGGAGAATATTCCCTCAATCGAGAGGAGTTACCAGACATGCCACTTATCATTAGAAAGATAAATACCAGCCTATCCCTATCGGTTGAGTAGTGGGTAGCCTTTCTCTTCCGACCATCCTGACTGAAGTTCTCCTTGCCCTCGTGAGAAAGTGATTTTCAAGAACTATCCCGCTTACCTTCCATCCATCCAAACAAAATAGAAGTGCCCTAACCGGGTTTAGAAACAACATGACAAGTACTATCATCTTGTGATGGTCTTCTTTTCCAATTCATTATTCTACTAATTCAATTTCCTCATCAAAAGTGAGGTATCATGACCAAACCACTCGGGTTTACTTCTCTCTCTTCCTTCCAAGGCTTTTTGATTTATGGAGCTTCCAATCAATGCAGTCCATAAATGACATCAATGACAACACCATTCAACAACTAGTAGGGTTTTGAACCTCGGTGGAGAAGATAGCAACCATTCTACCTAAGATAACCCCAATTAACATAAAATAAACATGCATATCAACATAAAAATCAAACTCTAATATATCACAAAATTAATAATAAATATTTATTTAATGTTTTAGATTAATAATTATATAATTTTTCTTCTTTAAACGACATTTTTTTTTTGGTTCTAAATGCCATTTTTCAATAACTCTATTGGTAAGAAATAATATAAGCCACATGCAATCCTTCTTAATTATTGTATCGAATGTATAAGGTTATTTATAATCTATTTGAAGTTGTTAATAAATTAAATTTGCAATTTTAAAAAATATATATAATTTATTATTATAATAATAATATAAATTAATTTGAGTTTTCTTTTGGCTAGGTTGTTTTTTTTTGGTTTTTTTTGTTTGTCTTTTTTTTTTTCTCTGTATAGTCGTTTATGGCTAGTTCTATAGAAGGGGGGATTGACTCCATCCTTCGCTTAGATTGTCTTAGGACTTTGTAAGAATGTTAGATTGGTCGGAAATCCCTCCCAAGCTCCTCATCATTCGCGTCCTTTTGAAAGCTCAGCTAGAGTTAATGGAGATTTTGGTCACTTAGAGAAAGCAATGCTCGAAGCATTCTGGCAAAATAATTTTCAAAGGCGTTGCTTGCCAAAAGCAGTGCAAGATCTAAAGTATGAGGTTAGATATAACAAGATTGTAGAATACATCCAATATATGCAGGATCGTGCTTTGAACTGCAAGTATGGCCCTTTCAAAGGTCCTTGATCAGTTAGACCCAAAACAAGTGTAACCTCAAGGGACAAATAGAGCTGGAGCTAGGATCAAAAGGGTTCTTCACAATATTTGTTTCCATATTGGAAGATAGAATGAGGGTTTTTGAAGGAGGGCTTAAAAAAGCTAGGATTTTCTTGCGATTTTTAAAACAACATTACAATACTGAGAAGGAAGAATTCCTTTCTACCTAGGTATGGGTTCGACTATTTTCTCTTCCAAAGGAATATTGGGGGAATAAATCCTTGAATGCAATGGAAATACCATTGGTAGCTTTTTCAAGGTTTCCGAGGCAATTAAGAGAGAGAGATACACATCCCATGCCAGGGTATGTGTCTATATGAATATTTCGTAGCCTCTTCCAACTTCAATAGACTTTTATTATCAAGATAATCTTTGGAAACACACATTGGGTTATGGAAATATCCCATTTATATGCAAGCGTTATCACAAATATGGGCATCTTTTTAGATATTTTCCTCTTATTGCAAAGGATTTACCAATAGATTAATCAACTCATAAAGAGCAAGAGGGTTTTTAAAAATTCGTTATAAATTCCCCCAAAGGATAAGGAATTTGAAACCTTGGAGCTATAGATTCCAGTAAAAACTCCAAATCTAGAAATAGGTTCACGTATCTCTCCTCTCCAAAAGAGATGCAAAGGCAAGAAGTCAATAAATAATCCCCTTAGTCAGTTGTTGGAAGGCATTCACAAGTATTTTTCTCCCCCAATAGAGCCCAAGAAAAATAATCCAAAAGGTAATCTATAAAATTATCTGCCAAAGGAGCCAACTGGCTCAGTAATGGAAGAGGATGAGAATGAAGACCTCCTAGAAAACATGGATTTCGATGTTCTGCTAATGATTTCTCTTGTAAAGGTCTACCTCAATAAATATCCACAATATATCCTAGACAATCAAACATATAACTCTCAATTTGGTAGGAGTTCTTCAAATCCCCATTTAGAAGTTCATACACAATCTTTCAAAGATCCCCCCAATATGGTTACGGAAGAAAGAAAAATGGGTGCAAGTGAATTAAGGCCTTGGTCCAAGAAGATGGAGAAAAGTTAGTCAACTCTGAAAAAGTCATGCAAATATTGGAGGCATGTCCTCCTTCTCAAACCAAAAAGCCATGAAGTTTTCATCATGAAAATTTAGAGAATAAGTATGTTCTTTGTTGTAACTACTGTTAATGTTAGTCTTTGATAGATTGTTGTTGATTAGTAGATTTTGTAGTATCTTTTTGTTGACAAGCCAAGTTTTGTAATCCTTTTGCGATAATTGATAGTTTCTAGACTTTAAAAATACAAGCTACATGTAATTTTTCTCTGATTAATGAAAGGCTCTTCCACTCACGAAATAAAAACATTATAACAATGTAAATTATTAAAAAAACATGAAAAAAACTATAATTATTAAAGTAATATAGATTCAATTCAATTTGGTATTTTCTAGAGATAATACTTTTGTTTATTTAAGTCCTTCTCATGCTTATCAAATACGAGGTTAAGATGTCTTTCTATTGCTCGTTCGACAACTTTGGTGGAATAGATACCCCAAATTATGTAGTTAAGGGATAGTTATCATAAGTGTGTGAGACACACTTGCTTCATTGTAATAAATTTTTGTATTAGAAGAAAGTGTGGCTTGCTTGTGTTGACCAAAAGTGCACATTAAGAAAAGGGAGTCTTGGTGCAGTTTGTTGGATTCTATGATCTCCCAATCGATATTGACATGTCAAACTCTATGACCTCTCAATGAGAATTGAAGTGCTTCTTCTACTATTCCCAAGTTTAAAATTGAACGTCTCCCATTCAAAATGATAGTTTATCAAAGTAAGTTCTATTTTTTTTTTTATAAGTAAGAGAACCTCCTTTTATCACTATTGTAATGCAAAATATGCAATGCTTACTTCCTAACTTCAAGGTTTTCATTCTAGTCCCAAATGAAAGATGTTGTCCATACATTAAAAATTTCTAACCATAAAAGAGCCATATACCTAATTATTAAAAATCCAATACAATTATGAACTTGTGAGATTAATTAAAATTGTTACCTCTTATAGAGTGTGCCTTTCCTAGAATATTACTAAATATTAACAAAATATCTTGACTTAACCTAGACAAGAGAAATCACACATATGCAAATTCAAGGAGGATTATATTCTTAAACATGGTCCTTATCTCAATAAAAACACATATGCATCCCTTACTTTACAATATGTTGTTTTGGACTCCATCTTCTATGTATTCACGACACAATAGATCTTTTTCTACAAAAAGAAGGAAATGGATTAAAGCTTCGAAAGATAATTTTGTTTCCTTCACTATAGGAAAATGTTGAAATAATTTAACCAAGATTAATCTGACCTATTATTTCTATGTGGTTCCTGGTCCCTAGAGATCGATGACCGCTACATCCACGAAATATTTCTACTAGGGAGATCTAACCGAAAGGATGGCATCCTACCATTTCAACCACAGAGCCTGACCCTGAGAGTGTCAAGAGAATTGAACCCAAGACCTCTCAATCGAAGGTGATTTAACAATAATGACTCGACCAACTGAGTTAACCCTCAAAGCTAATATAACATCTACTATATTCTAAAATAAACAAATTGGTTAAATTACATGGCATTGAGGAAAACAAATTCCTCCTAAGCAATCAAACTTGGAAACTTCTAGAATTATTACAACCAAAAGAAAAATTAATGGATTTTAAATGATGCTTCTAGAAATAATGCTTCATGTTTCTAGATCTTTTGGAGATGATCAATCAACAACTAACAATTGACTAGTAGAGTTGATTCAATGATCAATTGAGCATTGGATTTAGTTGGGTTGTCTAGGGCAACGAATTAGTGCATAAGTCAAAGAAAAATTCAAGGAGTTCATTCTATGACCTATCTAGTCTAGGTGAAATGTGTCTTCCCTATATTTAGGGTATTAGTTACAGTTTGAAACTATATAAATGGTCTTATCGATCAATATATCATGAAAGTTTTTTGGTCCCTTATATGCTCACTTATGTGAGTGTTGTGACAGTGTCTTTGGACACCACTTGTTCTTGAAACATATAGCTCCTTAATCTACTCATTCACTAGATCTTAGACATGGTAGCAAAGTTATTGGTTTGAGACGAGGGAAAATTTTAAGAACCACCCTATATTTATATGTATAATAAATAGGCTAATCCCCATGATACATAGGAAAAATGGGAGACGATTTTATCAATAATATAATATGTATATATAATTTTTTTGGCGAATCTCTCACCAGATTATATTATCTTGTACAGTGATGGAGAACCTTTCACTGAATTATAAAATCTTGTAAGATCTTGGCAAATCTTTTACTGAATAATAAAACATTGTGAAGTCTTGGTGAATGTTTTGTTAAAGTATGACACCATATATGATAATAAGAAAACATATTCATTAAACTGTAATATACTAACATACATGTTTGGAAAAAAGAAACGTAATTTTCTCTTCCTACAAACGATGTTCCAAGTTTCAGTGGTCGTGTTTGTCAAGGTTCTTACAATACACTCTTTCATATCCTTCTATTAGTTTTGATAATATTTTACAACAAAGTTCTTGTAGGTGTTGATATTGACCACGAGTTTTGTCACGGTAGAAGAGATTAATCTTTTCTCTACAACTTTTGTCAAGCTACCATTTTTTTCAAGTTATCAAATTTCTTTCTTATTCCATAGACTCCAAGTGCGAGATAAAAAAAAAAAAAAACACACATCAAGTTTGTTTACCCCAACACACCAACAAGTAGCAAGCCCCAACTATATTATATAAGAAAGTATTAGGTATCCCAAGACTTGAAGGGGATCTAATTGAAAGAAGTGACCATTGTGAGAAGCCTTCCAATCAATATATGAATATATAAATGTAGATTTATTATTATTTTAATTGGAAATCTTCAATTAAATAATAAAATTTAATTACGTCTCTCCCAATCTAAATTGCTTATTAGCATAATTCACTACCCTCATATGTCTGACATTTTTTAATAGCATTGTAACATGTAGATTAATTTCATTTTTGGTGAAAAATCTCTACCTTTTAGGAAAATATGGTGCAGTAGCTCCAACCCCTATAGATCATTAGGACAAACTAAGAATAGCACAGAAGATGACAGGTTGTACAAACCAACTTATTTTTCAAATAAGTAATCCAACATCAGTACCTAAAATTTTTCATGAAGATATCATATTGAGAATGTTTGAAAAATGGTGGGAAATCTTCTGTGAGGGTGATGCAGAAGAGTGATAATGTTTTATTGTTTTGAATTTTTTTTGTTAAATCAGAAAAACCAATATTAATGGAGATATTGGTATTTTTTACTAAATTTTGTGAAGTGACTAAATGTAGCTTTAACCATTCGCCTTAAGATGTTTTTACAATATAATTTCCTAAGTCTATTTAATATCTTCATTATCATAAAAACCAAACTATGTCCATATTAACTCCACATCGATGAAATCTATTTATCCCCTTAGTAGACCCAGAATTAAGATGGATCTAAACATGATAGAATTTCCCCTTTAAATAGTCTATGCTCACATGAATACCATGGTATTACCATGGGTTAGTACCATGGGCTATCATAAACCTGGAGTTTAAAAATTACTATTAGTAATTTATAAAAATTAATAATTGATTTTTATTTTATTTTTTATTTTAACTAAGTTAAAATGTTTAACATACATTAAATTACAACATCCATTTTTACTCTTGATCCACTAAGCCCCAAAGGGATCAAATATTTTTTCACTCTATTTTAGTTTGCATATCACAATATTTGATCCCTCTCCGGGCTTAGTAGATCCAGAGTAAAGATGGATCTATGCTGCTTTAATTTCCCCTTTTAAATAGGCTACATTCCACGTAAATACCATGGGTCAATACCATGTGCTATTTTTATTTTTATTAATAAAAATATTAGGGTTAATAATGTTTTTTTGCATGGTATTAATAATAATCTAGCCCATGGTATTTGGCCCATAGTATTTTGCCCATAGGTTTTACCTAAATATAACGCATTTTTTGAGTGTTCTTAAATATAAGGTGACTTATGGAATAAATATAAAAAAATGTTTTATTTATTTACCATACCTCTCGTTTATTTATATTTTTATTAATTTACCATACCTCTTTTACTAATATGGTATTTGGCCCACATGATTCACTTAAATAAAACCTTTTTTTTTTTATCCTTCATAAATAGAAAGAGGGTTATGGACTAAATATAAAAAGAGGCTTTATTTATTTACCATACCTCTAGTTTATTTATATTTTTATTTATTTACCATACCTTTTGAGTAAGTATAAAAAGAGTTTTTATTTATTTACCATACCTCCACTTTATTTATATTTTTATTTGTTTACACCCTTGCATGTATAAAGTGACTTATGGAGTAAATATAAAAAATGTTTTATTTATTTACCATATCTCTCATTTATTTATATTTTTATTAATTTACCATATCTCTTTTATAAATATGGTATTTGGTCCAGAGGATCCACTTAAATAAAACCTATTCTTGAAAATCAGGGCGAATGGAAGGTTGTAACTCCTAATTTCAAGGGCTAAATTTACTTTTTTTACCCTCTCCCTTAAAATAAGGTGGGCTAACCTCCATATCTAATTTTTTTATAAAATAAATTTGAGGCGATTTGTAAAAATGTACTATGATACAAAATATTCACCCACTAAAAATTTAAAACCCCTAATTTCACCTAAGGGCGAAAATTCGCCCATAAAATTTTCCATGTTTGAGACCTAGCCCATTGTCTATAAGTATTTTGAACACTATAAATTTTATGCACTCAAAATGAGCTTGATCTCTCTAATAGATTGACTTAGAGTTTCAAATTGAAGATTATATCAAAGGATAGATTATAAATTGAAATCATGAGTTGTGAGCAAGAATTTGTGGTTCTAGATAACGAAAATTATGCTATGTAGGCACAAGATATGGAAATGTTATTGAAGAGTAAGATGCTTCTATAATTCATGGAGATTGTGGTTCTAAATACCAACCTACATCCATCTTAACTCCGGATCTACCAAGCATTGAGAGGGATCAAATATCTTTTTCACTCTAAAAGATGTTTTCATCTCAAGATATTTGATCCCTCTTGATGCTTAGTAGATCCAGAGTTAAGATGGATCTAGGTTGGTTCATTTATTAATTATAATTATAAATAGAATCATTAATTTATGTTTTTTATTTTATTTATTTTTATTTTTATTTTTATGTAAGTTGACAGAGTCAAAATTCTTTATTGATAATTATAATAATTTTTTTGACCTAGTCAAATGTTAAACAAGACATTACAACATATCTACCATGTTGGGTTGGACAACGCTCCTTGACGCAACAAAGGATCATCAATAGAAGTTTATCATCAATGGGGAGAAGGATGACATTGTAGGAGTTGTGATAACCGATGCCCGCCAAATAATTTTCTTTCATACGAGTAGGGTCCATTGTCCTAATCAAATATGGAAGAAACTAAAGGCTTTATTTGATAAGACCAACACATGTCAAGTTGTGTAGATTGAGAAAGAGTTGATCACTCTTGGGATTCTATGATCTGAAAACTATCATAGATATTCTACTAGAAACAATTCATCATATTAGATTGTGTAATATTCTAAAATCTTAGATTATGCCAATTTATTTCCTTGGATCTCAAATTTGTTATCTCTAGCTTATGGCTTGAATTTAGGAAATAACTAAAATATTAAAATGAAGGAGCATGCAAAAAATACATATTATCCACGTGAATGAACACAAGATTTATCCTAGGAAACCCAATATGGGAGAAAACCTAGCTAGAAGGTGAGGTGTTTTCTCTACTTTCTTTTCTTCAATTATCAGAATGCACATATAAAGGAATGGCCATTCACTATAGTGTTGTTTTTTTTTATAGTGAATGGCTGCTATCGAATCCTTCTCCTCGACCTCCTTTGTTATGCTCAAAATACAATTCCTAGATGTTTTGGTTAGCTATGGAACAAGTGCAATGCTATTGTTGAAGAAATTGTTGTCATTGATGTCAAATGGTTTATATCATACATTAAAAGGGGGTACTTGTGAAAAAAGGTGAAGTCAAAATAAAAAGTGAAATACTAGTTTCAAACCCATGGTATTTTCCCATAGTATTTGGAAAAGGGGAATTAATTATTTAATTAACGAATTGATGTATGTTTTTGAATTAACATGTCTTTTCATGAAGGGTTATGATAATGTACAAAAGGAGAAAGCATTAGAAGGAAAGTATGTGTGTAAAATTGTAATTTGTGGAGCGAACGAGTCATCTTGACATTTTTGTTATATTTTTTTTTGGATGCTTCAAATGATGAAATTTTGAGGGTGTCAAGGAGAGATTGTGGAAACATTTGATTAAAATTTTGGATTTTGGTTCGCTTTTATTTTGAAGATATATACTGTGGAAGTTTTTTTTTTTTTTGACAAGTTCGGTTGCTGTATTAATCTTTGAAAAAAAAGTGGGAGTCAGGACTCCTGAAGTACAATAGATGCCGAAGAAGTTCAAGATCTGTGGAGTTACATAGCAGAAAGCTCTCCTTGATCCTGCTTGTTCTTGTTTTAAATGATTCTCGACAAGAATAAACTCTTACAAATTGAAAAAGCAGAAATTGACAACGACAAATCATTTCTGATATATGCTAATATGAATATGATGCTGAGCTGTATAATCTTTTTGCTTTTCTTCACATTCCTTATGACTGACACTTGAGGAATTCAAGTTTTCGTTGTTGAAGAAATTCTTCAAAAAATTCTGGGCTGATTTGAGCACCTCCTCCTGGCTACCTCTTATCTCGAGTTGAAGAAGATAGGTCCCATGCTGGCCAAAATATGAAACTAAGGTTGACAGTGAATTAGAATTAACAGAGAGGTATTCCAATAGCATCACTCCGTCGCCTGAGTCCAGTACAATTGCCATCAAATGAGTTGAATGGATTGAATAAGGCACTGAGGGATATTGATGAGTAGGGCAGGGTAGTCGAGGATCAGCCTTGGGAGAACAGGCGGGATCCATATAGGGTCGGAAGATGGCATGGAATCTTTTCCAGAAAATTGTGAAGGCTAAGGTGTAACGAGAACAAGTGAAGGTAGAGCAAATTAGTGACAAAGCGTTAGAAAAATCGGTTCTGCACCTAAGTCTGATGGATATAAAGCAATAGTTGAATGTCTGGAAGGGGTGAGGCCACTTCTTGGCATCAGACCAGGAAGGATTGAAGCAGAAAATAGAGAATCGATTCATGGCAGAGATTGATGGCTTACCACGTCGTTGCAGCATAGGCTGCCCAAAGTTCTTTCGCAGGCCCTGTTTGCACGCCGGTCAGCTTGCTTGTTGAGATTTCGGAGAATATGATGGTATTGCAGGTTGCCCAGTGTTTGATTCAGGAGCTGGCATCTCTGGATGATCTGCTGAAGGAGGTTGTTGGGTGACTTTTTTTGATGAATCATAAGGCTTATGACCACCGAGGAATCTCCAAAAATCTTTGTAGTTCTTATCCCAAGCCTGCTAAGCTGAGTTAATCCCTGATAAAGAGCTAACGCCTCTGCCCGATTGTTGGATAAGTTCCCAAGACCCCATTCGTAATAGAGAATGCATTCCCCATTAGCATTAAGGATCAGGCCTCCCGCTCCAGCTATTCCTGGATTTGACTTAGATGCTCCGTCAAAAAACAGGTAATAGCTGTTGCAGTTCTGCAACCAGTTGGCAAACTCCTCCTCCTTTAGCCTGATTTTCCATGGGTGGATTTCCTGATTGTGCTGGACTTTCTCTGTCTTACCTTTCTGAGTGCCATTGTTTTTGTCCAGAATGTAACTGATGAAATTTCTTTCCTCAACACTGTATTTAGTTACATCGATGCTGCTATGAGTTTTGACTGAAATGGTTTCGAGGGCGAGATTCTTTGCCTTGTTGCTGACAGTTTTTGATGCTGTACTTTTGTCCTTAAAAATTCGCCGGTTTCTGGCTAGCCAGATACTCCATAGCATAGTGTAGGGAAGGGTGTTCCAAACTCTCTTCACTAGATTGCTTCCCTTATTTCCCCAGGGGCAGTTCTTTTTCCAGGCGAGGATAATTTCCACTATTGAATGTTGGGAAGTCCATGGAAGCTTATCAACAAGGTCTAAGTTTTTCCAACAGTCCATAGCATAGGTGCAGTCGACAAATAGATGATGCATGGTTTCCTCAACGCCACAGCAGTTGGGACAATGAGATGGCCCATTAATGCCCCTCTTCTGCAAGTTCTCTGCTGTTAATATCTTCCCTTTGTGAAGGGTCCAAGTAAAGAATTTGTTTTTGGGAAACGCCTCAGATTTCCATACAATTCTCCATTGATTCCATAACGGTATGTGGTGGGTGTTGTTGTTGATATACTGGTGGCCTGCCTGAATAGAATAATCTGTTCCTGTGGGGTCCCATTGGAAGCTGTCCTTCTCGTTTTTCTTGATAGGTGCTTTGCCATGAAGCAGAGACAGAAGAGCAGTTAAGCTGTTGTTGATTGCCCTTGGGCTAGCAGGGAACGTCCATCCAAGCCAAAGGTGAGACAAAGGGTCCCATGTAGAGATTTGGTCCAAATAGAAGATCCCTCTGTTGTTGAGGAAAGTCAAGATAGGAATAGCTTCATTGTACCTGTTTATTGGCTGTTGTCCCAAGATTTTATCAGCCCCAATGTTTATGCTAGATCCTCCCCTAGGAACTTTGGAAATATTCTGAGTCATCATAGGAATAGCTTTTTTGCACAGTCGCCAAATTTTTGAGGAATCCCTATTGGGTATAGCAGAGTCAAGGAGCTGCTGCCTAGGGAAGTTCAGATATTTGCTTTCCAGGACCTGTTTCCACCACTCCGGAGGGCCAGTGATGAGTCTCCAAATTATCTTTCCTCCAAAGGCAAGATTAGCGAAAGTGGGAGACCTAACACCGAGACCCCCTCTTTCTTGAGTCTGAATGACTTGTTTCCAGCTGACAAGGTTGAATTTCTTCTTGTCGTTTTTCCCCCCTTTCCAGAGAAAATGTCGTAGAACAACATCCATTTTGTGAAGGAAAGAGGTAGGAACTTGGAAGAGAGAAAAGCGATAAAGGGGAAGAGAGGAAATACCTGATTTCAAAAGGATGAGCCGGCATGCTGGGTTGAGCCACATTGAACCCCATTGAACCCCATTGTTGGACTTTCCTCTTCATCTTGTCAATGATGCTGTCTAAGGTTTCTGCTTTCAAAGGTCCTAGGCTCACAGGCATGCCCAGGTAAGAGAAATGAGTCCAGTCTAGATTGCAGGAAACTCCAAAGATATTTGCAATGTTGTGAATGACCTGATTAGAAGCGTTCCATCCATAGATACAACTTTTTTGCTGGTTGATCAGAAATCCGGAGTACTCCATAAATCTATCAAGAAGAGACTTGAACCTTCGTGCTATGGTGATGGAGGCTCCTCCAATGAGCAAGGTGTCGTCCGCGAACTGAGAATGATTGATGTTCATAGCTCCATTTCCAAATTTTATTCCTGAAATGAGACCCACTCTTCTGTTATGGTTCAGAGCTTGACTGAAGGATTCATCCATAAGAATGAAAAGATAAGGGGAAAGGGGGCAGCCCTGTCTGAGTCCCCTAGAGGATTGAAAGGCATTGCCCGACCTTCCATTGACCAAAGGGGAAATCCAAGGTCCTGAGATGCAAGCTAAAATGAGACTGAGGAAGGGCGACTCAAACCCCATCTTTCTTAAAACAGCAAAGAGGAAAGAGTGTCTGACTCTATCGAATGCATTGGCCAGATCAAGTTTGAGGATGAATCCTTTCTCGTTCCTGGATAGACTCGAGTGAATAGCTTCCTGTACAAGCAGAATAGAGTCAGTTATTTGCCTGTTGGGCAAGAACCCTCCTTGATTTTCAGATATCAAAGAGGAGAGGAGAGGTTTGAGTCGAGAAGCCAAGATTTTAGATAGGATTTTATAAGAGGCATTGCAGAGAGATATGGGCCTAAACCGGGAGAAGGAAGAAGGTCGGTTTTCTTTAGGGATGAGGGCAAGAAATGTTGCATTAGTATAACCCCCTATCTTGCCCTTCCGCTGGATCCACCTGATCATCTTGATTAGGTCCTTTTTGATTAAACCCCAGAATGCCCTGTAGAAACATATGGGGAATCTGTCAGGCCCGGGCGCCTTGTCAGGATTCAGAGTCCAAATCGCACTTCTTATTTCCTCCTCTTCGATTTCTTTATTCAGGCTATCATTCATATCCTTGGTAAGACCTTTGGGGAGGTGTTGGAGAAGGTCATCGTAATCCTCATCTCCTTTGGTTTCAGTGAGCAAATCTCTGTAGTACTCTGTAGCAGCATTTCTAATGTCCTCTTGGGTGTTTCGCTGGTTGCCGTCCTTATCCAAGATGGAACAGACATTGTTCCTGATTTTTCGAGCTGTGGCCTGCTTATGAAAAAATGCAGTGTTTTTATCGCCTCCTTGGAGCCAGAGCTGCCTGGATTTTAGCCGCCATTTGGATTCTTCCTCCCTGTTTATATGACTCAGTAGAGAGTAAAGGTTCTTTTCTTGTTCCATACTCTGCTGGGAGAGTCCTTGTTCTTCTATCGTCCTCTGGATTTCCTCTAGTTCACCTTTAACTTTCTTTTTGTTCTCCTCAGGTTCCTTATAGCTTACTCTTGCCCATTCTTTGACAGCTTGCTTGACTTTTCTTTGTTTGGTCTCCCATATGAAACCGGGCGACCCTTCTACATGCTGATTCCACGTTCTCTGGACTATTTCTCTAACAGCAGGCACCTCATTCCACAAGGGGCTATATTTAAACGGAATGGGTCCTAGGGGGCATTGGGACTCCAGCGTGAGAGTAATGGGATGATGATCAGAGGCAGAAGAGGGGAGAACGGTGGCATATCCCACGTAGAAAGAGGAAAGATAAGAGATATTGATGAGAAACTTGTCTAATCGTTCCATAATGTTGCCCGAGCCAAGTCTGCGGTTGCTCCAAGTGTACCTACGGTTCTTTGGGGCCACGTCCACTAGATCATGATCTTGCATGATAGATTCCAGCCGACCTCTGAAGGGATCTGGAGAGAAGGTTCCGCCCCTTTTTTCATTTGCATGCAATATGAGATTGAAATCTCCAGCCACTATGATATTTGTGTTTTGCTCACTATCGATACTGGCCTGAAGATCGACCCATCATAACTCCTTTTCTCTGTAATGATTGGGCGCATACACGTTGTAGATGATTATTGTTTGGTCATTCGTTCTGCTTTCAAACACTGTTCTGATCCAATGCTGCTGTAGGTTTACTGAGTCACAGGTCCACTTGTTGTGATCCCAAAGGGTGGCAATGCCTCCCGAAGCGCCTCTTGCATCGCTTACGCACCCTTTGTATTGATTTTGCTGGTCTATAATACTTCTCATTGCTTGCTGATCCTGCTTTGTTTCCTGAATCAGTAAGATTTCTGGCTTTTCGCTGTGTATTAAACCTCTGAGGGCAGAGATTTTGGAGGGGTGCCCTAACCCCCTACTGTTCCAAGACAGTATTTTCATCATTGGGAACTTGGCGTACGGAGAGGTGCTCGCCTCTCTTGTTCTTTATGGTTTGTTTCTTTTTCTTGGTGCCCCTGAATGAAGGACTCTATTGGTGTTTGAGTTCCCATGGCTATGTCTTTCTGGGCGTTCTCGTCCCTGTGTTGCTTTGCTGATTTCCTGCCTGGTCCAGGCTTCTTGTAGGTATCGCTCGCTGTTCCATGCTCTTTAGTGCTGCTTCTGGTGTGTCTAGGATAGGAGGGTTCAAGGGAGACTTGCGAAGAGGTGATTAGAAAGGGGGGGGATCAGATGGCTCAGAAGGGTTCAGGGGGGGCTAAGGGGGGTCCATAGAGGGAGGATCAAGGGAGGATAAAACTAGGAAGGGATTGGAGGAGGGGGGGATCGAAGGATCATAAGAGAGATGGATAGGAGATGGAGGAGAGGATGAAGATGGTTGAGAGGCAGAGGGAGCTGAAGGAGCAGATTCCTGGGGGGGTTTCTGAGGAGGAGCAGATTTCTTCTTTTTGACCGGTTCCCATTGGCCCTCTTGGTCCTCACTTTCTGCATCAACGAGTTTGGGACATCTATTGGCGAAGTGTCCATATTCGTGGCAGACCTTGCATTTAAAAGGTATCTGCTCATAATCCAGCTGCTGGATATGGCTCCACTCGTCCACTTTCAGTTTTATTGCTTCTGGTAGACCTTTGCCAAGATCCACTTCGACACAAATCCTTGCGCAGGCCTGCATGTTGTCTTTTGGCTCACTGCGATCGATGTATTTGCCCACAGCATTTCCGATGGCACGAACAGACTCATCTCCCCAACAATGAAGGGGGAGATGAGGGAGATGAACCCAGACCGGGACAGCGCTGGGGACGTCCAGTTCAGGATCAAAATCTGGAGTCCATTTGTTGAGATAGAGGCCCCTGGAGTCCATGAAATAGGGCCCGTTTCTGAAGATTAAGTCCTTATCCTCTTTAGATTCGAAGTGGAAAGTGAAGTACCCTTTCCCACAGAACCTGATGGAGATTTTCCCTTGGATCTTGTCAGCCCAGTTTCTTTCAACCCATCTTTGTACCGTTCTTGGAGAGGGCCAGAGGCCTGTGAATTGTCCTATGAGTCCTTTTTCAGCAAGAGACAAGGCCGCCATGCGCGGCAAGACCGGAGGCAGTTGAACTTCCTGAATCACATCTAGCTTCTTGAAAAATCTTGATAAGGCGGGTCTGGGGCGCTGCGGGGGCAGGGATTTTACTAGTTCTGAAAATGCTTTTTGAGAGTCGACCCCCTCCAAAGACGGATCTGAGGGGGCCATGGCCGAAGGCCTGCGCTCAGGCAGGCGCAGAGAGCAAGGGTTGCAGTCGCGCGGGCAACAGGGTTCCTCGTATTTGTCACTCCAATGTTGACTTATTGAATCTTACCTTTTTGATATATACTATGGAAGTTAACTGTTGTGATTAATTGAGAAATCTATTTCAAATGAGTCATCTCAAGATTTTCACTATAATTTTTTTGTGGGATGTTTTAGATCATGAAATTTGGAGCAATTAAGAAGAAATTTCAAGGTGCAAATGATAAAAAAAACCATATTCTAGTTCACTATAATTTCATGGATATACCATGTGGAAGTTAGGGTTCATGAATGGTCTTGAAATCAATTTTAAAAGATTTATCTTGGAACTTTTGCTATAATTCACTTTCTACGAAGAATCATACTGTAAAATTTTGAGCATATTGAGAAAATTACTTGAGACACATATTGTAAAAAATTCATATTCTCGTTCATTATAATTGGAGATACCTTGTGGAATTTATGGTTTGTGAATGGCCTTGAAATCAATTTCAAAAGAGTGATAGTGACTTTTTTTCTATAATTATTTTTCTTGGACACTTCAAACTATGACAAATTTGCAGATTTGAGATGTACCAAAGTGTCTCAAGAAAAAATTTCGGAATTGAATATAGAGAATTGACATGTGGCATGATATACAAGTTTTTTATTGGGAAGAGGCCAAACATTTGTAAATTTTTGAAGCATTACCATAACATTCACATGGCACCTCAAATTTGGTGAATTGGTGAGCATATCTAAAGAAGCAATAAGAAAATTTGGTGTTCTGGTGAGCATATCATTTTTGAAGAAGCTATATGCAAGTTGGTGCCACACAAACAAAGAGAATGGTGACTCTTGCTAAGTTGGTGCTTAGTAGTGGGCATTGGTATCTTCAATAGATTGGTGTCTACAAATATCTGGAAGAGTAGGTTGGTGCCTACTAGGGTTTGTACTAGTGGGAATTGGTGTATCCAATAAGTCGATGCCTACAAAGCATTACAAAAACAAGTTTGTGATTTTCTCTTCAAAGGGTTTCCGCATATAATTTGTGTTCCATATTCTACAAGTGATAGATCTCATATGTGATCATTTGTTATGGTTGATGAATGTTTGAATAAGAAAAAAATGTCTTATACTGATTCACCTCCCCCCTCTCAATATAAGTGCATGCTCAATATGGCATTCACTATAGAGTTAATTTTTGACACTATGGCCTAAATGCCTACTGCATAATCCTCCTCCTCCTCTATTATGCTCTCAAAATACCATTCCTAGAGGTTTTCTTAGCTATGGAACAAATGCAATGCTAAAGAATGGAACCCCTTCTTCTCTTAGTGGTCTAGTATTTATCATAGTTCAACAATTTTCTAGGGTTAGGGTTTTGACTTCCTCAACCATCAATTAGTGATAAGGCTTTGAACCTTCTAG
This sequence comes from Pinus tabuliformis, assembly GCA_031772625.1. Classification (NCBI taxonomy): domain Eukaryota; kingdom Viridiplantae; phylum Streptophyta; class Pinopsida; order Pinales; family Pinaceae; genus Pinus; species Pinus tabuliformis. The sequence continues at coordinate 926,490,759 of CM062817.1, read as the reverse complement.
AATATTTTTCAAAGTCCAAATGTCACTAGCCCAAATGTGTAAGTTGTTGATTTTTCCTCAACACTTCAAAATCCGACCTATGTCTAAGACATGATCATAAACACACTAAAATGCCGCAACTCACAAGCACTTTGCATAATGGAAAATTTATAGCAGTGAATCAATGTAGTACACAAGAGAATTTTTCAACCCAAAACTAGTTATATTACAATATTTAATATGACAAACATAGGGCTCCCATACCAGGGATCATGACCCTTACAATTAGCCATGATACAAGAAAACTAGGGCTTGATGTCAACAACTTATGACTATCAATCTACCCTTGAACAAGACACACTTGACTTGTTGAAGGAGCACTCAACTCAAGCCTTTCGGTTCCTTTCGGTTCGCATACCTTGAACACTTGGTAGGTCCTTTACCACCTCCACTATTAGACGCAAGTACTTCTGTAGCTTCAGAATTTCTTGTATCTTCAGCTGACCATTCTGCCTCTATGAATGGCATTGTTTCTCCAATTACACTGAACTTAGGCTGACCGATCTGCCATTAAAAAAAACTATGTTGCTTCAAAGGGTTCTGCAATTAGGGTCTTCACAATACTTCCCACCAAATGTCCACTTGCTTCACCAAAGTGATAAAACTTAGGGCTTAACAAAACTTCCCTCCAACAATGACAAGACTACTCCTCTACCACTATATTTAGGCTTATCAAACTACAGTCTAGCAGTCCCTTTACTACTCAAAGGATCATTGTCCACAAGGCATAATTTAGCAAGTCTCACAATAACAATTTTCCACTTACATGTACTGAACTTAGGGCTACACCAACACTCACATGATCCGTAAACACAATTTAGGATGATTGATCTATGACATATAAACTATTTTCCAATACCATTATGGATAGACCTACAATACTCATGAACTTAGAATATATCTCCAACGATTTTGCTTTGTCACAAGCCCAACTCCTCTATCATCCTTGTTTGCAGCTCCTGTTCACACTTATAGATAACATTCAACTTTCGTAAGGTCAACCCACGCTACAGAACCTCCTGTACACTTCCTTGAGTCCTAATGACCCTCACACAATCACAAAACAAAGGTTTGTAGGGTCTCAACCCTCCACATACAAAAAACTTGAGTGAATATAAATTGAACCATGGGACAAATATTTACAAGCATGAATGCTAGGATAAAGCCCTAACTAGGGCGCAAACTTTCACCACAGAGAAATGTCCCCCTCCTTCACATGCATACCTTCATAAGGGCACAAAAAGTTTAGACTTCAACTCATCCTCATACCTAAGCTACTCGACCTTCATTCTAAGCATAAAATAGACCATACAAACTCTAATTTGTACCTCCTCAAGGATGTGTGTCTCACTGAGGTATACACACTCTTCTTGGACAAAAATCACATGAGAGAAGATGCTCCTTTATGTGTCCAAATGAGTTCAATTCTACTTCTATTTATATTGCTCATGGTGGAGTTCATTATCCACCAAGGGTCACCACTTGTGCCCAAGTCAACCTAAGCCAAACATGCTTAAACACCATTATCTATAGAAATTAAATTTCTTTCATTCATCTTTCACTACATCATCGAATCCCTACATGCTCATCATGCATGCAATGAATAACTATCATTTTTTCACCTTGGTCTTGCGCCCACAATTTTGGGTACAATTCCCACAAAGCTCCATTTTCGTGGGTCAATTCCACACAAACTCAGTACCCCAAGGGTTGTGGTAGTACCTCCCAAGCTACACATTTATTGCCCCCTCTTATAAAGGGAGGTACTTCGACCACTCAGAAGTGTCTCGTCATCTCCAGTGACACTAGCCCAATCTCTGGCGTTCACCAATGCAACATACCCTGTAAAATCAACCACACTATCTTTGGTAGTGTCCTTGCCACCAGAAGCTTACCGCTTCTTCTTACCTTGAAATAGTTTCAGGCTATTCCACAGTTCCTTCTTGCCAACAAAAGTCCCCTTTCTCCCCACTGACCATGTGCTCTTCTTGGATTTCACATTCCCCCTCTTAACTTGCATACTCCAGCTCAAACTTGATTCCATCTGAATCTTAAGAAACTCCTTATTCCCCTGATCTATAGGCTTTCCCGTCAGCTGATATAAAACATGCTCCCTAACTCCAATGATAGCTCTAATAGAGTTAGAGCCTATGGGCCTGAGTTTCAATTTCCCATCTTGGAAAATCACTACAAACACCTTCGCCTCTATCACTGAGATAGACAACACGTTGCATCTGAGCTCTGATACCCACAATACATCTTGAACTCGTAACAACCCACCAGAATCCATCTTGAATGGAACAACACCAAACTCTCTCACAACTTTTTGACTCTTGTCTCCAACCTCCATGTGCAACTTCAAGTCCCATTTAGTTAGAGTCTCAAAAACTTGACACTAACTTGCCATATGCTTCAACGCTCCACTATCCATGTATCATGCAACCTTGTCGATGGAACCCTCAAATACATGAGAGAACAGAGCAAAATCCTCCTTGAAACTTCTTGAGAAGTCATCCAGCTCAAAAGATGCAACAACCCCATCTACTTCCTTCCCCTTCTTCTTTCACATACACTTACTCGAATAATGACCATATTTTCCATAGGTATAACACTTAAGCTTGCTCAAGTCCTTTTCCTTGCCCTTCATCTTCCCTAAAAGAGCCACATTATCATCACAAAACTTCTTCTTATGAATAACCTCTACTTGTAGTTCCTCCTAGATGAAGTAATCTCATAACTTGTTCCAATATGGCAGATTTTCACGAGTGACGATCCCTTTGATAAACAAATTCCACCTCTCGAAAAATCCCTTCAAATTAGTCGTGACCATCTTAAACTCTGGAACATTTTCATCGATGGCAGCAAGATCATATTGAACTTGAGAAAGTCTTGTCAGATATAGATTCACCTCTTCACCATCCAACATATTGGTGCTCTTCAGATTCTCTGTCAATAACAACAACCAATTCTCATTCTTATTTTTGAACAAGTCGTGAAGAGCTTTCCACATCTCATAGGAAATATTCTTCCTAGTTAGATGACATATCAAGTGATATTTGACACTGCCTAAGATGACAAGCTTCGCCTTCGCATCTATCTCTTCGTAAAATTCCAACTCCTTTGGGTTAGCTGATTTCTTAATCTCCTCATTAGCAAACTCTCAAATCTTGTTCACTAACAAGACCAACTTCATCCTTTCCTTCCGAGGATTATAGTTGGACAAGCCATATAATCTATCTTTGTACCTTAGACTAGAGACTAAATTCTCAATGTTGGTAATCCTTCCACAACAAAGCAACCAAATCCCTCTTAAGTTGTACACTATGCACACTTTGATTCAACTGTCCCTTCAAAATAGCTCTGATCCCATGCTATTTTTTCCTTCGCACTTTAGAATCATGACTATGTCTAAGACATGCTCATAAACACACTAAAATTCCACAATTCACAAGCACTTTACACAACGGAAAATGTACAACAACAAATCAATGTAGTACACAAGAGTTTTTTTCAACCCAAAACTTGTTATATTACAATCTTTAATACAACAAACATAGGGCTTCTGTACCAGGGATCGTGGTCCTTACAAATAGCCATGATACAAGAAAAACTAGGGCTTGATGTCAACAACTTATGACTATCAATATACCCTTAAACACGACACACTTGACTTACTTGTTGAAGGAGTGCTCAACTCAACCCTTTCAGTCCACATACCTTGAAGGCCTGGCAGGTCCTTTACCACCTCTATTGCTGCTCACAAATACTTTTGCAACTTCAAAATTTCTTATATCTTTAGTTGACCACTCTACCTCTATTAATGGCATTGCGGCTCCAATGAAACTGAACTTAGGCCAACCAACCTTCCCTCTAACACATATTTTCTTCTCTAAAGGGTTTTGCATTTAGGGTCTTCACAACACTGCCCACCAATTATTCACTTGCTTCTCCAAAGTGAAAGAACTTAGGGCTCAACAAAAATTCCCTCCAATAATGACAATATGTCTCCTCTATCATTATACTTAATCTTATCAAACTAGCTTCTAACAATCCTTTTACTGCTCAAAGGATCACTGTCCACAGGGCATCATTTAGCATCCCTCGCATCAAAAATTTGCCAATTGAATTTACTGAAATTGGGGCTAAATACAACCAACCCTTACACAATCCCTAAACACACTTTAGGATGACTGATCTAGGGCATATAAACTATTTTCCAAAACCCTTATGGACAGACCTACAACACTAGTCAACTTAACATCTATTTCTAATGATTATGCATTGTCGTAATCCCAAATCCTCTATTCTCCTTGTTCACAACTCTTGTTCACACGTAGAGATAATATTCAACTTCCCTAATGTCAACCCACACTATAGAACCTTCTATGCACTTCTATGAGGCCTAACAACCCTCACACAGTCACAAAACAAAGGTTTGTAGGGTCTCGACTCTCCTTCTCATACATAGAACTTGAGTGAATATAAACTAAACCTTGGGACAAATATTTATATGCATGCATGTTAGGACAGAGCCCTAACTAGGGCAAACAATTTCACCGTAGCGCAACATCTTCCTCCTGCACAAATAAACCTTCATAAGGGTACAAAATGTTCAAACTTCAACTCGTCCTCATAACTGAGCTACTCGTTCTTCATTCTAAACACATAATAGACCATACAAAATCCAATTCATCCCTCCTCAAGGATCTATAACTTACTGAGGTCTACACACTCTTCTTGGAAAAAAATCACATGGGAAAAGATGCTCCTTGATGTGTCCAAATGAGCACAATTCTACTTCTATTTATAGTGTTCATGGTGGAGTTCATTAGCCACCAAGAGTCACCACTTGTGCCAAAGCCGACCTAAGCCAAACATGCTTAAACACCATTATCTATATAAATTAAATTTATTTCCTTCATCTTTCACCACATCAATTAAGCCCTAGGTGCCCCTTAGTCCATCGAGGGTGCCCCTTATGTATCCAATGACTAACTATCAATTTTTCAACTTGGTCTTACGCCCACAACTTTGGGTACAAAACACACCACTTGGGTACATTGCCCACGAAGCTCCATTTTCATGGGTCAACTCCACACAAACCCAGTACCTTAGGGGTGGTGGGAATACTGCCAAAGCTACACATTTCAACTCGAGTTATGGGGGTTGACATGAAATTCATTTGTACCATGGTGGTCAACAAGGTAGGTTCACTTACGAGAAGCATAACTTTTGTATATGATCTCCTATTGAGGCAATTCTTGCATCGTTGGAAATGTCTCATCATGTCGAATATTGTGCCTTCTCCCAAATATTAGTTTGGATGAAAAAAAATGTTAATATATTCTTCAAAATGGTTCAAAAATATTTCATACAATTTCTGACCGCAATTTTCCAAATGGAACGTGCCACTAAAATAGTATTGCAAGCTAATTCCTTCACTTTTTTCCACCCATAAAGTATTAAGATAGATAACAAATTGTATAATTCTCCAATCAATATCTTACCTATAACACTCCCAATATTTGATTCCCCACATGTATTGTAATTAATTATGTTGTTTATGCTCATAGGGGCAAGTAAATGTAAATGGGTAAAAAAACTCAAAATAATTGTAATGTGCATTTTATTTATACATATTTCCAAAGACAGAAGAAAAAGGAAGCCAACACAAATCTTGATGCCTAAGGGAAGAGTTATAAGGGGGATTTGGGAAGCTTCCTATATTTCTTGTATTAATGCTATGGATTTTCTAATTTGTTAGTTGAACTACCCAATTTCCAACATTTATGAGAGGAAATGGTTGTGGTACTGAACTACTCCATACGTATGGTCTATGTACCCATTATGGAGAATTTAGATTGACAAGGCATCCCAAAAAAGAGTTGGATTTGTAACTAGGTTTGGTCTTCATAATTTTCATTCTAATTATGTATTTTAATGTAAAAAAGAAAAAGAAAAAATATTATTATTATTTTTATTGTCAAACATGTTCTTCATGCTTTGTTTTGGTCAAAAGAAAATGTAAAAGGGCATGTTCTTCGTGACCCTTGTGAAAAGAAGAAAATTTGAATTTTGTAAGTATCATTTGTCCCTCCAAGTTGCCAAGTCGACCCTCCAGAAAGACAAGTCGGCCTGCCGAAAATACGTGTCCTTTCGGATACAAGAACAACTATATATTGGCACCTATCCTCCACCATTTGCCAAGCAATTTTGAACAAAATTTGTGGAAGAAAAAATTCCTCTGTGGTATGGAATCTGAGGCACCTTCTTCTGTGGTATTTGATCAAGATGTGGCACCTTCTCTCTCTAATGTGAATCTGTGGCAGTCTATCTGTAACTCAAAATTGTGGCAATCTCTTTGTAATACAGGTGACAGTCTCTTTGTAATGCATACCTATGACAGTCTTGTTGGGTCTCAAAAATGTCATCATTTTCACCCTCTTTCCTTTCCAATTTTCCTTCAATTCTTACCATATTTCGCAACTCCATAACCTTGCATAAAGGCCATTTTTATGATCATATATGGGTTTATACTTATTATTTTCCAAAGTATTTATTTTAGTATTTTGAGTGAATTTATGATTAAATATTAGAAAAATAACATGTTTTCACTTATATATAAAACTTGGATGATTTTTGTGATGTTTTTATACATATTTGAAGATTCCAACAAAGTCATATTTTGCCTCTTAAGTTTCAAATTTGAATTTCCTCTTCAAACTATTGAAGATTTAAGGAAGATTTGAGATCATTGATTAAGCACATTTCATGGAGGAGAATCATGGAAGTTTTCATAAGTGTCTCCTATCAAATATTTTAGAGATTTGTGAGAGGATATGAAGAGATGTTACTTGCTAGATGTTAACACATGGTTGTAACCACATGAGATATTTGTGGATCTAAGAGAGATATGTGGATCTAGGAGAGATTTGTGGATTTACATTTATTAATTAGTTATCTTAGTTTTTGTATAAATAGGAGTGCCTTCTCCATTCAAAGGGGTGTTAAGTTTGGAATGCTAAAGATTGGCTATGCTTATGCTTGATGTTATGAATACTATTGAAGTTCACACACTGTTCAGTTAATACAATCCTTTGATATGGTTATGCCTTCATGATGAGATATGGTGTTTGATCAATAACTTCCTGAACTTTCCACCTCTCGTGCACTTCAAGAGGGCCCTTAATGAGTACGTGTGTATTTTAATGTTTCATTTCTGCAAGATAGATTAGTTTCTTTTATGTTCATTTTCTGCAAGGTTTATTTCAAGTCTTTTGATTAGATGCTATGTTTTCTACGCATTGTCTTTACGTTCTTTTATGCTTATTTCATTTATGTTCTTTTGCAGATCAAGCGCTTGAATTACATTTAAAATACCAAAAATATTTATTTCTTTAGCTTCTTCTTTGCACATTGATTTCATTTACATTCATAGGCATATCACAATTTTAATTAATGAATGAACTCTAAGCTTTGAACACACATTGAATTTATGAATTTCTTTACAATATTCAATGTTTTCACAGTTAATTATATCATTTTCATAGTTAATTTACAATCTTTCATAAATTATATTTACTCGCCTTTCTAGATTAAAAATTTCCATGCTTTCATAGACTAAATTTCAAATGTTTTCATAGATTAAGATTTCATGCTTTGATAGATTAAGTTCAAATGCTTTCATTAGATTATATTTATTGCTTTAATTAGCATAAGTGTCTTTGCTTTCATTAGATTAAAAGTTCTTTGTTTTCCTAGAATAGATTGTCCTTGCTTTCACTATATTAGAATAGTTGTCTTTGCTTTTACTGCCTCAAGAATAACCATTTCATTGCTTTCATCAAAAATAAGTATGTGTGTGTACTTTGACTAGATTTCATCTCATAGATTTTCCTTGCATTTGTAGTCTTTAAAATTCAATTGCTTTTTAGATTAAGATTTCATTTTCACTTCATCACATTCTTTTGATTCATTTGCATAGGTTTACCATTTATTTCTTGCTATTGATAAATTAGAATTCTTCTTTTAGAATTACATTGAAATCTCATTTCTTAGCACATATAGTGTAGCGTACTTCACAAGTATATGACCTAGATAGATAATTTAATGCTAAGTAATTTAACTCACAATTAAATTACCCAACATTTTGGCATCATTGCAGGGGAAGTATACATAGGCATTAACTTTCAATCTAGAATGTCTTTTTATTTATACAACTTTGGGTAGGAGGAGCAGTGAGATGAAAGTAAGAGCCTACACATCACGATTGTGGGGTTCTTTCTAACTAGAGTTGTTGAATTGCATCTCATTTTTAGTCACATAGGTAAAGCATGATAAATATGATGCATGAATATAAATCAATTTTGGTACTGCTGCACACATTTTGTCAAAGTTCCAAGGATATGTATGTATGTAACAATTTAGGTAAGACTATTATTTTGGCGATGGATTTCATCCTACGAGGTTTTTCGTCTCATTGATTCATCTATATTTCTAAAAACGGATAATCGACATAGTTTTTCCTTCAACCTCACCCTAAAGCTATGGTGGGATTTATCGTCAAAGTCTTAGGTGAGTCATAATGTTTTAGTCGAGTTTTATGTAAAAGTGATTTGAGAATAATTTAAGCTAATTGGCTAAATTATTTTATTACAAATCACTTGGTCTACTAGATCATATCGTGTCGCAGAATTGGGTAAAGAGTCTATAACGAATGGGTACTCCCTATTTGAGGGTTAAAATATATTTATCTAATGTAAAAATATTTTAGTGCATGGTCCCTCATACTTAGACACCATGGCTAAAATTTTTGAGGGTGGAAAAAATATTAATCCCCTCATGAATCAATTAATTATTTTTGCTAGCAAAAATAAATTAAATCCTAAGCCAGAAAATTAACTAATTTAGAGTAAAAAATTAAAATGATAGAGAAATTAATTTCTCCAAGTGCAAAAATTTGTGGGTCTAAAGGAAATTAATTTTTGGAGGTCCCCACTAAAGGAATATTGGAAATTTCAAGAAAAATTGGACCCTTGGACCTTGGTGGTTAAGTCAAAGTCAAAATTTTAAGGAAATTAGCTCAAAATAATTATTTTTGAGCTAATAAAAATGGTTTTAATAAGAAATTCGAAATTCTTCTTCAAAAAAAAATCAACGGTGGAGATTAAAAGATGATAAATTTTTTATCAATAATTGAAATTATTTTGACAAGGATCAAACCAACTAGCCGTTATTTTCCTCTTGGAGGATTTATCTATAAATTAGAGGCCATTTTGCTTCTCAAGTCATGATGAAAGCTCTGACTCTAGTCTATGTAATTTTGTAACATTGTTTTTGTTCCATTGATCTGCCCAGAACGTTTGAAATATCATAATAAAAGACTTTGGGGTTGAGTTATTGGTGTTCTTTGTTGATGATCTATGGCATGTGTTGGGCTCCAAGTTCACATACTTTGGAGGAGAGCTGACCTTGTTTGGGCTCTAAGAATTTTGTTTGGTTTTCTTACTTCGCTAATGCTGTGGGCGATACGATAAATTTCGAAACACATCTGTGCTATGGTCATTATTCATCATTTAAAATTTGCAGATATTTAGGTTTGGGGTTTTATTTTAAATTTTATGTTTTGGGTTTTTAGCATACTTGTAAATATTCTTTAGATTTACTTTATTTTGTAAATAATTTTTAGATTTCAAAATTGTAAATATTTATTTGATTTAAGTTTTAATTTTTTAATTAGATTTAACTTTTAATTTGAAATTCAAATTTTACTTGTGAAGTTTTTATCCCACATTCAGAATTTGAAAATAGTTTCTCTAATTTGTGTCTCTATATACTAACATTTCACTTTGTATTTTCTAATATGCAAATAATTTCACTAATCCTTTGCATTTTTTTGTACATAATTTCTTGGGTTTTTTTTTTGGTGTTTTTTGGGAAAATTTCTTTTTATTTGTATAAGTGAAATCTCTCGAGAGATCAAAGAAAGGAGTAAACTTCTGAAGTTTTCAACACTTAAAAAACCCTAGATGTCTAGGGTTTCTTAGCCCATTTTTGTAAGTTGCTTATTTTCAAATTAGGGAAGAAACCCATTTTCTGAAGGCCCTAGCCCTTACCCAACCTAAAAGGTTAGTGTTTGGGACCTATTTTGTAAGCATTAAGAAGGCCATAAGCCCTACAAGGGATAGATCTCACTGCAAAGAAGGGTTTCTTCAAGGGATTGACATTTTATCTCTAATAATTTGTGATTGCAGCAACCATAAAGATTTAATCTTTGGGTTTTGAGCTAGCATTTTGTGAGTGCAGGTGTTGAGGAGCGATTTCTCTCACATCTCCAAACTTGGCATAGGCCATTAGGCTTTGGGGTTTACTTCTATTGCATTCATCTTTTATTTTGACTGCATAATTTATATCAAATCTGATATATTGATATAATAGTGGCATAATAATCATAATCCAATCCTAAAGAACTCACACATTAAGCTAATAACTCATACAAGGCATCAAAATAAATTACAAGTGTTTGATTTATCAATTTTATTGTTTTATGTTGGATGTAATATAATTTTCAAGGTCTTATTTGAAAGTTTAATGTCTGATATAATTGTTAGAATCGTGTATTCAGGGCATAAACACACATAAAATAAGCCTAAATTCATTAACAAGTCACATAAGGCATTGAACATTAATCTTGAGGTTAAATTGATTGCATATAAGCTATTATTTTAGGAATGTTGGGCAATTTTCAGATATTATATGTTTGCTACAACCATTTATGCAGTCATATAAACTAAATAAGAATCATCAAAATTAACTAAAGATCATCTAAAAATCACTCAAATTGATTAGCTAATCATTGGAGCTTATTTGACATTAATATTTAGGCACCTTGTTGGTTTATTCAGGACTGAATCACTGATTTTTTGAGTTATTACAGATGTGATATACATCATTTTGAGGTCTGATCTAAGCATGATAAATCCGATCTATAGTGTCTAAGCAGTCCTATAATTAAGTGAATATCATTGGAAGTTAAATGCATTGATATTCTAACTTATCTTTGGCATCTTGCATCACTTCTTGACTGCTAATATAAAATTGTAGACCTCTGAATACAAGGTTGTAGTGATAATAAATCATAGATAAGTCTCTAAAATTGGGTAAGGAAATTTTACAATTCATAATCATTCATGGTTGAAGTGATTTGTGCTAAATTTAGTCATTAACATCTTGTATTCGAAAGCATTGGCTAATTAGATAAGTGCTATATGTTTCCTAAATTGCTATCATTGCTATCACTTGTTGGTCAATATCAATGTGGAATTATTGTAAGAAGATCTCTTGTTGGTTGTTGGCACTTGTATCATTGAGCACTTGGTCTTGTTTAAGTTTGTCTTTCAATATATTGTTAATACTCTTGTTATAAGATAATCAACATCAAGAACTTGAACCACATAAACAATCTTAACTCAAGACTCACTCATAATCCTTGCATATCATTCTAGGAATATTCTTGCATCTAATAATTTACCTCCAAGCATAAGCTTGGTTGATAGACATTTAGGATAACCTTTTCTCACCTAGTTTGAGGAGCCTTGTGCCTCTTTAGTGGTTAACACGATGACCTTGCAGTTGTCAAAGCCGCTAATTTTACAACGCCGGAGGCATTGTGTGGTTAGAACATAGGGGGAGGTATCGTTAATCAATCCTCTTCTTGTTTCTCGTTGGCTTCTATCCCACAACCTACTCTAGAGATTTGTTCCAAAATAGTTAAGAGGAAGGAACCATCTAGAATAGGCATATAATTAAAAGTAACTAAGATTCTTGTATTTCACCTAAGTCTTAGGATTTTCATAGCATATAGGGTAGTTAAGCATTCAAGTAGTGGTTGTTCATCCAATCATTTAGTCCTTAATTGATATAAAGCAAATAAGCTAACTCCATAAGGCAATGGTCTCATTGCTAATTAATTATAGTCTTGAAAATATTGCTAAATTAACCTAGTGGCTAGGCCATTCAATCGTGTCTTCCTGACTCGTTGGTTGCCAACTTGTCTTTCATTTCTATCTTCCATCCATAAGGACTACCCCCCATAGCCTGTCGTTGGAAGACAACTAGAACGGAGTGGGTGGGGATCAAAATGAAAACCCTCGCCCTGAGTCGTTGTCCCTCTATGCCTGTACAATTTGAGTGACAACATTTTTTGGCGTCGTTTCCAGGGACCAATATACTGGACCTTGGCTTTGAGACATTCATCTTAATCATCTTCATCTGCTCATTTTCTCATCATTCCTTATATCCCTTCATCTTTTCATCACCTTATCTTTTTTCCTTTCACTAATATTTTCATCTTCTCTATCCGCACCATTAACACTTGGACATTTCAATTGGTTCCCTGTTTGGGTGGTGACTCCACTTATTCTTCCATTTATAAAAGCTTATACTAGAAGAAATCTTGGTAGCTTGGTTAACCCCGCTCTTGGAGCTCGGTTAAGCAAATTACATTCTAGTAAGCATTTAATATTTCTCATACAGGAAGCTCTTGCTGATATCCATTTGCTTATGCTTGACTAACTATTGGTTTTCTGCATTTTGGAGTTTAAAGTAAGATTCATGTTCAAGTGGAAACTCGATTTCTTCCATTTTTTGCAAGAATTTATGTTAGAAGCCCTCTTCTTGTAGACTTCTTGCTTATCTTGAACAAGGACCTCTCGCTGATATCCATTTGATCTCAAGTGAATAAGTCATAATGAATGACTTGCTTGCTCCTTGTAGTTTTAATAACATTCAGGGTTATCCCCATGATATTCCAGAAAAAAGCCATTGATAATTTACCTTCTTTTCAAGGCAATGGTGCAATAAATGTTGATGATCATATATCAAGTATTTTCCAGACTAAATCACATAGAATTTTTTAAGTCAACGCGTTTCAAACCACTTACTGTGGTTCATCATCAGGACATAGATGGATAATTGAACTAGAGAATCAATATATAATAGAGATACAGTGGCTAATCCCAACGGTCAAAATATTTTATTAATTATTTTATTCAATTATCTATTATTTAATCATGAAGCTGAAATAGTTAGCCCCAACGATCATGATATTTTATTAAAATATTTCTTTCTTTATCTATAATTTAATCAAAGAAATATTAAAACAAAAAAAAACCTTAAAAATCGAAACATAATAAATAAATTAAATAAAAGGAAATGGAAATTAAAAATTATTAAAATAAATTAAACACGAGTCAAAAAATAATATATAAGAAGAGTGATATTTAATCATCTCAAGAAATTTAATCTTTGTGTGGCTATGTGGTGCAACAATTTCCTTGGAGGATAATGCTATGGATTGGTTTCACGATTTTCCTAATGATTTTTTTGATTCTCTACAAGCCATAATCAATGCCTTTATTAATGAATATGGAGATAAGAAGGATGAAAAGAGTTTACTTCACACCATTTACAGTATGAAAAAGGACGAAGATGAGTCTGTTAAATAATTTAATAGGTGGTTCAATGGCATTGTAAGAGAATTATTTCAAGATTACAAACCTCTTGACAAACTTTTGTTAGACCATTACATTGATGCATTTGACGCTGACACTTCTTACACGTTGATGCGCAGGAAACCCGATAATGTAAGCGTTGCTCAGACTTTAGCTAAAGAATTGGAAAATGACAAGAAACCATCCAAGAAGTTTGGACTTCCAGATATTAAAGAATAGGAAAGTGATCATGTTAAAGAACTAGCTCAAAGCATTAAAAGTATGCAAGTTGAGCATAAAAATCAAGTCACCGTCATGCTGAATCGCCTAATTAATATAGAGGAGTCTCAAGAGAATGAGTTGCAGAATAATAATGATAAATCTTGGCCATATTGTTGTCCTTGTGAAAGTTTTCATGATGAATCTACTTGTGCTACTGCAAGAGGAATCCTGGGTAGTGGCATTGCAGGGACAAGTGGCCAAATTAACAATGTTATTGAACAATCACATTGCTTTCCTATAGAATATCATGATAAGCATCTTGTTAAGGAATTAACTCAAATTATTAAAGGCATGCAATCGAGTCAAGCAAGAATAATAACAGCTCACACCAGAGAAATGAGTTCCATGGAGAACAGATTACAGACAATGGAAGTTACTCAACATAATCAAATGATCAAATTTTTAGAACACTGTAAATACCATGAAGGAAATTATAAAATAATAGTGGAAATAATAAAAATAAGATTAGATTACATCATCAAATTTTAGAGGGAAAAAAGAAAAAACTATTTTTTCAACTCGTATTTTCAACTTATCTCCCTATGGGTTTACTCAAATTTCGTGTGTAAACACTTGTTGGATGCAAAATTTGATTCCTCATCCAAGGAGTGCCCATGTTGCATATTTTTGATGGACCCTACTACATGAAAAATGATAAATATATGTAAAACATGATTGCAATCACGTTTTTTCATGTATTTCTCATTTTTCATGTAACAAGGTCCATTGAAAATATGCAACATGGGTACTCCTTGGACGAGGAATTAAATTTTGCATCCAACGAGTACTCCCGCTTGAAATTTGAGTAAAACCTTAGGGAGATAAGTTAAAAATACGAGTTGAAAAAGTAGTTTTATTATTTTATTATTTTTATTTTTTTACTCCAAAAATGGTGAATCATCCCCCATGGTTGACATCATCATCTTGAATCCTATTCGTTCTTATAAAGTTTATTTTGGTTGTACATTTTTCTTGGGAGGCTCATTTTGGACCTCAAAAGTCCCCTAATGAGTAAGACATGCCAGGGAAATGAGTTCCATGCAGAGGAAGTTGGAAGAAATGCAAAAATTACAAAATTTGAAGCTTAATCCAGAACTTTCAACATATCACAGTCTTTCCAAACAGTTGACCGAGAACCCATCTTGTTATGAGGCAGTCACATATCACGTTCCGATGCAAAATGAGGGGAGATGGGTCACAAAATCCTTGTACATTCTATCTCGGCATCTTCAACATCAAGTAGGCAAGTATACATTAATCACATCATCACCAACATCACGATTCGCCAAGAAGAAACAAAGAAAGCAAAAAAACAAAGGAAAAAACAACGTTACGCTTCCACAATCTGCCTCGTATGAAAGAAACGAGAGAAGAAGAAGGAAGAGGTTTGATGCATATGATGGTCGAGAGCAGCTCAATATTTAGATAAGTCAGAGTCCAAATATTTTCAGAATTCAAGATGGCACGTCTGAGAAGCAACCCATAGACTTGCTAGAAAATCGACAGATGCTTAGTATGCACTGTGTTAAAGACATCTAATGCCACAGGGAATCTTTGTATAGTATCTCTAACCCTACCCCATTTCATTTATGTAATTAATTAGTTTTAATTTTATGCATTTATGTTATATGTCTTTATTTTTTAGTTTGTTAGAGTATATTTTTCTATTCCGACATATTCATTATATATGCATGATGATTTCGATTTTGAATGGTTATGTATTTGATGGACTTCTATTTTCTTGGTTACCGGATTATGGGATTCTCACGTCACTCCATGGAAGCAACATGTCCCCATATGGAGCCAGAGATTGCACACATTTTGACAAAGTTCTAAGGAAGCAATTGTACCATATTTTTCAAAGTTAGAATCATCAACCATCAACGTTTTGAGTCATTGTAAAGTCCATTATGCAAAATTTGTAATGTAAATAATGCTACTAAGATCGTGTATGTATGTAGCATCCTAGGTATGCTTATTATTTTGGTGATGGATTTCATCCTAGGAGGTTTTTTTATTTCACTGATTCATTTGTGTTTCTAAACACGGATGATCGACACAATTTTTCTCTTTAACCTCACCCCAAAGCTAAGGTGGAATTTATTGTCAAAGTCTTAGGTGAGTTATAGTGTTTTAGTCGACACTTAGTAAAAGTGATTTGGGAATAATTTAAACTAATTTGCTAAATTATTTTATTACAAATCACTTGGTCTACTAGATCATATTGTGTGGCAGAATCGGGTAATTATTTGAGGGTCTATAATGAACAATTATTCCCCCTTTGGTGGTTGAAATGTAATTATCTGGTGTAAAAAATATTTTTGTGCATGGTCCCTCATATGTAGATGCCATGACTAAAATATTTGAGAGTGGAAAAATTATTAATCCCCTCAAGAGTCAATTAATTAAATTTTCTCGTAAAAATAAATTAAATCTTAAGCCAGAAAATTAATTAAGTTAGAGTAACAAATTAAAATGATAGAGAAACTAATTTCTTCACGTGGGAAAATTTGTGGGTCTAAAAGAAATTAATTTTTGGAGGTTCCCACCAAGAGAACATTGGAAATTTCAAGAAAAATTGGACCCTTGGACATTGGTGGTCAAGTCAAAGTCAAATTTTTTAGGAAATTAGCTCAAAATAATCATTCTTGAGCTAATAAAAATGGTTTTAATGAGAAATTCGAAAATTTCTCAAAAATAAATATTTTCGACAGTAGAGATTAAAAGGTGATCAAATATTTATCAACAGTCGAGATTATTTTGACGGGGATCAAGCCAACTAGCTGTTATTTTCCAGTTGGAGGATTTATCTATAAATTAGAGGCCATTTTACTTCTCAAGTCATGATGAAAGCTCTAACTCTAGTCTATGTAATTTTGTAACACTGGTGTTGTTCCATTGATCTGCTGGGAACATTTGAAATATCATAATAAAAGACTTTGGGTTTCAGTTCATGGTGTTCTTTGTCCGATGATCTGTGGTATGTGCTTTCCTATATTGTGCTTAAAATTTTAAAGTTTGTTTATTCATTAGATGGTGATAAGAACATTCTATTGGTAGATTTTGGGTCTATCTTAGGTGATTTGATTCGCCATATGTCTAACAAGCTTTCTTGAAGAAAATATATAGAGTTTGCAAGTTCCCCGACCCTTGGGCTCCAAGTTCACAAACTTTGGAGGAGAGCTGACCTTGTTTGGGCTCTGAGAATTTTGTTTGGTTTTCTTACTTTGCTAAGGCTGTGGGCAATACCATAACTTTCGAAACACATATGATCTATGGTCATTATTCATCATTTAAAAAATTATTTACTCAAAAATATTTATTTCCAAGCATTGTATATTTGTATATAACTTGTAAATTATTTTTGTAGAATAATTTTTGTAAATAAAATTTTCTAACCCTTGTTTTGCAGCTATTTGAGTTTGGGGTTTTATTTTAAATTTTATGTTTCGAGTTTTTAGCATACTTGTAAATATTCTTTAGATTTATTTTATTTTGTAAATATTTTTTAGATTTAAAAACTGCAAATAATTATTTGATTCAAGTTTTAATTTTGTACTTTAATTTTTTTTAATTAGATTTAACTTTTAATTTGAAATTCAAATTTTACTTGTGAAGTTTTTATTCCACATTCAAAATTTGAAAATGGTTTCTCTAATTTGTGTCTATATATACTAACATTTCACCTTGTATTTTCTATTATGCAAATAATTTCACTAACCCTTGCATTTTAATTTTTTCTTGTATATAATTTCTTGGGTCTTTTTGGGAAAATTTATTTTTATTTGTACACGTGAAATATCTCAAGGGATAAAAGAAATGTGTAAACTTTTGAAGTTTCCAACCCTTAAAAACCCTAGACGTCTTGGGTTTTTGAGCCCATTTTTGTAGGTTGCTTATTTGCAAATTGGGGAAGAAACCTGTTTTATGAAGGCACTAGCCCTTACCCAACCTAAAAGGCTAGTGTTTGGGATTTACTTTGCAAGCATTAAAAAGGACATAAGCCCTACAAGGGCTAGATCTCATTGCAAACAAGGGTTTCTTCAAGGGATTGACATTTTATCTCTAATAATTTGTGATTGCAGCAGTCATAAAGATCCGATCTTTGTGTTTTGAGCTAACATTTTATGAGTGCAGGTGTTGAGGAGTGATTTCTCTCACATCTCCAAACTTGGCATAGGCCATTAGGCTTTAGGGTTTGCTTCTATTGCCTTAATCTCTCATTTTATTTGACTACATAATTTATAACAGATTTGATATATTGATATAATAGTGGCATAATCATCATAATCCAAGCCTAAAGAACCCACACATTAAGCTAATAAATCATACAAGGCATCAAAATAAATTACAAGGGTTTGATCTACCAATTTTATTGTTTTATGTTGGATGTTATATAACTTTCAAGGTCTGATCTGAAAGTTCCACGACTGATATAATTGTTACAACGATGTATTCAGGGTATAAACACACATAAAATAAGCTTAAATTCATTAACAAGTCACTGAAGGCAATGAACATTAATCTTGTGGTTAAATTGATTGCATATAAGTTATTTTTTGAGGATTGGTGGGTGATTTCCAGATCTGATATGTTTGATACAACCATTTATGCAGTCATATAAAGTAAATAAGAATCATCAAAATTAACTAAAGATCAGATAAAAATCACTCAATTTGATTAGCTAATCATTGGAGCTTATTTCACATAAATAATTAGGCACCTTGTTGGTTTATTAAGGACCGAATCACTAATTTTCTGAGTTATTACAGATGTGATATACATCATTTTGTTGTTTAATATGAGCATAATAAATTCGATCTATAGGTTGTAAGCACTCCTATAATCAAGTGAATATCATTGGAAGTTAAATGTATTGATTTTCTAGCTTATATTTGGCATCTTGCATCACTTCTTGACTGTTGATACAAAATTGCAGACCTCTGAATACAAGGTTGCAACAATAATAAATCACATATAAGTTTCTAAAATTGGGTAAGGAAATTTTACAATTCATAACCATTCATGGTTGAAGTGATTTGGGCTAAATATTAGTAATTGGAGTCTTGTATTGGAAATCGTTGGCTAATTAGATAAGTTCTCTAAGTTTCCTAAATTGCTATCATTGCTATCACTTGTTGGTTAATATCTTTGTGGAATTATTGTAAGAAGATCTCTTGTTGGTTGTTGGCACTTGTATCATTGAGCACTTAGTCTTGTTTAAGATTGTCTTTCAATATATTGTTAAGTATTCTTGTTATAAGATAATCAACATCAAGTACTTGAATCACATAAACAATCTTAACTCAAGACTCACTCATAATCATTGCATATCATTCTAGGAATATTCTTGCATCTAATAATTTACCTCTAAGCATAAGCTTGGTTGACAGATATTTAGGACAACCTTTCCCACCTAGTTTGAGGAGCCTTGCACCTCTTTAGTGGTTAACACGGCGACCTTGCATTCATTAGAGCCACTGTCTTTACAGTGCCAAAGGCATCAGGTGGTTAGAACGTGCGGGGGGGGGGGGGGGGGGGCGGGCGGTATCGTTAATCAAGTCTCTGCTTGCTTCCCGTTGGCTTCTATCCCATAACCTACTATAGAGACTAGTTCCAAAATAGTTAAGAGGTTGGAACCATCTAGAACAAGCATATAATTAAAAGTAACCAAGATTCTTGCATTTCACCTAAGTCTTAGGATTTGCATAACATATAGGTTAGTTAAACATTCAAGTAGTAGTTGTTCATTCAGTCATTTGGTCCTTAATTGATATAAAGTGAGTAAGTTGACTCCATAAGGCACTGGTCTCATTGATAATTATATCTAATATCCTAAAGCTTGATAAATCAACCAAGTGGCTAGGCCATTCAATCGTGTCTCCTGGACTCGTTGGTTGTCAACTTGTATTTCATTTCTATCTTCCATAGACTACCCCCATAGCCTGTTGTTAGGAGACAACTAGAACAGAGTGGGTAGGGATCAGAGTGACAACCCCCACTCTGAGTTGTTGTCACACCGTGCCTGTACAATCTGAGGACAACTGGTACTATAAGAGTTTCGATACTAATCCATTTGTAGACAGGATATTTAGAATGATGATCAAACATTTTTTGGAGAGAATGGACTACATTGAAGATTGGTTTCAAAAATTTACTAAGCAATAACATTATTCTATTCTTCACCAAATCCAAATGTACATTTATCATATCTTGGTGTACATGAGATTTATTTTTCAAAGTTTCATATGAGCACACTAGAGATCTTGATCCATAAATGGTTTCATAGGAAATACTCATACACTTGACAAAATCTTTTCTTTTTCAAATGGAGCATGATAGAATAGAGAAATAAAAACAATCTTGATGATGCTTTTTTGTTTTTTTTTTTAAATTTGATTTCATTTATTTCTTCAAAATTTTCATTTGGTGGTGCAGTAAGAACCACCTCATTCATTAACCATTGGCAGGAAGATCTACAAGAGAAGGGATGTTTTTGAAGGAGGAAAACAAGTAAAGTTTCGAGAGCTAATAATTTGAGGTATGGGATAAATTTTTCTTACTTTTCTTTTCAAATTTCAAATGTATAAAGAATTGTCAAAATTCCTAAGTATGCTCTCTTCTCGCGCCTTGTTATGACTTGGAAGATCAGAAAGGAAAATTAGATAAGTTAGCTTTCTAATATCTACTTTGCAATAAAATTTATAGATTTGAAAAAAATGACCAAAAGATCTAAATTTACTATTGATTAAAAAAAAAATCTTAAATTTTAATCTCTGACTTATTTTTGTCTCAAAATTTGAGAAAAAAAAAATTCTTTATTAAAAAAAGAAAAAGAAAAAGTATATATATATATATATATATATACAAATTCTTTATTTTTAATTAAGAAATAATAAAATACTAAAAAACAATTAAAAAAACACAACAATAAAAAATAAAATAAAATAAAATAAAATAAAAACATAAGAAACAAAATCTAAAAGAAAAAAAAATATAAAAATGAAAAAGCGTAAACAAAATCCAAAAATAAACAATAAAAACAAATAAAACCAATGCATAAAAAACCCAAAACCAAACGCATAAAACAAACTACATGAAAAAAATAAAACTAAACAAAAGCTATATAAAACCACCCACTCCATCATAAAACAATGAAGGTTGAAGGAAAATAAAACAAGGGTTTAAACAATGGCGAAACTTACAAAACAATTTGAATGATATATGATGTGTGCGTGAAAACATTGAGCCTATAGCCAAATTACAAGTTCAAACCCAACATTTTAGCGTACTCTCGCTTTGGCCTTCTTGATTGAAACTTGCAACATAAGAAAAAATTTCCACTGCGTATGAGCTTTGTAACAATTGGGTTAAGTCAGAAAATTGTTGCATCTTTTGGGAAAATAGACAAGTTTGATTGAAATACAATGTCTTGGTGGACTTTAATAGCTTAATGTGTGGAGTGAA
The DNA here is from genome assembly GCA_031772625.1 of Pinus tabuliformis. Lineage (NCBI taxonomy): Eukaryota > Viridiplantae > Streptophyta > Pinopsida > Pinales > Pinaceae > Pinus > Pinus tabuliformis. Next base: position 926,469,481 of record CM062817.1, on the reverse strand, counting down.
ATGGTTTGTACGTAGAGATTGCAACAGTCAGATTTAGAGGTGGAGATAACATATAGTGTAGTGGTAAGATGTTTGGTTTGTATCTAAATGGTTAAGAGTCTATATTTTTGGAGGTTTATTAGTTGAACTTAAATAATTTTGGTCATATGGGGTTTCCATGTGACAACCCACGATTGGTGCTTCTGGAAGGTTGTTATTTGTCCACGTGATTGCCTTGTTGTTTGCCAAATAAGCTGCCACATCATCTTGCTCAATCATTGTCACGTCATCACCCAACAATCTGCCACGTTAGCAATTTGCCACATCATGCCTCAGTCAGATGCCATGTTAGCATTTATTACTCATCTTACCACGTCACCCTACTTAGTCAACTGTGACCTAATCTGCCCATTCAACATTCGTACAGTTCATGTGTCCACCTCTAGAGCTGCCACATGGGACTCTCTGGTGTTGCCACGCGACACCCCTGCACATTTTTCATTATTTCCCAAAAATTTCAGACAGACATAACTTTCTCATACGATGTCCATTTGAGGTGATTGGAGCATTTATGGAAAGATCTCAACGAGCTCTACATCATGGAGTCATTTTCATTAGAATTTGGGACGATAAAAAATGTCATTTTTTGGATTTTGCAGGAATTAGACTTGGAAAACATCATCATGTGATTAAAACATGTTTCTAATATGAATTTGCTTTAATATGGTTTTGAATGACTTTAAAATATATATCAAATGAATAATTATTAATGAAACATTGACGAGTAGTCCAAGGTGTACCACTTCCCAATAAGTTTAAAGTGCATTTCATTTTTATTTATCTTCCTTGGATTTGTTTTATTATCACTATTTGTTAATTTTTGCATACGTATCAGACGAAGAGAGATTGATCACTTCTCTCTTTCTCAATGATCTTACGTTTTATTGCATACTAATGTTAAGTTTTTACATGATCTAAGATTATCAAAGAAGATCAGTCCATGCACAAGTGATTTTCAAAGACCAAATTCTTTTTTAGAAGAGCAAGAAGAAATCAGTCCATGCTAGATCACATCCATCATGTTATTGTTATTCATTCATTTTTCTCCCTCTATGATTATAGTCCATCCATGTTAAAGTCCAAAATTCCATCCTACCACTATCAGATCATGACTTCGAAACCATTTTCCCTTTGCAAGTTTTATACTTTTATGCCTCACCTACATTTCATCTTTAACTCATGAATAAAGTCATTCAACTCACTTACAATGTTAAGTTACCTCATTGTTCTTTTCCTTTTTACCAAATAAAGCCTGCTTAAAGTGCAAATATTTCATCTATGGTCCTCTACATCATTACTTTATGCTCATATTAGATGATGGGCGATTCATTAAAGCCTCCCTTCTAACAAGTTTTGACCCATCGACTTCAACACATTATCTGGGTTCAAGACTATAGATCTTTTTAGTACCTTAAGGCTTGCATGCCAAATGACAAGTTCTCTTGCCAATAAACAGTAGGAATACATCAATGTCCCATGTTTGTTGGATCTTCTAGGTGACTCGACTACATATCATTTATTCGTACCTAGTAAGATGCACTTGGGCATCCTGACTCTCATTAAAATTAATGGTGAGTAGTCTCGTGTTGGTTAATGACATTCAGTAATGGTCGGTAATCCAACAATTTCTTTCTATGTTCGACATCATCAAAATTTATTCACATAAATAAGAATTATGCCACGATGTAGATATAAATGAAGACTATATGATTTCAGCAACTTGCAACAATTTTTCAATAACTTAAGATTCAGTTTCATAAGTTCAATAATAGTAGCATTAGTTCCAGCAATAAGAAGGCAACAAGGTTCCAATTTCAGATTTCATCCTCTATTCATAAAACCAAGAGAAAAGAAGAAGTAGTTCATATTCTTCCACTTCACATAATCCAACTGTAACAACCAAGATCTCTCAAATTCTTAACTTATTGAATTTTCAGGTAGGTGAAGGTATGTTGTTTTCTAATCTTTAATCATTAATTCCTTGAATGCTAAAAGACATGTATTTGGAAAATTTCCCATGTGACATTTCTTTCCCCATGTTCAAAAGACATCAAACACATTCAGTTTGGGAGGGATATTCATTACTATTTTTCAATCCCATATTCCATAATATTGTTGACCAACATGTTTCTCCCATTTGAATGTTGTTGCTTTTTTATTCAAAAAATTGATATGTTTTGAAAAAATTCAAACCATGAGCAAGGATTGACTGATATATATATGAGTGGATAATCATTTTGAATACATTTTCAAGTATTCTTTGTTGCAACAAGAAGAAAAATAAAATAAAAGTGTTGCTACACAAGAACCAACACTTGAAATACTTATGGTTGCCACACAAGAACCAACCACAAGAGTTGCCACTTAGATATATTTAAGAGAAATAAGGCTCTCAACAATAGAAAGCTCTTGAGAAAAAGAAATAATTGAAGGAGACTTTGCAAGTCTTGAAGAGTATCTCAAAGTCACAAAATGACTTAATCTTCCACTCCACAAAAGGCTACATAAAAGAGAACAAAATGCTACAGTCCATGACAATCAATGCAAAATTGCATGAGGAAATTGCACCATATTTAGTTGGGGGAAATTTTGGGTCTCCAAAATGTCATCCTTTTCACCCTCTTTCCTTTTTGATTTTCCTTCAGTTTTTACCATATTCTGTAGCTCCATAACCTTTTATAAAGACCATTTTCATGATCATATATGGGTCTATACTTATTATTTTTCAAAGCATTTATTTTAGTATTTTGAGTGAATTTATGGTTAAATATTTTAAAAATAACATGTATTCACTTATATCTAAAATTTGGACGAGTTTTATGATATTTGTAGGCATATTTGAAGATTCCAACAAAGTCATATTTGGCCTCTAAGTCTCAAATTCGAATTTCCTCTTCAAACTATTGAAGGTTTGAGATCGTTGATCAAGTACATTTCATGGAGGAGAATTATGGAAGTTTTATAAGTGTCTCCTATCAAACATTTTAGAGATTTGTGAGAGGATATGAAGAGATGATACTTACTAGATGTTAACACGTGGCGGTAATCACATGAGATATTTGTGGATCTATGAGAGATATGTGGATCTATGAGAGATTTGTGGATCTATATTTATTAATTAGATATCTTAGTTTTTACATAAATATGAGTGTCTTCTCCATTCAAATGGGTGTTAAGTTTGGGATGCTAAAGATTGGCTATGCTTATGATGTTATGAATATTATTGAAGTTCACTCACTATTCAATTAATACAATCCTTTGATATGCTTATTCCTTCATGATGAGATATGGTGTTTGATCAACATATTCCTGAACTTTCCACCTCTCGCACACTTCAAGAAGGATCCCTGATAAGTACGAGGGTATTTTAATGGTTCACTTCTGTAAGATAAATTAGTTTATTTTATGCTCATTTTTTGCAAGATTTATTTCAAGTCTTTTGATTAGATGTTAAGTTTTCTACGCACCATCTTTATGTTATTTTATGCTCATTTCATTTATGCTCTTTTGCAGATCAAGTTCTTGAATTACATTTAAAATACCGAAAATATTTGTTTCTTAAGCTTCTTCTTTGCAGACTCATTTCATTTTCTTTTTTCCTCAGAAAAAGCATAATTTTCATTAAAAAGATAAGAAAAATACATGTTGTATGATATTGCAAATATGAACTGATGTCAGCAAAAAGGGAGTACTGTTTAGAGCTATTATAAACTTTACAAAAACTATTATGATGCTTACTAATAATAAACTTCTGAGAAGTCCAGTAAGTTTATGAGAATATGAGTTTTGTCCAAAAATATACTGAAAACTAGTAAGTTATATACATAGAAGGAGAAAGTAAAAGAAAAGTTGTTGAATGATCTAGCGATCATTCTGATAGGAACCAATCATGTCCATAAAAGGACGATGATAGTAACTGTAGAAACTGTCGCCCCTGTATTCCTGTATCTGCCATTGACCTCTGTTCAACTGCGTTGCCTCTTTGGATAAACAATCAACGATCTCATTCCTTTCCCTGTATATATGTGAGCATGCAAATGAATCAAATTGGGACTTTAGAGAAAGGATATCAGTCAGAATATCTCTAAGTGTGTGCAAGTGACAATGATTAACTTCATTTGTCCAGTTAATTATGAGCTGTGAGTCTCTGAATATCTGAAGTTGTTGGAAATTTTGTTCTTTTGCAAAAAGGAGAAGGTATTTTAGACTGCTCAATTCAACATAGTTGTTGGTGCCTCTGCCAAGGCCGACCTTGATTCTATAAGACACTATATTATCCATATGCAACACCGCTCCTCCACAATAACCTTAAGCTTGTGCTGAGCCATCAGAATAACCCCAGGGGGAGTTTATGTCTATGGATTCCTGGGTAATGATCCGAGGGGGTCGGATGTCTTGGTCCTCCGGGAGCGAATTGTATAAAGCCAACAGCAAAATACTAGAGGAGTCCCAATCTATTTTGGCATTCTTGAAAATGGATTTGTTCCTGTTAAGCCAGATTCCCCAGCAAATTAGCAGTGGAAGGCATCTAGTTTTCTGAGAGTTGGCTTTTATCCACCATCTTTGCCAAGCCTCTTCAATATCTCATCCCGACCAATCAATATGTAGATTTAGTGAAGTGAGGATCCTTTTCCAGAAGGCTTTCGAGACAGAACAGGTAAAGAAGAGATGAGAAGTATCTTCCTCCTACATCCTACACAGACAACATCTAGAAGGCTCGTAGTTTGCACGACGCCTTAGCATTAGTTCAGTGGGAACCTTGTCTGTTAAAATGCACCACATGAAAAGCCTAGATTTGGGAGGGGCCTTTAATTTCCAGATATGACTCCACCACCAAGAGAAATCACCCGTGTGTCTGGCTGCCATTGTATAAGCATAACCTGATTTGGGGGAGTATCTGCCTTGGGGATCCAATGCCTAGATAAGGACATCTTGATTGTCGTTTATACACACATTGGCCTCCTCTAATGAGCCTATGAATCTCTGCCAATCATTGACCCAAACTGCCGGAATGTTGAGCATTCTGTGGTCCTTCCAAATTTGGTTTTGCCACTTGTCCTGAATATCATCCGCTATATGTGATAAGTGGGTGATGCTTGAGTCTTGAAGGAAATTGCAAAGAGGACGGGGGAGAATATGACCATTCCCACATCCACTCCACGCGTCCAAACAAATCCTCACTTAAACTCCATTCCCCACTTTCCAAGCCAAACCACGCTTGATCAAAGAGATAGACTGAGATAATGCTTTCCAAATTATGGAGGATCCAGCCGTAGGAACTGAAGGTCTACGGATCCATTCCAGAATTGAGAGCAGATATATGTACTTATGATAAGTGATTTCCTGCCAAAGACTTCTAGAATTAATAAGTTTCCAGCCCAGTTTTTCAGCCAAAGCCTCAGCGAATAAATGCAATTTTTTTATGCCCCAACCCCCAGTTTTTTGGGTATGTCAATGCTGTCCCAATTGACCCAAGCAAAAGTTCTCCCTGGAAATTGTCCATGCCAAAGGAAGCGACAACATAATTGTTAAATTATTTTTAAAATGCCTTTGGGAATCCAGGCCAGCGACATCCAGACAGGAATAGCTTGTAGGACCGACTTGAGGAGAGTTAGCCTACCTGCTCTAAAAAGCCATCTCTGTTGCCAAATATTGATTATGCTTTCAATCTTGGCTATAAGCCAAGTCCAATATGCTATGCGATAACCATTTGGTTTCAATCTGAAACCCAAATATTTAAGACCATCATCCAGATCTTGACGCTCATATTCAAAAAATTGGCTAGCTAATCTTGCTTCATTCAGCTGGCAGGAAACTATGGTAATAGTTGATTTTGCAGTATTTGGTTGCATGCATGTAGCTATACAAAAAATATCTAGAATAGCCTTGAGATCATATGAGTCTTGAAAATATCCATTCAAAAAAATCAGAACATCATCAACAAATAAAATATGGGTTATAGAGGACATATCCGAGAGCCTAACTCCAGTAAAAGATCCTTCCTCTCTGCCTTTTGTTATCAGTTTGTTGAAGCCTTCCATGATGAGGAGAAAGAGCAGCGGGGAGAGAGGACATCCCTTCCTAAGGCCTTGTTCTGCATGAAAGAATCCTGAAGCTGCTCCATTGATGAGAATACTAAAGGAGACTGAAGTAAGACAACCCATGATCCAATTGATGAAAGCAAAGGGGAAGCCAACGTGAGTGAGAGTTATCCTGAGGTAGGACCAACATGTACGATCAAAGGCTTTGGAAAGATCAATTTTTAGGATGATAGACTTTTTATGGAGCTTCTTAATCGAGTGAAGAGCTTCCTGAGCAGTACCAATTGCTTCATGGATTTGGCGATGGCTGAGAAAGGAAAATTGTTCCTTGGATATCATTCGGGAGAGAAAGGGTTTAATACGGAGGGCTATTGTTTTGGATATGATTTTGTAAATGCTATTGCAGAGGGATATGGGTCTGTAATCTTCAAAAGAGGAAGGGTTATCAGATTTGGGTATAAGGGCCAGGAAAGTCGAGTTGAAGGCCTCCAAAATTCTGCCAGACTTTCGGCTTTCTTCAATGGTCTAGATGAGATCATCTCCAATTAAATCTAAAAAGGAACTGAAGAATTCAACCGGCCACCCATCAAGACCCGGGCTCTTATCCTTATGAAAGCACTTCAACACAGCTTCAAGCTCTTCTCTAGTAACTTGAGAGTTTAGTTCTTCAATTTCCTCTGGCTCGATGAATCTAGGTAGAGCTTCAACAGTGTGAATGATGCTTGGAAGGGTTATTCCAATGGGGGGTTTGTAGATATTAGAGTAATGTCTAATCCCCATGTCAACGAGTTGTTCAAAATTGCCCGCTTTCCTTCCTTTCGAGTCTTGTAATTCCCAGATTGAGTTAATGGCTTTCTGACCCCTTGCATATTGTTGAAAGAACTTTGAATTTTCATCACCTGCTTTGAGCCAGATTGCTCTGCTCTTGAGCCTCCAGGTTTCTTCTTTTAAGCGAAGAAGCTTTATTCTGTCAATTTCTAGCTGAATCAGTTGCAACTTTTGTTTTGCCAAGTTCGATCATGTGGGAGTTGATTCTTCGAAGGCTAGTGGAGCCTTTTCAATTCTTTGAAGATCTTCATCTTCTTTTCTTTGTTTTAATCTAGCTCGGGTTATTGTTTTGCCTTTTAGAACTGCTAGATTTTTTTCATAAGGAATCATGTCTTCTCTCTTGAGGACAAAGACACAATCAAGGTGCTTGGACCCTTTCCCTACACATAAACACTAAATTTATGGGAACCGATGATCAAAATATCAAGAAACTCTGCTTCTTAGAAGGCTTGTCAATAATATTTCTATGGTTTGCAGCTAACACATTTGCATATTTGTAGAATTCACAAATTCAAAGTATGACAGGTCCTGAAGACTTTATATTTTGAAGCATCTAGGGTTTGTAACCCCTATAAAATATTTGAATTAGAAAACCCTAATGACAAACTCCAGGATTGATCATTTTCCGCTGAAAAGAAGAATCTCTTGCTCTTGAAAATGACAAACATGACATCTTGTTGATGTGATGACAAGGATGGTGAAAATAACAAAAGGACCAAGATTAATAGGGAGCTAACTTTTCTCAAAGGATAAGTACTCTACATCTCCTTTCTTTGTTTACTATTGTTGCTATTGTCTTTGTATTTTTCTCAATTATATTTGTTATTTCATAGGTCCATAATAAAATTTTTAGATTGATGATAATAACTGCACAAGACTTGAAAGAAGTTGAAAAATGGAAAGAATATAGAAAAGCAAGAAGATGGAAGAATGTGATTTCAGAAAGAAAGAGCAGTTTGATTTCTCTCCCAGTAAGAGGGAGAGGATCAAGTTAAGACGATTGCCTCAGTTAGAAAATTTACTTTAGATTTTGAAGAAGCTTCATAATTAAGACCTCAAAATTTGAAAAAGGAAAGACTCATTAAGAAATATTGACTTCGGAGGGAGTTGGAATCAACAGTTGACATGTAGGATGTTACATTATAGCTTGAGACTTGAGGATACATCATTTGGGTTGGCAGTGATAATGATGAGTAGATATCCTACTTGTTGACCAATCCGTGTCAACTACCCTGTAGCAGTACACTTTCTTTGCAAAGGGATTCCATCATGTTCAAACACTTAGATCATCCTGGATTCAACATCATCAATCATCAGTCTATTAGAGTTGTAAACAAATTATGCAGTTTGTAATTTAAATGATCTTAGTAAGACCATAGGTATGTAACAACCTAGGTAATTCTACTATTTTGGTGATGATTTCCAACCTAGGATTTTTTCATCTCACTGATTCATCTGTATTTCTAAATGCAGATGATTGACATAACTTTTCTCTCAAACCTCACCCCAAAGTTATGGTGGATTTTGTCATCAAGATCTTAGGTGAGTCCTAATGTTCTAATTGAGTCTTCTGTAAAAGTGATTGGGAATAATTTTAGCTAATTGGCTAAATTATTTTATTACAAATCACTTGGTCTACTATATCATATTGAGTCGCAGAACTGGGTAAAATAATTGATGATTTATAATGAATGTGTTTTCCCCCTTTGAGGGTTGAAATGTAATTATCTTATGTAAATAATATTTTAGACATGGTGCTAAAATATTAGAGGGTTGGAAAAATTTATTAATCCCCTCATGTGTCAATAAATAAATTTTCTAACAAAAATAAATTAAAAATCCTAAGCGAGAAATTTAATTAATTAGAGTCAAATATTAAAGTTTTAGGGAAAATAAATTCTTCAAATAAAAAATTCGTGAGTCCTAGAGAAATTAATTTTTGGAGGTCCCCCAACAAGGGAATATTAAAAATTTCAAGAAATGTTGGACCCTTGGGCCTTGGTGGTTAAGTCAAAGTCAATTAGTTAAAAAAATTAATTTTGAACTAATTAAAAATAAATTAAAAGAGAAATTCAAAAATTCCTCAAAAAATAAATATTTCGATGGTGGAGATTAAAATATAATCAAATCTTTATCAATGGTCGAGATTACTTTGATGAGGATCAAGCCAACTAGTCATTTAGAGAATTTATCTGTAAATTAGAGGTAATTTGTCTCACAAAGAATCCGATCATTGAATCGTATACTAGTTCTTGAAGCTCTCTTGTAATTTTTCTGGAATAATAATAACACAGTCTTTGGGGTTTTCATTGATAGTGGTGTTACTCTCCTATTTCTTATGGTAATATTGTTCTTAATCTTCTGTTAAAGTTTATTTTACAAGTTGTTGATTTTTAGCCTTTGTGGAATAACCTATTGTACAAGTATCTTGCATAGGTTATTGGATCTAAAATAACATCTAAATTTAATTGAATTAGCATGTATCTCTAATTCTTGAAGATTACATGAGGTAATTGCCAGAACCATCTTTGGCAACGCTTCTGCGATGCGGGTCACAACTCATTTACGGTATGCAGGGTTGGCTTCTATCAGGCAAGGGTTTTCAACAGCCAAGCTGCGCCGCAAACGTTGGAGCTCTGCATCAACGCGATGGCACCAAAATATGGACTCCACTGCTCTCGGAACCTTAAAAAATGACGATTCTGAACCGAGAGCCGAAGGATCTGTAATGGCGGATTTACCCTGTGATGGAGACGGAGTTTGCATGGTCTGCATAACTGTCCCGCCGGATAGTGATGTGTTGCTCTGCAATGGCTGCGTTAGCCCCTGGCGTATGCAGTGCCTGAACCCTCCTTTGACGGCTCCCCCTTCCGGAGATTGGTTCTGTCCCGATTGTTCTCTCCCAACTCAGGATAACCAATCGCAACCTGCTGATGTTAATAAGTCTTCCAGTGTGCCTGATAAGCCAGATCAGGGAGATCCAGGCGGACCCAAAGCTTAGCGAGGATGAGAAGGCCAGGAAGAGGCAAGAGCTCATGGCCAGAGGATCCTCCAAGCAGCAAGGGAGCGGCGGCGAGGTCAAAGGTTCTAATCGGGAGGCCAAACGGAACAAGGAGCTGGAGATGTTCGACAAGAGCTTGAACTGCACTTTTTGCATGCAGTTACCCAAGCGACCCGGTACTATCGGCCAAGATCTTGCAGATCTGCTCCCCCGGACGGGAAATAGCCACGGCAGATCTGCTCTAGGAAGCTCAAGAAGCCCTGGCATGGGGTCAAGGCCCTTATCTGACTCCTTTCAGATCCAAATTTCTCAGCCTTCAGGCAGAACCATCATGCAATGGGCTAGCCCTTCAGATCTGGTGCAGGAACTCAAACTGAATCTAGAGCGCAAAATGGGGATCCCAGCAAGCCTTCTGTGACTTCTCTTTCAAGGTAAACAACTTGAAGACCCTCTTCCCGTTTCTGCTTACAGCATTTCCAGGAATAGCTCTGTGGTGGTGACCCTTCGTTTGAGAGGAGGTGCAGCGGGACAGTCATCCTCTACTCGACCTTTCTCTTACAAGGACGCAGTTCACTTTGAGAACCCCAAACCCCCGGAAGCCCTTAAATCTAAGGCCTTCTTGGTTGACAAGATTGAAGAAGTTCCCTCTGTTGAACTCATACATGAAGATCTGGCTTCCTATCTTCAAGAATTTGCAGAAAGAGCCATCATTTGCAGATTTAATGGATTGTGGCCGCGATCTCAGGATCTTTATGCATGGATCCATGCAAATTGGACACAACATTGTAAGATCTTTTTTTGTTCCAAAGGTTACTTCATTGTTCTATTTGAAAACAGTAAGCATTATGAAAAGGCCTTAGCAGAGGGCCCTTGGTTCATGGGAACTGCAGGGCTATTCTTGACTCCTTGGTTCCCAGATTTTGATCCAGCTACTGCAGTCATTACCAAGACACCGGTATGGATTCGGCTTCCAAACTTACCTGCCCACCTATGGAGTACTCGTGTCTTCAGAGCTATAGGAGACACCTTGGGCAGCTTCATCAATGGAGATTTATGGCGGGAATCCAAAGGTCTATACTCATATGCAAGAATATGTGTGGAGTTAGACCTGAGCAAAGGTCTTCCAGAACAAATCAATCTCAAGATAAACAACTTTGTCTGGACCCAGACACTGGATTACGAGAATACTGCTTTTCGGTGCCGCCATTGCCACCAATCTGGGCATTTGCAGAATACATGCCCATCTCGCCGGGCAAAAAAGAACAAGGCCAAAGTCTCCAAGCCCAAGTCCAAACGATGGGCTCCTTGCTCTCCTCCTCCAGTCGTGGATTCTGATTCCTCCAGCTCTGAAGATGAAGATATCGATGAAGAATTGCATCAGGCCCCTCATTTCGTGGCCCCTTCCACCGATGGTCTGGCGCCTTCCTCTGACTCAGCCATTGCTCAAAAATGTGTCCATTTATCCTCCTCCTCGGATTCAGAAAAGGAGGGCTCCCTTGTGGAGGACCCCAATCTTCAAGTTGTAATCGCTCATCCACCCCAAAATGGTTGGGTTGAAGTTAAAAAAAGGAAAGGGAAAAAGCTTCGTGTTGAAGCCTCTACCCTTTCAGGCTAGTATTCAATGCTTCTTTAAGCTCCCAGTGATTTGTTGTAGCTCCTTTCTTGCTTAACTCCTTCTCCGGAACCGAGGTTGATAGTCCTATCATTTCCGGTTGCCGGTATCCTGCCTCTCTGGAATGTATCCTCTTGTACAATATTTTTTTGCTTAATAGAATTAGTCTTAATTCAGAAAAAAAAAAATTCTTGAAGATTACATTGTTATTTTACATCTATATTGATCTGACAACTTGATTTTAAGTGTGCATAAATCATTTGTATTCGTAAAATTGGGCGTTTGGGGAAGTCCTCGGTTGGACGAGCCAACTCTCATAACATAAGATTTGAAGAACCTTATTGATTGAAACCCCGAGATCTATCTAACGAAGTTTCTCTTGCAATGTTTCTTGGATAGTGCCTCATTTAAAATCATTTATCTTTTATATACTCAGTTTAATTGGTAGACCTGGCTAGGAAGAGCTTATATCTACAGAATTGGGAGTAGAGTTAGACTCATACTTCTCCAATCTAGTAGATTTGTATTTTGTTTGTATAGATCTGAAGTCTTTGTAGAATAATTTTGAATTTCTAACATCTGGGTTTTGGGTTATTTTTGTACATTTTCAGGATTTGGGGTTCTATTTTTATTTTTTGTAAGTGTAGATCTGAGATTATTCAAGGAGATTTTTGGAATTTGGGACTGATATAGATCCTGGAGGGAAAGATCTAGTCTCAAATCTTTGTTTGCAGGGCTAAATAATTCGAGATCATTAAGTGAAAACACATATCTGGGGTTCGATAAAATTCTATGATCGATTGAAGGAAAATACACAAATCTAGAAGTAAAATCTAATTATTGGGAGAGGGTTTGTGTTCTAATTTTCTTTTAAGGGCCAAGGAGTAACCCTCAAACCCTTACAACAACCTTGGTTTATCTCCATTTCCTCATCTTCTATCTGTTTCCTTCTGCCTGTTACCCTTCCTCTTTCTTCCAAATCCGCAACTCCTTCCTCCTCATTGCGCCCTCAATACCCTTAACATTGCATGTAGCAACTTCATTAACCTCAATGTTGTCCTCTTTTGTTTCCTGTAGCAACTTTCAATCTTCCTTGCCTCCTTTGATCCCTACCTCCACCGTGACATTATCTTTAGGGTTTGTTGCTACTTGTCAAGGGTCAACACATGCCTTTTTGAGCCCATTATCTCGGTTGTTCAGATTATTATTGCCTTGGTGTTATCACTGTAGTAAGAGGTAGCATTTTCTGAGTTGAATTTGACATCAGATCTGAAGGTGGGTAGTTTGGTTGGTTGATTCAACTAGAGTCTTTAAGCCTTTGGGCTTTCTAGAATGCTTCTCTAAACCTTATCCTAGTATTTTTTAAATCAAACAAACTTGCATAACAATGACTTCCAAAGACATCTAAACTGTGACATTAATTAAACACATTATCAAGATAATTACTGGGGATAAGAATTACAATTTGAAGAACTGTCACATCCTTTCTGAAGCCTGATCATCATACTAAATTGCATCTCTATTTTGGGTATATTTGAGAAGATAGCTAAATTCAGAATTATTTAATTGATCGCTGATTTGGCATTAGTTTGATGTCTGAAATTCCATTGCTGTCATAAGTATAATTTTTGTTTTGGGCTCACTGTAGAGGTGATTATTCACATTATTCATTTCAGTAAGGTTTTGTGGTATTAGAATTTAAATTTGAATATTTGCTTGTGATAACACACAAAATATTGCTAGTTTAAAGAACATTTAATATCATATATTTGGTATATCAAGTAACTCTGATAAATTGTTGGTATTTATCTTTCTAAACATTCTCTTTCCTTGACTTTGTGAAAGATACTTGTGCTTGGATTTGTTTCTCTCTAAAATTAAGTGGCATTGAAGGTGATATATTCCAAATGCATTTCATTGAGTAATTTGTGGTTTTAGATAATTGATTGATTTAGATCTAATTGGGCATTTCTTAGATAATTTCTTTTGGGTATTTCAAGTAATTATCATTGGCATTTACGTTGAAGATTGGATAAATGCTCTATTTTGGACCTTGGAAAATTGTGTATCTTGCGAATGTTTCATTTCAATGATCTATTTTACTTTGTTGGCACTTTCTAAGATTGGCATTCATCTTTGTGATTGAGTCCCTACTTAAGTACTTAACGATATAACTCAGATTAAATTGTAATATAAGTAATCCAAGGCTTTAAAAATCTCGTTTCACTAATCATCTTCTAATTCCACCTTGCATTTGCATCCCAAGTTAGCCTTTCATTTAATAACCGACCTCCAAGCATAAGCTTGGTTGATAGAGAGATAGGAACACCTTTGCGTCTTCTCTTGAGAAGTTCTAGTATCTAAAATGGTGACCTTGCAGTTGTTAGAGCCACAACCTCTGCATCGTTGAAGGCACCAAGTACATTAGATTTCAAGGAGAGGGATTGTTAATCACACCCTTGTGTGCTTCATCTTGACTTATCTTTGCCATTTTTTATAAAGTTAGGCTCAATAGAGGCAAAGATCAAAGGACATACTTAGACTAGTCATTTAAGTAAAATCAACCAAGATTCCTATATTTCACATAAATCTTAGGAATTGCATTTCATATAGGATAGTTACTCATCAAAGCAGTAGTTGTCCATCCTGTACTTGGTCTTAAAATCTATAGGGCAAGAGTATTGACTCCATAAGGCACCGGTTTCAAATCTTATAAATCTAATTGAATCCTTAAAATCTTGATAGATATAAATAAGTACTTGGCCACTCAACCATGTCTCCCATATTAGTTGGTTCCCAACTAGTCCTTCTTCATCTCATGTCCATAGGGTCTACCCCCCATAGTTTGTTGTTGGGAGACAACTTAGACAGAGAGGTTGCCTCTGACTTGAGTCCTTGTCGCGATGCCTATACATTTTGAGTGATAGAGTTTTTTGTCCTTGGTCCTCATGAATTTTTTCTAATCATCTAATATTTTCCGCCATTCATTAGCTCATCAAGCGACGCAACATTTTTTGGCACCATTGTTGAGGACCAATTGATTGGACCTTGGCTTTGCGAAATTCGTCTTAATCATCTTCATCTTCTCATTCCTCATCTTTTTATTTATCCCCCCGATGCCATGTTTTCTGGCGCCATTGTATTTCTTCATCTTTTCATTTATCCCGCCAATGCCACGTTTTCTGGTGCCTTTGTATTTCTTCATCTTTTCATCACCTTATATTTTCCTCTCGCTAATCCTTTCATATTCTCTATCTACACCTTTAGCACTTGGACATTTTAGTTGGTTTCCTGTTTGGGTGGTGACTCCATTCATTCATCCATTATTTCTCAGACAAGAGGCCCTCCCTGATATCCATTTGCTTCTCCATAACTAACTTTTTTGATTTTTTCCTTTAGGATCTTGGAGCTAGATTCATGTTCAAGTGGTGACTCCACTTCTTTCATTTCTTACAAGAATTTCTGCTAGAAGATCACTTCTTGTGGATATCTTTATTGTCTCGAGCAAGGATCTCTCTCTCTAGCATCCATTTAGCCTTTAAGCAAGTCATCATGGATGACTTGTTTGCTCCTTATGATTTTACTAACATTCAGGGAGCTCTGCATAATTATCCTTGTGAAGTTGGTGAAATCATTGATGAATTTCGTCATTTTCAAGGTGACAATGCTTTTATTGTCGAGACTCACCTTCAGAATTTCAGCCTCTGTATAAGCAAGTGTCACCCATATTCCGACCATGAAGATGTGAAAATGAAGATTTTCATTCTCACCTTATATGGAGATGCCTTCGATTGGTTTATTGAGTTTCTTGATAACTCTTTTGATTCTTTACAATCAATCATTGATGTTTTTGAAGATAAATATGGAGATAAGAGAAAGGTCAAAGTCAAAGTCAAAGTAAAGGAAACTAAAGAAGATGAAAATGATCTTATCAAGCAGTTAGCTCAAATGGTTAGGATATGCAATTGAATCAAGCACAAAAATTAAGAATATGGAGACCAACTAGGCTCAACTCATTAAGAACATGGAACTTAACCAATTTAGAGTAACAACAGATCATGTGAGGGAAATGGGTTCTATGCAGAACATGTTGTTGGCTATAGAAGAAAAACATGTTGAGGAAATGAAGATCATGGGAATTAATCACTATAATCAGATAACTACCATGCAGAATCATTTGATCACCATGGAAGAAAATCATGAGAAAGAAATGATTTCTATTCAAGTAAATCATAACACAAAAGATTGTTGGCCATGGAGGAAAATCAAGTACAATTAATCAAATCTATGGAATCAAGTCATACAAAGGAAATTAGTGCTATAAAAGTTAAGCATTCTAATCAAATGATTTCTATTCAGAATAAGGTAGACAAAATGGAAAGATCACATATACAGAAGTTCCAACCCAAGTCAGATAATAAAGAGCCATCAACAAATCATAAGCCTCCTTGTTTGCTGAAGAAAGCTCCATATTATTATGAGGAGGTAATTTGTTCCATTGAAAAATGGCTAATTTAAGGTGATCCATATAAAAGGGAAACTAAAGGAAATCAGGTTAATACATGTAAAGTTAATCCATTACACCTGACAAAACAGATGCAGAATGAATAAAGGCAATTCACGAATATCTTAGATACTTCATATGAAAATTTTCAAGATTAAGAAGAATGTTCTACATCACCAACATCACAACCCACCACAAAGAAAAGTATGAAGCATAAGAGAAAAAGGAGGTTGGACAAATCTGATGTCCATATACAACACAACATTGGGATAAGTCAGAGTCCTAAAATCATTATAATTGCACATGTCACATCAGAGAAACAACCTATGGATCTGCCAAAGAGTAGGAAAATGCTCAAGAAGGATTTCATTGAACAAATATGATGCCAGGGGGCATCCTCTGTATTGTATTTATAGCCCTACTCCTTGTTATTTATTTACATTGTTAAATAAGTTTTCATTTCAGCGTTTTGTTTCATAGGTTAACTTTCACTTTTGTCTTTAGGTTAGATTTATGTTTTAGAGCTTCTATTTCATGTACTTAATGCTATATGATGATTTTTGAATTATATTCGGATGGACGCTACTTATATGAATTTGTGTGTTGCTTGGGTGAAAATCTAGATTCTCACATTCCTTCTGTGAAGCAACGTGTCCCCAAGTAGAGCTAGATGTTGACCACTTCGTGTCAACTACCCTATAGCAGAACACTTCTTCGCAAAAGGATTCCATCATGTTCGAACATTCTTATCATCCTGGATTCAGCATCATCAGTCATCAATTTATCAGAGTTGTAAACCCATTATGCAGTTTGTAATGTAAATGATGTTAGTAAGACCATATGCATGTAACAACCTAGGTAATTCTACTATTTTAGTGATGATTTTGAACCTAGGAGGTTTTTCGTATCACTAATTCATATGTATTTCTAAACACAGATGATTGACAAAGTTTTTCCTTCCAGCCTCACCCTAAAGCTAGGGTTGATTTTGTCGTCAAGAGCTTAGGTGAGTCTTATTGTTTTAATCGAGCCTCTTTAAAAGTGATTTGGGAATAATTTTAACTAATTGGCTAAATTATTTTATTACAAATCACTTGGTCTACTAGATCATATTGAGTCGCAGAATTGGGTAAAATAATTGAGGATCTATAATGAATGAGTTTTTCCCCTTTGAGGGTTGAAATGTAATTATCTTATGTAAATAATATTTTAGCCATGGTGCTAAAATATTAGAGGGTTGGAAAAAAATTATTAATCCTCTCATGTGCCAATTAATTAAATTTTCTGGCAAAAATAAAGTAAAAATCCCAAGCGAGAAATTTAATTAATTAGAGTCAAATATTAAAGCCTCAAGGAAAATAAATTATTCAAATAAAAAATTCGTGGGTCCTTGAGAAATTAATTTTTGGAGGTCCCCCACCAAGGGAATATTGAAAATTTTAAGAAATTTTGGATCCTTGGGCCTTGGTGGTTAAGTCAAAGTCATTTTTTTTAGGAAATTAGCTCAAAATAATTATTTTTGAGCTAATTAAAAATAAACTAAAAGAGAAATTCGAAAATTCCTCAAAAAATAAATATTTCGGCAGTGGAGATTGAAAGATAATCAAATCTTTATCAACGGTCGAGATCACTTTGCAGGGAATCAAGCCAACTAGTCATTTGAAGAATTTATCTATAAATTAAAAGTCACTTGTCTCACAAAGGATCCGATCACTGAATTATGTACTAGCTCTTGAAGCTCTCTTGTAATTTTTCTGGAATAATAATAATGCAAAATATTTGGGGTTTTCATTAATGGTGGTGTTACTCTCCTATTTCTTATGGTAATATTGTTCTTAATGTTCCACTGAAGTTTATTTTATAAGTTATTGATTATTATCCTTCATGGAATGACCTATTGTACGAGTATTTTGCATAGGTTATTGGATTTAAAATAACATTTAAATTTAATTGAATTAGCAGGTATCTCTAATTCTTGAAGATTACATTGTTATTTTACATCTCTATTGATATGAAAATTTGATCTTAAGTGTACAGAAATCATTTGTATTTGAAAAATTGGGTGTTTGGGGAAGTCCTCGGTTGGACCAGCCAACTCCCAGGACATAAGATCTAAAAAGCCTTCCTAATTGAAAACATAGGATCTATCTAATGAAGTTTCTCTTGCAAGGTTTCTTGGCTAGTGCCTCATTTAAAATTATTTATCTTTCATATACTGATTTTAATTGATAGACGTGGATAGGAAGAGCTTATGTCTACAGATCTGGGAGTGAAGTTGGACTCATACTCCTCATATCTAGTACATTTGTATTTTATTTGTATAGATCTGAAGTCTTTGTAGAATAATTTTGAATTTTTAACATCTAGGTTCTGTGTTTTGGTTTTATTTTTGTACATTTTCAGGATCGAGGTCTTATTTTTATTTTGGGTGAGTGTAGATATGAGATTATTCAAGGAGATTTTTGGAATTTGAGATAGATCTAGACCTTGGAGGGCAAGATTTAGTCTCAAACCTTTGTTTGTAGGGTGTTGGGCACTAAGATGACTCCTAGAAATCAACTTAATGCTACCTTCATTAATTATGTCAACCTAGGATTCCTCTTTTATTTCAAGGTTGTCGGCACAGTCTATGCAAGGATAAAATTCTAAATTATAAGGATGTGTGAGGCTATTGGTATGAAATAATCATAGGAAATACTAAATCCTATCCAATTGTTATAGAAGTAAATTGTTCATAACCATAAATGTTTTACTTCCTAATGCTAGAGTTTCAAGATTCATAAAAGAGATCTATCCTAGGTCACCAATCTCTTTATCTATTTCAGAATTCTCTCAACAAATTACATGCATAAGGAAAATTACTTAATTCGTACTACTACTCTGAAATCTCACTTTTCCGAAGTAATTCACAAAATTTACATAATAAAACCTTTAATCTTATGTAACTAATTCACGCGATTCAATAAATAATTTAAGGAAATATACAACATAATTGTAAAGCATAAAGTTCAATCAATCATCTGATATGAAATGGGAAAAACTAATAACACAACCAATATTCGTATAGTGAATAACCAGATGGTAATGATACAGAACAGACAATAGATACTCCGGGGACTAGGCCCAAGGTCTCCGAAAGCACTTCCTTGAGGAAATTCAATGCAAGGAAACTAAAACAAAGTCTTCAGTGATTTCATTAATATAAAAATGATTTACAGAATAATTTGTGGAACTTCAAGATCGATTTGTTGTTCACAATTTCACAGTAAAGTAGAAGAAGTAAAGTTTTGTCCTCGTTTCCTCACTTCAGTCATATATATTACATCAAAATAATAATAATGGAGCTATCCTGAGAATCAAAAGGTTCTCAGGATTTCTCATCCTAACTATAAGATCCTTGAATAGTAATTAACATCTCCTTCAGCAATCCTTCACGATCATGTGCATGCCTTGAGATGACTTTTCCATAAATAAGGTAATGACATGTTCATGCTTAAACACTTTGCATTCGTCCGAGGGAACAACAATTGTTAATCGGATCATTCTGTACACCTATTTACTTAAATGAAAGCTCTATGGTATCTAAAATAATTAAATTAACGACAATATTATTAACTGATTTTCATTACCCTTTTCTTCATGAATTATTGCAAACTAAAGATAAAATTCTGTTATGATTCTTGAAGAATCATACCATTTCCATGGCCCAACATCACCCCCGTGCTTACCTTTTTGCATGTCCTCATGCAAAGACCTGATTGACATGTAACATAGTTAAATAATAAGGTGGATAGGGGGATTCACCATAACACCGAAATCCATTTTTGTTATGGATTACTTCGAAGGCCTCAGTTTCTTCTCTTTCAGAAAGA
The DNA here is from genome assembly GCA_031772625.1 of Pinus tabuliformis. Lineage (NCBI taxonomy): Eukaryota > Viridiplantae > Streptophyta > Pinopsida > Pinales > Pinaceae > Pinus > Pinus tabuliformis. The sequence goes on along the minus strand of CM062817.1, from coordinate 926,449,584 downwards.
TCATTCAGCACGATAATCCTCTGGAGGATATTAGATGATGGGGAACCTATATCTACATCCAATCCATGTAGGACTTTCAGACATAACCAAGTTACCATAATGTTTCATTCGATCAATTGCTGCTTGAAAATTTTTGTAATTAAAGGGTTCTCTGTTCTTAACCTCATTATGGGATACTTTCCATATTAGCTTTGCTGCTTGGAGATCTTCTTCTTTATTGTCCTCAAAATATTCAAGACCTGTTCGGAGGGTGTTATTATGAATAGGGGCCAAAGCATAAACGACTCCATCTCATTCCATGAACTGTTTATGTTTCACAAGAGTTGACAGGGGACTCATGGGTTCACCCCTAACCCAGACTCTCTCTTTTGGAATATAATATAATCCTTAGACCATTTAATTTGATTTCTAGCAAAATATATGAAGGTTTGGAATTGAACATCTTCAATAAAAGGACTGGGATTTTCATCCCTATGTTCTTCCAAAATGAAGTTATGCATATAAAATTCATAAAAAAAAGTACTTTACATCATCATCCTACTCTCGAAAGCATTTATAAAATAAAAAACAATACCAAACTCAAAAGGTTTCCCACATCATACAACTTTGACTTTCAACAACAAACACTGCTCAAGTAAAAACATGACATAGTTCTTATCTGGGGATCTACAAGATAAGGCGTTAGAATAGATAGAGCACATAGTTTTTATTTGCTCCAAAGATTTTTGAAGTTGTCCTTGCATTTCCTCTTTTTTCCTCTTTTCCTCTCTGAAATCAACATAGGTTTCATCTTATGTGGCAGACAATGCCTTGAATTTTTGTAATAACTCCTGGTGCTCTGCCCAGGACATTGCTTCGCGTTGATATCGTTTTAGGGTTTGTTGGTGTTTTTCCAACTCTTTATTCAGTATTTGAATAATGACATCTTTAATCAAACGAGAGTAAGGGGGCACAACTTTGGTTTGTGTAGCTATATTGATAGTCACTAGTAAGTCTGTTTGCCTAGCTACTTTAGCAGTGGCCACATAAAAATTAAGATATGTTTGTGTTTCTACAAAATTAGTGAAGATTTCTTCAGTTTGGGTTTCTGTGGAGTTAAGAAAATTTTCACTTTGAAATCCAACTCTCTTAGTTTTTGTTTCCTTTTTATAGTACCTTATGGGGTTTTTCAACCATTTCCTAAGTTGTTTTATTATTTTTCACAATTTCTTATTTTCTAGTTTTAACAACTTTATTCTCTGATTGTTTTTCCCTTCTATTCTTCCAGTAGTTTTTATAGTGGACAAAGAAGGAACAACAGTGACATTTTCATCAATAGGAAGAGTCACAAATTCTTCAGAATCCTTATGAACTGAGATTGTGGCCATTGAGTCATCCTTGGACTTCTGTTTTTAAGGGGACAACAAGATGGTCCCTTCCATGGAATAGCTTGGTTCTTTTAGAGTTTCAACGGACTCCCCTAATTGTTCTTGGCAATGCATGTTCAAGATTTTCAGAAGATGGTAATATTTCTGTATCATTGGAATTGGGAGTGGAGGCCGAGAAATTAGGAGTAGAGCTTTGCTCAGGGGGGTTGTCAAAACAACCCACATCTCTTTCAATAGTGAAAAGAGTCCCCATATTCTCCAAAACTTGGGCTATTCTTCTTCATAGATTTGAGGCGAATTAACCTGTTGTTCTGCAGACGATTCTCTCTCTGATGTATGTCCAATAAGATTCATGGGTTGGCTTCCTCTAGCCAATCTTTCAGACCTTCTTCGCTTCATAGGAAAAGATATCAAGACAAAAGCTAATCTCTTCTCAGCTCTAGTTAGGTTTTGTAATGATGGGGTCTGACCTTGTTCTTGACTGTCATTTTATTCTTTTGGCTGAGTACTTTCTACTTTAGGCTGGGTATTTTCTGTTTCGGGCAAAACATTTTCTACTCCATGCTTAGTATTTTTTGTTTCAGGGTGAGCCTTTTATACTCCATGTTGAGCATTTTTTTGTTTCAGACTTAGCATTTTCTACTCCATGCATTTCTTCTAGACATGGTAGTTCATTAGGTCTCATGAAGTTATCCCAGGTTAACTGTGTCTGTCTCAATTCTCTAATGACTACCAATTTAATGAAACAATGATGACTAACTATAGAATTGGGGTCCTTAACTCTACCAAGTCTACCAACAACGTCATGCAAGAGAAAATTTAAAAAGAAAGGTATATTTATGACTACCTTCTATTTTAATGCCGAGAGCAATTTGAGGTGTCGAGGTCTTACCACATCATGGCGGCCAACACACGTAATATACCTCTGGACTACCTCTACTAACTCTCGCATGGTTCTTTGAATGAAGCAGGGTGAAAACCTTTGCCTTTACGGGCCAATTCTTCAACAGGGTCTATAAATAATTCCATGGCGTTTTGAAGTCCAGTGTGCTTATATATCCATTTTCTCCCTCTGTGGGAAGACCTATGACCTCCACCATAACTGTCTCATTGACTACTATTTGCTTGCCTCTGACCGTCGTGACTTCATTGCTCAAATTCTGCAAAAATTCCAAAGCAACAACATTGTCGAATCCCTACAGTCGAGTAAAGTATTCGGCCCAACCTACCCGCTCTAGGATCCTTCGGGCTTGCTCAGTAACCTATAGTAGAGTAGGTTCATTTCGGATAGGCTTACCACCCATACTTTCTAATTCATAAAACTGCTGCAGTGATTGTATACAAAGTTGTTCAAACCAAAAATCCCTTAGTAGAAATAACAACATGTCAAAATAGTATCATTCAATATACTTATGTGTGGGGGATTATCATAATAATTGTGAATTTTTGTTGATTGTGCCCAGTCATATTACGCTTCTGCCCAGTGATATCATGCTTGTGCCCAGTCATATCACGCATGTGATATTTTCTACCTCCTCCAATAGGAGAAAGGTCAACCACGACCTTTAAGATTATGGGAAGTTAAATTCATACAGAGGCATTAATTTGTGTGAAGGGAAACGATAAAATCATACACAACCAAATGGGAAGATGATAAAGTGCAAAAATGTGTAGATTACTGCTATGCAAAAATCGTCGTGAAATTAAAAGCATAGTAATGAAAGATATCTTTATCATGGGTAAAAAGATAATTTTTTTTTGTAAAAAGATTACCCTTGGGAACGGAAAAATAAATAAATTTGGAAAAATACCTTTATAACTAATAATTCTTATCACGAAGGTTCGAGAGACTTATGATTTGTTCATATAATAGTAGATGTACCACCTCTAGTTAGTTTAGGAAGAAAATATACATACTAGTAGTGGTGATGTATTTTCAGAGTAAAAGAAATCTAATGACATAGTAATGATATGGCAATTCAAGTTATACTCGAATACCACTAGGTAGAGCCACTACTGCCTGTTGGCATCCATAGCCTCGACAAGGTTGCTTTTAACCCCTTGATGAGCCAATGTCCTTTTAAAAAATGTAACATGTTATTATTTAAATGATTTTCTAAAAAAGGCCATTGCTCTGGCATGGTGACTAGGTAACAACAATGCCACTCACTAGATCATAACAAAGTGAACAAGTCGGTTCGCGACGAGACCTCTTTTCCTTTTGACAATGGTGTCAAAGGCCATTACCATGGTTTGGTGGCCATAATGGGAATGTCACTTGTGTTAAGGTCCTATGATCTTGGTGGGATAGCTCGTGATGAGAACCCCATCCTTATGAGAAAATCTAGCTTTAAGTAGTTTTTTTTTTAGAATTGTTGTTTCTTTTTATTAAGGGTGGCCCATCAACTCCTTAAGAGTTAGGGATGGTGTAAGGAGTATTAAAAAATTCCAAATAAAGTATGTATTAGTCCTTCATTATGTTTAAATAAAATCACAATTTGAGTATATAAGAAAAGATAAAACTACTATGGTGGTAACAAATTATGAACATTTTATGATAATTTCGAAAAATCTAGATATAAACCAAATATTCAAATTGATAGGATATGCCAGATGAGAAAAATATGTTCTTCATAGGGCGATGAATAAGATATCATACTTGACACCATGATAAAATAAAGATCAATGCTTTTAAATTCACATCAAAGTTTTCATTTAAGAGTAACAATTGTATACAAAGAAGAAATAGTCGAGCACAAAGGGAACAACAATTGTTTCAAAGGGAATAACGACTGAGATGAAAGGAAAAATGTTGGGTCCCTATAGTACTAGTGATTACCCCATTACTATTGTAGTTATACCCCTTATTAATATCGTTGTGCCCCTATTGCCCCCATATTGTTATTACTGTGCCCCATAGAATCCCTCTATTATTATTTTTGTGGCTTTATATTATTATTGTTAGGTCGGCTGGATTATATTGTGACTCCTTAGACTCCTATATATAGAAAGGAGGTTTTGTCATTTGAATCATCCAATAATTGTTCATTTATGTAATGTAAAGGAGGTTGCCCCTTGAAGAGGCTAAATTCTAAGGCGTTGATCTATCTTTTCTATCTTTTCTTGAGCTGGTTTCATAACATTTGGAATCAGAGCTTTGGATTCTAGGGTTTCGCTGCTCCAAACAGGTCATCGTGGAATTTTTGCTATAAATTTTTTTTGCAACATTTCAGAAGTTGCAAAAAAAACCCATTTGAGAAGAAATCACGCTGAACCTCGGGTCCGAATTTCAGAGCTTTTCACGCTATATTTGCGGAGATATGATTTGAGGAAGTTGGTATTTTTGCAGACTCCTGAATTACATTCCAAATAGGTGACTTGGGGAAAATCGTCATAACTTTCTCTCTGGGGATCAGATTGAAATTTCATAAGAAGGTACAGAAATAGGACGAACTATAGTTTCTTGTATGGATTTTTCAGATCCAAAGGTCGAAACAGTGACTCGTGGCAAGTCGTACAAGTTCGCTCTACTGAGCTAGTCTATAATCAAGTCACTGTGGGAGATTTCGCATAACTCTTCCTTGGAGAATCCAATTTGGGTCAGACTTGTGGCATTGTAAAGAGGACGTAGAAGGCTACTACAGGTCACAATTTTAGAACTGGAGGATCTGAATTTACAGAGATACATCAGATTCAATATCAGGGTTCTACAAAGTGAAAAAAGGTGTGTAGTTTTTTTTTTAAATTTTTGCGTAAGCTTGGTTTGAAGGAATTCAAAGGGCATAGTAAAACATTATTATCGGTAACTAATGCCCCGAGGAAGGAAAACAAAAACACCTAGTAAGGAACCTGAAATCTCTAGCATGACTCATGAAGAAGAGGAAGAAATGCTACATGATATATCAAAATTACAAGAACAAGTGCAACAAATGTCACGCTCACAAAAGCTAACAGAAGCTAAGATAAATGGCGTGGAATCTAAGATAAAGGGCATGGAAGCTAAGATGGATGATTCGAAGACAGATTTGAAGAGAGACATGGCAGATTTGAAGACAGACATGGCAGATTTGAAGATAGATTTGACAAATTTTCTACAAGAAATACTTACTAATGGTGAAAAGGTTGTAAAGGAAACTCATGATGTGAACAAAAGAAATGTTAATCATGATTCCATAGACTCTAATGTTGGATCGAAGACCCACCATATTCCAAAAATCGATATGAGGAAGTTTAATGGCAAGGATCCCGCCACATGGATATTACAGATGGAGCAATTCTTCGATCTCAATAATGTGAAAAACACACAAAAGGTACGTATGGCAACTTTATATTTGGAACCAAATCAGTTTGTATGGTATCAATGGCTTTGCTCTCGTAAAAAATTTATCACTTGGGCAATTTTTAAGGAAGAATTGATAGCACATTATGAGGATACAAAAAGCAACACTTTTTTTAGCCAATTGATAAGTCTCAAACAAAAGGGTTCAATAATGGAGCACATTGAGGAATTCCAAAAATTGAACATAAGGGTAAAAGATATTCCAGAGGAGCATAGGATTGATGTGTTCATAGGGTCTTTAAAGGATAATATCCAACATGATGTTCGCCTTTGGGAACCTGATTCATTAGAGAAGGCATTCAGGTTGGCAAGAAAAATGGAAAGCAAAATTATGGCAACCAGGAAGCATACCACTCACAACTATAAAGACGGAAGTGTTGTTGCCCCTAGTCTTCCACAACCTATAAGGTTGACACCACAACAATTGGAAGAAAAAAGAGCAAAAGGGCTTTGTTACAGTTGTGATAGCAAATACACTAAAGGTCATAAGTGTGCTGAGAAGAAATTATTCTACATAGATTGTGAAGAGGAAGAAGAAAAGGAGCAAGAAAGGTCAAAAGAAGAGGATATACTCCAGGAACAAAGCCTAGATGAAGAACAAATAAATCCGACCATATCTTGTAATGCATTGGCGGGAATTACCACTCCTCAAACCATCAAGATAGAAGGACAAATCAAGAAGAAAAAGGTAATAGTGTTGATTGATTCAGGAAGCACCCACAATTTTGTTCATTGTAAGGTAGCAAAAGAATTGAATTGCTTCCTATATCTAGCAGCAGAGTGTCAAGTGATGATTGCAAATGGAGGAACAATAAATTGCTCTGTAAAGTGCCATAATATCAAGCTATCCATGGGAGAATATGTATTGACTAGCCCAATGCTTTCCATTCCAATGGGAAGTGCTGATGTTGTACTAGGAGTCCAATGGCTACAATCCTTGGGTACAATAGCTTTTAATTTTCAAGAACTTTTCATCAAATTTTCTACGGAAGGAAAGGAAGTTGAATTAAGGGGTATTGCAGGGAAACCAGGAAAGATAATCAGCTCTAATGGTATGACAAAGCTTCTAAAAAAGGAGCAAAGAGGTGTAATTGCACAATTATGTTCGCTAGATGTTTCCACATCAGAATCATCTATTTCTCTAGATCTCCAAAAAGTCCTGGACAATCATTCCAAGGTATTTGAGACTCCCAAAGGTCTCCCACCTATGCGTGATCATGATCATGCTATTCATCTGATTCCAGGAAGTGTTCCTCCAAACATCAGGCCGTACAGATATCCCTATGTCCAAAAGAGTGAAATTGAACGTATGGTTGCAGAAATGCAAATGCTAGAGGCTGGTATAATTCAACCGAGTCAAAGTTCATTCTCAAATCTTTAAGCTTATGTAACTAATTCACCCGATTCAATCAACAATTTCAGGAAATATACAACAGACTTATAAAGCATAAATTTCAATCAATCATCTACTATGAGAAGGGAACAACTAATAACACAACCAATATCTGTATAATGAATAATCATATGGTAATGACATAGAACAGACAACAGATCCTCCAGGGACTGGGCCCAAGGTCTCCAGAAGCACTGCCTTGAGGAAATTTGTTAATTTATGGTATGTTCTATGCTTGTAGCAGTTTACTTATCTTTCTTATTATTATCCATAGATTAGCAATCACATGTACATAAAGTAAAGTGTATATAGAACATTAAACGATCGACAGAAAACAAGCCAAGACAAGAGACACAAGATGTGGTGGCTAGCCAGAGACAAACCCCAATGTGGGGAAACCCTTTGATCAAATCTTCCTTTATCTTCAATAATTCAGCAGAGAGAAATAGTACATAAATCTGATTTACATCAGTAGCAGCAAACCCTAGATCAGTGGCATCAGCATCACCGACATCACCAGCATCAGTATCATCGGCATCACCGGCATTAGCATCATCAGCATCATCGGCATCACCGGCATCAGCATCATCGGCATCACCGGAATTATCGGCATCAGCATCATCGGCATCACTGGCATCAGCATCATCGGCATCACCGACATCATCGGCATCAGCATCATCGGCATCACCGACATCAGCATCATCGGCATCACTGGCATCAGCCCTAAACTAGGGCAGTCAATATCTTGCAAACCGACTGTCAGATCGACTTGATTCCTTCACCAAAAAATGCGGCCTTCTGAGGAGAGTCAGATCCACCTATAGTGCAGTTCAGAGAGGGAGAAAGATGGTCAACGCTGGTCAAACTTCCGATCTGCAGTTGCAGCCCTAAATCTGTGTCCTTCCTTCCACACATGTGAGAGAAGAGTCTCTTTCTGCGCAGTAGGAGAAGAGCCTCTTTTCTACAAGGGAGAGAGAGAGAGATGTGATGAGATGAGTGAGTGCAAATGAGGAAAAGGCCTCCTGTATTTATGCACAACTGTTGATGATTGAATAGATGTGATTGTTGGGCTTCTGAGCCTACATGAGTTGTAGGTCTGCTTGATAATTATTCCATAATCAAAATAAATTCATATCTCCATAAATACTTATCGGAATCGGATGATCTTTAGATCAATCCTACACCACTCGACGAAAGGAATCTAATAAAAATATTATCAGCCATGAATAAGATGACCCACATGGAGTTTGGCCCTAGTTGCCAATTTTAACAAAATTCAATGCAATAAAACTAAAACAAAGTCTTCAGTGGTTTCATTAATATAAAAATTATTTACATAATAATCTCTAGAACTTCAAGATAGATTTTCTGTTCACAATTTCACAATAAAGTAGAAGAAGTATAGTTCTGTCCTCGTTTTCTCCTTACTTCATTCATATATATTACATAAAAATACTAATAATGGAGCAGGATTGCTCATCCTAGCTATAAGATCCTTGAATAGTAATTAACACCTCCTTCAACTATCCTTCGATCATGTGCGTGCCTTGCGCTGAATTTTCCATAAATAAGTAACATCATGTTCATGCTTAAACGCTCTGCATTCATTTGAGGGAACAACAATTGTAAATTAGATCGTTCTGCACACCAATTTACTTAAAATTAAAGGTCTATGGTATCTAAAATACTTAAATTAACGACAATACCATTAACTGATTTTCATTACCCTTTTCTACCCGAATTATTGCAAACTAAAGATAAAACTCTTGAAAAACACAATATTAACTAAGAAAATAAAGAGAATAATCATACCATTTCCATTGCCCAACACATGGCTAAATAATTCGAGATCATTTCTTTGCTTGTCTCCATTTCCTCCTCTACCATCCATTTCCTTCCTCTCGTTACCCTTCCTCAATGAAGCTTGTAGCAGCTTCATTAACCTCAATGTTGTCCTCTTTTGCTGTCTGTAGCAGATTTCAAGCTTCCTTGCCTCCTTTGATCCCTACCTCCTCTGTGACATTATCTTCAGGGTTTGTTGCTACCTATAGCAGCCTGTCAAGGGTCAACACATGCCTTTTTGAGCCCTTTATCTCTATTGTTCAGATTATTCTTGCCTTGGTGTTATCACTACGGTAAGAGGTATCGTTTATTGAGTTGAATTTAACATCAGATTTGAAGGTGCGTAGTTTGGTTGGTTGATTCAACTAGAGTCTTCAAGCCTTTGGGATTTTTGGTATGCTTCTCTGAACCTTATCCTAGTATTTTTTAAATTAAACAAACTTACATAACAGTGACTTCCAAAGACATCTAAACTATGACATTAATTAAACACATTGGAAAGATAATCACTGGGGATAAGAATTACAATTTGAAGATCTGTCACATCCTTTCTGAAGTCTGATCAACGTACTAAATTGCATCTTTCTTTTTGGTATATTTGAGAAGATAGTTAAATTTAGAATTGTTTAATTGATCACTGATTTGGCATTAGTTTGGAGTCTGAAATTTCACTGTTGTCATAAGTATAATTTTTGTTTTGGGATCATTGTAGAGGTGACTGTGATTTCAACAAGGTTTAGTGGTATTAGAATTTAAATTTGAATATTTGCTTGAGATCATACACATAATCTTGTTCGTTTAAAGAAAATTTAATCTCATATATTTGTTATAGCTAGTAACTCTAAGAAATTGTTGGTGTTTATCTTTCTAAAAATTCTCTTTCCTTGATTTTGTGAAAGATAATTGTGATTGGATCTATTTCTCTCTAAAATTCAGTGGCATTGAAGGTGATTTACTCCAATTGCATATCATTGAGTAATTCATGGTTTTATATATTTTTTTACTTTAGATCTAATTTGGAATTTCTTAGATAATTTCTTTTAGGTATTTCAAGTAATTATCATTGGCATTTTTCCCAGATGCGGGTGAAAATGGCAGACGATGAGGTGGCTGCCAACTGGGTTGGTGTGTGGAGAGCGCACATGGCCTCCCACAGGGTGGCACAGAGATCCAAACAGGGCATTAAACATTGCCATAAATGTTCCTTGAGTGAATACTACCATCGCTCTGATAATCGACTTCAACCTCGGCTCACAGTAATGATGGGCTCTTTGTAAAACACCACCTCTACTCTTCTCGTTCCTCCTTTGCAACCTCCTGCCATTCCTCCTTTGCAACCTTGGCCCCTGCAATGCCTTTGCCCACATGCAGTGGTGGCGCCCAGCTCCTGCACCACCATTAGACGACGTTGTAGTCTTTATTGTTGCATCGACTTTGGCTCGGGCATCCATTTCACCCACAGCTTGAATTTGCAAATCCTCATCCCCTCGGCCCTGGTAGCTCATCCCTCTGCAGAATTTCCTGGTAGCTCCGCTGCAACGCAACAGCCCACTGCGCCTAATTCGGACCAAAACTCGCCTCCAATTGTGGAAAGCATGGTGCGCCATAGAATGCACAGCCGAAGAGGTGGGAACCGAGGGAGCCTGAGTCGCTCCAGGCACTCTTCTGCTTCGGAGACCACCTCCTCTCTGGCTGAGTAGAACACTGGCCGCTACCCCAACACGCGTAGTGGCAGAGGTCGTTTCCACATGGGAGCCTCTGCTATGCCCCCCTCCACTTCTGGCCCTTATCCCAGCAGCACCCCGCTTGCTCCTCAGACTCAGTCCCAGAATGCTCAATTTACCTTTCGTTCGAGCCTGAAACAACCCCTCATCACTGCCAAAATTACCATTAGCTTTCATGAGGAGAAGCAGAACTTGGAGGCACAAGACTCTGAGGTTGGTGGTCGACTCATGGCGGCTGAGAAAAACAAAGCAATGGATGAAGGTTGCACTGAAGCAATGAGGTTCTCACGCATTGATGTGGGAGGGCGAACCACTGCGGGAAGCAGTCAACACAAACCCAAAATTGAACTGGCACAATCGAGTCTTCAGGGTGCAAGGGAGCGAAGCACAGAGTTTCCAACCAGACGCGCAGGGAAGGAAGTGGAAACGGCTCAGCAGAGGAGTTGGGTATTCGATGAATATTGTTGCATCATCAAAGAAGAGAAACCAGAGCTGCAGACGGGCGACACTGAGGCTACGCCACTAGCAAGTGGCGCCATGGACGAGTACAGATGCTTCATCGTGGAGGAGCACCCTCCGTCGTCGCCACGTCCCTAGTGCCACCTCGATGCCATGTGTTCACCGCCTGGTTTGCCACCCTGCTGTCATTCAACGTGCCACGTGCCTGCCTAGTAGACCGCCACTCAACCACCACGTGTCTCAGGTTCACTGGGATTTTGTTCATTCAGTTTCTAGTTTTCACTGTTTTTTCTTGGGGAATACTAAAATATTAGGCTCTACTGTTGGGTTTATTTTTAGTCTCCTTAGATACAATGTTGCAAAACTTGTTAATTTGCTGGTTTCCCCTGCGTGGGCAGCAAGACAATATTTTTGAAAAACCTCGGTTAAGAACTGGTTTCCCTTCTGGGCAGTTCAAATCTAGTTTTTTTGCTAGTTGATGCCTCTTCTCTGGCATAGCTAAGTACAGGCTTCGACCTCTGTGTATGATATTTTTCTTACCTTAATAGAATTAGCATAACTTAGAAAAAAAAAAAAAAATTATCATTGGCATTTTACGTTGAAGATTAGATAAGTTCTCAATTTTGGACCTTGGAAAATTGTGTATCTTGTGAAGGTTTCATTTTAGTTATCTATTTTACTTTGTTGGCACTTTTCGAGATTGGGATTCATCTTTGTGATTGAGTCCATGCTTAAGTACTTAACGATATAACTCAAATTAAATTATAATCTATGTAATCCAAGGCTTTAAAAATCTTGTTTCACTAATCATATTCTAATTCCACCTTGAATTTTCATCCTAAGTTAGCCTTTAATTTAATAACTGACCTCCAAGCATACTCTTGATTGATAGAGAGATAGGAACACCTTTGCATATTCTCTTGAGAAGTCTACCCCTTTTTGTATATAAAGTGGTGACCTTGCAGTCGTTAGAGCCACAACCTCTGCAGTGTTGGAGGCACCAGGTACGTTAGATTTCAAGGAGAGGGATTGTTAATCACACCCTCGTGTGCTTCACATTGGATTCTTTTTTCCATTTTATGTAAATTTTAGGCTCAATACATACAAATAACATAGGACATACTTAAACTAGGCATTTAAGTAAAATCAACCAAGATTCATGCATTTCACATAAATCTTAAGAACTGCGTTCAATATAGGATAATTACTCATAAAAGCAACAATTGTCCATCTTGTACTTGGTCTTAAAATTTATAAAGCAAGAGTATTGACTCCATAAGGCACTAGTTTCAAATCTTATAAATCTAATTGAATCCTTAAAATATTGCTAGATCTAAACAAGTACTTGTTCACTGAACTATGTCTCCCAGATTAGTTGGTTTACAACTAGTCCTTCTTCATCTCATTTCCATAGGGTCTACCTCCCATAGTCTGTCGTTAGGCGACAACTTAAATGGATAGGTTGGGGATTGTAACAACCCTGGTGAAAACTCCATGTAATATGTAATGTTACAAACTTAAACAAATAGTGATACACAAAATCTAATTCGATTATGCACAAAAAAGAAACTATCAACAAATACTCAATACACAACATAAATGGGAACCCACTGATCAATTTTATTTAGTAATGGAGAAATGTACAATAGTATGGAAAGAGCACATGGGCTTGCCTCAAGGGAAATCTAGACAGAACCCAGGTGTCGACAATAATCCTAAATGCTAGAAGGCAATTAATCCTCTAAAGTTATGCGCTGTCTCCAAGCTATGGCAACTACTGGCTGGAAAGTTGCTGCAAGAAACGTCACCTCTAGTGCTTAGAAAATTCTGAAATTTCAGCCACAAACTCCTTGGCCAAAACCCATAAAACCCAAAAAGGGTTTGGCCTATCTCCAACCACCCAATTTCGACCTCCTCTATGGCCTACGCCCTCCAAGCTTCTACAACAAAACATCTTGCAAGAAGTGGCCATAAAGTCCTCCTCCAAGCTCTGTAATGGAAGAAAACACCACTCCAAATATCTCCTCTAACCTCCACGGAAAATCTCAGCCCCAAGGACTGATACTCTACCCACCAGATGAGCTCCCACACACTACTTCTGCGCTGGCCCAGGAAGTGCGAAAATGACATTGCCAATCCTGAAGCCCAATCAGCCCCCAAATTCCCCAAAGGTTGGAATTCCTCCTTAGCCTCTCCTCTAGAAAATCCCATAGCAAAATTCTTCTACTCATCTCCACAAACAACTCGACTTCCTCTCTCTTCACGTCCTCCAGAAATATGCACCACCTGGAAGGAAATGCTATTGTTGGAAACCACAACGAGAATCTCCTCCTAAAGAAAATGAAGGAAACCTTCCTAGGGTGGCACTCGAAGTCCCCCGAAGAAAGGATGAGCTCTCCGCCTAAAGAGCTCATGCTAAAAAGTCAGTGACTCGACTAAGCAGCTCTAGAAACCAAGAGAAATCGATATACAGTCATGAATGAATGAGAAGAGGAGAGTTGCCTTCCATATATAGTTTTCATGGGGAAATTTTCCCTCCATTTCGTCCTCCATCATGGGCCCCACTTAACCAACACCGTGCAAAATTTATCTCCCCTCTATGCACATCGAACTAGGGAGTGTGTAATTCCCTAATGATGGTGGCTCCTATGCGTAACTTAAATTTAAAAAAAAACATCTTCTCCTAGTCTAATCTCTTAATAGCATCGAATGGGGTCCACTAACTCCAAAATTGGCCCCATAATACAAAATTAAACCTTGTTCTAAAATTATTTAGGAAGGAGCATTATAATTCTCCCCTCCCAAATGTTGCTTGTCCCCAAGCAACTTCAATCTGGATGCTCCAGAATGTGCTCTCCCTCCCAAGTGGCATCCTCATCTGGTAGATTCTTCCATCGCAACAAATATTTTCTAACTATCCTACTCTTGAGCTTCTCCTTGGTTTCCAAGATGGCTTCTGGCTCTAAAAGATCAAATGCCCCTCATCATTAAGTGGAGGAAACTCCATGACTGCTGTAACATGTTGTCCCAACACCCTCTTGAGGTATGACACATGAAAGATGTTATGAATCTTGCTCCCTGGTGGTAGCTCCAACTCGTAAGCCACCTCTCCAACTCTCCTACTCACTCTATATGGCCCAAAGAATCTCGGACACAGCTTTTCAACCCCCTTTTGGTTGAGTGTGGACTGTCGACATGGCTGCAATTGAAGGTAGACTAAGTCACCTTCCTCAAAATGTCTCTCTACCCGATGCCAATCAGAATACATCTTCTGTTGGTTCTGGGCTGCCTATAAGTTATCCTTGAGAGGCTTGAGGATATCTTGGCTCTCTAGGATCCAATGCTTGGCCTTTGGGGCCCTGCTGTCTCCAAAAACAATATCAGCAAAAGTTAAAGCATCATAACCATATAAAGCACGAAAAGGAGTCATACCAATGTACGTATGATGGGTGGTGTTGCAACAATACTCTCCCAAGTGCAACCATCGAATCCAAGCCCTCTGCTGCCATGTCAAATAATTCCTGAGATAGCCCTCTAACCACTTGTTCACCCTCTCTATCTGACCATCGATCTGCGAATGATAGCTAGTGCTTGGGGTGAGCTCAGTGCCGACTAGTATGAAGAGGTCCTACCAAAATCCTCTCATGAATCAGATATCCCTGTCACTGGCTTTGGTCTTAGGGAGTCCGTTCAGATGAAAGACCTCCATGAAGAACAACTCCACCACTTGTGAAGTTGAAGATCGTGTTGGTATGGCAAAGAAGTGTGCAAACTTGGTCAGTCGGTCGAGCACTACAAAAATACAATCCTTCCCTTGTACTGAGGGAAGCCCAGTAATGAAGTCCATAGAAATGGAGCTTGTATGTGCTAGTTTTTGATAGGTATGGGCATGGGAGCACTTCGTCAGGTGGAGACCATCCAAGGGACCTTCATAGAGTGGTATCCCATATTACGATCATATGTAGGCCATTTCCCCTTAGGGATGGGAAGAGGCTGCAACAATCCTGTTGGATGGGTCAACTCTCCCTTATTCTTCTAGCAAGCTTTGCACTCCTGTACATGCCTCAATACATCTCTCTTGAGGCCCTTCCAAGTGAATGACTCTCTCAGTGCCATATGTCTTCCTAAATCCCTGGTGTTCGAACAAAGGAGAATCATGAGTTGCTCGAAGGATGCGCTCCCTCAAATACGATCCTGAAACCAAACATATGCGCTCCTTATAATAAATGACCTTATCCATCACCCTGTGGTGCTCATCTACATAGCTACCTTCCAAGATGTTGCACGCCTGACGATCCTTGGAGTACTATACCAGTAACTGGGCCTTCCAGTCATGACAGATGCTCATGAGTGAAATCTCGACGAGTTTCCTAGATAGTGCATCCACCACTACATTGTGCTTTCCCCGCACATACTCAATATCAAAATCATAGGCCTGCACTTTGCTTACCCATCTCTGTTGTCTATCATTGAGGCCCTGTTGCCCCATGAAATGGCAAAGACTGTTGTGGTCCGTCTTCATCTGAAATCGATTCCCCACCAAATGCTATCTAAATTTGGCCAATGCATGCATTATGGCCAGCATCTCCTTGTCGTAAATGGAATACGACATCTCATGAGGTAGAAGCTTCCTACTCTCAAAAGAAATGGGGTGCCCATCTTGGGACAAGACTGCCCCAATCCCTACACCTGATGCATCGCACTCCAATGTGAAAGGCTGAGAAAAATCTGGGAGTGCTAAAACTGGACAACAACTCATCACCTCCTTGAGGTGATCAAACACTGTCTGAGCTCCCTTGGTCCACGCAAAGGCCCCTTTCTTAGTTAGATCAGTAAGGGGTGTTGCCAACTGCGAGAAGCCCTTCACAAACTTCCGATAATAAGTACAGATGCCCAAAAACCCCTTCAATGTTGTCACATCTCGGGGCTCTGCCCAATCTCAAATGGCCTGAATCTTCTCCTTATGCACCTTGACCCCATCTGCACTGATGATGTGTCCAAAATAAATCATCTCTATCAATCCAAAATCGCACTTAGACATCTTCTCGTACAACTGTTTCTCCTCCAATATACGCAAGACTGTCTCCAAGTGTTGCAGGTGCTCTTCCCATGTCTTGTTGCAGATCAGGATGTCATCAAAGAATACCAGTACAAACCTCTTTAGCTGGCCTCAGAACACATGGTTCATACATGACTGAAAAGTAGTTGGTACATTGGTCAACCCAAAAGCATGACCAGGAACTCGAAATGCCCATAATGACACCTAAAGTCCGTCTTCGGAATGTCCTGCTCTCTCACCTGAATCTGATGATACCTTGACCACAGATCTATCTTAGAGAAGTACTTGGCCCCTCTAAGCTCATCCATCAACTTGTCAATGCGCAGAATTGGATACCTGTTCTTCAACATCTTCTTGTTGAGGGCCCTGTACTCAATACACATGCGAAGAGTTCTGTCTTTCTTCTTCACTAGCACAACCGAGGAAGAAAACGGACTAGAACTCGATCTGATGTGACCCAATGCCAAAAAATCCTAGATGGCTCTCTCGATCTCATACTTATAGGCTTTGGGATGCCTATAGGGTGTGGTGATGACTGCCTGCACACCGGGCTCCAACTCTATAGTGTGCTGAAATCCTCTGTTAGGTGGTTGCCCTGGTGGTATGTCTCCAAAAACTACTGGATATTTATCTAATACTGCCTGTATGCCCAGATGTGGTGGTGTGGCCTTCCCTCCAGCCTCTGAAATCCTCAAATCTATTTCCCATGCTATGTCCCCATGCCTCAAATCGGCCTCCATCCAATGAGCCGAAGCTATCCGAGGGGGGTACAAATGCATGCCCCTAAGAACCACCGACTTTCCATCTGGACTAGTAAACTCCATCACCAATTGTTTCCAATCAGTGGTAACCTAGCCAAGGGAATACAACAATTGAACTCCCAACACCACATTGGTGTGTGGTACATCCACCACGAAAAAGTGTTGAATAGTTCCCCATAGTCAATTTCAGAGGGGTGACATATCGAGTACACTGCATAGTCTTGTCCCCTGGTATTAGGACTGAAAATCCCTCAAACTCTGTAGTGGTGTTGCCCCTCCTCTGGACCATCTGAGCATCAATAAAATTATGGGTAGCCCCACTATATACCAAGACTGGGACACACTACCCCTCCACAGTACCTCTGATCCTCAAAGTCAAGAAGTTGGGAATCCTGCAAAAGGAATATAGGACTCCCCTTGTTGGTGCAAAGGATGCTTCTCCCTGAGGTGGTGGTGGTACTTGTGGGGTCCTTTCCCTGTTGTTTCTTCATTGTCTCCGCCACCGAACTCCAAATTCTCTTCATCCTCCTTATCACTCTCTAAGAATAATTCGATGTAATGGGCCTTGTCTGCTGTGCACCGATGACCGGGTGCCCGAGGCTCATGACATGTAAAGCATAACTTCTTCCTCCTAAGGTCCCTCCTTGTCTCGTCATCCAACTGACCACGCCCTTGGGTTGCTCTTTGCGCTGTGGGTGCTCGAGTGTCACTTCTCTTCTGAGAATAGGGAGTGCATGTAGGAAATGGAGCTTGAGCCTTGGGAATGGCCCCTTGCAAATCTCGAGTGCAAGATACTGCCTCCAGAAGGGTCGATGGTTTGTGAGACTTCACCAGTCCACACAATGGCTCTATTAATCACTCCACAAATGTGCATACTCTCCTCGTATCTGAAAAATCAGGCACCATGACTAAGACCCTAAAAAACTTTGAAAAATAATGCTTTGGATGCCCTGTTTTTCAGCGCTGGGTCAACTCCCTTAAGTGAGCCTCTGGATCCTTTCAATCAAAGCGCTCCACTATTCTTCATGTGAACTCCTCATAAGAGGTCACGCTGGCATGTCCTAGAGTGGACAAACCATGAAACCACCAATCGTGTGCTTCCCCTTCCAGGTGCAATGTGGCCATCTTGATGGCTTCTACTTCTGTCATTCGATTCAGCTGGAAGTATGTGTCCAACTTCTCCACCCAAGCACGTGTTGTGCACTTGGAAGTGCCATCATATGTAGGGAAATACATTTTCCCAATAGAACGATGCAGCTCATAGTTCTGAGTACCATAGCCTTTCCCCTTCTCATTCTACTTGAGCTTGCAAAAGTCTCTGAAGGTCAGAGCCTCTCTGAAGTCTGCCCCCATGGATTTCCATTCCCGGAAATGCTCCCCCATCAACGATGAATCCTCACCCCCACCAGTCTCTTCCTGTACCAAAGGTATAAAATAGGGTAAAGTAGCTCGAGTTGGCTCACTCGAGGATGGACACTGCGCAACTGAAAGGGGATGATTGAAGTTTGAACCATTGAGAGGCCCCAGAAGTCTCTCCAACTACGAACTCCCGTTGAGTGCTTCGCTCCCGGTTCTGCGTTTTGATCTCATCCAACATCTCCTTATGCCCCTTTGCCAAATCACTCAAGGCTTTCAAGAGGCTATCGAAATACATCTCCTCCTTGTTCTTGGGCTCACCCATACCTTCTGCTACTGCAATCTTCCCATGACTCTTCACGTCTGGAGCAATCTCCAACTCCCTTTCCCTGCTTAGGTACCTCTGCCTTCGGTAAGTGATATTCTGTCGGTCTTCTTCACTCATAGAAAATTTTCCTCACAGCTGAGCCAGAATCTAAGCTTTGATACCACTTTAATGTTCCAAACTTAAACAAACAATGATACACAAAAGCTAATTCGATTATTACACAAAAAAATTAAATTATCAGTAAATACTCAATCCACAACAGAAATGGGAACCAACAAAGCCATTTTATTTAGTAATGGAGCAATGTACAATAGTATGGAAAGAGCACCTGGGCTTGCCTCAAGGGCAAGCTAGACAGAACCCAGGTGTCGACAGTAATTCGAAATGATAGAAGGTAACTCCTCCTCTAAAGCTTTTTGCTGTCTCCAAGCTACGACAACTGCTGGCTGGAAAGGTGCTGCAAGAAACCCCACCTCTGGTGCTCAGAAAATTCTGAAATTTCAGCCAAAAACTCCTTGGCCAAAACCTAAAGAAAACCTAGAAAGGGTTTCGCCTATCTCCAACAACCCAATTTCAACCTCCTCTACCAAGCAGCTACAACAAAACAACCTGCAAGAAGTGGCCACAAAGTCCTCCTCCAAGCTATGAAATGGAAGAAAACACCACTCCAAATATCTCCTCTAACCTCCACGAAAAAGCTCTGCCCCAAGGACTGATACTCTACCCACTAGATGAGCTTCCACACACTGCTTCTGCGTTGGCCCAGGAAGTGCTAAAATCACACTGCCAAACGTGAAGCCCAACCCCCAAACTCCCCAAAGGTTGGAAATCCTCCTTAGCCTCTCCTCCAGAAAATCCCATAGCAAAACTCTTCTACTCAGCTCTGCAAACAACTCAAATTCCTTTCTCTCTGCGTCCTCCAGAAATATGCACAACCTGGAAGGAAATGCTACTGCTGGAAACCACAATGAGAATTTCCTCCTGAAGAAAATGAAGGAAACCTTCCGAGGGTGGCACTCAAAGTCCCCCAAAGAAAGGATGAGCTCTCTGCCTGAAGAGCGCGTGCTAAACAGCGAATGACTCGGCTAAGCAGCTCGAGCAACCAAGAGAAATCAATATACACTCATGAATGAATGAGAAGAGGAGAGATTCCCTCCTTATATAGTTTTTGTGGGGGGATTTTCCCTCCATTTTGTCCTCCATCATGGGGCCCCCTTAACCAACACCATGAAAAAGTTATCTCCCCTCTATGCACATCGAACTAGGGAGTGTGTAATTCCATAGTGAGGGTGGCTCCTATGCATAACTTAACTTTAAAGCAAAACATCTTCTCTTAGTCTAATCTCCTAATAGCATCGAATGGGGTCCACTAACTCAAAAATTGGCGCCATAATATAAAATTAAACCTTGTTCCAAAATTATTTAGGAAGGGACATTACATAATAAAAGTTTACAAATCAAAATAATAACCACAGTTGATAGGACATTTATTCCAAGTTTAATGTTGGGAAAAACCATAGTGATGGGGATCAATTGTGATTGATTAATGTCTAAGGAAATTGGCAAAGGAAATAACAAAGGATTTGGAAAGACAACATGACATTTTTGGCACATTTATATATGAAAATAATGGAAATTAGGAGAAAAGGGTGGTGAAAGGTCACAGGTTTAATGTGAAGAGGAAAATGAAGGAAAATAATGGAAAATGAAGAAAATAGAGGCCTCACTAATAAAAAGGCCTATGAGAATCAGTATACAAACTTTTGTCAGTCCAGTTTTGGAGTTCTCTTTCTCTTCTCTCTCTATCTCATACTCTTGGATAGTTAGATTTTTCTTGGAGCACTCTTGAAGGAATGTGGCATACTTGGCATTTTGAAGTAAGAAGGCAAAGGAAGCGCAAGATGACATCGAGATCAACAACTACAACGGATCTTGCTTGCAAATACCAAGTTTATGTATGTTTTCCTCACAATTTTTGGCACACATGGCATATGCATGTGGTTTATTGATCATGATATGTCACTGGCATGGATGATTGGATTGAAAATGGATATGCCTAGCCTTGCCATTTCCTGAATAGCCATGGTGTTGTGGGTGTATTTCTTTGTTTTCTGGTAGGTTCTCATGTTTCCTTTAGCTTTGGTTGAGTTACTAGTTCCTAGAGCCTTGGTTGGACAACCACTCTGGAGTCCTATAACAGATTGGTTGGAAAACACTCTGGAGCCCGACGACAACTGTGGGTTGAGTTACTAGTCCTTGAGCCTTGGTTGGACAAACACTCTGGAGCCCGACAAAAACTGTGGATTGAGTTGCTAGTCCTAGAGCCTTGGTTGGCACAAATGATCTAGAGCCCTGGAAGGCTTGGGTAGAGACCAATTTGATGATGGTTTTATGATGTACGATCGTGAGGTGGAATCACTGTTTGATGGGTTGAGCTAGTTTGGTATCTGGAAGCCCTGGATGGTTTTTGAGCCCTATGGATTCCTATAACAAATAGGTTGGACAAACACTCTGGAGCCCGACGATAACTATGGGTTGAGTTATTAGTCTTGGAGCCTTGGTTGGACAAACACTTTGGAGCCCGACGACAATTGTGGATTGAGTTATTAGTCTTGGAGCCTTGGTTGGACAAACACTTTGGATCCCGACAACAAATGTGGGTTGAGTTACTAGTCCTGGAGCCTTGGTTGGAACAAATGATCTAGAGCCCTAGAAGGCTTGGGTAGAGACCAATCTGATGATGGTTTTATGATGTACGATTGTGAGATGGAATCATTGTTTGATGGGTTGAGGTGGTTTGGTCTCTGGAAGCCCTAGATGGTTTTTGATTGATGTGTTTTATGAGATCCCACATTCATGCTTGGAATATGGCACGGGGGTGATTGGCTGAAGAGAGTTTTGGCTCAGCCATGTCTACAGTCAGGTGGTTCGTGGAAGTCCCACAACTGGTTGGCCTTTGCATCATTAATATGAGGACATTTTTCCTTATTATTTCATGAGTATTATATTGGTTTATATGTGGATCATATGGTTGTTTCTTCCTTGGTATTTATGTTGTTATTATGCTAGCTATGAATATGTATTATGACAGTGGCAATGTATGGATCTCATCATGTTTTTATTTGTAAATGAATGAACAATGTATCTATGGACTAATGGATGAAACAACAGCTAATATGTTGAGGCATCAATGCTTCTTAGCGATTCTCAGATGAGTATGAGACCCCTATGCTTAGATCTATTGTTCACACCTATAGATTACATATTTTTGATATGTTTGATGAAATTTTTGTCTAGGCTAGTAGGGGTCCAGTCAAGGGATTGTTTAAGTAATTGCATTTGTATCATCATTCCATTGTAATATTTTTGTTCTGAAGGTATCATTGAATTTTGGGCAGTGAACTAGGCTTTGGCCCTGAAAAAGTGGCTCAAATCCTGGGGACGTTGGCACAACACTGGGCAGAAAAGTCCCTGGACACTGGCATACCATGCTGTGGGAGCGTCCAGAGCCCTCTAAACACATGCATGCCCATATCATCGAAGTGTCTAAGGGTTAATTGGTCTAAAAAATCAGTGGGACTTAGGGGTTGGTTACCAGAGAGGTTGGGATGGTTCATGAGAGTCTTGTTGTTGATGTGGAAGGTCTGTGTGGTGCGTTTTTGTCAGTTCCACTTCCTTAAGGTGACTTAGGAGGTCAAATCATATCATAGTAAATACTCTTCACATGTTTACCCATTTTCGGTTACTTATGTATATGTGGGAGGAGGGTGTTACACAGTGGTATTAGAGCATGGTCACCCCTAAAACTGGATGGGTTGTGTGTTGGTCATGCATTCATGTAAGTTGCATGTGTGTTCCTTGTGTTGTAATACCATGTGCTTGTTGCATTTGTATGGTATGGGTTATGGTTGTAGTGAGGTCGCCGTGGGAAGTTGATGGTGTTGTTGTGGAGTGTGTCATCATGAGTGTATCGTTGATTATGCATCACTCATGCATGTTAATGTTCACATGTGATCAAGTGTACAAAGATGTGGTGGTTGTTGTCATGCATGAGGTTATGGTATATGTAGTTGACATGGTCATGCATTAATGACTGGACTCTAGCTAGAATGATGGTTATATGTGGTGGGCCCCAGTATTGCAGCAATAATGCTGTAACTCCTGGAACTCCCTTATTTAATTTTATCAACCCGGTAGTTCGTAACAAACTTGGAAGTGACAGTGTTGTATGCACAAGTACTAGCTCTTGCCCCAGCTGTCACTTGGTCAGCTGGCACAAGTCCGCTAGGAGCTTAATCCAATTTCTATGAGCTCTTAGAAGAAGCTTTTTAATTGATGGATGAAAGCTAACTCGAAGGAAGCTAATCTATTTGCGAAAAGAGATTGAAAAACTGAAGGAAAACACAAACCCTAGCAAACCCTAATTCTACCAGCTAGTCCTACTGATGCAGAGGAGAGAATGCAAACTACTAAAAGAGATGCCATTACTTCTATGAAGGTAAAATACATGTGTCTAGACTATCTCTATATGAAGGAAACATCTTTTTGTATTTTTGAATAAGTTGTTAGAATTATCATGCATGTGCTTTTAACTATTTTTTTACTGTGCAGAGGTGGATTGGTGAGAGGAAATGCTTGGAAGAGGTCAGGAAGGTTCAGAGAGGGCCTAAGGGGTCCCTAACACCCTTCCAGAGAGTTTCACAAAGTTTGGCTATCAAGAAAACTCATTCGTGAGCTTCTACAGGAAGTCTGCAGGGGTTCTACGAGATGTTTCAGGAATTTCTACAGGATGTTCAGAAATTTCTACAGGATGTTTTAAAATTGGATTTTGGAGGATGGGTGAGTGAGGGAAGATGCATGAATGGATATGGAGGTAGGATAGGGGTCTGAAGTGGCCCAGGGACTGGTGGATGGAGTGGTGAGAAGGTGTAGATAGCTAAGTTGGCTCAAAGAAGGCTTAAACAATGATGTACAAAAACTAGGGTTATGTGAGAAAATGTGGCAAACGTGAGGTAAGGATTCTAAGTAGAGGGTGGAGTGGATGGTGCTGATGGAGAATAAGCAGATGAAGGAGTGGTACAGGTGCTCTGCAAGTCGCTTCTCCAATCTGAACCAATAAAGACTTGTAAATTCAAAGACCTAGTTACTTTGACCTAATTTGCTAGCTGTCAGTAAAGAGAATGAACAGAAGTGTGACCTGCAATGAAACCATGTATTTTAACTCATGCAACTAAGCAAACGAAATTCTGAACTTGTAACCAACTTCTACACATGAAGATCAAACACTAGTAATTGCATGGCAAAGCAAAATCAGTGTTTTTGTGGGCAGCAAAGTCATCCTAGTCACAGCTCCTGATCCCACCGAGGGAGAGGTGAAACCACAGATGTTTGTTGGCCCTTTTCTTGAAGCTTTTTCTATTAACAACCTATCAACTAAATCTGAGCATAAAAAGCTATTTTACTCATCAAAAACAACCTAAATAATAAAACAAGGTTTAAATCTAAATAACAGATTTTATTCTAAGAATGCAGCAAAGACACATGAAAGTAAACAAAGGAGGTACTGGGCACTTGAGATGGGCCCAACCCCAAGAGCTGCAGCCTCCTAAGAGAGATTTAGAGCTGGTGCAAAGCTGGATTCATCTTTATTGATCAAAAGAAATGTTACATTCCAAAAATTGTCCACAAGGAGAACTTGAAAATGTGCTGAAAGCAAAGCTAATCTACTGCCTAAAAATCGAACTACAAAATGAATACAAAATGACTATAAAGTGACTAACTGAAATGAGGCCCTAAGGCCTCTTATTTATACAAATTGAGGACCCCAACAGTCCTCCTAAACTTTATGGACTCGGCTGCCCAAAACTTGCAGTTAACAGCAGTCCTACTTGACTTGCTTTGCTGCCCTTGTGTTAATTGATTTGGTGGCCCTTGAACTCCGAGCTGATGGTGGAGAATTCGAGGTAAGGGCCCATAAATGAAGGGGATACCTTCCTACAAATCCTCTCCCTTGTTCTCCCACGAATTTGGCTGCCAAGTGCTCATTTACCCCTTTGATTTTGTCTCCAAATTGACCAAAAAGGCTACACAAAGCACACATTAGACTTGTTGGCATAATGACTAATCCAATTCACTCTACTAGCATAAATATAATCAAAAAAATGCAATAAAATAATGAGAATGGTGGATTAAGTCAAATTAGGAGGTTGAATGAGCCCATATAATTATCCATTTTTGGGGCTCATCATCACCCCCCTACTGAAAGTGTTGCTCATCCTCTGAGCAACTAATCTATCTCCTCATCTTTGATGGCCCTGGTGGCCTCTTTGGCATGCCAAGCTTCTGAAGTGATGCCCTCTTCTCGGTCATGAAACCATGATTTTCTCTCTGCTTCTTCCCATTGCCTGCTCCTTTTCCTAAAGAATTCTCAGCTTTGGTATGATTGTGCAAGTATATTCAATCAGATGGTGGCAATGGTGGTGAAAGGAGATGAAACCACTGGATGATGGAAGAAAAGAGTGGTTGCATGCCTCCTCAACAGACTTCAAGCTTCAAATCCCTCTCCATAATCGATTCTGGTCTGCTCAAAGGCTCTATAGGATGTTTC
The DNA here is from genome assembly GCA_031772625.1 of Pinus tabuliformis. Taxonomy (NCBI): domain Eukaryota; kingdom Viridiplantae; phylum Streptophyta; class Pinopsida; order Pinales; family Pinaceae; genus Pinus; species Pinus tabuliformis. Next base: position 926,424,349 of record CM062817.1, on the reverse strand, counting down.
TGGTAGATATACAGAACTTCCTGTAGAAAGTCCTGTAGCTTCCTGTAGAAGGTTGAACCATGACTAGATTGTGTCCGAACCCTGAAAAAATGAGTGTTCATGGAGGGGATGGATGTGAGGATGCTTGGGAACTTGGTAGGGACCCTTCTGCTTCTGTTGGGAGGCCCCCTTTCCACATGGTGTTCCTGCAACCTGCAACAATTTCCAGGGATTAAACTTGTTTTTTTTTTCTCTCTGTTTCTTCCTTCTTTTTCTTTCTTGCTTTTCCTGTGGCTTTTTTCAATTCGTTGATTGCATGTTGTACCATAGGCCTCAGTAATCAACCGAGTCACCACAATAATTTCAGGTTTGATGTCCAATCCTTGATGTTTTGTTCTCAGCAACATTTCATTCTCCAATGCACGAACTTGATCAAGTATATACACAACCTGTCCACCAGTATCTGGCATTCCTAAAACATTTGCTTGGCCAAAATAACCTTGAGGTGAATGAATCACAACATTAAAGACTATAGGAATCCTTCCTAGAAACGTTTCTAAAGTTGATAGATCAGGGGCCTGCAGAGTCTTCAAGAGCAACTGAATCATATCCAAGACATGTTCTGCATTGTCTCCCCATCCTTTTTCCAACCCCATTTCTTGTAATTTGTATTCAAACTCTGTATATGGTGTATTCTTGGGGAACTTTTTAAGATGTTCCTCTGCCTTTACCAAGACTGAGCGTAGCTTGGACAAACTTTGTATTCTCTCATTCAGCATCAGCTTCTGGCCTCTGTAGCTATGTGCTCGAAGGAAACCCAGCAAGGGCTGCATGCTTTCTCTATCATGGAATAATCTTGAGGACAAATGCCGATTGAGAAATTGAACTCCACTACCAATGGAAGATGGTCGTGTTGGGCGAGGAAAAGATTCATGGAAGGGCTCAAGGTCTAGCTCCAATGCATATTTATCCTTGACACTTTCATCCACAAGGTGCTCCTTGAATTCCAAATATTTAGCCACAGAAAGTTGTTCAACAACAAGTTCATCAACATTGACATGGACATAATCCCACACACCAGGCCTTGGTCGTACTGCAAGAACAATCCATGGTGGAAGAATGATGGCCTCCTGTGTGGACCTTAACACATCTCCAAATAGCCCGTCTTTGAGCATTTGAAGTTCATCATTCTCTCCCAATACCTCTGTTAGTCCATCTAATAAATGATGAGGCTACAAAATCTTCTTCCCTTGTGCTACATATCTCTCTTCAGGCTCCAAATTTGATGAAGAAAAACTCGGGCTTTTCTGCTCTGGAAAGCTGTTTTCTGTGTTTCCTGTAGACGAATTCCTGTAGAAATGCCGTGTAGAGCGCCCCTGCACCTCTAAGCGAGCCTGATACGCAGCAAAATCTCGAAGACAAGTAGAAAAACTCAGTGGAGGACTATAGGTTAACCGATTGTGCACACTTTAGTTGAGGATGTGGAAAGTGCACATGAATAGCAGTTCGTTAGTTTTAGCTGAGCCATCTTTAATTGTTGCTTGATTTGTGGTGAGGTGGAAAAAACATGTGTGCTGGCTTTTTCGAACTGTAGTGATGTTATGAACTGCATGTCTTCTTCTATCTGTTAATCATCTGATGTCCTGTGCGCTGGAGTTCAACACGTCCACCACTTCTTGTGTTTTTCAACTTCCACGTGAATGACTATACACGCATGCTGCGTGATTTTTGCCTGGATGAGTGCAATCGAATATGGCTAGCTTCCTGGCTAAATCCCCCCATCTCATTCATTCATGCAGTGCTTAGATTAGATTCATGCAATAGAGGAACAAGTTTTAGTCACGTACCTGAAGTCAAATGGTTGCTGTGAGGTGTTTTTTGCTGCTGCATGCATTTGTTTCGCTGCTGCATGCCTGGATCCTTTGTGCTATAAGCTCTTTGCTGTATGATGTGTGGTTATTTTGCTTGTGCAGGTATCCTCTAGCCGGATCTAAGCTGCAGGAGTTCGCTTCACGTTCAAATCTGCACCCTTAAGCTGCTGCTGCTGAATTTTCACAGGACCAAAACTTGTTTTCGCCATTGCTCCCGAACGATAGATCGGATCGATCTGAAACTTGTTGAGCATGTTCCTATCATCATGATGCACCTCCCATAGCAAAATTGCGATCAATGGATGCACAGATTTCAAGAAAAATGGAAAATGGCTGAAGATTTCAGAGATCACTTTCTCGGAAACCGTGCATCAGAATCAGCTGAAACTACTTGGGTAGGTTACTATCACTCATATGCATCTCCCCATGAAACAGGTTTTGAAATGGATGCACGGATATGGAGAAAATGAAAAAATGGTTGACGGTGATGGAGGCAGATTTCTTCGAAACCGTGCATCGGAATGGGCTGAAACTGCTCGGGCATGTTGCCATCATCCCTATACAATTCTCTGTAAAACGGTTTTTCAAATGGATGCATGGTTTTCAAGTTAGGGAAAAAACAAATTTTGTTCTATGTATTTTTTCCTTCAAAGCATTCTGCAAGTTTTTGCATGGAAAGAAAAGCTGAGCTTGGGCTGTGATGCAAGCATGGAGATGATGGAGGAGGAGTTTTAAGATTGCAGGAGGACTTCTGAACCCTTGCGGAAGCTATCGTGTTCTCCAAACCACCTTTTTGCAATCCATTTTTAGCTTCTTGTAATTTCTACAGGAACTTCCTGTAGAAAACACAGTTTTCATAAAAGAAGCACAATGAGGTGGAAAAAATGATGGAGAAGGGTGAGGGATGGAAACATGGATGCTTTCAGGCCTCATGGACATATTCCCAGCCTTCGGGTCCTCTTCGGAGATCAATTTGGCTTTTTTGTAAGCTTCCTGTAGAAGACATAGAACTTCCGGTAGAAAACACAGTTTTCATAAAAGAAGCACGATGAGGTGGAAAAAATGATGGAAAAGGGTGAGGAATGGAACATGGATGCTTGCAGGCATAACCAATAGATTCCAAGCTTTAGATCCCCTTCCAAAATCGAATCTGGCTCGCGTGAAGGTTCTACAGGATGTTTCCTGTAGAAATACAGAACTTCCTGTAGAAGGCACAAAAATTCCTTTGACTTGTTTTAAGTGATCCTCCTAACCTGAAACGTCCTTGCTGCAACCTGCAATTATTCAATGCAAATTAGGTTTTTTTTTTCTTTTTTTTCTTTGTGTCCTTGTTTTGAAAAACAACTAGGGCGCCTCATGGAGGTTTTCACCCTAATTGCCTGCCCTGGGCGCCTCCAAGAGAGGTTTTCACCCAGAGATCTTATTCTCTTTTCTCTTTTTTCCCAACCCATTGACTGCCTCATGGAGTTTTTCAATCAATGAGCCAATCTAAGGCGCCTACAAGGAAGTTTTCACCTTAGATTTTTATTTTCATCTTATTTTCATTTTTTTTTCTCTTTTTCTCTTTTTTCTACCCTACCCTACTTGAAAAACAAAATTCTTTTCAAGTATAAGAATACTTCCAATGGAGCCATGTGCACATCGAGATTAGAGAAAAAATGATGTGGCAGCTTGAGATGCATGCTTTAACAGCTATCCGGATTTCAGAGACCAAATGATCTGACTTTGAAGGGATCAAACATAGCTGAGGAAGAGAGTACTGCTGCAACTTAGTGTCTGTCTGAAACTATATCTCAATATAGCTCTGATATCCTTGGTCCTTTTTCTGATCTGGATCATGTTTCATGTCACCTTCTACCATGACTTTCTCATCTTCCTCTTTTTGCTGATCTTTCTCTTGAATACATGGAAGATTTGATGGTAACCATGAGGGAGCTTTCTTGATCTCTGCTTCTGATGTCTTCTCTTCATCAAGTGCAGCCCAGGGTTCTTTGATCTCCTCTTTGGAATTTTCTTTTGCCTTTGGTCCTTCAATGTTGTCAATATAATCTCTGTTTTGCAACACTCTTCCTAAGCTTTGGTGAAGATCATTGAGCTCAGGAGGAGTCATTTGGACATGTTGTGCCTCAGCTTTGCAATTGTGTTGAGCTGCTCCAATGGGCAGGTTTGGAAATGGTGGTACAGGTAGTTGAGTGGGGGCGTAGATTTGAGATGGATGTGGATGGGGTTGTGGTTGGGTAGGCATTTGGGGTTGCCTTGGTGGAGCAGGAGGCGATGGTTGTGGATGAGCAGGTGGTGGAGGAAAAGAAGCGGGAGGAGTGTTGTATTGGGGCCTCCACCCCTGATGAGGTGCATTCCACTGAGGCTGTGGCTGAGCATAAGATTGAAATGAATGAGCAGCTGGTTGGGCATAGTATGGATCTGTGAAGGAACAAGGAGGATGTGTGAACCAGGAAGGATGAGCAGGGGGACCCCAAGAAGGCATGAAAGTGGCTTGATAGGGGTCATAATAGGTCTCGGATGTCCCTTGCAGTTCCTGCTGATAAGATCTAGGTACATGTGGCCTCCTTTGGTTCATATAGTAGAGTGATTCAGTGGCTCCTTTTGCCCTCTGATATGCAGCTTTGATTCCAAGCAAGGAAGGGCACTGATTCGTAGGATGGTATTCTTCACAGATGAAACACACTTCTAGGGAGTGCATTGGACATTCGTCCCTAGGATGCTTTCTAGTGCACCTAGGACAAAAAATGGCCAAAGCCCTCTTGGCTTTCTATTGCTTCTTTTGGATCCGCAAGGTATCCAATTGCATGGCAAGAAACTGCCTCATATCACTCTTGAAATCTTCCATCTCATCTTCAAATTCGTCTTTGGACAAGGTGTTGCTCCCAACATTTCTGCTTGTAGCCATTTGCTCCAAAGGAATGGTTTCTTCTTCTTCTTCCCTTGAGGTTCTTCAAATATGTCTTGCTGTCCACCTAAGGGTTCTTTAATCATAGCCATCGAAGAAGAGAGAATGTTGGCTGTGTGAAGCAGTGGGGGTGTTGTGAAATCATTTTTCTAACTTATCTATACTCCTACAAGGCATGAAATGAAATCTTTTTGGTTGATTTTTACTTTTTTTCTACTTCTACCTGCAAAACTGAAATAGATTGAACTGCAACTAACTATCTTGTTAAAATGAAAATGTGGAATTGAAATGAAAGCAGGAAAGGACTAATCTATTTTGCTCAAATGAAATTGCAGGAATGAAATGCTAGTCTACACTTGCGGAATTGAAATGCTAATCTACACTTGCAGAAACGAAATTGTGGAATTGAAATGCTAATCTATGAAAGCGGGAAATATCTAATCTATGCTTGCTGAAATGAAATGAAAGCAAAAAATGTCTAATCTACTTTTGCGGAAATGAAATTGCAGAATGGAAATGAAATAAACTACTTAGCAGAAGGTTGTAGTGGAAAATAGAAGAAAAGTAGCAATCACCAATACCATCAAGCATCTATCATTGAGATGGACGGTAAGCTTTGTGATCAATTTATTTCTATTTTGGTTGACCATGGATCTAATTATAGCTATGTTAGTCCTAACTTGGTGGATAAGTGTGGTTTGAACAAAGAAGTGCATGCATAATGTTGGTTAGTGCAATCGTCTACAAGTATAAAGAAGCAAGTTCACCATTGGGTAAGAGCTTGTGAATTTGATTTGAATGGTATGTCTACCTCAACACATTTGAATGTATTACCATTGGGATCAAAAAATATGTTTTTGGGCATGGATTGGTTGTTTCTTCATAGAACCAAGGTGGATTTTTATGACAAAGCCTTTGAGTGCTTGGATGATAATGGGGAACAAAGAATTTTGTGAGGTAAGAATAAAGCGACATCAGTTAAGATGGTGACAACTATGCAAGAAAAGAGAAGTCACAGAAAAGGGTGTGTGTTATCTTCCGTACATATCTCTAGTGACAAAGGAAAGAAAGTTGAGGATGCAGATGTTTTGAGGAGGTACTAGGTTCTATAGTAGTTTCAGGATGTGTTTCCCGCAGAGATTTTGTTGGGTTGTGTTATATTCTTTCCACATAGTTAACCGGGGGGTGGAGCCCCCCCTTCGTTGTGCTGATTATGTAGCAGGGTTTTGAGGGGAACAGGTAACCCCACTATATGGGGTCCGGGGAAACGCCCCAAATTTTTTTTTTTTGGACCCTATATTAGGTTGGGCGGACCCACTTATGGTTTTGTGCATGACTTTCGCACATGGTTTTGGACGCGATGGTTTTCGGTCCATGGTTTTGGACGCGATGATTTTCAGTCCATGGTATTGGATGCTTCGGCATGTATAAATATGTATTGTAACATTGAAAGGAACATAATGAAAAATCAATCTGGTATTCTTGGTTTTGGGATCGAGGGGAAAATATCTATGTATATGTGTTTTATGAGTTATGCTCTCGTATTGTTTATTTTTTGTGTTTTAGAATTCGTATGCAGGTAATTTATGTACGGGGTTAAAACCTACATTTGGTTTCGGAGCTGTTTTGGCTTCAAGCGGATGCCTTTGTTGCTGAGAGGTTTCGCTCGGGCCTGTGGTAGACCCCGTTTAGTGGGAGATCTGCGAATTGATTCTGGAGGTGAAATAAGATGGTAAGCAGTGGAAATATAAAGATCGAGAAATTTAATGGTTAGAGTTTTGAGTTGTGGAAACTCAAGATGGAGGATCTGTTGGTGGATAAAGATCAGTGGATCGCGGTAGATCCAGGTACTAAACCAATGGGAATGTCTGATGAAGAATGGAAGAAGTTGGATCATAAGGCAAAGAGAACAATACAATTATGTGTCTCAGATTTAGTCTTGTTGAATGTATCAGTGGAAGCTATGGTGAAGGGCTTTGTGGGGCAAGTTAGGGACTTTTACCAATCTAAGTCTCTGGTGAATAAACTGTTCCTGCGGGAAAAGATGTATAACCTAAGGATGAAAGATGGAGACTTAGTGATAGAGCATCTAAATGCATTTAATATTGTGGTAAGTCAGTTATTATTTGTTGAAATTAAAATTTCATATGAAGATAAGTGCGTCAGTTTGTTGTGTTCTCTACCAAATTCGTGGGATAGTCTGGTTATTGCAATAGGTAGCAATACAACTACCTTGCAGTTTGATGAAATAGTCTTATCCTTGTTGACGGAGGAGATGAGATGGAAAAATATGGAGAGCTAGAATGGTGATGCCTTGTTTGTACGAGGACGGTCCTAGAACAGAAACAAAAATAAGTCATCGAGTGGGAGATCTACATCTAGAGGGAGATCTAAATCTCTAGGAAAATTTGTAAAGGTGGTGTGCTAGAAATGCGGAAAGGAAGGGCACTACAAAAGGGACTATAAATCTAAAGCTCCTAATAAAGGAAAGGGATTTGATGATGCTCCTTCTGTAGAGGTGAAAACCACCTCAGATGAAGGTGGGGATGTGTACTTTGCTTCTTCAAGTACACATGTAGATCATGAGGCATGGTTGATTGACTCGGGTGCATCCTTTCACTTCACTCCCCATAGAGAGTGGTTCTGCGAGTATGAGAAATATGATGGTGGTGATGTCTTTTTGGGGGATGACAGGAAGGCTAGAATCATTGGTCGCAGAAAAGTAAAGTTGAAGTTGCAAGGTGGAAGGCTTAGAACACTTCCGGGTGTTCTGCATATTCCTGCATTGGCTAGAAATTTGATTTCCGTAAGCAAGTTGGATGATGCAGGTGTAAAAACAGTGTTCGAGAAGGATACCTACAAAATGGTTTGAGGAGCACTAGTATTGATGAGGGGAGTTCAAATTGGAACTCTGTACAAACTGCAAGGTAGCACTGTTATTGCTGGGTGCAACAGTTATGTGGTTCTTGAAAGTGGAGTAGAAAATCTAATGGTCTCTGGAGAGAAGACCATGTTGTGGCATCAAAGGCTTGGACATATTGGAGAGAAGGGCCTTCGAATACTTCATGGTAAAGGTATGGTAGAAGGTATGAGTAATAGCTCTCTGGATTTTGATTTCTGTGAAAATTATGTATATGGGAAGCAGAATCAAGTGAGTTTCTCCTCTGGTGGTAAGAGGGTGAAACATATATTAGAGCTTGTGCATAGTGATGTATTTGGACCTGTGAAGGTTCCATCATTGGGTAAGTTTGTGTACCATGTATCATTTATAGATGACTTCTCAAGGAATACATGGATATATTTTCTTAAGAAGAAATCTGAAGTCTTTGACAGGGTTAAAGAATTTAAGGCTCCGGGGGAAAACCAGACAGAGAAGAAGATAAAGGTGTTGAGGACAGATAACGATGGAGAGTTTTGCAGTAAGGAATTTGAAGAATTCTGTAAGTGTGGTATAGCACAACAGAAGACTATTCCATACACACCTGAGAAAAATGGAGTTGCAAAAAGAATGAACAAGACATTGATGGAAAGGGCAAGAAGCATGCTCAGTGGTGTCGGGATAGGACAAGAATTCTGGACAGAGGCGGTGGAGACTGCATGTTACCTGGTCAACAGATCACCTTCATCAACATTGGAAGATAAGACTCCACAAGAGGTATGAACTGGTAAGAAACCTTCTCTTTCACATCTGAGGGTATTTGGATGTGATGCATATGTACATGTTCCAAAGGAGAAAAGAACCAAGTTGGATAGTAAATCTGAAAAGTGCATCTTTATTGGGTATAAGGATGGTTTAAAGGGTTATAAGCTTTGGAAGCCAGTAACAAGGAAGGTTGTGTACATCCGAGATGTGGTGTTCAGAGAGGTGAAAGATGTTATTAAACATGAAGTCCAACCAAAGGAACCTGAGAAGATAGAGTTTGAGCTTAAGGAGGAAGAATCGGACTCTACAATAGAGGAGGAATCAGAAGATGAAGAGCCACAAACTTCGGGTGTGAGAAGATCAGTTCATGAAAGAAGGCATCCAGAAAGGTATAGTCCATTTGCTTTCTGTTCAAATTTTTCTTTATCTATTACTGATGATGATCCCAGAGCTATGAAGGAAGAAGTAGATTCAGAGGATGGAAAACTCTAGAAAGAGGCCATGGTTGATGAAATGGCATCTTTGCACAAAAATGAGGCTTGGGATCTAGTGGAGTTGCCGGCTGGAAGGAAACCCATTGGCAGCAAATGGATGTTCAAGAAGAAGACAAATGTAGAAGGAAAGGTGGAGAAATATAAAGCTCGGTTGGTAGCAAATGGTTATTCCCAGGTGCTAGGAATTGATTTTGGTGATATTTTTTCTCCTATTTCCAAGGCAACTTCTATTAGATTACTTTTATATGTTGTTGTTGCTTTTGATTTTGAGGTAGAACAGATGGATGTGAAGACAACATTTCTCAACGGGGATTTGGAAGAGGAGATCTACATGAAGCAACCTGAAGGTTTTGCGGTGAAGGGTAAGAAAATATTGGTATGCAAGTTAAATAAGTCTCTGTATGGGTTAAAACAATCACCAAGGATATGGTATCAGAAATATGATACATTTATATGGGGACTTGGCTTCACCAGAAGCAAAGCAGATCACTGTGTGTATTTTAAATTATTTGGTGACCGTGTTATTTACCTGGTCTTGTATGTGGATGATATGTTGCTGGTTGGAAATGACAAAGAAATTATCCAGGATTTGAAGACCCAATTGTCCTCCAAATTTGACATGAAAGATCTTGGTGCTGCAAACTATATTCTGGGCACGGAAATTAAAAGAGACGGGAAAAGAGGAAGCTCTGGTTAAACCAGAGGAAGTATGTCGAGACAATATTGCAGAGGTTTAATATGCAGGATAGTAAACCGGTGAAGGTTCCTATTCCTGTAGGTGTAAATTTATCTTCTGAACAGTGTCCCAAGACACAAGAAGAGGAAGAGGACATGTCACATGTTCCATATGCAAGTGCAGTGGTAGCCTGATGTATGCGATGGTCTGTACTAGACCAGACATTGCACATGCAGTGGGAGTATTGAGCAGGTTTATGTCAAAACCAGGGAAGGAGCACTGGACAACAGTGAAGCGAGTTTTCGGGTATTTGCATGGCACTAGTGATTATGGTTTGTGCTACCAAGGAAGACCAGGGTTGGGCAAAGTGTTGGATATTCGTGGCTTTGTTGATGCAGACTGGGCTGGAGATCTGGATCAAAGAAGATATACAAGTGGGTATGTGTTTAACCTATTTGGAGGTGCAGTCAGTTGGATGAGTAAGAAACAATCTATAGTGGCACCATCAACTAAAGAGGCAGAATACATGGCAGCCACTCATGCAAGCAAGGAAGCAGTTTGGTTGCAGAGATTGTGTTCAAGTATGGGGTTAGTACAGGGAGATATAAGGATAGACTGCGACAGCCAAAGTGAAATTTTCTTGGCAAAGAACCCTGCTTACCATTCAAAGACAAAGCACATTGATGTTCAGTATCCCTTTGTGAGGGATATGATAGAAAACAAAAAGGTGTTGCTGGTAAAGGTGGACACTTTGAATAATACTGCAGATGCATTGACAAAATATGTGAGCTCTGAGAAGTTCTCTTGGTGTAGAGAAACAATGGGTGTTGCAGGGCTGGATAAATGACTAAGCTCACTTGTGGCCCCCTGTGGAAAGAAAACAACAAGTGGGAGAATGTTGGGTTGTGTTATATTATTTCCACGTAGTTAACCGAGGGGTGGAGCCCCCCCTTCATTGCGTTAATTGCGTAGCGGGGGTTTGAGGGGAGCAGGTAACCCCACTCTATGGGGTCCGGGGCAGCGCCCCAGAAAATTTTGTTTTTGGACCCTATAATGGGTTGGGCGAACCCACCTATGGTTTTGTGCATGCTTTTTGCACATGGTTTTGGACGCGATGGTTTTCAGTCTATGGTTTTGGACGCAATGGTTTTCGGTTCCTGGTATTGGATGCTTCGGCATGCATAAATATGTATTGTAACATTGAAAGGAACATAATGAAAAATCAATCTGGTAGTCTCAGTTTTGGGATCCAGGGGAAAATCTCTGTGTATATGTGTTTTATGTGTTATGCTCTCTCATTGTTTATTTTCTGTGTTTTAGAATTCATATGCAGGTAATTTTTGTACGGGATTAAAACCTACAGATTTCAGAGTTGTCTCTCAACAGGGAAGTAGAATTTTCTATTGAGTTGGTGCCAGGGGCAACTCCGACATTAAAATAAGCTTATAGGATGAGCACTCTTGAGTTGGTAGAGTTGAAGCTTCAATTGAAGGAAATGTTCGACAAGGGATACATTAGGCCAAGTGTATTACCATGGGGCGAATCGATATTGTTTGTGAAGAAGAAAGATGGTACTCCTAGGTTGTGTATTGGCTATAGGTAGTTGAACAAAGTGACCATCAAGAATAGGTATTCATTACCAAGGACTGGTGACTTTTTTTATCAGTTGAAGGGAGCAGTAGTGTTCTCAAAGATTGATCTAAGATCTGGATATCACCAGGTACGCATTAAAGAATAGGACATATACAAGACAACTTTTTGGACCAGGTATGGGCATTATGAGTTTGTTTTCGTTCCATTTTGTATAACTAATGCTCTAACTACCTTTATGTGCTTGATGAATAATGTGTTGCATCATTATTTGGATAAGTTTTTTAATGTGTTCATTGATGACATATTGGTATATTCTAAAAATGAAGAAGAGAATGGCCAACATTTAGCAACAGTGTTGAGATTTTTGAGAGAGCATCATTTGTATGCTAAGCTCAACAAGTGCAATTTCTTTCAAACTGAGGTACACTACTTGGGACATGTGGTTTCCAAGGATGGCATAGAAGTGGATCCAGAAAAGATAAGAGCTATCATGTAGTGGGAACCTCCTAGAAATGTAGATGAGGTGAGATCCTTCATGGGATTGGCATGCTACTACAAGAGGTTCATCATGAACTTCTCGCAGACCACTTATCCTATCACATTATTGCAGAGGAAAGGTAAGAAGTTTGAATGGACAGAGGAGTGTGCGGCCAATTTTGAGCATCTCAAGTAGTTTTTGACACATGCACTAGTGTTAAAGATTGGAAATCCGAACAAATAATTTGTAGTATGTATAGATGCTTGCAAGAGAGGACTTGGCAGAGTCCTTATGTAAGATGGATAGGCGGTATGCTATGAGTCATGAAAATTGAATGAGCATGAGAAAAACTACCCCACACATGATCTTGAGTTAGCAATGATCATACATGCATTGAAGATGTGGAGGCACTATCTTCTTGGCAAGAGGTTTGTATTGATGAGTGGTCAAAATGGTTTGTGGTATCTATTTGGCCAAACGTATCTTAATGGCAGGCAGGCTCGGTGGTTGGCTATGATCAGTGAGTTCGATTTTGAGATCAGATATATCAAATGTAAATAGAATAGGGTGGAAGATCATCTTAGCAGGTGGATACAGGTAAATAACATAGCAGTTATGAACTCCTAAGGGACAGATTTACAGGATAGGATCTTGCAGGTAGGTAAGCAAGATAATACGTATATGGATATTGTACACAGGTTGCAGTAGAGTATATGTACAGGTACAGGTACATGTACATGTGCAGGTACAGGTACATGTGCACATACATGTACATGTGTAGGTACAGGTACATGTGCACATACATGTACATGTGTAGGTGCATAGGATGTGGACTATCATCTCACGCCATATGGATTGGTTAGCTTTAGGGACAGGATATATGTGTTAGAAAGTAGTGAGCTCAAGAAGGTGATCTTGAGGGAGTTTCATGTGAAACCATATTCAAGTCATCGAGGTTATCAGAAGATGTTGACAATAGTGACGAAATTCTATTATTAGTCGAATTTGAAGAGAGACTTCGTAGGGTTTGTGGCTAGGTGCTTGGATTGTCAATAGGTGAAGGCAAAGTGTAAGAATCCAGGTGGAATGCTACAGACGATTGTGATTCCAGAGTAGAAATGGGAGGTCGTTTCCATGGACTTCATCATAGGTTTACCGAGGAAAGTGAGACAACATGATTCCATCATGGTAGAGGTGGACAGGTTGACAAAGGTAGCACACTTCATTCCAGTGAAGTCTACATTCTCAACTAGCGATGTAGCATAGGTGTTCATCAGGGACATGGTTAGATTGCATGGAGTTCTGAAGAAGATTGTGTTAGACAGGGATGTGAATCTCACTTCCAAGTTTTGGAAGGAGGTATTTGCAGATTTGGGCACAAATTTGGCCTTCAATACAACTTATCATCCGCAGATAGATGGACAGACAGAGAGGGTCAACAGGATATTGGAGGACATGTTGAGGATGTATGTGATGCATCAACAGTGGAAGTGGGAAGAGTATCTTCCACTGGTAGAGTTCGCTTACAACAATGGGTATCAAGAATCTTTGCATATGAGTTTGTTTGAGGCATTGTATGAGCAGAGTTGTAATACTCCCATCAGTTGGAGTGACCCAGTTAACAGGGTGTTGATTGGATGAGACATGTTGGAATACATGGAGCGGGAAATGTAGGCAATCAAGAAAAAATTGAAAGCAACATAGGATAGGAGAAAGAGATATGTAAATCAGAACAGGTTGTTTAAGGAGTTCCAAGTTGAGGAATAGGTGTATTTGCGTATCAAACCGACGAAGAGATCCTTGCGGATTGGATCATGTGCCAAGTTGGAACCCTGGTTTTGTGGACCTTTCATGATTATTGAGAGGATTAGGCCAATAGCCTATCAACTTGCACTACATCTGACAGTGAAATTCGATGATGTTTTCCATGTGTCATTGCTTAAGAAGTGTGTTAAAGATGTCGATCATGTGATTGACTGCAGGTGGATCCAGAAGGAGAATTCGAGTCAGAGCCTTAGTGTATATTGTAGAGATTCTCATGCTCTGAAACCAAGCAATCAAGCAAGTTAAAGTGCATTGGAAGCACTTTGGGCCTGTTGAAGCCACATGGGAGATGGCGGATCAGATGCGGGCTATGTGTCCTTCCTTATTCACTGGTTGAGTGGATGCTTTGGTATATGTCTTTGGTACATGTTTTGGTGATGTTTGGTATATGTACACATGGATGTAAATACTACCATGATCTATGTTATAAATCTCTAGTAGGCGGTATGGGTGTCATTTCATTATGATATTATACTTGTTATGTTGTCATGTTGGTTTAATTCTCAGCAGGATGATCATTGTAAATATTGCAATGAGGTAATTTATAAAGCTCCATGGGTTGTATGTTTTGCTTACAATAATCTTGTTGGTTGTGGGTGTTGTTGAACATCAAGGACAGTGTTCCCCCAAGGGGTAGGGTTCTGTAACATCCCTGGTGAAAATTCAATGTAATAAAAGTTATTAAAGGAAAAGTAATAACCACATGATATAGGACACTTATTCCAAGTTGTATGTTGGGAAAAATCTTAGTGACGGGGATCACTTGTGATTTATTAATGGCTAAGGAAATTGGCAAAGGCTTTGGAAAGGAAAAATGGCATTTTTGGCACATTTATTTATGAAAATAATGGAAATTATGAGAAAAGGGAGGTGAAAGGTCATAGGTTTCATGTGAGGAGAAAAATGAAGGAAAATAATGGAAAATGAAGAAAATAGAGGCCTCATTAATAAAAAGGCTTCTAAGGATCAGTACACAGACTTTTGTCAATTCAGTTTTGGAGCTCTCTCTCTATTCTCTCGCTCTCATACTCTTGGACACTTAGAGTTTTCTTGGAGCACTCTTGGAGTAGTGTGGCATACTTGGAGTTTTGGAGCAAGAAGACAAAGGAAGAGTAAGAAAGCGCAATAGGACATCGGGATCAACAACTACAACGGATTTTGATTGCAGGTCCCAAGTTGCATGTATGTTTTCCTCACTAGTTTTGGCATGCATGACATATGCATGTGGTTTATTGGTCATGATCTGTCAATGACATGGAGGATTGCCTGGTTTGATAGTGGATTTTCCTAACCTTTCCATTTCCTGTATTACCATGGTCTTATGTGTTTATTTCTTTGTTTTTTGGTTGGTTCTCATGTTTCCTTTAGCTTGGGGTGAGTTACTAGTTATTAGAGCCTTGGTTGGACAAAATCTTTGGAGCCTTATAATCGCTTGGGTTGAGTTATTAGACCTAGAGCATTGGTTGGACAAACACTTTGGAGCCCTTGGTGGGTTGAGTTACTAGTCCTGGAGCCTTGGTTGGAAAAATGCTCTAGAGCCTGACGACAACTGTGGTTTGAGTTACTATTCCTAGAGCCTTAGAAGGCTTGGGTGTAGACCAATATGATGATGGTTTTGTGATGTCCAACTGTGAGGTGGAATCACAGTTTTATGGGTTGAGGTGGTTTGGCCTCTGGAACCCTTGATGGTTTTCGATTGATGTGTTTTATGAGATCCCACATTCATGCTTGGAATATGGCATGGGGGTGATTGGCTGAAGAGAGTTTTGGCTCAACCATGTCTATGTTCGGGTGGTTTTGGAAGTCCCAGAATTGGTTGGCCTTTGCATAATTAATATGAGGTTATTTCTCCTTATTATTCATGAGTATTATACTAGTTTATATGTGGATCATATGGTTGTTGCTTTCTTGGTATTTCTGTTGTTATTATGTTGGTTATGAATACGTATTATGACAGTGGCTATGTATGGATCTCATCATGTTTTTACTTGTAAATGAATGAACAATGTATCTATGGCCTAATGTATTAAACTGCAGCTAATGTGTTGAGGCATCAATTCTTCTTAGTGATTCTCAAATGAGTATGAGACCCCTATGCTTAGATATGTTGTTTACACCTATAGATTACATATTTGTGATATGTTTTACAAAATGCTTGTCATGGCTAGTAGGGTTCTAGTCAAGGGCTTGTTTAAGTAATTGCATTTGTATCATCACTCCATTGTTATATTTTTTTTATGAAGGCATCATTGAATTCTAGGCAGTGACTTGGGCTCTGGGCCTGAAAAAAGTGGCTCAAATCCTGGGGACGCTCACACAACAATGGGAAGAAAGGTCCCTGGACACTGGCATACCATGTTGTGGGAGTGTCTAGAGCACTTTGGATGCATGCATGCCCATATCATGGGAGCGTCTGGGGTTATTTGGTGTAAAAACTTAGTGGGACTCAGGGGCTAGTTACCTGAGAGGTTGGGATGGTTCCTGAGAGTCTTGTTGTTGATTTGGAAGGTCTATATGGCGTGTTTCTAATGGTTCCACTTCCTTAAGGTGACTTAGGACGTAGAATCATATCATAGTAACTTCTCGTCACATGTTTACATCAATTGGTCGATTACTTGTAGATGTGGGATGAGGGTGTTATAGGGATTAGGTGACAACCCTTGACCTGAGTCATTGTCGTGGTGCATATACATTTTGAGTGACAACACTACTGATGGTTGGGATTTGGTATGGTTTCTTGAAAGAGTATGACGCAGAATTATGTTGCATTACGGAGGTAGAAGATGCAGCGGTTGATACAATTAGTTGTAAATAAATTTGGCTCTATAAAATGTTTGATGGAATATTTGACAACGTGCTAGATTCAATTGTGATTCTCTACAAAGTTTGTCAATAACCTTGTTTTTCGTAGAAGATGGAAGCACTTCATGATTCAAGAGTATGGCAATGATTGGAGCCGAGAAGCTACAAACAAGATCTCCACAAATAAACAAATATTTGATGTAAGGGAAGTATGAGTACTTTCAACACAAGATTGGGCTTGTAGTTATCTCCTCCTTAGTTGAGAGGGAGTGAGGATGGACATCATGTTCTCCATGTGTCATGTACTATGGCCAAGACTAACCGTTGTAAGTCTAGTGCATGAACATGAGTAGGGAGAATGGTGGATTGGATAAGCATTAGGGATGCACATTATTGAGTCGTGTATTGTGTCCGTGTTTAAAAAATTTAAGTTTAAAGTACATGGAATTGGTAAAGAATGGTCTAGAGGATGAATTTTTCCATGGGATTAGGAAATGTTCCTATGAGGACATACCTTTGAAACACTTAGGTGGGTATGTGC
This sequence comes from Pinus tabuliformis, assembly GCA_031772625.1. NCBI lineage: Eukaryota > Viridiplantae > Streptophyta > Pinopsida > Pinales > Pinaceae > Pinus > Pinus tabuliformis. The sequence goes on along the minus strand of CM062817.1, from coordinate 926,407,540 downwards.
CTTGAGAGGCGATGGTGTCCAATTAAATGCCTCCCAACATTGTGCTTTAATATATTAGAGAGATAAAGCATACTTGTCAAAGCCTAGGTAGTTTGAAAATGTTGGTTATGATGATTCTATCATAATTGATGCTTATAAATATGGATCCTTTCTTATAAAAGTTCTCAACTTGGGAATATCCTGATAATTCATTATGAATACATGCCTAGTTAAGAAGGAGTTTTGGATTTGTAACTAGGTTGACACTTCAAAATTGTCATTGTGCTTATGTATTTTTATGTAAAAAAGAAGAAGATGAAAAAATATTATTATTATTTTTAGTTTCAAGCATGTTCTTCATGCTTTGTTTTGGTCAAAAGAAAATGTAAAGGCCATGTTCTTCGTGACCCTTATAAAAAGAAGAAAATTTGAATTTTGTAGGTATCATTTGTCCCTTCAAGTTGCCAAGTTGGCCTTCCAAAAATACAAATCGTCCTTCCTAAAAGACGTGTTCTTTCAAATACATGAACAACTATGTATTGGCACCCATCCTCCACCATTTTCCAAGAAATTTTGGACATCACTTGTGGGAGAAGAAATTCAAATATGTGGTATGGAATCCGACCCATGCTATGTGGCATTCAATCAAGATGTGGTGCATTCTCCCTCTAATGCGGATCTATGACTGTCTCTGTTGTGAATACAATCCCTTTTGTAGAAAGAAGCGATCTTTGTAGTCCTATGAGAGGATCTAGCAACAAACCGAACAAACAAGTGCAAGTTTTCCTAGTTTATGTTGGAAAATGCAAAGTATGACAAATAACCTACCTCACTCTTATGCTAAGTGCTCATTGATGTCGTTCTCGACCTTCTCTCTTCCAGGTTCGATCCTCTTTACGCCATCACGGATGAGTACCTGCAAGGGAGATAAAACAAGAGAGGCAAAAGCATGCATAACATAGCTCACCCTAACATAAACTACGTGACTGCTTAAGGAGCATCATGCTAAATGAATAATGATTTATACACTTATGGAAAGTAAACACCAAATGTATTTATTAATAAAAATGAGGGAAGCATACAACCATAAGTGCCTTGATGTTGGAAGCCTCCTTTGTGGTGGATTTCCAAGTCCAAGCCAAGACAATTCAAGCACACCTTCTCCTTAGTTAGATGGACAACATTTTGGCATAGGTTCAACATAGGAATGCAACCAAGCAATGTAAAACCATTTGGGGATAGAAGGGACTTGATTTATATGAAAGGAGAGGGAGTAAGGGATCCATAAAATAGGGAGTAAGGTCCACATATCAAGGGGAAGATCCCTAAAGGTAGGATCAAGGACTCAAAATGTGAGAACTCGACCATATCTTCATTCAACAACATCCAGCTCACCATTCTTGAGGCTTCTAGTAAGAGAAGCTTCTCCTCCACTTTAGGAAAAGCTACCAGAAGAGGTTCAACGAGGGTTTTCCTATCAAAAGTCGTACTAACAGTGCTAGGTCAACATGCTGCAACAAGCCATCAACACAGGCCAGCAGTAGTGCAAAGAGCGTTGATCCTAAAAACTAGGGTTTCAGGCAAATTTTTCCAGAATTCTCCCAGGGCATCTTTTCTTCTCTTCTTCAAGGATGTTTCTATATGTGTTTCATAAGGAGTACACTGAGAGCTTTCGTCATTTTGACGCTTCAGGATACGAGACGGGAAGTGCGACAAAATATTGTGTAACAGATGCCCCCTAAAGCATGAAGGCAGAATAGGGAGTGATGAGTGAAAAGATTTACAAGTCAAGGCAAGGACCTAGAGAAACACCATCACGAGACTTGCAAATCAAGCATGATATAATATAGATATCTGGCATCCTTTATGTAAATTGCCTAAAAATACATCTCTGAATAGGCATCTAACAATACATGAATCCATGGGATGGGCGCAACCATCCGAATAGAAAGGATCATATATATGGAGCCACGATATGGTCGCAACCATCCGTATTGTGGGAATCATGTGTACAATCATTAATAGCTCATAACTCCATGCAACCTGGATTTATCAAATGAAACACAGGGTCTTCATCTCTTACTCGATCCAATCAATGTACAAATTCTACCATGTGAATAGATGTGTCGTGGTCGAACATGATAGAAAACCACCTGATTGTCGGTCAATGATGTAAAACATTAACAAGAATAGGAGAAACCACTGATAATGACAATGGCTCTCAAGGTACAACAACACAATCCACGAGTGTGAAAAATGAATCTGAAGTCGAACACCCACATAATCATTCGATCAAAGGCCAATTATGTGAACCTATCATCGAATTCGAAAAACCTGCCATCGAGGCATGCAAGCTCCAAGGTACTGAAAGGGATTTTCTAGATCATCTTCCTGGATAATGAGCTGAAGTCGACAGGAAGTGATCCATCCAAGGAGGGCCATAATGTATCCCACATCATCGACACGAAACAAAATATATAGTATAGTAGGTAAGAGTGATTCAATATTGTGGCAGAAAGGTCAGGCAGGGTATAAGTTGTAATAATTGTAGATGGGACTTCACTTGAACATATCGGCGACACGACTCTGGAGTTTGGCAGCATTTGACTCAACATAGTATCAGAGGTCATGATGACAATATGGTATAATTAGATGAAAGGCAAATGGATTCCCAAAACCTAGCAAGGCAAGTGATGAAGTGAGGATAACCCAAACCCGAAACGAGCGACATATAAGTGTCACGTTTAAGAGCGACATGCTGCCTTTAAAAAAAATACAGGATGTTTCACTTTCATTTTTTCCCCACTATTTCTAACGAGTACCTCATTATTTTTTATCACAATCTTGAAGAGGATAGCATATGCTAGTCGTATAAGTTCATCTTTCGGATGAATCCATCCTAGTAAGTTTAACGAGTCCTAGGAAGGAGAAACTCGATATCGTCATGGTGACAAGTCCTACATCATTTAAGTTTTACGAGTCCGACGAAGGGGTAACTTGACATCTTTTTCATGTTTAGAGAGTTTGAAAAAGAGGCAAAAAGGAAACTCCAAAGGTCTGTTTTCATAAATAGTCTCTTGAATCTAAAAAGGTAGAAAATGATATGCAAGAGTACTTCTTAGCCATGTGACTAAGGTATTCCTTTTTTGTACAATAGTCTATCTCAGTCTGGAAAAGGGTTAAACTTATACTGGGTAGACGTCATTTCATTTACTTTAACGAGTTTGAAATGACAAGTAATCGAGTTCATATTTTGAGAGTTAGAAAAGAGCTGAAAGAAGACTCTAGGGGGTTCCTTTTTCGTTTATTTTTTATGAGTTCGAAAAAAGTGATTAAATAAAGCTCGTTGATTCAGTCAAAATTAATCATAGTCACCATTTATCCATGACCTGTCGCTATACAAGTGAACACACATTATTGGTTTTCGAGATAAGTATTAAAATATAAGAAAAATGTGCCCTAAATGGTAAAAATATCTTTAAAAACTTATAAAAACCCAAAACTAAAAACAATTTTACCATTTGACATTTGGTAATTTGGAGAGGAATTTTTACCCCAATTTTCCCCAATCTTTAGGCGAGGAGTGTGACCAATCGAGGACACCGTTCGTCGATCCGTTTGCTACATGTAAGAGACCTGTCCTTCCTCTTCATTCTAGTTGTAATTTTAGGTGTTTTCATTCATAGAATAGATGGTAAGGAGGATTGGTAAAAAAATTATGTCGAGGTGATCAACGCAGGTTTTACCCATCAGACTTGCGCTGCTCACCCTAAGCTCAATTGTGCCAGCATACTAGAAATGTGAAAAAATAGGGAAATAGATGTGCTGGCGCAAATTCATAAAATTTTCCAAAAATCCTCCAGGTTTAATTATCATTTCCCAAATTTCTTTTCGTAGAAGCTCATAAAAGCTTGGTTTATGGATGTTCCACAGGTTAATTAGTGAAAAATAGTGATCGAATGGAAGGAGAGAGGGTATGAAGCAGAAGATCATCAGGAAGCCCAAGACCCAAATTGCATAGCGGCCCTTCGGGTATGTGGGTTATTAAAATTCTTCTGTATTCCTATGATTAGGAACTAGGTTGAATTACTGCAACGTTTGATCGATTGGTGGGATGTAGGCCACCAACTGTTTATGATTGGGGACCAAGAACTTGAGATAGATATCACATACATCTATTTGATTACGGGTTTTTCCAAAAGGGGACAACAGATTTAGCTGTCTAGTTCTTGTACTAGAGCGGAGAGTATATATTGGGTGCGAGACATTGCCCAGGCTCTCAGAAAACTAACAATGGGAAGATACACATAAAAACTATTAGAAATCTCCCACTAAGAACAATTATCCATACCATGGTCTGAATAGTTGGAGCTCAAGTCTTGCATGAAGCAACTAAATCTCATTTCCAGTATGTCATAGTTTGTCTAAGTCCCACAGTTTTTAACTGGTGTGAAGGATTGTTGGTCAACATGAAGATCCAACTCATGAAATACAAGATAGGGAAGTTGAAACAGTTCAAATATGGATCTATATTGGTGACGTTCTTCTTAGAATGTGTACCATTATTTAGATATCAATGGATAGAGGTGGAGGCTCCAGGGCCCAGGGATCCACGGTTGTTGAGGTGGGGTGAGTTGATGCCTTGACATGGAGGTGGTCAGCAAATGTATTTTCCTCAAGCATTATTTGGATGGATGCATCAACAGCTAATCATGGTAGGTGATTGGGTGTACGTCGGTATAGATTTCCGGGGAGATCTAGGCCTTCCACTTCCACTTGGTACACACTGAACTGATTCAGGTAAAAAACTATTTTTTAAGTTTTTCAAGTTTTTGATGTTTTTGTTTTATGTGAATTAAGATTTGAAACTCATGATTTTTGTAGGTGTTGGACCAGAGAGACCTCCAGGGGTTTCTCTGATAGCTAGGAGGGTGGAACGACAGATCGAGGATGCACCCTATGAGGAGGGAGCTGAACCAATTTTAGAGGTGGAACACAACCTGGAAGCCTTGACAAGAGGCATTCTAGAGTATGCGTCTATTGACAAGGTGCCACTGCAGTATTTGAGGCATATAGTAGGAGTGTCAGCCAGACTATGTCAGTTGTTGAACCAAGTCATCAGAGCTATTTCATGCTACCATGAGCACCATGTTGGAGGATAACCATCTCTAGTTTTCACTTTTTTGCACTTATGTAGGATCAAGAAGCCATGTGTCTCAGAACACAGATTTTGATATTTTGATGTAACAGACATTTTGAAAACTATATCTATATATATATATATATATATATATATATATATATATATATATATATATATATATATATATATAGATATTATATATATTACCTGTTATGTTTACTGTTCCTACTATGTGATGGTTTTTGTTTTACATATGTCACAAATGTTTTTCTAATACATGATTTTCCAATGTCTCTATTAATGCATTTAGATGTATTGGAATATGTTGATAAGTAATGACCAAGATGCGAACACGTAAATACATCCTTAAAATATTTGGGTTTCTCACGGAATAATGTTTGTTTAACTGTAATACAACGAGTTGCGAGTCAATTTTAACGACTAACACCTAATACCAAGGGCAATAGATTTCAACAATAGTTCAATAACCACACTATATTTGAAAATATTGTTAGTTGTACAACCTAGACATATGCCCTGTAAACTTACTAACTCATATTCGGGAGCATATAGTGCCCATGCAGCAAAAGAGGGATTATGTGTACTATGGAAAGCACCATCAGGGAAACCGATATGAGGAAGAAGGTTCATCGACATTTTCAAACCAAGAGGAACATGCGGTAAGTAGGAAAAACATGTTCGAAAAAATGCAAACATTCACACCAAAAAGCATCACATTAATGAAACACACACTAATGTACAAGGTATCTATGCAAAATCTATGCATAATATTTTTTGAGGTAGAGCCCATTGTGGGATTGCCATCACAGTCAACTAACTCATATGCACCTTTGTGTAATACACGTTTAACGATGTAGGGTCCATGCCACATGGGTTCGAATTTCCTGACTCCTAACTTGTCATTAGCCTGATCATATAACAGGACTAAGTCACCTTCTGCATATGCACCGAGAGTCACAATTTTGTCATACTGATTTTTTACTCGTTTTTTCTGAGACTTAGTTACTAATGTAGTAATGCGACGAGTTTCCTCAATACGTTCTAAATAAAGTAACCATTCCTCCTCAGGTGAAGTTCCAAGGAGTAATTCGACAACTAGTTTTAAAGATGGGATTTCACATTCTATAGGTAGGGTGGCTTCCAAACCATAAACCAATTGAAAAGGTGTGAATCCGACTGTCGCCTTGCCAGTACTTCAGTATTTCCATAATGCCTAAAAAATCATTAGATGCCAGTTCTTTTTTTGCATCCCAATGGTTCGTTGAAGCATTGTGACTAAAACTTTGTTAACCACCTTAACTTGGCCATTGGCCTGTGGGTAGTAAGGAGTAGAGCTATCTTGACATAAGACCAACTGAGCATTGAGTTCTTTCATGATGTGATTTCAGAAATGGGAGCCATGGTCAGTGGCTATGGCTTGTGGTACACCAAACCGAGCTATGATCGGTTGAATAAAAACTAAGCTGTAGTTTGACCATCAACATAATAGGTAGCCATTGCCTTAGCCCATTTTGTAAAATAATCAACATTAATGATGATATATCCATGCCCCCCAGATGAGTGAGGGTTAAATGTCATAAAATCAATGCCCCATTTGGAAAATGGGCCAACGGTGATAACTGGGTGTGAAGGAGCAGGTGGAGTCCGCAACTTCAGTTGTAAATCTAACAAGCATGGCATTTTTGGACTACAAGAATGCAATCTTTGAAAATAGATGGCTAAAAATAACCATCGCGGAGGATTTTTTGAGTGGTAGCATATCCTAACATATGACTGCCATAGGCTCCAGAGTGGCAGTCATTCAAAGTTTTCTCAGCTTCCTCATGTATTAGACACCATCGAAGGACTGAATCTATGCCAAGCTGGTATAAGGTATCCCCAATAATGTTGTAGGGTTGGGACTGGTACCGTATTTGGCACCGCTCATAGCAAGATAAATCTGATCGAAAAGTATGAGTTTGGAGATATATGGTGATATATCCATACCATGGATCGTGGATGCTAATAAGGAAGAGAGACTCATCAAGAATAATCTCATCAGATTCATCAGTCGTGTTTGCAGAGGGAAGGTCATGAGTTAACTCTTCAAAAACGAGTGATTTCTTCGACATAGATTGGGTGATTTATAAGTCAAGCTCATGTAGGATAACAATCCATTTGGAGTATTTTCCCCCAAGCAACTAACGAGACAGAATGTAGGTCACGGGGTTATAATCAAAGACCACTACAGTTTTGTGTAGAAGAATATAGTGACGAAAACATTGGACAACATGAACTACTGCCAACGCCAACTTTTCTACCTGAGCATATCGAGTCTCAACATAAAAAGGTTACGACTCAAGTAATAGATAACATTCTCATTTCCATCATCACCATCCTGAAGCAATACCATACCAATGGTATTGTCCCCAGTGGTCAAGTACAGGAGATAATCACGATGATAATTCGGAGGATGCAACAAAATTGCACTAATGAGGGCAACCTCCAAAGCATCAAATGACTTCTGAGAAACATCATCCCAAATGAATGGGACTCCTTTCTTCAGAAGGTGAGTAAAACCCTTGGCAATCTCGACATAATTAGGGACGAAACGATGAAGAAAGTTTGCCTTTCCCTGCAACTCTGGAGTTGATGTAAGGAAGATGGAGGTGGAAAATTGACGATGGCCTCCACCTTGAGAGGATCAATGCAGATGCCCTCTTTAGAGACTATCAAGCCTAGGAGACGACCCGATTCCACGTAAAAGACACACTTATGAGGATTCAATCGAATATTGTATTGTCAACAACGAAGAATAATCACCCAAAGGTGACCTGGATGGTCATGATGTTTAAGAGAATGTGTAAGTAAAGCGTGAAGATATGGTTGAATGATATATTTAATATCGTGGAAGGGATAGGACATAGCGCACTCGAAGGTTGTACCAATGTCTTTCAAGCCAAAAGGAAGCTTTTTATAGGCGGAAGTCCCCCAAGGACAAATAAAGGCAGTTTTGTGTTTATCGACAGGAAGAATATTAATTTGATTATATCCCAAGAATCCATCCATAAAGGAGAAAATTTCACTCCCGACACATTCATCGATAATCTGGTCAATGAAGGGAGTAGGATAAAATTCCTTAGGACAGGCTCAGTTGATATCTCGATAGTCAACACAGACTCGTATGGTTCGTTGTTTCTTAGGTACCAGAACGATGTTGGAGACCCAATCTATTAGTGGAATAGGATAAATAAAGCCAGCTTTTAGACGTTTTTCAACTTCTCCCTTAATGGTAGCTGCCTTCTGCGGGTGCACCGGATGAAGACGTTTTGGTACATGTTTCGCGTCCAGATAGGTGGTAATCTCATGTACCATGATACTAGGATTAATGATAGGCATCTCTTCGTAAGACATCACGAAATTCTTTGAATAGGGTTGTGTAAATTTTAATCTCATCAGGAAAACAAGCAACCCCTATGTGAATATTTTAGACAACCCCGAGTTTAATCAAGACGTCGATGGGCATGGTTGCCAAAAATGTTGCCTAAATTGCCTTCAGACAACACTTCATGAACCAAGATAGGTGTCTAAAACAGAATGGTCGTTTCAAGAGAAAGTAAAGTACCTAAGCAAGTAGGAATTGACCTAGCGATAGGAAGAAAAGAGGAATGATGATGAATATCATTCCAAGGGGTTTCTCCTAGAGACATGACTTTAACAATTCTTTCGTCAATCAGGAATGTCTCACTCAAAGGATCTTCGGAATCAAAAGAACCGAGCCAAGGGGTTTGTAGATACGATTCTGGGACAAATCCCAATCGATTATGAGTTGTGGATGCAACTATAGAAGCGAAAAGGATAGTTTGATAAGCTTGCTCAATTGGGCTAAGTGGCATGGCATTGCCAAAATCATCGATCTGGTCAGGACGAGGAATAATCCATGGGTCATAAGTAGATGAGATCATGTTAATTGAGGCAACATTGGAGGGAGTAGGAAGGGAAAAAGTTCCCATTAAGGCAGGATCCTTGAAAAGGCCTACTCCAACACTTTCGTAAGGGATGCTGATTTTCCCAACATAAGGCACATTACCAGTTCCAAATAAGAGGAAAAGAAAGCTAATTAATCAACAATGACAATTTTCCCTTGATGGGGAAAATGAAGTACACAGAAGAGAGATGAGACCACACAAAACATTGCATGAGTCCATCTCTGACCAAGTAAAAGGTTGTAATTAAGATTGGTGTCAACAACCTCGACTTCTAAATTGACAGTCTTTCCCTCCAACTGAATGGGTAAGGAGTTGAGAATACCATATGGGTGGAAACCTCGACCATTGAAAGCTTCTAAAGTGTTCAGAGACTGGTTGAGGGGAGGTGAACCAATGGCTTTCCAACATGACATGGACATGATGCATGTGGATGCGCCTTCATCAACGACACTTGGTGGATAGGCTTGCCCTTAATAACAACTTGTATAAGAAAATCAAGTTGAGGAGGCTATCGAGGAACATGGTTTTCGAGATCAAAAGTAATTATATTGGAGTCTGTGGGACCAACTCCTCCAATAGCGGATAACAGAGACTTCCTTTGTAACAGACATGTTTGAAGGAATTCCAAAGCTGACATCACCGAAGGTGCTTGAGCCAAGTCTTTTACAATGTTGTAGTGTTGGGTAGTTCGCGTATTCAGATTATAGGACAATTTCAGAAGAACACCTTTAGGGGATGGTCGGATGATGGAATCGGTGCTAGGTTTCTCGGTGTGCAGAGGAGTGGACTTGGATGGAGTGGAGGAAGGGGGTACATCAATGGTATCTTTCTCCACCACAAGTTTCTCAAGAGGTGGATAATCCTTTGATATTGTGGCTACAAAAATATGTTCTGAGCCACTCATGAACACTTGAGAGCTTCCATAGGCTTGGGCATGGGGTTGGTATACCAATTGTGTCTGTTGAGACAGGAAAAGTTCCTTAAGAACAATTGGCGTCCCTATAGTTCCTTTCATAAGACGACTCACTTTAGCAAGGCAAGGGAAATCCTTGGTATAATGATCTTCATCACAAATCAAGCAAGGATAATTAGGTTTTTGTTTGGGTGTGTCATCAGTTGACTGTTTTTGGGAATCTTGTTTAGGGTTATCTTGTTTAGTTTTTCCTTTACACTTCTTCTTTCCTTTCAAGGATTTATCAGTTGTGGTATACTAGACAACGTTTACCTCAGAGGCTTTACTAGGATTCTTAGGAGTATCAACAATTTTAGAAGTTGCAGCAACCGTAGTAGATTTAGGTTTCGGGAAGTAGTCGGAGTACTACTAGACCAATGAGCCACACATCCAATGATTCCATTGATAGGTTGTGAATCTATGGGTTGGGAAGAGGCAGGGCCAGTTGAAGGTTGTTGGGCACTAGGTAAGAGTTAATATAATATGTCAGATTGTGAATAAACAAAATCCAAATACTGGGCACAGGTGATAACTTGTTCCTCAGTCACACAACCACCCATGGTTATATCTTTGGAAATAAGCGGGATGAATGATTTAGTGAACCATTCAATCAAGAGTTGATCTAAGATATCGAATTTGATAAGATGACGCCTACGCCTCCATTCATGGATGTGATCGGAGATGTGAGTAGAAGTCATTTATTGCAAAGACGTTAGGAGATGAGTTCCAGTTTCATATCGGAGCGAAAACTGAAAGTGAGTGAGGAAAGCCATAGCTAAAGGTATTGAAGTTTTGAAAAGCACCACGAGGGATCTATATATACCATTTGGCAGTAGTGCATGTTAAAGTGCACTGGAAAGGATGTAATTGAATAGAATCATTGACCCAAAAATTAGAGGAACACCGTAAATGGTATGTCATAACGTGTGCTTGGGGGTCTTCTCTAGATTTATCTTCAAATTTGCGGCAATCACTAGGAATTTTTGTTGGTACCGAAGGCCAATACAATGAGTGAAGTGTTGGGTCATTCATGATTCTTGACACATCCGGTAATTCCAACATCGCCAAAAAAGGCAGTTGTGGGTTGTAAGGAGTATAGGGTCTCTGGTATGTGCCAAACTAAGTATTATAGCCTTGCTGAGTTTTGGCTTGCCCCCATTGAGGTGGATTTTATCCATAAGGTGTTTGCCCATAAGGATTTTGACCATATGGAGGTTGACCATATGGATTTTGACCTTAAAGAGGCTAACCAAACTAAGTCTGGTGACCATATTGGACGTATGGAGTTTGTGAAACAAATTGACTGTACGGTTCTTGGTAAGGTCCTAGTTGCATCTGCTACGACTGTTACAACGGTTATTGGTAGTTCCTTGCTGGGATTGGTAAGGGATCTATTGTTGCGATTGTGAGTAAGGTCCCTTCTGGGATTGAATAGGAATTTGTTGTTGTGGTTGTTGATAATTTCCTTGTTGGTTTTGGTAAGAAACATGTTGTTGTGGCTGCGGGTAAGACACCTGCGACTGTGGCTGCGAGTAGGACACCTGCAGTTGTGGCTGCGGGTAAGATGCCTACGGCTGTGGCTATAGGTAGGGTCCCTGCTGTGATTGAATCAGAATTTGTGGCCACTGAGGAGGATTACCAGTCCCATAAGCATATTGCATTTGAGGACCATACTGCATTTGAGTATCTTCTTACTGATACAGAGTTTGGAGCTGTTGCGAGCCTATAGGAGTATAAGGTCGTTGATAAGAAGGTTGAGACAAAGGGACTTGCTGACCTTGTAAAGGTGTCACTCTAACATTTCCTGATACATATGGAATTGATGTTCCACCTAGGTTAGAAACAACACCAATGGGTTGAATTTCTCCTGGAGGGGGTGTGTAGTTTACACTAGAAGCAACAAATGTATGGGGCGGAGGATATTGCCCCCAAGACATTGGGACAGATGAATTTGTATGCTATCCAATCACATTAGGAACCAAAGTTACTGTGGCTACAATAGGAGGAGAAGAAAGATTAAGGGGAACATGAGTTTCACTTACCGACATTGTAGGTTGGGTAGGGGTCTATGCAGCTACTGGCATGTTTGGGACAAACGAGTTGGTAGTATGTGTAACACCAGAAGACCAAATGGGATTGTGAAACAGTGAATTTGCACTAGAATTATATGAAAAAGCATTAGCGAGAGAGGTATAACTCGAGAGAACCAAGGACATACTACTATAAGAAGGAGGTGTACTTGGCCCCGTTGTCATGTAGGGAGTGGAAACATAAGGAAAGCCTTTGGGAGGAAGCAGTGACAAAGGATCAACCTCTGTACTAGGAATGTGAGTTCCAGAAGTTTCCACTGGAATACCTTGGGGTGTTGACACTACAGGTGGGTTATCACCTTCTGTTGCCATGATCGGGAACAAATCTTGGTTGGGAACCAGAGTCAGTCTAGGAGAAGGACTCAGAGGTATGTTTGAAGTATCAAATGAACTATGTGGACATGGTGGTGATAAATACACAAAATAATCTGATTCAAAGAGTGGATTAGGAGGAAAATGTAAGTAATCTGAAATAGAATGAGGACTAGCTGGAGGAGAGTCCTAGGATGAGCCTACCGATTCTGGAGGTGTTCAGGAAGCAAGGGGTTGGATGCCTAGGACAATACCAATTTTGACTCCTTGGTTTTCAAGAGATTCAGGCTCAATGTTATCGATAATTACAACTATAGGTGAATTGGTGCATAGTATTTACGTAAATATTCGGGGTCTCGTTTGGAACTCTTGGTGGTTCTACCATGATTTCTTTTTAGAGAATGAATTAGAAATGTGTGGTGGTGAATGCTTTGGGATTAAAACCAATTTTTACAATTAATCATTAATGTTGAGGACAAAAAAAGGTTTTCATTTCACGGGTAATTGGTGATTTCATGGTCAATTAATTTTATTATCAAAAAAGAAATAAATCAAAACAGGGTAAAACTATGCATAAAGGATTACCAAGCAACCCTGAATTGCTATGTACACCTTGGAGGAACCAAGGACTTGATGTATGACAACCAATCTCCATGAATTTTGTGTTTGGTGGATCACGGTATACAAGGCAACATACTCAGTTACCTGTGGTTGGATAGAAACCTATAGGAGGCTCCCAAAATATATGCGACGGTACGTGGGAATTCTAATCCGTTATAGTGTTGTCTAATGTGTAACCGTTCGATGAGAGAGTTCCCATAGACTTAACATGCATGGAGCGCCTCCGATATACCCGAAAGTACTGGAGAACGGTCCTATACACTTTTGTACGTGGAACGAGATTTCACCCCCAGGATACAACACTGGAAAACAAAGACAACTCCTACATTTTACGACGTCGGAACACGTCTCTAGCCTAGACCTCTAATTGTTTTTTCATTAATGACAAATTCTCCTTAGGTTAATTGACGTAAATTTTAAGTTGATCTTCAATTAAGTTTCGGTTTCAAGTCTCAGAAAACGATGTCGCCTGAACACCTATGATGCAATCTAGCATGAAGAATATGATTCTTTTCAGTATGATGAAATCTATCTAACATAAGGAAGAGGTTCACAGACTGATGCAATATCAAGAAAGCATCAAAAAAATATTCCTATCCTTCACTTTCACTTTTTCACTATTTCAATAAACCCAACAAAAACAAGTTGAGATTCAATCTGTTAACATGTAGCTATATGAATCTTTCACTTTCACTTTTAATGAACCCAACAAAAGAAAAATGAAATTTGATTCGTTAACATGAAGATATATGAATCTTTCACTTTCACTTTTCAATGCACTCACCAAAGTAAAAATGAATTCGATTCAAATGCACCTACATGAAAATATTTTTCACTTTTCTTTTCGAATGAATAATAATGCACTTCTTTCAGCTTCAGAATCAAGAAATGTGATCTATGCTTTATTATAAACCAAAACTGACTTTCCAATGCAAATTAACCTAATGTGATTTGAAAAGAAAATTTTGAAGTAAAAGCTAAAACAAATGTAATTTTTTTTTTCTTAATGATTTCCCAAAGAGAAAACAACGCTTAATCAACAACAAAATCAATATCCCAATGACACAAAAAAGCAGCAAGCGATGAATCCAATTGACCTAAAACCCTAAGAACTCAATCAAACCTCACTTTTAGTACTTCAAAGCAAATGGGATAAATTTTGCAAATAATCAAGACAACTAGCCAAAACACTGACAAATCCAATCACACAAGACATAGAAAGGCCCTAGAGGTCAAGACACACTGGACCCTACTAACAAAAACCCTAAACTTTCTCAACTTTCAGGGATTAGCGAGATTGTTACAGTCAAAATCGTGGTGAAGGGCTTTCAACGTGACTATTATTGAATAATACATGCTCGCAACTATTCCAGGCAAAAGTGTGCTGGACGAGAAAGACTTGGAAAAACAAAAGGAATTTCAAAAAGCAATCCAGACTTAATATTGTAAAGGACTGATCATTGTAAAGGACTGATCATTGTAAAGGACTGATCACTCAAAGTGCAGACCTATACAGAATCAAAATGACTGATGACTAAATAGTTGGCTAAATTGATCAAATAGGTCAAATCCAAGAAAGAGGTTGAAATGGCTATAGGCTCCCCATCAGAGTCGCCATTTTGTTGTGAAGACAATCCCTTATGCGAACAAAAGCAATCTCTCTAGTCCCATGAGAGGATATAGCAACAAACCATAGAAACAAGTGCAGTCTTTCCTAGTTTATGTTGGAAAATGCAAAGTAAGATAGATAACCTACCTCACTCTTATGCTAAGCGCTCGTTGATGTCATTCTCGGCCTTCTCTCTTCCAAGTTTAATCCTCTTTACGCCTTCACAGATGAGTACCTGCAAGGAAGATCAAACAAGAGAGACAAAAGCATACATAGCATAGTTCACTTTAACATAAACTACATGATAGATCAAGGAGCATCATGCTACATGAATAATGATTTATACACTTATGGAAAGTAAACACTAGATGTATTTATAAATAGAAATTATGGAAGAATACAACCATAGGTGCCTTGATGTTGGAAGCCTCATTTGTGGTGGATTTCCAAGTCCAAGCCAAGACCATTCAAGCACTCCTTCTCCTTAGTTAGATGGGAAACATTTAGGCATAGTTTCAACATAGGAATGCAACCAAGCAATGACCAACCATTTGGGGATAGAAGGGACTTGATTTATAGGAAAGGAGAGGGAGTTAGGGATCCATAAAAGAGGGAGGAAGGTCCACATCTCAAGGGGAAGATCCCTAAAGGTAGGATCAAGGACTCAAAATGGGAGAACTCGACCATATCTTCATTCAAAAACATCCAGCTCACCATTCTCGAGAGAAGCTTCTCCTCCACTTTAGGAAAAACTGCCAAAAGAGGTTCAACGCAGGTTTTCCTATCAAAATCTGTGCTAGCAGCGCTAGGTCAACATGCTACAATAAGCCATCAACATGGGCCAGCAGTAGTGTAAAGAGCACTAATCCTGAAAACTAGGGTTTTAGGAAAATTTCTCCAGAATTCTCTCAGGACAACTTTTCTTCTCTTCTTCAAGGATGTTTATGTATGTGTTTCATGGGGAGTACAATGACATCTTTTGTCATTTTGACGCTTCAAGATACAGGATGGGAATTACGACAAAATAATGTGTAACAATCTCTTTGTAATGTAGACCTGTGGCAGTCTCTCTATAATGCAAACCTGTGGTAGTCTCTTTGTAATATGATCCTGCAACAAATCTCTCTGTGATATGAAGTCTCTTTTTAATGTGAGCTTGTGACATATGTAATGGTGTGAAACAAAAGGAGATTTGTGGCATGTGACTAGACAAATCATAATGGTTTGTAGATTTCTGTGGTGTGGTTTTTGAGAAACTGAATTCGGATATTCCACAGTGTTCATCTTTTATTTGTCGACGTTTCAAGTCTTGACCAAGACTCATCATCAGGACTGATTTACAAAGAAGTGAATTGTGAGCAATAAATATGGAGTATAGATCGCATTCCTTTCTCTGTATTTTAACCCTTGTCTTTTCGAGATCACAGATCTCTTTCCAGATTTCCCCTCCGTACAGGGTTATGATAATGGTTTGTAGATTTCTGTAGTGTGGTTATGATAATGGTCCTGAAGATGAGTCTTGGTCTAGACTCGAAACGTCGACAAATAAAAGATGAACACTGTGGAATATCCAAATTAAACCACACCACAGAAATCTACAAACCATTATCATAACCCTGTACGGAGGGGAAATCTGGAAAGAGATCCGTGATCTCGAAAAGACAAGATTTAAAATACAGAGAAAGGAATCAGATCTATACTCCATATTTATTGCTCACAATTCACTTCTCTGTAAATCAGTTCTGATGATGAGTCTTGGTCTAGACTTGAAACATCGACAAATAAAAGATGAACACTGTGGAATATCCAAATTAAACCACACCACAAAAATCTACAAACCATTATCATAACCCTGTACGGAGGGGAAATCTGGAAAGAGATCTGTGATCTCAAAAAGACAAGGGTTAAAATACAAAGAAAGGTATCAAATCTATACTCCATATTTATTGCTCACAATTCACTTCTCTGTAAATCAGTCCTGATGATGAGTCTTGGTCTAGACTTGAAACGTCGACAAATAAAAGATGAACACTGTGGAATATCCGAATTAAACCACGCCACAAAAATCTGCAAACCATTATCATAACCTTGTATGGAGGGGAAACCTAGAAATAGATCCGTGATCTCGAAAAGACAAGGGTTAAAATACAGAGAAAGGAATCCAATCTATACTCCATATTTATTGCTCACAATTCACTTCTCTGTAAATCAGTCCTGATGATGAGTCTTGGTATAGACTCGAAACGTCGACAAATAAAAGATGAACATTATGGAATATCTGAATTAAACCACACCACAGAAATCTACAAACTATTGTCATAACCCCGTATGGCGAGGAAATTTGGAAAGAGATCCATGATCTCAAAAAGGCAAGGGTTAAAATACAAAGAAAGGAATAAGATCTATACTCCATATTTATTGCTCACAATTCACTTCTCTGTAAATCAGTGCTGATGATGAGTATTGGTCTAGACTCGAAACGTCGACAAATAAAAGATGAACACTGTGGAATATCCGAATTCAGTTTCTCAAAGACAAATCATGTCGGAGGTTGAAGGACTAACTTGGAACTTGGGTCATTTGGTGGTTGACTTGGATTTCTCTTGTTGGCGAAGAATCTATAAGGAAATGACTGACAAGTTTTCCCTTTGTGGGTTTTTCCTTGGCCTTTGGCCTAATATTTGGTGTCACTTGTCTCTTGTGTGCTATAATCTCTATTTTCTTGGATATGGATGGTAATTGTTTGATGAATAATAAATAAAGACTAAAAATAAATCTAAACATCTTCACAAGTAATTATCATGACTAGAAATTCTATCTTGCAACTGAATTTCAACAAAAAGGGACATGAATTCTCATATTGGAAGTTTGTGAATGATGAATGTGCACTCTTGGGGATGCGAGAGGGGGAGAGAGAGAGAGTAGTAGAAGATGGTTGCAGACTAGTGGAAAGTGATCATGCATGAGGAATGTTGAGTAATCAATAGAGTAAATAAAAACTACATGTGTGTTCTAACATTGAAACTTTGAGTAGAGGGTGAGAGAGAAATTATTCTAAGCTATCAAAGCCAAAGGAGAGTTGTGGATGACATGATAAGTGAGTGAAATCAGTGCTAAAGCCAATAGCCTTAGCTAGAGGGCTAGAGGAAAATTTTCAGAAATCCTATTGAAAGTATGCATAAAAGAGGGGCCACTTTTATGCTATGCAAACCAAGTGTGGCCATATGATGAAAGATATAAGGGCCTAGATTATTGGCTAAAAGGAAGTACACTAAATCCCTGTGTATGAAAGAGAATAGCCTTCATGTTCTCTACCTTAATTTAAATTTTGTTGAACCCTAAGTGAGACTTCCTCTTAAGGCATCAAATTTGGCTCTAGGGGTGGCCAACTACAAGAAAGACTACATTGTAGTTGAGCTTATGGTTGAATGGTGAATGGCTCTACCATCATTAGTTTCCAGCAAGTTCGAGTGAAGCAGTTAACTGTGTCCACTTTCTTTATCAATGAAATGAAATTGTTGTTTAGATTTGTATGATTCTGCTACGCTGGATTACTGATTATGTTGTAATGATGATGTGAAACAAAAGGTAATTGGGCTAGGCTTCTAGCTCTAAATTCATTTATGTGGAAATAGGATTTCACATATGTTACTTGTGATAAATATGTGATACATGCCTATGATATGAGATGGTAAATATAGTTGTAATGACTATATAGTATTAATATGTCTGCATGTTGATCTTAATGTTCTCTTATGATGTGCTCTCGAGAGAGCAAGATTGATGTACTTTGATCCTAGTTATTGTTGATGTTTAGAGTTGTATAGGTGTTAACCAAATAATGTGTTATGGTTGAGAAGACAATGGATGTCAACCACTCAACCTCTTGGAAAACAATGATGGTTGGTTAGTTGTGAAAGGACTCTTAGTAAGCCTCAACCAATGTAGCTTAGTCCACTTTATATGGACTGGGGAAGCTCTAGATCCTGTTGTTTATGACTATAAAGTCTTTGTTAGTGATATGGACCTAAAAACAAGAGCAAAAACCTTGATTACAAGGTGAGGAGTCATAGGAATGAATACTAATAGAGCACATGATGGAAAGTCGATTGAAGGACTTAAATCTAGCTTGCATGGCTTTTGAGTAATTGTGTTTGGTCTTTACTATGCTAGTGGGGAAATGGAACAACCATGTTGTATCCTTGCATGTTTTGTTAATTAATTGTAAGTTTTCCTATTTGGGATGAGAAGGTTTGAAGGCTTCAGATGGGGAAAAACAATGAACTATGGCCTCTTTGGCTTCTTTGGTGAGAGGCCTGATAAATGACCATGAAATGGAGGATTTTAGATCCCTTTGTGAGCTGGTGAAGACCTTTGTTCCATCAAAAGTGTTATGGGTAGTTTAATTCCCAGTATAAGTTCCTTTCATCCCTTTGGATAGGCTGAAAAATTCTCTCTATAAGCCTTCTCTTCCTTGGAAAATTTAGGGATTGAATTTGAAATTTGAGGATTGGAGTTTTAATCCCTAGCCCCTTGTCACATGGGCTTGTGGAAGGACATGACTGGGAGTTATTCACAAGAGAGCTCAAGAGTGGAGGGGTCTGGATCAATCCCTGTTCTTTAAGGCAATATTTAGATTTCCCAAAGGCTCGGTGGCACCATGGCCTGGTGTCCAAATAGCCACTTAACATCCATTAATTGGATCATCTCGCGAGAGTGTTGAAGACTCTTTTAGTTTTCCCTTGGTGGGCTGATGGCCCTATGACCTGGTAAATGGGGATGTCTGCTGGTAGAGAGAAATCTAGAGTTATGATAGTTGAGGGTCTAGTAACTAGTTTAGGTGAGAGTTGTTGAAGATGATCTTCTAATGCATCTCGATGGCATGATGGCTCGCTAGACATAAATGTTAGTTAACAAAAAGGTGGGATCTCTGTTAATTGATGGCCCATAAATTGAACCTGACCAAGTCATAAGGGGGTTGCATTATGTATCTGGGTGGAACAGTGCTTGTGGAGATAAAGGACCATATTTATCTAACAACTAAAGTTCGAATGGAAGGCCCAAGATTTATCATGTGACAAGATGAGAGATCTACATTCTATCGATATCCAAATGCTCATGTAGCAAGCCACATGGAGGTTAAGTGGAGCCCACAAAAGCACTTTCAAACCCTACAAGTAGGAAAATGTTGACATGGAATTGCGTCATCTCGTGATGACATGGCATCAAAGAAAATATTGGGTGATGTGGCATGCTAACATGGATTTGATGCGGGTCGAACTGACATACTGGAATCCCATAACTATTTTAATTGTATTTATAAAAAGATTCAGGGTTGTGGGAAAGGAAAGGTTGAGAGGTTGGAATCATGTAAGGGATTTTAATTTAATTTTAAAAGAGTTATGAGAACCCGGGGGTCACGGGATTTGTATGGAATAGAGATCCCACGAGCTGTGTTTTGTGCTTATTTTCTTTATAATTCCTCCACTGCATTGAAATCTTTTGGCTATGATTTTAACTAGGATTTGATCTTGTTGAGTTGAAGGAAGCGACAAGTTGGAGTAACCAACTCCTAGGGGCCGATTTGAAGCAAATCAAGGTAGATTTGCATCAAGTGGTATCAGAACAGACCTTACGTGAGCTTCAGGAATAGGAGAAGGAATCATGTGGCCAAAGTTGAGATAGGAAATAGACGAGGTGTAAGAGGACAAGGACAAAGACCAATTACTAACATAGAAGTGTTGAGAGCGATGCATCGACTGGAGGAAAGAGTGGCAATGATGGAGACCAGTTGACATAGAGAACCAAAAGTTGGAGATGATAGTTATGAGGAGGAAGAAACTTCGGAAGAAGAAGTAGTAGGAAGAACCAATAGAGGGTAAGGTTATAAGAGAAGTTTTGGGTTTTATAATGAAACCACAACCAGATCTATCTTCCTACATAGGTAGTATGAATCAAGAAGAGTTGATTGACTGGATCACAAAGATGGACAAGTTCTCCGATTATGAGGAAATGGATGAAGAGAAGAAGGTCAAGTTCGCAGTGAAAAAGTTGAAGGGACATGCAACTCTCTTGTGGAATGGTGTGCAAACAGAGAGGAGGAGAAAGGATAAGCAAAAGATCAAGCGCTGAGATAGGATGGTGGAAAATCTAAGAGGGAAGTTTTTTCCAAAAGATTATCAAGTGACTTTGTTCAGAAGTATGTAGAATCTCAGACAAAGAGGTATGATAGTTAGGGAATACACAAAAGAGTTATAGAAAGTGAAAATTAGAGCTGGATATGTGGAAGAGTCCATAGAGAATACTGCAAGGTACATTAATGGGCTCAGATTATACATTCAAGGTGAAATAAGAATATTTTCACCAATGATAGTAGAGGAGGCATACCAATTGGCTCTGAAAGCAGAGGAGAAGCTTGTAAGGAAACAAGTAGGTAGAGGCAGAGGTGTTGCTAGAAGAAGAGGACAACAACAAAGTAAAGAGAGGTATACTGCATCTAAAGATGGGGCTAGTAGCTCTAGTCCACAATGACAACAAGAGGGAAAGTCTAAAGGTCGAATATTGTTTTCCTAGAGGATGAGAAAGATGCAAGAGAGAGGTTCATTGCTCAAGCATAGAAATATTGGACACATGGCATATGATTGTCCAGAGAATAGAGAACCAAGCCAAAGGAATGTTGTTGTAGCTCCAGTAGAAGAGGTGGAGGCGAAGGTGCAGAAAGTAGAGAATGTGCCAAGAGAAAAGATAAGTCTTGATGATGAAGAAGCTGTTGATCAAGCTGGAGAAGGAAGTTGTTGAGCTAGCTTAGAGGAGAGCCTTGTTCCAAACTATTTGCAAGGTGCAAGGTGTGGTGATTGATAATGGTAGCACAGACAACCTAGTGTCCACAAAGATTGTAGAGAAGTTGCAGTTGAAGAAGCAGAATCACCCAACTCCCTACAAGGTGTCTTGGCTGCAAAAGGAACATCATATTTAGTGAATGAACAACGTGTGATAGAGCTACAAATTTGTAACTACAAAGACAATAATTTGTGTGATATGATGTCAATGGATGTGTGTCACATTTTGCTTGGAAGACCATGGAAATTTGACATAAGTGTGGTGCATGATGGAAAGAGGAACACTTATAAGTTCCAGAAGGATGGAATCAAGCATAATTTTTTTCCATTGCAGGAAGAAGAGCCTTATGGAAGCAGTGATTCAAAGGCAATGTTGATGAGTGGCAAGGAATTTCTACAGTAGATGAAGCCATAAGAGGTACATTTTGTTATTGCTTGTAAGCCTAGAGGAATTCTTACTTCTAGTACTATCTCTGATTTTCCTGTAGAAATTCAAGAGATGCGG
Source organism: Pinus tabuliformis (assembly GCA_031772625.1). Lineage (NCBI taxonomy): Eukaryota > Viridiplantae > Streptophyta > Pinopsida > Pinales > Pinaceae > Pinus > Pinus tabuliformis. The sequence continues at coordinate 926,385,501 of CM062817.1, read as the reverse complement.
GAGGAGTATCGTGATATTGTGGTGGAGTATTAGTCACCACAATGACTGGATACCAAGAGCTAGTTTTCCTAATAAAACTGCCTACCTCATGACACCTAAGGATAATGAGGAGATCAGAAAGAAAGTGCAGGATTTGTTGGATAAGGGTTTGATTAGAGAGAGTCTTAGTCCATGTGCAGTACCTATAGTGTTGACTCCAAAGGAGGATGGTGGATGGCACATGTGTATAGAATCCAAAGCTTTGAGGAAAATTACAATCATGTATCATTTTCCCCTGCCATGTTTTGATGACTTATTGGATTGTTTGAGTGGTTTTATTTGGTTTTCTAAAATTGATTTAAAGTCTGAATACCATCAAATCAGAAATAGAGAGGGAGATGAGTGGAAGACTGCATTTAAAAATAATGAAGGTTTGTATGAATAGATGGTCATGCCATTGGGACTATCTAATGCACCCTGTACATTCAGGAGGTTGATGAATGAAGTACTGAAAGAATTCATAGGGAAGTTTGTGATTGTCTACCTGGATGACATTTTAGTATACAATCAAACAAAGGAGGAGCCTATGAGGCATTTGAGGTATGTGTTGAAGAAATTGAAGCAAGAGAAGTTACTTGTGAATTTGAAGAAGTGTTCCTTTTTGAAGTCAGAGCTTGTATGTTTGGGGTTTGTGATTTCCGGAGAAGGATTGAAGATGGATCTAGGTAAGGTGAAAGCTATCCTTGAATGGCCCTGTCCGAAAAGTGTTTTTGAAGTTATAAGTTTTCATGGTTTGGTGAGTTTTTACAAGAAGTTTATTAGAAATTTTAGCAAGATGAGCACATCAATTGTAGAGTCAGTGAAGAAGAATCAACAACCATTTAGATGGATTGATGAAGTTAAAAAAGGGTTTCAGATGTTGAAGAGAAAGATCACAGAGAAATCGATGCTTTCTCTTCTAGATTTCAATAAGCCTTTTCAAGAAAAGATTGATGCCAATAATGATGCAATTAGAGAAATGCTTAGCCAGGAGGAAAAACCTATAGCTTATTACAGTGAGAAGTTGAACAAGGCCAGGAGAAAGTACATGACCTATAACAGAGAGTTTTATGGAGTGGTTCAAGCTCTTAAGAAATGGAGGCATTATTTGTTGTCTAGAGAATTTATTTTATACACTAATAATCATGCTCTATAATATATAATGCAACAACCTAAGTTGAACCAGAAACATATTAAGTGGGTTGAGTACTTGCAAAGTTTTACATTTGTTTTAAAGCACATCAGTGGTCAATCTAATAAAATTGTAGATGCTTTGAGCAGGAGACAACTTTTATTGCAGGAGAGTCAAATTCAAGTGTTGGGATTCGACTTTATAAAGGAGTTGTATGAGGAGGATGCAGACTTCAAGGAGGCCTTTGAAGCTTGTAAGAGTCCAACTTCACAAGATAGGAGTCCATGGCTTGATTACATGATTCAAGATGGACTGCTTTTCAAAAACAACCAGTTGTGCATTCCAAATTGTTCCATGAGGGAGAACCTAATTAAGGAGAAACACAGTGGAGGCCTTGGAGGACATTTTGGGCAAGACAAGACTTATGACTTGCTGAGGAGACATTATCATTGGCCAAAAGTAAGATATGATGTGCATAAGTTTTTTGAAGAGATGCAAAATATATCAGTATGCCAAAGGAAGAATACAGAACATTGGATTGTATACCCCATTTCCAATTCCAAAGAGGCGTTGGGATTAAGTATGGATTTTGTTCTGATATTGCCTAAAACACAAAAAGGTAATGATTATGTCTTTATTGTTGTAGATAGGTTTTAAAAATGAGATTCATTTTATTCCTTATGCTAAGACTAGTGATGCTAGCCATATTACTAACCTATTCTTTAAATAAGTAGTAAGGCTACATGGAATTCCCAAGAGCATTGTTTAAGACAATGATAATAAATTCTTGGGACATTTATGGAGGACATTATGGAAGAAATTTGGTACAAAATTGCAATATAGTTCAACATATCACCCACAAACTGATGGTCAGTCTCAAGTTGCGAATAGAAGCTTAGGAAATATTCTGCATAGTCTAATTGGAAACCACCCAAAACAATGGGATCATATTCTAGAATAGGTTGAATATGCTTACAATGACACTCCTAACAAAAACACTAGACAAAGCCCTTTCCAGATTGTATATGGGATGAACCCAAGAGAAGTACATGAACTTAGGAATATGGGGAGAACAAAGCAGAGGAGTGTAGTAGGAGAGGATTTTTCTACAATTATAAAAGAGATCCATGACCAAGTGAAGAAAAAATTGTATGACAATAGTTTGAAGTATAAAATAAGAGCAAATATTGGTAGAAGAGAGCAAAATTTTGAGGTTGAAGATATGGTACTTATGCATTTGAGGAGGCGAGTACCACAAACTGAAGTTTAAAAAAATAAGAGCTGACAGAGTTCTAAAGAAATTTTCTACTAATGCTTATGAACTTGAAATGCCGCCTAGAATTAGAATTTTGCCCACTTTTAATGTAGCAGATCTATACAAGTATAAGCCTGAGGTAGAACAACCAACCAGTGACTAGAAACAACAACCAATACAATGGGAAAAATAGTTGTCAGTAGTTGAACCTTTACAACCAAAGAGGATCTTAGATAATATATTGATCAAGAAAACTAAGGACAAAGAGTACTTTGAGTACTTAGTTAAATAGGAGGACCTTCTAGAGTTAGATGCAACCTGGATGACTGCCAAAATTATACAGAAAAGTGGCAAATCCATTAAAGAACTCATGGACAGGAGCCCATGAAATCTTTGTTCATTAGGAGTATGATGCAGGGGTATCCATAACTCTCATTGACAGAGAGGTAAAAATCATTTACTAGAGAAGTTAGTTCCTCAAAGTGTGGTTTGTTAGATTAGGATTTATTTAGAATTGCCACATATTTAATTAAAAATAGATAATTTATTGTAGTAGTTGTAGTTTAAATTGGTCCTCTGATCCTATCTTCAAGGATCTGAACTGAATGGATGTAATTTTATATTTCTCTATTAATGAGAAACTTAGCAGAGAGTATAGAGTGTGTGTGAGTGTAATTTTTTCCTATGAAGAGCTCTGTATTTGAATAACCAGTCCTTCTACAATCTTTCTTTACACATAGTCCTGATAGCCCTGTGTTTTAATAAGTGTCCCCGAGATCTATAAAATGCCAAATAATAACATTGGAGTGGTTGCAAGAGGGTGGAAAAGGGAGAGTGGCCACCATATAGAGGTCGCAAAACCGAATAATGAGGCCCAAAGATCATAGAGAGTCGAGAAGAGTCAGAGTATCGAAACCAATTTTAGCATTGGAGAGGCCAACACTTAGCCATTTTTTTGCTTTAGAAAAGTATATCAAATTCTTTTTCACATAGGAAAATTTGGGCAGATCAATCCCAAAGGGAATTAAATCCCACTTGCTAGACTATCAGGGCCTAACCCCAATGGCGTCGAAGATAATTGACCCTGTGACCTCTCGATCGGCGAGGCACTTAACAACAGGGACTCGATGGGTTGAGCTAACCCTTGGGGCTAGAAAATTTTATCAATTGTCAGAGCCCAAGACCATTTATTGACGGAATCCCGTATAATAGTTCTTATCTTGAAGGCCCGAAAATACTGGGAAGCCTAGATCCCATAACTTATTTTAATTAAGCACCTGGGACCAGGGGACCAGGGACCATTAAGCGACGTTGACAGAAATACTTTCCATTCCCTAGATCCGTTAAGTGATGGGGTTGTGGGGTCTGCAAGGAAGCAAGCGCATGGAAAGGCTTTCCTTTATTAAAAATTTAAGTGGGAAACCCAACAGGCTAGAAGCCCATAACTAATTTTAATTGCATTTTAAAAGAGTTCCAGAGACCCGGGGTCATGAGATTTTTGTGGAGCAAAGGAACATCTAGACATTGTTTTATGTCTGCTTTCTTTATAATTTCCTGACTGAATTGAAATCTTCTGACTGTGATTTTTTTTAACATAAATTTGATTTCAGGGTTTGAAGGAAGCGTCTTTTTAAGGGACCAACTCCTAGAGGGACCGATTTAAGAAAATATTTGCTAAGATTTGCATCAGAGAGGCAACATGGATGACATAAAAATTCTAGATAGCAAAAATTAGATATCGAATGATTGAGTATCTAGAGGTTGGGATATCGACATTCAGGGTATCCATAGATCAAGTATTGGAAGGTCAATATATCAAGATATCAAGTATCAACCATCGAGTTTCCATCACAGTACTGACAAAACCCAATAATTTTCTAGTAACTATTGGAACCATTCTCATTATTTAATTTGAAAACTTTGAAAATTCCAAACCCAAATATGGATGTGAACAAATGTAACATAATTTGGTCCAACTACATACATGGCTTTATATGGTAGTGACACATGGACAAAAACATTTCCATGTGGCAATGGTACGAATGCTGATAAGGCACTTGGAAGATAGAATTCAAATACTAAGCATAAATTTGTGCCTAGAGCTCAATCAAACTTATATTGATGAAAAGCTTTTGACTAATAGAAGAAAATTGTGGTCTTGGAAAAGAGATACAAAATGCTTAAAAGAAACAAGAATTTGACAAACCTATCTTCTTAAATTGATATTGGAGTTTGAGTCTAGATACCTTGTATCCTTTATTAAACATTAACGGATTGTGTAAGTTACAAAGTGGTATTAGATCCATGATATTAGACTTGGAGTGAGAAAAATAGCTTACTCATGTGTTTTCGAAATAATAATACTACCTAGAATTGACCTTGGATAAAAGGTTTTGTTGCTTGAAGAGAATGGATGTGGTTAGCACATTCCTAGAAGGAAGTATGTCATAAGATTGCTGACTAAAATGCATAAGTATAGATCCATGGACCAATTGAGTTATTAAGTAAGCAAAGAACTGCTTGACATGTTTTGGGAAAATTGTATGTTGGATGGATTGCCTAGATGAGAGGCTATGTGGCACATGGTACTTATGGATGTAAGTGTGTAATAGAAGTAATTTATTGGCAAAGAGAATCATAATATTGGTCATGGAATGAAAAATCAAGAAAGAGGACCCCTGCAAATTAGATTTGTTTAAAGTTTGAGTGAAATAATCATGTTTGAGGTAATACACATGAGTATTCTTGTGTATGAGCATACAAAGGAATGCAACGCATGCATGAAGGCATGCTTGAGTGCCTTGTATAATGAATTATATGGATGCCTAGTAATGGCTTAAATGTCGATGTGAGTATGAAGCAAGAGGTAAGCATGTTGCCAAAAGGGTTGAGTTGTGGTATGTTGACCATATGTAAGGATATATGTCTAATGGAGATGATAATCTCCTTGGATAGAGTTGGTAGAAGTACTTACATAGAAAGTGAGTGTGGCTCATATGTACATTATCTCTTGTAATGGAAGAGAAAGGCCTATTGGTAAGAGTGCTTGTGTGGATTTTCCATTAGAGCAAATGAAAAGCTTCTAAGGATGCTTTGATTTTCAAGAGGAGAAAATTATCCCATGATAGGGATGTGAGACTTGCTATCCAAAAGGTAATGGAATGATAACAAGGACAATTTAATGTTGTCCCTAACATGTGAACAAGAACTTGATCTATTATTGTGAATGAGTTCTCTCATAAGGGAAATAATTTTGACGTAGATGATGATAAAGAAACAAACTAAAGTGAGTGCTTGTCATGATAGAGCTAAAAGCCCTAATATTGTTGAGAGCAAGGTTAAGGCTTTCAAAGGTGACCTAAATTTTATAAACCTATGGTGGGACTATAAGGACTAATGTCCAGTTATTAATGGTAATAAAATTGACATCATCACGTTATCCTTAAGGAAAAAGGATGGCTTGAGATATAAAATTGATTAAATCTCTCATAGAATGCTAGTTTTGCACAAAGATGATAAGAAGGTCAATTTGGGTAGCGTTGGTTATATCAAATAAAATTAACTAGTTTGCTCATGATAGGATTTTTGAAAATGTAACTAGTGTCGATCTTCATTATGTTGGAGAATGTAACTAAATTTGTTCTTCATAATTTGTACCATTATGTTCGAATGCCACCAAGTCAGGGGGCCAAGAAGTCATCTTCAACATTTCTTTAGTGTGGTAAGCTTAGGCCTGGTGGAACTCTCTTTGTCTTGAATCAAATGAAATGGAAAAAGATTCCAACTTACTTTAACCCAAATCAAATTAATCAGATTGCATTTTGCACGATTCGTCAGCGTGCCAGACATTTTCGATTCCAAGGCTACCTAAGATATCTTGCCTTAAATTAAATCGAGCTAAACAAATGGCGAACAGAAGCTGACAGGGACCTTCAAACTTTGATGATGAGAACTAAGTCGATACAAAACTTGTGCACCTGGCTCGTTGCATTCATCTTTCTCTGTTTTCTACCTTGTTTTCTTTTCGGCAACTCTGTATTTCACTGATGCATCTCCATAATCATTTGTTAGTTCTTAATTTTGGAAATTGCGAATGATTGACCAGATTTGAGGAAAACCAGCATTAATAGTACTATAGGAATTTTCTTCATTTGGGGCTGATATTGAAGCCTTCCCGGCTTTGAGAACCTCCTGTGATTAATTTATGTTTCAAAACAAGATTTAAAGTTCTCAGTATTTTGTTTAGAACTTAAAAGTGTTCGTGTGTATGTTTTACTGTTAAATTAATTAAGAAACAATGTTGTTAGGGCTCATACGACTGGTATTTCAGTATTTTTTTGTAAACGCTAAGATGTTGGAGTTCAGATATTTTTTTTATTATCAATATAGAAAATTTAGGCTTTGTTTTGGACAGAATGATAAGTCTACTATGTGCAGTAATTCGACCGATTTACATGCCATTACATAGGCCGAGATTTCTGTATTTGTATGCTAATCCTTTTGTTTTGAAGGAATTTCCATTTCTGAGTTGTGTTTGAGAGCTCTTTCCTTAGCTCCACAAATGAAAGATCTATTTAAATCCCAAAATAGAAAAATTAAATGTGAAATCAAACTTGAATAGGATGGAATATACAAATCATTCATCCAGTTCTTTTGAGGTTGAAAATGGTAGGTTTTCTTATACCGTTGTTCAACGCTTGAGTTCGTTGCGTTAATCATATGCATCACATGGGAAACCTGTGTAATATCAGAAATGTTTAACCATAGCCATGCGAGAGCTATGGCATGGATCAAAACCCGTCCAACCGATGATCCCATTCTACTAGCAGAGCCAAATACTGTGAAATAATATTTGGCAAGTACGAATATCCGCACACATGCCTTTCTTTTATAGCAACAGGCAGTATAAACAATTCTAAAAGAATACAAAGAACTTCAGAGAATATGAGTCAATCAAGACACCCACAACAAAGAACCAGTATTTTTTCACAAGGCGGTAGAAAGTGAAAGGATTGTGTTTGTTATTTTTAGTGCACACTGATATGGACGATGTTCTCAAGGCTCCTGCTACACAATAGAAATTCCTATGAAGTCCAAACACATGCTTTTTCTTTAAATTTGTGACCATCAAGGAGGAAGGGTTGGTACTAGGACATGTGACAGAAGTCTCTAACTTCTTTTGTGTTTCATTTGTTTTTTGGTTTAATATTTCCATGTAAGTTGATTACCGTAAGGATGCCAATTTGAACACTAGTTCCATAGATTAATGGGATTTCATGATCATGATTTTTATCGGAGGGTTAAGTCATGGGATGTTTTAAAGTAGCAACTGTTTTTCCAAAAACCAATTACAAATTAATAGAATATTTAATACAAATTGGATGGTATTAAATGGGTAATGATAAAAAATAATGTTTTAGTGATTTTTATTTGTGAGTTTTGCGGAGTTAGAGATGATGATATGTAGTATTGAAAAGTTTTAATGTGTATCTATACATTTTTTTTAAGCCAGTGTATAATTCATTGAAATAGATTGTAATAAGGTTTAAATATCACAATTTCTTAATTTATTTGATGAAAGATTTTTTTATTTGGAATTTTACATTTTTTACTTTACCAAAATATTTTACAATATTTTTATTGTAAATTATATTTTGACTTAATAATATATTGGATGAAATTATTGGTGTTGTTACATTCAATTTAAATAATCATCTTCACTATTTTGACATATCCAAGGAAATATAATATCAAGGGAATTATAATTCATGAAAAAATATGGAGGGAAGTTTTTAGATTACACATAAGTAGGCTCTTAAGTGGGTATTTTAGTAGATGTAGTTTGTGTTAGATCTAGCTTGGTGATTTCTTTCTCTAGAATTTTCCTCTAATAATCATAATGGAGGGATATCTATGAGAAATAACTTAGATTTCTTACATTTAGGTCTTGTGACAAATTTTTCATCACAATGATAATGGACATTAAGAAGTTGATGTTCTACTGCTTTGTTGAGGTTAACTTGTGTTGTTGAAAACAGTTGACTCCAGTGTGTTTGAGTTGTTGAGTTGTAGAACCAAATTAAAGATAAGGTTCAACCTTTATTTGTTTCCCAGATTAAGCTATCATGAAGAATTTATGTTTTGTTTCCCAAATAAAACTAACATGAAGATTTATTTTTTAAGCTTATTATAGAAATGAAAGTTTGCAAGAATTGCAAATGGTTGTTTAGGAAATATTTGGTATGTAAAATTGTGAAAATATTGATTATTATTTTAAAACTCAACATTTTGATTGTAATATTTAGATTTGTTTTATTACAACTTTTTTTTTTTTTTTGTAAATCATTACTTTAAATATAATTAAATTTATTGAGTTGTAATATTTATAAATAAAAATTTATGAGTACCTGTGTTATTTAAAGACTTTTTGAAATTATGTAACTGATTTTTAATTCTAAAATTTAGTTATGAACTTAGAATTTAGTTATGACAATGCATTCAGCAGTGAGCTCTATTTTTCACAAGATGATCTTCCCAAATCTTCTATTTAGTTATGAGAATGCATTCAGCAGTGGGCTCTATTTTTACAAGATGATTTTCCCAAATATTTTATGCCTTCGGTGTATCTTTGCACCTTTAGGGGCAATTGCTAGTAATACAATGTTTTATGTAGCTTGTATTATTTTTCATGGCTCGTCAACTTTCTTTGTGTCACGATAGTCACTATATTCTTTGTCTTGCACGTTATTAGTGGATTTATATATTATACAATGGCTCAAATATATAATGATGGCTCACATCCTTAACAATGATCACACTTTGAGATGAAATCACATTCAAAATAATTGATTACAATGGCCCACATTTCTCTATAGTGCTTGTATTGTATTCCCATGACTCAATAAATTACATTAGGATGTGATATTAACAACAAAATCCATGATGCATGCCACGAGAAGAGTATTCCATGTGAATCTGCAAATGCCAACACCGACTCTAACCATTCCAAAAGTATAAGGTGTTTGGCTCGGTGCCATCAAGGTTCGTGGAAAAAATTTATGGGCAGGTGCAAATGGTGGACTCCCAAATCTGAAAAAGCCGTGTTTTGGCATTTTAGGAAAGAAGCTACTTTTGTTGGCGAAAAGTTGTATATGAATTCGACTTATAGTAGTTGAGGACGTATATGGTTTCGTTTTGACTTACTCCATCAATGAAGCTGACTTAATGTTTGAAAGAAAGGATAATATTTCTTTTAAAATTGTTCAACGCCAAATCTCTGCAAGGAAGAAGTAAGATAAAAATTTACAAAGGTACTTATAATTGTTATATGCATTTCTTGATTTGTGTCAAAAGAGAAAGGCTCTGTAAAGTCTTTAGGGTTTTTCAGAATTTAGGGTTTATAGGATTTGTGAAGTCTTGATGTTTTTTGATAGGGTTTTTGAACTCTAGTTTAGATTGAACTAACCCTAGGAGTGAAAAACCCTAACCATAATTGTTTGTTCCCTCTAAGAAAACCCTAGCACTCGAGAAATAACATATAGGGCTCGCAGATTTAAATTTTGAAAAGATATTCTAGGGCATATGGTAAAACCTTAGTAAGGGTTGAATTAGATAAATCCTAGGACTTGAAATCAAATCCCTAGGGTTGATATTTCTGCTAAAAACCCTAATAAGGGTTAGATCAAGAAATATATGGTTTGTAACTAGAGCCATAGAAGTAGATCCTCTAAGAAACCATGGAAACCTTAGATTGACATAATTGACATCATGATTTTGTCTTTGTATATTTTTCTTAGTTGTACTTATTGGAATTGCATGCACAAAATTATGAAAGCAAGATGAGAAGGATGGAAGAACAAAGCAAAGCAACACTCATGCTTGTTAATGACTCCTTGAAAATGATGAGCATGATGGAAAGAGGGAATTATAAGGACCATGATGGGCATGATTTTGAATCTTCCAGCTAATGAGTTCATTGATGATTGAAAGATGAAGCATAACCTTGTTGCAATAAAGCATGCAAAGGAAAATTGACTTCCGAGGGAGCAAAGTAGCAAGATTTGGCATGACATTATGACTAGAGGATATTATAATTTGATAAACACTGATGATCTACTCGGGATATGGCTTGGCTCCTTGAAAATACATATTACACAAACATGTGAAAAGGCTTGAAGGAAAGTATGCATGATGATACTAATCAACATACGATGTGATCTCTTGGAGGATGTAAGCAATGGCAACTTCAAGTAAGAAGATTGATCATGATAAAAAAAAATATGATGGACATGATGTTAAATCTGGTTGATTAGCTAGTTCTATAAACATTTTGATTGATGATTGATATCATGGATAAATATTTTGGTACAATTTGAATAAAGACCATGCAAAAGGATTTCAAAGGAAACAAGTAAGCAAAATCTGAACTATCTTGAGGTCATCATGATGAGGTAACTATAATATTAATGATTTGGCATTGATTACTTGGTTAGTATATACTTTTTCTACCTGGAATAATGTTGCAAAAATACATAATAACAGTTAAGGCAAGTACAACTATTTAATTTGAACTCAATTCAATGAATTCATGAATTAAGTGAAAGACTTTAATAATCCTTTAGGGATGATATGGTCAAGATGTCTGCATAATCTTGGGATTGAGAGGTAGCAATACAAAAGGATAACCTGATGTTTATCACTTTCATGATTAAAAGGAGTTGTGACTAAGCTCTACTTCGATTGGATCAATATAATTCCTTTGTTGATGATGGCTAGAGGAAAGTGATATGAAAGGTTGATGGCTTGAACCCTATTACAAATTGAAGAAAAAGGTTTGGCTCCATTACATCCAAAAAGATAAAAGCTCAATATAACGAGATGAAAATGGGAGGAGGAGCCATGCAGCTACTACTTGAAGATCTCCATGAAGAACCAGTAGCTCATGCATTGATAAAACACATAGTTATGACTTCACAATTGAAAGTAAGTAATAAATATCCTTCATGTTTGAGAAGGAGTAAGAATATATTCCCTGACCTAGAGGGAATGATGATTATCTCCTTGGTCAAGAGGGAGTGATGATGGACATTATATTCACTTCTTCACGTGTCATGCACTAGCCCAAGACTAACAATTATACGTCTAGTGAAGGCCATGGAGGGAGAATGGGTTTCATAGGATTGGATAAGCATCTATAGTTTCTTGAGGATATCTAATCCAAGATAGGATGTAGAATGACACTCTTTGAGGATTGGACAGGTATCCAAGACAAGAGTGGCTGGAGAGGATTAATATTCTTTGAGGAAGGATATTCCAAGATAACAACAATTCTAAAAGGACATGCCTAGTGAACATCCATATGGGGAATGTTCCTTAAGAGGTTTTGTGGCGTCTCATGTAAATCCTCCCAACATTATGCTCTGAAATAAGGAGAGTTTGCAATTAAGACCTTACTATGTTGACAATGTTGGTTATAATGTTGATGTTTAAAGATGGCTTATCAATTCAACTCTTCTTATGAGAATATTTTAGTTTGAGAGAATCCTTGTACTGGGTGTACAATTATGAATACCTCCCTAGTTAAGAGGGAGTGTTGTAGAATGTAACTAAGTTTGGTCTTCATAATTTTTACCATTACATATTTTATGTAAAGTGCAAAAGAAAAGAAAAAGAAAAAAATTTATTATTATTTTTCTAAACAAGCATGTTTTTCATGCTTTTATGTTTTTAAGTCAAAGAGTCAAAGTCCTATTTGGACCTATTGTAAAATAAAAAGATAAATAATTTTTAAAAATATGTACTTTTGGGTCAAAAACCCTCTAGATGCCAAGTCGGCCCTGCCCCAAAGGACATGTCTATTTGCACCCCCTTTGGACAATATTAATAGAGGGAAGATGGAGCTTATTTGGACACACACACTTAGATGAGTGTGGTTTGAAATAATGCAGAAAAGACAAAGAATAAGTGGAGGGCCGAAGTTTGAAAGAAAGGAGTTCTTCTTGAGATGGAATTTGTGAAAGTTATGCCTTGGTACATCTATTATTGTTAGTCTCTTAATGATGGATTCGTAGTGCAAAAAAGGAGGTTTACTTGGCATCTAGAGGTTGAAGTTTTTTGTGGTCATGGGTCTTGGATATCTCATCTAATACGATTCTATAAGAAGAGAATTTTCTAGGTTTTCCCCTTGGAAGGGGTTTTTCCCAGGCTTGGAGCCTATATCTTGTGTACTTTTGTTTTCTATGATATTCATGTTCTTGTATTATGGTAATTTCTTGATGAAATATGAAAAACACAATAATACTAATGCCAAAAACTGTCACAAGCAAATATCATGAAGGAAAAACAAACTTAATCTACAATTATCCTGATTTTCCAACACATACGTAATGTAATCTATTATTGATGTATTTATTATGTTTATTTTTAGTCTAAGCATGTTCTTCATGCTTATAGAGTCAAAAAGAGTAAAAAATAAAAAAATTTGAGTCAAAGAAAAATGTACTTGAGTCATGCCCCATTTGGACATTTGTAGGAAAAATAATTTTGAATTTTATATTTAGTCAAAGTCCACCGAAATTGTCAACTAGGTCTTCCTTGGGAACAAGTCATCCTAGGCCTCCAAGAGCCACCGATTCAACCCTCCTAGAGAAATATATATAAGAGGCAATTTTACTCATTTAACAGATTATACAATCACACAACAAGAAGCATAGTTGAACCTAACGAAGGAAAAGTGAAGGACGAGTGAAAGGAGAGAGAAAGCCAAGCTACAGGACATGAAGATCATTCTTTTTTATGATCGAATTTTCTAATGTGACAAACTGCACATGGGAGGACAAGTGCTATTGCAGGCCCGCAATTTCAGGGGTTTGAAATTTTAGAGGCCAAAATTTTAGGTAGTTGACAATTTGACTTATGTTGACCGATGACTTTGGAGGTGACTTGGAGGGGGGTTGGAATTGGAGTTTTCGTAGTAGTTATGGTCTTGGTCTTGGTCTTGAGTATATCATTTTGATCTGATTCTATAAGAGAAGGATTTTTGTTGGGTTTTCCCCTGACTTGGAGCCTAATTTTTTGTGTCTCTTGTCTCTTGTGCATTGTTTTCTCTATATCTTTCTAATGTGTAATTTCATATCATTACTTGTGACTAATATGCATCATTTTCCTAGTATTTTCTTGTTTAGTTATGTCATCAATAAGAAATTCTATCTTCTATCTATATTTCAAAAAGGATTAGGCTAAATGCAATAAGCATGGTTTCATGGAATGATGGTCCCTTGGGTGGATTGTGGAAAGACTTTGTTTGGATGGACAAAGTTGTGCAATGATAAAAGCAATGGAAGCTCAAATGGGGGAAGTTGTGCCTTAAAGTAATGTCCCCAATTTTTGAATTACCTTGCAATGAGATTAGGAGATATCTCCAAGGCTTATATCAGCCAAGTTACAGGAGTTGAATTGCATTATTGGTAGGCCCAAAGGTTTTTGAGAAGTTCTACATGGTCCAAATGGGATCGCTTGCCATTTTTCATCATCATGATCAATTCTGCATAGTTTAATCTTGGTCCCACTGCATTACGATGATTTTCGTAACACAGATGTATTAACATACATATTTTAATTATTTATGCTTAGGGTGTTGTTTTGGGTTGATTACTTGGAGAAACACCTTATTGTAATAGTCGTTAGAATCAAGATGAAAATATGTACAAGAAAAGATGACAAAAAGGGGCTTTGGGAGGTCGATGTGATCATGGTGGAATTAAGCATTTATGGAGATAAAAGTGACTCTAATTAGTAATAAAAAGTTACTTATTAAATAAAAGGAGAAAAATGACTTTATTAAAATAAAAGGTAAAAAGGTGGTAAAAGGGTCAAGTGAGTTATAAAAAAAGGGAAATGAGGAGTCTCTCGTCATTCTTGCATTTTCTCAGTTGAAAATTAGAATTTTGGAGAGATCTTGAGAAAGAGACTAGGGTTTTGGGAAATTCTCATTCTAGTTGTTGGTTTCAGTGTTGAAACTATACACCCTAGCTCGTATTGGCGCAGAATCTATTAGATCCCTGTAATATTAGTGTATTCCCTTATTATTATTGTCATTGTAGATCATTATTGTTATTTTTGTTCCCATGTTGTCCCCATATTGTTATTATTGTGCCCCATAGAAGCCCACTATTGTTATTGTTGTTCCCTTATAGTATTATTGTTATGTCGGTTCTGATTATATTGTGACCCCTTAGAGTCCTATATATAGAAAGGAGGTATTGTCATTTGTATCATCCAAGAATTGTTCATTTGTGTAATGTAAAGGATGTTCCCCTCTCAAAGAGGTTGATTTTGAAGTTGTTTATCTATCTTTTCTTATATTTTGTGAGTTGGTTGCATAACATTTGGTATCAAAGCTTTGGATTCTAAGGCTTCGCTGCTTCAAAAAGGTCATCGTGACATTTTCGCTATAATGTTTTTTCTATGAATATTCAGCAGCTGAAATTAAAACCCATTTGAGACGAAATCTTGATGAACCTTGAGTACGAATTTTAGATCTTGTCTCACTATATTTTCGAAGATATGATCCAAGGAATTTAGGGTTTGTGCAGGCTCCTGAATTATATCTCAAACAGGTGACCTAGGGAAAATCGTCATAACTTTCTCTATGAGCATCAGATTGAAATTTCGTAAGAAGGTGTAGAAAACAAACAAACTGTAGTTTTTTGTTTATTGTTTTCAGGTCCGAAAGTCAAAACAGTGACACGGGGCACTTCGTACAAGTTCGCTCTACTGAACTAGTCTATAATCAGGCCATCGTGGGAGATTTGGAATAAATCTTTCTTGGAGAATCCAATATTGCTCAGACTTGTGGGGTTGGAAAGAGGACTCAGAGGGCTACCTCGGTATGTGATTTCAGACTTTGGAGATCCGAAATTACATATATACAATAGATTCAATATCGAGCTCCTACAAAGCTAAAAAGGTGTGTAGTCTTTTTAAAATTTTGCATAAGTTTGTTTTGAAAAATTAGTTTGAAGGAATTCAAAGGGCATAATGAAACATAATTATCATTAATTGATGCCCAGAAGAAAAAAATGGAAACACCTAATAAGAAACCTGAAATATCTAGCATGAATCATGAAGAAGAGGAAGAAATGCAACATGATATATCAAAATTACGAGACCAAGTGCAACAAATTTCACTCTCACAAAAAGTAACAGAAGCTAAGATGGATGGTGTAGAAGCTAAGATGGATGGTTTAGAAGTAAACATTGAATATTTGAATAAATACATGGAAGGTTTGAAAGGAGGTTTGACAAAGTTGCTACAAGAAATGCTTCCTAATGGAGAAAAGGTAGTAGAGGAAACTCATAATGAAAACAAAGAAATGTTAGTCATGATTTCATAGACTCTAATGTTGGATGGAAGACCCACCATGTTCCAAAGATCGATATGAGGAATTTTGATGGCAAGGATCTTGTAACATGGATACTACAGATGGAGCAATATTTCAATCTCCATAATATCCAAAACACACAAAAGGTGCACATTGCGGCTTTATATTTGGAAATCAATCAGTTTGTATGGTATCGATGGCTTTGCTCTTGTAAACGAATCATCGCCTGGGAAATTTTTACAGAAGAAATTATAGCACATTATGAGGATACAAAAAGCATCGCCTTTTTTAGCCAATTAATAAATCTCAAACAAAAGGGTTCAATGGTGGAGCACATTGAGGACTTCCAAAAATTGAATATAAGGGTACAAGATATTCCAGAGGAGCATAAGATTGATGTGTTCATGGGGGCTTTAAAGGATAGCATCCAACATGAGGTGCACCTTTGGGAACCTGATTCACTGGAGAAGGCATTCAGTTTGGCAAGAAAAAATGAAAGCAAAATTATGGCAACAAGGAAGCCTACCAATCACAACTATAAAGATGGAAGTGTTGTTGCCCCTAGCCTTCCACAACCTACAAGGTTGACACCACAATAATTGGAAGAAAAAAAGAGCAAAAGGGTTTTGTTACAGTTGTGATAACAAATAAACTAAAGGTCATAAGTGTGTTGAGAAGAAATTATTTTACATAGATTGTGAAGAGGAAGAAGGAAAGTAACAAGAAACATCAAAAGAAGAGGATACACATCAGGAACAAACCCTAGAGAAAGAAGAAATGAATCCAACCATATCTTGTAATGCATTGGACGGAATTACCACTCCTCAAACTATTAAGATAGAAGGACATATCAAGGAGAAAAAGGTAATAATGTTGATTGATTCGGGTAGTACCCATAATTTTATTCATTGCAAGATAGTGAAGGAATTGAATTGCTTCCTATATCCAACACCAAAGTGTCAAGTGATGGTTGCAAATGGAGGAACCATAAATTGCTCTGGAAAGTGCCATAATATCAAGCTATCCATGGGAAAATATGTGTTGAATAGTCCAATGCTTTCTATTCCAATGGGTGGTGTTGATGTTGTACTAGGAGTCCAATGGCTACAATCTTTGGGTACACTAGTACAGTAGCTTTTAATTTTCCAGAACCCTTTTTTTTGTTTTGTTTTGTGTTTTTTTTTTTTTTTTTTGGCAGAAGGAAAGGAAGTTGAATTAAGGGGTATCACATGGGAAACTGGGAAAGATAATCAACTCTAACGGCATGACAAAGCTTCTAAAGAAATAACAATGTGGCGTAATTACACAATTATGTTCGCTAGAGGTTCCCACATCGAAATCATCTATTTCTCCAAATCTCCAAAAGTCTTAGGCAATCATTCCAAGGTATTTGAGACTCCCAAAGGCCTCCCACCTATTCGTGATCATGATCATGCTATTCATTTGATTCAAGGAAGTGTTCCTCCAAACATCAGGCCTTACAGATATCCCTATGCCCAAAAGAGTGAAATTGAATGTATGGTTGCAGAAATGATAGAGGTTGGTATAATTCAACCTAGTCAAAGTTCTTTCTCTGCTCCAGTAGTATTGGTGCACAATAAGGATGGATCATGGCGCATGTGTCGAGATTATAGGGAGCTCAACAAGCTCACTATTAAAGATAAATTTCTCATTCTTGTCATTGATGAATTGCATGGAGCAATTTACTTCACCAAGTTGGACCTTCATTCAGGATATCATCAAATCAGAATGAAGACAGAAGACATTCCAAAAACAACATTTAGAACTCATGAGGGTCATTATGAATTTTTGGTCATGCCTTTTGGCCTCACCAATGCACCTTCTACATTTCAAGGTTTGATGAATTCCATTTTCAAATCCTTCCTTAGAAAATTTGTGTTAGTATTTTTGATGATATACTAATCTACAACAAGTCTTGGAAGGATCATGTTCAACATGTTGATAGAGTGATCAAACTATTGGAGGAGAAACAATTATATGCAAAAACCTCCAAATGTTTCTTTGGAGTACAAGAGGTGGAATATTTGGGTCATATTGTATCTCATGAAGGTGTTAAGGTAGACCCTAGCAAAATTAAAGCCATTAAGGAATGGAAAATCCCACTTCCATAAAGAATTTGCAAGGATTTCTCGGGTTGACAGGGTATTATCCCAAGTTTGTTAAGAATTATGGGAGAATAACAGCACCTCTAACAACATTACTAAAGAAAGATGCCTTTTCTTGGACTCCAGAAGCAATGAAATCCTTTGAACATCTTAAAGAGGCAATGTGTCAAGCACCAGTCTTAGCTACACAAGACTTCACACAAACCCTTATTATGGAATGTGATGCCCCAAGAAATGGAATTGGTGTTGTTTTAATACAAGAAGAAAGACCCATTGATTTGAAATCTGTCAAATCAAAGGAAAGTATTTACACAAAGCTATTTATGAGAAGGAAATGTTGGAAATACTACATGCACTTAAGAAATGGAGACCTTACCTAATGGGAAGACACTTCAAGGTAAAAATGGATCATGATAGTCTTAAATACTTTTTAGAACAAATATTATCTTCAGAAGAGTAGCAAAAATGGGTCACAAAGATGTTGGGTTATGACTTTGAAATCATCTACAAAAAAGGGAAGTAAAATGTTGTTGCAGATGCACTCTCAAGAGAGTATGAGGATGTGGAAGAATTGCTTTGTGCCATGTATATTATCCAACCAAATTGGATAAAAAAAAGCAAGGGATGAATGGAAGAAAGACGAAGAAGCGTGGGAACTCATTCAAAAGTCGCAGCAAGATCCTAGTACATCTGATATATTTAGCTGGAAAAATGATTCGTTATGGTACAAATATTGCTTATCCCTTTGTAAGAATTCCTAACTCAAACAAAAGATTCTTCTAGAATTGCACACCTGTCCCTTAAGAGGGCATTCAGGATTTTTAAAAACTTACCACAGGGTTAAGAAGGATTTTTTTTGGGATGGCCTTAAATCTGATATTCAAAAGTTTGTGGCAGAATGTTTGGTTTGCCAACAAAATAAAGTTGAGACAATTAAGACCCCAGGTCTATTACAACCTTTATCCATTCCAAATCAATGTTGGGAGGAGGTTTCAATGGATTTTATCATAGGTTTACCCAAGTCCGAAGGAAAGAGTGTCATCATGGTGGTAGTTGATAGACTTACCAAGTATGCACACTTTTGTGCATTATCTCATCCATTTAAAGCCAATACATTTGCTACTACATTTATGGAAACAATTCAAAAGCTACATGGAAGCCCAAAGATTATTGTAAGCAACAGAGATCCTATTTTCACTGGAAATTTTTGGACATAATTATTTTCTTGTCTCAATACTCAGTTAGGTCATAGCTCATCTTATCATCCTCAATCTAATGGGAAAACTGAGATAGTGAACAAATGTTTGGAAGAATATCTTCGTTGCTTTGTATCTGATAAACAGACATAATGGGTCAAATGGTTGCCTCTGGCTGAATGGTGGTATAACACTTCCTTCCATACTAGAGCAAAAATGACCCTATTTATGGCACTTTATGGATATCATCCACCGTCCATCACATCATATTTAAGAGAAAATTCTAAGGTTCAAGCAGCGGAAGATCACATCCAACATCAACAAAAAGTTCTCCAACTCTTAAAGGATAACCTGACTTTGGCACAGAATAGAATGAAACAATAGGCAGATCAACATCGCAACGAAAAACTTTTGATGTAGGTGACTGGGTATTTCGACGACTACAACCATACAAAAAAATGTCCCTCAATCAAGCTAAATTATCACCAAAGTATTATGGTCCGTACAAGGTGTTTCAAAATATTGGTACTATGGCATACAAATTGGAACTTTCTGCATCTTCTCGAGTGCACCCAATTTTCCATGTTTCATGCTTAAAGAAGGTTATAGGTGACAAGCTCCAAGTTCAAACAATATTACAAGAACTTGACAAGGAAGGAAAAATCATATTGGAACCTGAAACAGTCACTGAAACAAGAACTCGACAACTATGAAATTGATCAATTTTAGAGTATCTCATGAAGTGGAAGAACTTACCTGCTGAAGATTCCACATGGGAGGATGAGAATTTTATACAGAAGCATCCAAAACTACTCAAGCGTTGAGGAAAACACTTTTTTGAAGGAGAGGGGCATGTTAGGTCCCTGTAATACTAGTGTACTCCCTTATTATTATTGTCATTGTAGCCCCTTATTGTTACTGTTGTGCCCATGTTATCCCCATATTGTTATTATTGTTCCCCATAGAAGCCCACTACTGTTATTATTGTGCCCTTATATTATTATTGTTATGTCGGCTCTGATTATATTGTGACCCCTTAGACTCCTATATATAGAAAGGAGGTATTGTCATTTGTATCATCCAAGAACTGTTCATTTGTGTAATATAAAGGGGGTTTCCCCTCAAAGAGGCTGATTTTGAAGTCGTTTATTTATCTTTTCTTCTATTTTGTGAGTTGGTTGCATAACAGAATCACTAATATTTTATCATTGAACTTCGTTGTTTGAGAATATAAAGACATAAGCAGAAAGAAGTTTTAATGGTGTTATCAGTTGATTTTATACACTTCCATCGGGTATTCTATAATCTCTTCGTAGGATAAGTTACATATGTGGGTGAGGGCCAAATATGATCTTGTGTAGAGGTCGAAATCCTTTCTTCTTGCTATTCGAGTTGATATCAGGAAGGGACCAAGTTTCTTGGCTTATTTGGAGGGTCGAATTACCTTTGTGTTGCTGGAACATGAGGGTGGAGTTACCCATTGTATTTTCTAGTTGAGTTATTCCATTTATGAGGACTGAGTTTTGATTCATAAAGGGGTTGAGCTATGTTAATTCTGGAGGGTCGAGTCATCATCTATTATGGGTTGAGTTCACTATACTCCTGTGGGTCGAGTTTTGTCCTATTGTTGGTTGAGTTTACACAAGAAACAGAGCTACTGAGAGGAGCGATCGAGATGCCAACAAGGGTCTAAGTTATTACTTACACAGGCTGAGTTACATAAAGGAAACAAGCTGCTAAACAATGGTTTAAAAGGAGGGGTGAGTCCTTTGCTTGTGGCTGCATGGACAATTGTGTAGGTGGGGGGAATTTCCTAAGTGACACCTATTAAATTTTGGGTAGAATACATACAGTTGTCACTGCTAAAGAGAATATTATATTGTTGGTGTATTTATGGGTTTTCTTATCATTCATATACAACCATACACTCTTGAAAGGTTTGTTAATATTTAATATCTATTTCTCTTAATATTGCTAGAGTATGCTCTATAAGTTGTATGTACCCTCTCAAAGTTTAACATAAATTACATGTTGTTGGGTTGAAGCTTTTTTATGGTGTATGTGTGGTTCTATGTTTCCCTTTATTGAAATAAATTATAAAAAGCTCACCTACAAACATATGTACATAAACTGCTTGACGAAACATCACAGAGACAAACTCAACAAAAAATTCAGAAATTTAGTGGGGATTTTTAGATATTCCTAAGGGGGTATCCGTTACAAATATGTTGTCATTGATGGCAAAAGAAAATCATGGAAACTACAAAGCATTGGTGTTCAGGATCATGCACAAGAAGGAAAATCAACACTAGTGGAGAGTGGTGTAGAGACTTTTGAAGGAATTTACAATGCAACAGATCACTTCAAGAGTAGATGGAACCCAAGTAGTTGGATAGCTCTCAGAAATGGCTTTCCAATGGTATATTGAAGTTTGAAAATGGCCTCCTAGATCGAGAGTTATGGGAAGTCAAAGATTACGTATAAAAAGGTCATCAGGCAGGGTTTTATGGCTCAAGGTTCCGCCTCTTCCTTATGTTTTGTAAGAAGTTACTTTGACTCAGGACTCATGCAGAGTTAGGTGCAAGATTGGTACTTATTTATTTTTCAAGCCAAGTCAGGAGGTCAGGAAGTTTCCACAGAAGTCCAAAGGTCTGACCCCCGACCCTGACCTAGTGGGTCCCAATTACTTCGCTCAAGTCAACAGCGGGAAGTCAAGAAGTTCAGAAGTGTATATTAAGAAAATTTGATTTTTTAATTTTAATAAAAATTTGATTTTTTTTATAAATTTTACAATTTCTAAATTTAATTTTATATAGACGAAACATAGTTGTTTGTTAAAATAATTGTAAAAATAAAAAATTATCATTTAATTATGAAGTAAGAATTGTTAAAATAATATCACAATAACCAAATGTTGGAAGGACAAATTTCGAGCAAAGAAGGAACTACTAAATTATGTTGCAAGGACAAATTTCGAGCAAAGAAGGAACTACTAGTTTTCTATATTCTATTATCAGAAATATCAAATCCTATGTTATTTCGATGTATCTTTCCACCTTTAAAAACAATTGCTTTTAAGGACATTTGCTAATTATACCTAGACTGTGAAACATATAACCTAGTGAACGATTGTGAAGACGTGTACACATAGGAATTGTCATGGCCATAGTGAATTCGGCCCAGCTCGCATATGTTTTATGTTTTAATCGCATAAGACATATATGTAGTGTGATTCTAATACGTTTGACTAGGCCTCTATATATACATTGGTGTCTGCGTAGTGTTGAGCGCTTGCCTTCAACGACGATGGTTGATATACGGTAGTGTTGAGCGCTTGCCTTCAACGACGATGGTTGATATACGGAGGGGTGTTAAGAATTTTTGTTATATAAGTTATATTTTGTTTTAGTGTAATTTTTTGGATTTTCCGGTACTGGAATCTGGTGGAAAATTTTGAGGTGAAATCTTGATTTGTGTTATTTACACTGGTTTTTTATTATGCATATGGATTCAGCATCCTGAAAAACCCTTAGGGCACTTCGATTGTGTAGAGGTTACCTGTCAAGCTTGTGATTTCAATAAATTTCTGCGAGATTTTTAAAGAAATTAAACGGAAAAAACCAAAAAAAAAAAAAAACTTCCAAAAAAATCTCACTAAAAACACCCTCAATATCAATTGATATAAGAGCCTTTGTTATATATATTTATATATATATGGAGTAGCTTTAAGGGTTTTTGTTATATAAATTATATTTTTTCTCATATATATGCCCTCCATGTCAATTGATATAAGAGCCTTTGTTATATATTTATATATGACTTTCGCTTGAGGTTCAAACAATTTGGTTAAATATGTGCATATGAATACACCATGTTTAACACTTGGTTATGAACACTTATTTATGTACAAACATTTTTTATTTTATATAATGTGGCTTTTACATACAGCATAATGAAACAAGGCGAGCTGCGAAGCAGCAAGTCCCTGCTAGTGTCAAATAGACTGTATTGTGATTTTGGATAATAATGATTTAGTTCCAGGGGAGCTTTAAATGGTAGACTTTAGAAATGCTCCATTTGTTATCTAAGATTCTTCGTCCTCAAAGTGAAGGATGGTTTTGATTCTAAATTCCACGGAGTATTCATTACTAGTTATTGCTGAGAGTATGTATTGATCCCCTAGATGCCACGTATGCAGCATGCAGAGATCTGAATTTTTAGTATTGCTAGGGTTTGCTTGTTGCAAAGAGATCTCATTGAAGCCACATATAATAGAGAGGACAATGTTTACATTAATGATAACATATCCATATTGTTGCTAGAAGATTGACAACGAGTTGTATGGCTGAGGAAAGAAGGGATTGATAAATCAAACAGTGCTCTGGTCCTGATGTTGTATAGTTACATGTACCTGCAGTACATTTGATAGTTGAAATAGAGCTTAGACAGAGAATTTTTTATGATACTAGAAACAGAGTTTATGATCAACATTTGTATAATGTTGGTGTGTACAACAGGGCTATAGTATGCAAGAATATGATTGAAGCTACCTTGCTTATTTATCTTCCTATTAGTGCACATTATGTCAAGCTTATATTGACCTACAACCAGTGTTAGTTTGTTTACATTACTACTATTTCCATTTGTGCAGTTGTGTTCGGAACTGATTTACTGAGGGTACAGAAAGGATCTATATGGATGTATTGACATCTTGTTGAGATGTGTTGAGCAAGCAGAGTTATTGTTACTAATGTTAGAGAATGCTACTATTGCTTTGAGCAAAGTGTAGTTGATGATGTACTGTTAAATGTACTGAGTCAGCAGTGTTCTGAGTAGAGAGGCACATATATTGCAGTGACAGTGCTTGTGACATTGACAGGTGAGGAGCACATTGTATTGAAGCTGGATCATTGTCACTAGTACGAGAGCCCAAGCTTAGTAGAGTGTTGTGGGGTAGAGTGACTGAGTTGAAGTGCAGCAGCACTATTGTAGAATATAATAGGGGACTCAAGACCCCTTCAGATTGAGTCTGCAAATATCTTCAGACTTGGGGAGAAATTGCTTCCTTCCAGCCTTGCTGGTAAAACCCTTGGGATTATTCTACTTCCTTCCAGTCCTCACTGGTAAATTTAAATTTGTATGTAACCACACATAATGAAAAAAAAATGAGAGAAATATTCTGTGCACTATTCCTGTGATGTGATATTGCTTTGTGTTTGTTTTGATGATCTGATAAGAACCTAACCAATTGTAAAATTAAAGGAAATATTTATTCACCCCATTCTTAGTATTTCCAACTAGACCAAGCTTTTATCCAAGCCTTAGTTTGAGCCTCAGGGCTTGTTACAGGGGCCGAGAAGTCTCAGGAAATCTGTGAGACCTAAGCAGGACAAAGAAGACTCAGAATCTAGTTTATATGACCGAGAACCTCAGGAAGTAAGACAAAGAGCCTCAGCCCAAGTTTCAGTTTGACAAGTAAAATACTAAGAATACCTTAGTCAGGTTACATAAGGCCGAAAGGCCTCAGGACAAATCTTAGGAACACTGAGAAAGTCTTAGTTCTAATGATGGAATACCGTGTGACCTCACAAATGACCTTGGAAAATCATAGTCAATCGTAATATGTAACGATTTTTTGATTATATCAAAGTTTCATAAAACCGCGAAGCATACCTTGTTTTCAAAGAAAAGTCCTGAGAATAAACTTGTGATGTTTTTGTGCTGACATAATCTTAAGTATACTAAGATCGAGAAGCCTCAGCTAGCAAGGTCTTATAAGCTAAGGACTAAGTCAGTCGCACTACTATTTAAAGGTTTTCAAATTCATGTTTGAAGGAGTCTTAAACCACACCTTGTTTTCTTGAGAAGCCAAGATGGTGTCACTTTGAAGAAGCAGTCCTAATGAGTTTGAAATTATCTGTCTGAAGATAAACCAACAAGTCATCCTTGTGCATGAATTCTACTTCTAATTTTTATTTGTGGAAGGCATTGTCCAGTTCTCCTTGAAGATCTGTTATGGCTACTGATTGTCTTATAATGATAAGTTGTTCAATACAGGTTTGAAGCCTGTAAAACGAAGACTTATACAGAATCCAACGGAGCTATAAGTCTGAAGTTTGATGCTTAATGAACTCCCTAGAATGTGACATATGTATCATCCAATAACTTTTACCTGAAGTGTTCTTAAACCTCATGATCTCTTGTCATCAAATAGAAGCTATGTCAGTAAAAACCAAGTATGGAAAGGCTATATTGGTTTCTAGTAAGGGTCAATCTCTGAAGGATGAAAATATGGAATGCTATGTCTATTGAAAGATGCCATGACAACAACCAATGGATCAAGTGTGTTCAGAATCCAGATTGCTAAAATATGATATAGACTGAAATAAAAAACCTATGAGTTCAATATTGCCATAAAGTTACAAATCTCCAATATCAGGTTTAGTCTATGAAATTCTTTTTGAATCAGAGAAAGTTAAGAAAAGTTATTGATCGTAGGACTACCTGAAGGTCAAACTATTGGATTCGAGAAGCCTGACTATAAATTCTACAGATGATCCTTTTAAGGTCACTTATTGAATCCAGTTGACTAAAATATCTTGAGTGCTGTTTTAAGAAGGAAAGGTCAAGTCCGTCCTCAAAGCTCAAAAGATCAAAAGCTCTCTTGATAAAGTCATTTGTTGACCAAAGATATAAATTACTGAAGACATATTGGTTTGGAGTATTTGATCGAACCTGCTGTTGTAAAGAAAGTATTGATGCCATATAAAAACTACTATGGAAATCTTGCATGGGTATTTGGATGTTGAATGCTCAGCCCAAAATGATGAAGTCCATCCTTTGCACATTGAATTGATAAGCAAAATCCTTGAGAGAAAAAATGTTGTTGATGTTACAATGATTTAGAGAAAGCAGATTTTCTTGAGTGACCAAGGATCATTATTGGACATCCTTGATTGATTAACCATGGATCAAGGACACTGCGTTTCTAGGGTTTTAGACAATTTGTATAATTGGGAATATAGGGTTTGAAAACCCTAGCAAGCAAGGGGGAAGTGGCATTTTCGATCATGCAAGCATGGCCTTAAATAATGATAATAGGGGACGACTACTGAAAGAAAAGGGAAGGGTATAAGAAACAGAAGAAAGTACTAGTATTAGAATCAAAGAAAGTGATGAAACAACAACAAGAACCCGGTTCACTTCTTTTGAACAACAAAGATTCTTAGTGCACTGTCAAAAGAATAAAAGATCCCAAGCAATTGCTACTGGGATTTTTCATCAAGCTAGTGTAATAAATGAATAAAGGTTGTGTCCCTCTACTAGTTGTGGTCTTAAGCCTTGCCTTGAGGACACCCATCCCTGTACTGATCAGCTAGTGGGCTTGCTCAGGGTGGAACTCAAGTTGGTTAATGGAGATTTGTTGTCAATTTAAGCAATTATGAAGAAGCCCAAAAAAGAACTATGGTTTCTACTTCTCCAGCATGGATGCAGACCACC
Source organism: Pinus tabuliformis (assembly GCA_031772625.1). NCBI lineage: Eukaryota > Viridiplantae > Streptophyta > Pinopsida > Pinales > Pinaceae > Pinus > Pinus tabuliformis. The sequence continues at coordinate 926,358,892 of CM062817.1, read as the reverse complement.
TTTGGCAACATATCTGCAAATCATCTCTCGCAACATATCTCTGAGATTCGGTTGGCATATTTCGAAATGAAAAAACAAATCAAGATGGCAAATAACATCTATGTGGTTATGATACTTGTGAAATCGGTAGCAGAACTTCTATTGCTATTATGGTCATGATACCATTTGAAGTTTCTATGTACCCATGAAGTATGAAGTGTGTCCGAGTACTCTGTCAGACAAGGTATGTTAAGTATAGTGGTTGCTTGGTCTATCAATATTGATTAGGCTAAAGTAGAGTATTTCAACAAGTTACAAGTGGAGTTTATTCAAGTAGGAAGTGGGAACAAGTAAGTCAAGTTGGATAGGTAGGAGCCCCGCTGTCAACAAAATAAAAAAATCGGAAGATCCCGAGCAATTCCTGCTGGGATTTTTCTTGTCTTATCACCTGTGTTGCATAAAATTAGATTTGACAAGGTCTAATTGGAGGTTCTAAAGACGCAGTTGGAGATTCAAGCTAGTAGGCTTGCTCAGGGTGGAATTCAACCTGGTTCATGGAGATTTGTTTCAAGTTGATAAACAAGTTCCTGAATTACTAGTTCAGGAAAACCAAAATGAAAGAAAGAGACAGCGAATGCATTATCCAATAAATATGGACTAATGCAGGGGATGTAGAACATGAGAGGAGCTTCAACTTGTGAAATAAAATATAGTTAATCGTGCATGCTAGAGGACATTAACCATGCCAGGAATCATATCAAATTTAAACATCAGAATATAACAAGGAAAAAAAATTAACAGAACCATGAACGCAGCGATCACTTATTCTGGACGACTCTATAAGGTAAAAGCATACTAAATATTTGTTAAAGAGTCTATTAACGATGATAAAAGGCAATTACGTTCCAAGCTATGAAAGCTATATGGAACAAGAAGAGTTGCGAAGCAACTAGTCCCTGCCCAAGAGAAGCATGATGGCAGGAGAAAACTCTGTTGCAGGGAAGAAGCAAAGCATGATGGCCGGAGCAAAGTATATTGCAGGGCAGGAGTAAAGTCTGTTACAAAAACAAAATTCTGTAGGTCAGACAGGTGATTTAAGTGAAAGGAGGGCAGTCTTATAGCAGCCACCAGGATTCGATCCTCAGAAAAGTAATACTCTCAGAAAAAGTAATACTCGTCACCAGAATCGAGTGCCCAGAGACGTCAGTGAAAGTAGGTCACTCTTATAACGGCCACCAGACACCTCTGGATTGGTTTATGCTCCATTCACTGCTACCCATCAGGGAAAACCCCCGAAACGAAACCTCTCGTAACAGAAACTGTATAATGAGAAAATAGGGGAAGAGGTAGATTAATGAAAATTCCAAGAATTTGTTACCTTGGTGATAGGCATCGCATTCTATAGAATTTGGAGACCTGAACGCATGTGATCTTCTGGAAGGAGCGATACTCCTGGCTGAAGTCAGACAACTACTTTCCTCCTGCCGAAGTCATCAAGTCAAGTTGGTGAAGCTTGAATACTTCTTTCTGGCCACCTGAGTGTTCTAAGTTCTGAGGAGTTAGAATTCATGGCTATTAAGAAGTGAAAGCCATGTGTGATAAGGAAGCCTATTAGAATATCGGCCCAATCCTCCATATACCTATTATCAATACCTATTAGAAGCCCGGTCCATATACTAAGATAGATCTCATATTAGGGGAAACTCTACTAAACTGAGCCTATTAGAAGCTTGATCCTCCATATACGAAGACGAAGAGAGATCTCAGATCTTGCCTTGATTGAGTGAGCCTATTTATTGATTGAGTAAGCATGTTCTCTATCAGCCCGATCCTCCATATCATATACTAAGACGAAGAGAGATCTCATATCTTGATTGAGTATTTGACCCAATCGTGTTCTACCGGTCGCTCGTACGGGTATCAGTTAGGGGACACGAGTATCGGTTAGTTAGGTACGGGTGATTCTTTACAGCTAGCCTCGATCGGTAGAAAATCTGACAAGGAATAGTTTCTTTAGAGCTATCAGAATGCGGATTGAGAGCTTTGATTGATAGCTATCGAAGGTCCATTGTTATGTGGATTGAGCTAGAACCTCAATTTGGATTGTTGGGGACGATGGCGGAAAAATATATATATGTCCAGTGCCTAAAAAAAATATGCATTCCCGGTTTCAGAGGCACAATTAGAAATATCGATGAGACCATTTCAATGCCACCATTTCAACCACTAAAAAAAGTGGATAGTGTAGATGGTTATATTCATTGATTAAATAATAATATAATTAATCAAAGTGTAGATGGTTATATTCATTGATTAAATAATAATATAATTAATCAAATCAGAATGGAACATAGCAATGTTAACTATTGGAGTCCAAATGACAGCTTTATAGGATGGCTGAACAAGATTGCAACTCTTTGGAACTCTGGTTCCTTTCCTATTGCACATATAAAACGCAATCAAAATGTTCAGGCGGATGCTTTGTCAAAAAAAAGATGCATTTTCCAATCAATATATGGTATCTGGTCATCACAATAGATTCATGCGCATACGAGATCCAGCCTTTCTCTATGCCCGACACATAATTCTTGCAAATATTTGTTTTGCTATATGGCCGATATTTTTGGCCATATATATCTCCTCCAGTCTTCCGAATATCTGGATAAACTTATTTTTGTGTATGCTTAAATGCTCTACAATGTTGATGCACAGAACATACCCTACAGCGTTCGAGGGCATAATCCGAGAATTATAACTCTCCAGTGTTTGTATATATCAGTTTCTGTTTATAATATATGCCATATAGTGCTTTTTCTTCTGAATGAAAAAAAACAAAAACAAAAACTACTATTGGAATCTATTTGAAATCGAGTAAATAAAGAAAAAGTAAATAATCCTTACCATTATTGTGCCATTATCAGAATAGGACACTAGATCTGAGTGAATGGAATTATGTAATTTTGTCAATCAATTGGAAAAACGTAGAGTTTAAAATGTAACAAAATCAAGTAATCAAAATGATAGGTTGATGTTATATGAAAAATAAAACATAGCCGGTAACCTAAGCAAGAGATATAACAATACATTAATAAATTAATGTAAGCCCAAAAATTTATTTAATTGTTTTGTAATAGTGAGCATGGAGCACCAAGACGCATGTATTACATGTGGAGAGCATGGCACATGTATTACACGTGTTACAACAACAATATTTGCATATGGACAGACCAACAGTGGAAATACATATACGATGAAGGGCATCATAGATAGTGTCGTGATGGATATTTACAAGGTATTGGGGCTAGATTTTTCTTTTGTTGCTTTGTTACTGTGTTTTATTCTCCACATTGTAATGGCAAGGACAATTGATGTGATGTTGCAGCACTCGGAATGATTATTTGTCTTTAAGTTTTATGCCATCGAAATTTATAATGAAGTGGTGAAGGATCTCCTCGCTTCTGTTGAGAACAGTAGTCGTCATTGGATTCTGGACGATCCAGAGGTGGGCATTTGCCAATTTCCTCAAATTTTTGGTTTTATTTTTCAGCATTGCAATCTTCTTTGTTGGCTTAGTTTTTCTGTACCTCACAGACAGGTCTGGGAGACTTCGCTGAATGGAGCAAGTTCCAGATCTCATCACAATTGCAAGTTCCAGATATCATCAAATTGTGAGACGGTTCGTATTCTCTTTTTCTCACATTAAATATCAAATTACTTTCTACAGATATGTGTTGATTGTTGGATTCTCGTCTCTTCTCTAGACAATTGAGAGCTCCTTTTGAGAAAAACTACCAGAAGACGACACCTCGAGCTCTTTAGTCGCGAGTTTGGTATGGTAACTATTCCTCTATTCGCATGAATCTTCATGTATGTCATAGTTTAGTAAATGAAGCTCACAATTTTGTACAGAAACTTGTTGATATTGCAGGGAGTATGAATCTTCATGTATGTCTTAGTTTAGTAAATGAAGCTCACAATTTTGTACAGAAACTTGTTGATATTGCAGGGAGTATGGATCTTCATGTATGTCTTAGTTTAGTAAATGAAGTTCACAATTTTGTACAAAACCTTGTTGATCTTGCAAGAAGTGAGCACGTCCCAGAATTCAATTAAAATCCCTTGCAAGTTGGGTATAAATGTTTGAATTCAAACAAGCAAATTGGGTATTAATGTTTGAATTTAAACAAAATATAAAAGCACAAAGTGCATATAAACTCTTACCAGTGCTGCTTCTTCTTCAATCGAATCAATTGGTTTTGAATCAATTGAATCAATTTGTTCTAAGAACGCCCACTTATGCACTTGAATTTGCTCAATATCGAACTGAAACTCCCATCTTTTATCTCTGCACCAACCATGTCTCTATTTTCATGTAGCTTGACCTGTCTTTGTTTTCATTCAGCTTGACCAAAGTCAAAAGCTCCAAAAACAATGCACATAACCAAAGTTAAAGCTTACAATGCACTAGAAAATATATGTAACATGCAAGAGAGACACGCTACACAAAAGTGTTACGTAGGTGATTACCTGTTTAATAACCGGATTCCTAACGTGCAAGAGAGACACGGGCAATGCAAAAGTGTTACGCAGGTTCTTACGTGTTTGCTTACATGTTCCTTACGTGTTTACTAACAAACCATATTAGTGACGTTTTGAGCTTCCATCTCCTAAGATTTTCCATGGTTATAGCCCAGCAATAAATACTTGCAAACTAATACTAACATTAGTTTCCATTTGACAACATCAACAAATATATCATATTAAGAATATCCATCAAATGGTCTCTTTGCCCCATCAAATATTCCATGAATTTCATTGGCTTTCAAAATTATTACCGCAATTTAATAAGCGGCCAAAGATAAGGCTGTATGAAAATGCTCAAAAGTTTATATTAATTTCAAATTGTATTAATGCTAATAGCTGGCGACATTGTAGTGCCGGAACCTGTACGATAGTTGTTGGCTTAACCCATAAGAGCTCCTGTACTATCTTTTGTCTCACCTAAGGCCAGGAGAAACTGGATCAAAAGCCGCCAAGCTCGCTTAGACAAAAAAGAGCTCCTAGACATGCGGCCATAGATAAAGGAAAGTACCCTATTCGTATTCTCTTTTTCTCACATTAAATATCAAATTACTTTTTGCAGATATGTGTTGATTGTTGGATTCTCGTCTCCTCTGTAGATGATTGAGAGCTCCTTTCGAGAAAAACTAGCAGAAGACGACACCTCGAGCTCTTTAGTCGCGAGTTTGGTATGGTAACTATTCCTCTGTTCGCATGAATCTTCATGTATGTCATAGTTTAGTAAATGAAGCTCACAATTTTGTACAGAAACTTGTTGATCTTGCAGGGAGTATGAATCTTCATGTATGTCTTAGTTTAGTAAATGAAGTTCACAATTTTGTACAAAACCTTCTTGATTTTGCAAGAAGTGAGCACATCCCAAAATTCAATTAAAATCCCTTGCAAGTTGGGTATTAATGTTTGAATTCAAACAAGCAAGTTGGGTATTAATGTTTGAATTTAAACAAGATATAAAAGCACAAAGTGCATATAAACTCTTACCAATGCTGCTTCTTCTTCAATCGAATCAATTGGTTTTGAATCAATTTGTTCTAAGAACGCCCACTCATGCAAAGAAGCAAGAGGTTGTATCCATTCATTGAAAGAGCTTACTTAGCAGAGCGTCAGCGATCCCCTGAGCGTAAGCGAAGAAGTTAGAGGTAAGTCTCCATCCATTCTTTGAAAAAGAAATAGAAAAAGAAACCTGACTTAACTGAGCTACAGCGAAGAAGGCCAGATAAGGTTGATTGTGTCCCCCCTTCCGAACGAGAAGTTGTTTAAGAAAGTTCTGAACTGGAGGCTGCTTCAGGATTTCAGAAACTACAAACTACAACAAAATGAACAAAAAATTGTTATGTTGTACAACAACAAAATGAACAAAATGTCTACAGTAACAAGAAATAGTTCCATTCAAATTAAGAAATAGTTCCATTTACAGTAACAAGAAATAGTTTCATTCAAATTAAGCAGATCAATATCTATTTAAATTAATAACAGCACAATATCTATTTTAATTCGAATGTTTATCAATGTTTTACAGGAGGTGCAGCGGGTATTCTGGAAGCAAAACAAGGTTCTTTGGCTAACAGACATGCCCTGAACTAGCTCTGGAGATCGGAGATTGTTATGGTATGAAGACAGAGACATGGGATTCTCAGCAATAAGGTATTAAACCCAACTGTGGAGATCCCAGCGCCACATAAGTGTTACAAAGGCCCAAATGGCAGTGTCGGAAAGATCCAGACGTCAAAAATGGAAAGCTAGGAAAGAAAACATATTAAACTTGCCAACGGAGGTCCAGACGTCAAAAACGGAAAGCTAGGAAAGGAAACATATTAAACTTGCCATGTATGCCGGTGAAACAAAACTGGCATTTAATGTGCTCCGCTAATGCTAGCATTAATTTAGCTAGTATTTGCTATTTTGAAAATACAAAACAAATTACTAATTATAACATATGGTTTTGCTCTTCGACCTCGGGAAGAGGCCAAATAAGAAGGAAAATAAATCTGTATCAAAAAACTTTGGATGGCGAATCGGTCTTTGTCGAGAAACTTTGGTTATATCGTGATCAGTGGGATTAAAAAACCGGTGAACTAATGCTAAGATGGGCATAATCGATTACTATAGTCCCTGGCCATTGCCAGATGGCAGGGACTAAAAATAGATAAAAATGTCAATCTACACTTTCTCATTGAACAGTTTTATTTTCGTATTTATAACTGTTAAGATGCATGTTACAAAAACTAAAAGTTAGTAGAATTATTAACATGCATATCGCAAAATTTAAGATTTACAGAGTAATTGAAGGTATGAGATCTGCTTGATATCAAGAATGATGTTGTCCATCGAAATTGTGAAGGTTCCCTTTAGTGAAAATGCACGTAACATGAAGACAGTTGCAGAGATGTTTCGTTTATATTCTGCAAAGGGTATTTGCAGAAGACTTGGAAAGAAGATTTGAAGAAGATCTTTCAGAAGCATGCAATCTAGCTTGCCATCTACATCTTTTATTGTACATTGTAGACTGTGTTCATAAGAAAATAGCTTTTTGTCACCGCAATTTGTACAATAAAGCATGTTATTGACTGGACAGTCCGTTGTTCTAATCAGTTGTTTACATTCGCTGCAGAATGGCTTGTATGGTGGGCAAAACAGATCAGCTGGTTTGAGAATTCCAATAATCTGCAGCAGTTCAATTGGGAATATATATATATATATATATATATATATATATATATAGTAGATGAACAACCTAAGGAAAAGAAAAAATAGTAAAATAAAAAGTGAATAGTTCAAGAAGAAATAGAGAAATGCCTATAAAAAGTTCAAATGCATCTGCAAATGAACATTTGTTTTTGGTATATTCTATAAATGAGTAGTAGTTGAAAAGCAATTGAAGACTTTCCTGGAGGTTTGTTTTGGCAAGAGTCTATAGATAAGATTTTGTCAATTGATCATTAAGTGGTTCAAAGAAACTTGATAAACATGTACATATGGTATGGGATTCTCTTGGTCCCCTTCGAACCATGGTTTTGAACAGAAGCAACATTGTCTTTCCTCTTATTATATCTTGTTGCAGCTCAACAAATATTTGTTTGTGTTGTTCAGTCAAATACACCTGAAAAAAATCGTTGTTTTTTCTCAGTGAAAAGGTACTATTATAGTAGTTCAAAATTTGAGCTCCATTTTGCGCGCGCCTGCTCTGCTTCAACCGACTGCTGCAGCACGCCCCAGCTCCCTGCGCCCCTCAGTCCGCACTGCCTCTCCAATGGAGGTCAGCGGGGACCCTAATCCCCCTCCTTCACCACCGCCGGAGGTGTCAGCCTTCCGATCAATGATCGCAGCAGGTCCAAAGCGCCCCCCCTCAGCTTCACAATAAAAGTTTGTAAAAAAGTCGGATACGATTCCATCGGTAGCCCTACCAGAAGAAGAAACTTGCAAAGTTGCGTTGAACCTTGCGGAGAGAGGCCTTATAGGACAGTTCACAGGCCTCTGGCCATCTCCCAAGTCGGTGGATGAATGGAGCCAAAGGAACTGGAAGCCCCTGATCAAAGAAGGAGTCAAAAGCTATTTCGTAGGTAAGGGTTTCTTTGTGTTTGTCTTTGAAAACCTAGATGACAGAGGTTTAATCTTTAGAAATGGACCGTATTTCATGGGGCCCCAGGGCCTTTATCTGAACAAATGGTCCCCGGATTTCGATCCCACCCAGGACATCCCTTCTGCTGTACCGGTCTGGGTTAGGCTCCCACATTTGCCTCTGCTGGAACCAAAAATCTCTATATATCATAGGTAACGCTCTGGGAAAATATATAAATCAGGCAGCGAAAAAAGACCAGTACTCATGTGCCCGTATCTGCGTAGAAGTGGACCTAAAGGAGGGGTTACCGGAAGCCATCAAACTCACTGTAGTTGGGTGGACGCATCTCCAGGAGTTGGACTACGAACAGTTACCCTTTAAATGCAGACATTGCCACGGTCATGGCCACTTTGCAAAGAACTGTAAAAAGAGAGCAGAGGAGCAAGTAGACAAACAGAATAGGGAACAATGGACCCTAGTCCAGAAGAAAACAACCACAAAAAAAGGAACAAGCAAAGGCAACACGGACGGAGGCCCTAGCAGCAGCAAAGCCAACCAGGAAACGGAAGCAAATCCAAAAGGGACAGAAAGGGCCCAGAATAATCAAGCCATCCCATCCCAGGAGAATGAAGAACATGCGGACATTCCACCTTCAAACAAGGAGGTAGGGGAAGCAATCCAGATTGAGGCCAACCAGGGCAGCCCCTCCAATCCCTCATATGCAGAGATAGCAAGGAAAAAACTAGTTGAAAGCTCTGATTCCTCAGAGGATGAAACCTATGAGCGACAAACGAAAAAAACTGGAAGGAAATCCCACAAAGAAAAAAGGGAGGAGGAGGCAGAAAGACTCAAAACGCAAGGAAGCCAAGCTACCATAGAAATGACTATTGGGCGAAACATCAGACCAAGGCCCTCCAAGGGAGGGCTCAATACCCCCTCAAGTAAATAATGAATCTCGTCTCTTGGAATTGTAGAGGACCGGGGAACCCCTCTAAAGTAGAAGCAGTCAAGGATCTTATGAAAGCGGAGCCCTCAGATATCCTCATGCTCCAAGAGACCAAAATAGAAGGCCATGCCCTTCTAGAGATCAACAGCTCAAAGTGGAATAAAAGAGCAGGCAAAGCTGTCAGCTCAAGGGGTACTTCTGGAGGACTAGCAACACTCTGGAACGATGACCTTTTTCATCTGAAAAACCACAAGGAAACTCAGCACTGGATCCACATGGAATTGATGCACAAAGCAAGTAAGTTGTCTATTTCCCTTTTCAAACTTTATGTCCCAGTTTCTTATTATGAAAAGAGAGAATGCTAGAACTCCCTCTCAACATTTCTAGAGCAAACATCCCCCAGCAATATTATCATAGCAGGTGACCTCAACATCATTATGAAAGCAAAAGAAAAGAGGGGAGGGACAAGTAACAGAGACCCCATGCTAGACGAGGTGGAGGAACTCTTTCAGCGCTGGGACTTGCTGGACTTCAATCCTATCAGAGGCATTTACACCTGGTCCAATAACAGAGTGGGAGTTGATCATATCTCAACACGGTTAGATAGATTCATGGTACAAAGCTCCATAATGATGAATAAAAAGATAATCATCACTAAAATCCTGCCCAAACTAGCTTCTGATCATAAGCCTATTCAGCTTCTCCTGGAAAATGAAGAAGATCTAGGGCCCATTCCATTCCGATTCAACCCCCTATGGATCGAGAAGGAAGGCTATATAGAGACAGTGAAGGCAGCTTGGGACAAAACATTCACGGGATCCCCAAGCTATGTCTGGGAGCAAAAGCTAAAAGCAACTAAGCAGGCGCTGAAGAACTGGATAAAGAAACCAGGACCCTCTCCTACTGAGCAAAGAAAGGAGACAGTTCATGCATTGCAGACTCTGCAAACAGAGATGGAAAACAAAGACATCACAATAGAGCTGCTGGAAAAAGAAACAAAAGCCCAACGTTCTACACACCAAACTTTCAGAAAGGAGGAAGAATACTGGTGACTAAAATCTAGAAGTTTGTGGTTGAAGGCTGGAGACCAAAACACCTCCTTCTTCCACCGAAAATACAGAGCGAGATTGACTAGGAATCACATAGCAGAAATTAAAACATCAGAGGGTATCGTTTGCAAAGGTTTTAAACAGGTCAAAGCAGCTACAGAAACCCACTTTAGGAATCTCTATAGAGAAGAAACCCACAACAATAATGAGGAAGTCGCTGATTTCATCGCCAATATCCCCACTCTTATTAGCCCTAAAGAAAATGTAGCTCTCTGCAGGCCAACCACGGAGGAGGAAATTATAAAAGTCATCTGATCCATGGACGCAGATAAGGCTCCCAGGCCTGATGGATTTACAATCCATTTCTACAAGTCTTGTTGGCATATCATTAAAGCCGACCTCTGCAAAATGATACGTTGGTTCATGAAAAAGGCCAAGGTAGGCGGAGGAACTAACTCCACCTATCTCGCTCTAATTCCCAAAGACATCAATCCGGAGACATTCGCAAGGTTCAGGCCGATATCGTTGTGCAATGCTTCATATAAAATTCTGGCAAAACTGATAGCAAACAGGATTAAGCCGTTGTTAAAAAGACTGATCTCTCCCCCACAAGGCGGTTTCGTTGAAGGCAGGCATATTCTAGATAATGTAATCCAGGTACAGGAGATCATCCATTCCAGCAAGCAGCGGAATGAAAAAGGCATGCTGATCAAGTTAGACATGGCAAACGCCTTTGACAGAGTGGATCGCTCTTTCCTCTGCAAGGTCCTGCTCTCATTTGGCTTTTCATCTCAATTCGTCAACCTCATCAAAGCCTGCATAGAAAAACCATGGATCGCCCCTTTAGTCAATGGTCGCCCCACGAACTTCTTCCAAAGTCAGAGGGGCATCAGACAGGGATGTCCCCTCTCCCCATTCCTATACATCATAATGGCGGAATCTCTCAGTCGAAAACTCACTGCAGAAAAAATAAACGGCAACATACCGGGTCTTAAGCCTTTCCACGGAGCTGAAGCCATGAATCACGCGTTATTCGCTGATGATTCACTTCTTCTAGGCGGAGCCTCCACCAGAATTTCCAGAGCCATAAACGTAGTCCTCAATAATTACTGCAGAGCCTCTGGGGCATTAATAAATGAGAACAAAAGCGAAGTTTATAGCTGGAACAGAGATCAGAGGGAGCTCTCTGGCATAACCACTCTCCTCGGTTTCAAAGGGCAAGCAATCTGGGATCGATTCAAGTATTTGGGCCTTCCCATTATATCAGGAGCAAATAAAATATCGCTCTAGAGTGAAATAATCTCGAAAATCAAAACAAAAATTGTAGCGTGGGGAGGCTATTGGTTGACGAAGGGAGGCAAAGTAATTTAAATCAAAGCAATGTTGTCGGCACTACCAATCTACCAGGTAGCATTTCTCTTAGCACCAAGAAATGTGGTGGAGCAAATATCCAAACTGCTCAGAGACTTCTTGTGGCAGGGAGGAAAGGGAAACGAAAATAAAATGCATCTAGTGAACTAGGATGTGGTAAAAAAAATAAAGGCTGATGGAGGGCTGCAAATCAGATATCCTGCTCTTGTAAATTTAGCGCTGGGAGGAAAGATCTTATGGAAGCTGATCCATGAACCCACCCATCCGGTTAGTGTAGTCCTGAGCACTAAGTACAGACCCAACAAATACCTTAGCAATCTTCAGAATGCGAATGTAGTCAACAGCACGCAGGTGTGGAAACTATGTTGTAGGAGCAGTAAGTTCTTCAACAAACAGGCCTAGCTAATCTCAAGGACTGGCTGAAGCAGGCAGGAGTCAACACCATATTCGAACTGTCAAATTGGGATCATCGTGGAGATTGGGCAGGATGGGACTTCCATGGAGTCCCAGAGCGGTTAACTCACCAACAAATTCTGCTTGAAGATCTGCTGGAGGAAGCAGCGCCTATCAACAGAACCATGAAAGACAAATGGGGATGGGGTCAGTCCGGAGTCTACACTACAGCAGCAGGATATAGAGCATTGCAGGCTTCAAGAAATAGCAGTCAAACCCTGGCTTTTTGGAAGAATGTCTGGGAACCCCTAGCCCTTCCAAAAGTGAATTTCTTTTTTTGGACCTTGGCTCATAACAAACTCTTAACTGGCGATAATCTGGAAAAAATAAATATAGCAGGGCCGCGCAGATGTGTATTATGCAGCAGCAACTTTGAAACAGCCCAACACCTTTTCTTGGAGTGCAATTTTGCAAAAGAGGTATGGAGAATTATTTTACATGATTTTCAGTTTATTCTGCCTTCACAAATCTCTGTTGCAGATCTATACGCCACTTGGAATTGTTGCTATCCCCAGTGCATCCCTTCCAAATCATTCTGGAATAAAATATGGACAGTTATCCCAAAATATGTTTGCTGGCAGCTTTGGCTAGCTCGAAATCAGCAGATTTTTAGAGAGATGAGGCACACCCCACTGCAAGTCGCAGCAAAAGCTAAATCTTTTCTACTGGAAGCAGCCCAACAGCAGTATTTTAAAGAAGATCCATTGTTATTGCCTGAAGAAAAAAGATGGCTTGGCCCGCTAGAGCCCTGTCCGCACAAGCAGCTCCTCTCCCCACAGAAGGCAAATCAGGAATGGTGCATAAGAGATGAAGATGAAAACTTCCAACTATGGTGGCGGTCACAAAACTTAACCACAATTTTCTTCGATGGAGCGTCTAAAGGTAATCCCGGAGATGCAGGTGCTGGGGGGGTCATATACTCTACTGACGGGACTTCAAAAGACTGTTTCAGCTGGGGATTAGGCCAGAAATCTAACAATCAAGCAGAGATTCTTGGGCTTCTCAAAGCTTGCCACATTGCAAGAGACAAAGGTGTCAAAGACCTCCAAATTTTTGGAGATTCAGAGTTAATAATAAAAAGCCTAAAGTTGGGAAATCTATTTAGCAATGCCAGCCTCAACAAAATACTGGACAGATTGAAGAGAGTTCTTCTAGACTTTGAAACATGTAAGTTTTATCATATTCTCGGAAAGTCAGACGGTGAAGCTGACCAACTGGCAAACAAAGGCAGCTCTCTGATGAAAGGACTGCTAATTGTAAACAGTGAAAGTACTGTACAAATGCCCTAAAAATCAAGCAGATCTTAACCAGCAAAAGTTAGAAATCTGCAATGTAATTGGAGCGGCTTGGGCAAAGACCCAAGGTTTTTCAAATAAATAAAATCATAACCGTTTTAGTTAAAAAAAAATACGCCTGAAAAAAATTCAAGTCAAAATTTTGGTTAGTTGTGATAGAAAAAAAAAAAACATAAATGCTCAATTTTAATATAGTTGAAAAAAATTCAAGTCAAAATTTTGATTAGTTGTGACAGAAAAAGCATTAAGACATAAATTCTTTTAGCAAGAAAGCAAAAATGGGCATATAAAATGCTAAGCATAATAGAGCAGAAGATTTGACACAATATTGTGGCACAGTCGCTGTTTGTTTCACCGTCTTTGACATATAGTTCAAATTGACGATTGTTTTGCTGGCATCCTATGACAAGTGTTGCGAAGCTTCCAACCGAATAATCTATATTTGCTTCTAAAAGCATAGCAATTGTAGTGTCTGGAGTAAGCCGACGTTGAGGACAAATCACGGGTATTGTTTCAACGAGAGATGCTGAATTCAACGAGATGCAGTGGCTAGCATCACCTCTTTCATATTTGCTTTTCTTAGTAACGTTGAATCCTGTTATGCGAACACTTTTGCCGACAGAGAAATACGAGGCAAATTGAGAGATTAGTTTATCACTTATGTTGACGGTTATTGTAAGTTGTCCATGCAGATCGACAAGGTCAGCGTGCACAACCTGTGCCTTCAGTGGTGAGGAGGGTACTGGAGTAGAAGCAGGACCATATAACACTAACACGTCACCTTCGAAAATAGTTGTTAAACTTCCCATGCAAATGTCCATTATGGACGATGGTACTATTTGTCGCTTTGTTGTTTTTTCTTTTGGCATTGTGCTTGTTGCACTATCTGTTTTCTGAATGCATTCATTTGTGCTTGTTGCACTATTTGCTTTACGAGTTGACATTTTTTCTATTGGTACATGTGTGAAAACACAAGAAGGAAACAAATGTATTGTAAATCAGTTATTGAAAACATTTTACAAGAGCTAGATATTTGAAACATTAGTTGTGTAACTTAAACATATTTCAGTTTTGACAGAGCAAATTTTCTAATGAAAATAGAAAGCAATGAAATCAGAAGACAAAGAACAAATCAGATGTATTGATGAATCTAAAGAAAGGCAAGTTATTGTACCTGGATTGTTGCAAAGGAGGGATGTAGAGAAACTAGTTGGATTGTTGCAAACGAGCGATGTAGAGACACCTAGCTTTTGCTATGACCAGAAATGCAAGAAATCATATACCATGTTTTGATCAGAGTTGTAGCAAAGCATAAATTATCGTTTTGATCAGAGTTGTAGCAAAGCATAAATTATGCTATGATCTGACCAATATGCATTTGCAAGATTGATTTCACATTGCTCAATAGGCAAACTTGTCCAGATATGATCTATTGTTGTTTTTTATCGTGGACATAACTTACTTCTTATTTCTTGCAAGTTCTCAGTTTTCATGTATTCTGTAAGAGCTTGACTGCGAGCTATTTCTAATTGAATATCAATGTTAAAATCGCCAATGATTAAGAACACACAATTAACATGTGTGGTTTGTGATTTTGCTTTTCTAATCAGTTCTATTATTGTACACACTTGTTCAGAAGGTGTTGCATAAATGTTCATTAAGCAAATTGGTTGTTGGAAGTATATGTCAATTAGTGTGAGTTCAATTTTGTTGTTACAAAATTTTTTTGTTGCTTTGATCAATATCTTCTTGTTTACACAAGTAAGGATGCCATGGACGTAATTTGTTATGGCAAAGTTGAATGGTAGGAATTGTTTGTTTTTGGGTGGAATGTGCAAATGCGTTTCTTGAAAACATAGAATCATATTGTCCAATAGGTCTGGGTCATGGACGATGTCACTAAGATGTGCATGTAGACTGCGTGTATTTAGACTTGCAATTGATAAAAGATTTGGGTTGCTAGGCTTTTTTTTCATAAATTTCAGTTTCCATGAAGCAATTGTTTCTAGTCGTTTCATTTCATCTAAGATCTTGTTTTGTACATGAAAGTTTTGGGGTGTTAGCTTGTTAATCAAGTATAACGAGTCAATGGTTTTAACACGTGATAGTGCAGTATAGACTAGCCCATGTTTGGTGACACCAGTTGGGTCAAATGCAAGTTGATCCAATGTTAGTCCTTGTGTTCGATGTATTGTTCGCACACAAGCTAATTGTAGTGGGAATTGTTTTCGTATTGTGATTTGTTGTGAGACATTGCCAATGCTTTCGCAGTTTGAAAAATTGGTGTCCAGGTTGACAAGATATTTATGTCATACAACTCCTTGAATTTGTTTCTTTGATGTTTTCCAATGTTGACATCTTGAAATTCTATCCAAACAATGTTATTGGATGAGTAGCATCTGAGAATGCCTTCAGCACCATTGACTAATCCATCATTGGTATTGTAGTTTCCTGCATATAATTCAACTAACATGTTTTGTTTGACTATTATTGTTGATGGTAATGATATTGTCTTTTCAAAAGAAAAATAATTTGATTGAGCAATTTCATGTTCATCAATAACATTTAGTGTTATTTGTTGACCATGTGCAAGTGAAAGCATTTTTGTATTATGATTATGAACATCCTTGTTTTGGTAGAAAATATATGGGAAAAGTGGATCTAAAGGTGGTAGCCTATGGCAATTGTCATTAATGTATGCAATATCTTTATCAGTTTGTGTGTTTAATCTCATCCTATTTAGGACATTGATGAAGATCGGGTCTTTTTGACGCATTGATGTATATAGTTTATAACATTTTATTTTCTGTCCAAAAGGCATATGGAACTATGTTTTTGTTGATTCTTGGATTTTCAAAGATAAGAGAGTCTTTTACGGGGCCTACTTGGTAGAGATCACCAAAGAATATCATGTCAACATTAGCAAAATACGAAGTTGGTGTATGCAGGATTTGACGGAGTCGCTTATCAATCTGATAAAGCATTGTTGCACCAACAAGCGACGCCTCGTCTATAAGAACTACATGAAGTTGTTCGAAGTGCTTTGATAATGTATCTAACTTTTCATTGTTTAGTGATGAACAATCATTGTTGTTAAAGGGTAAGCAGAATGCAAAATGCAATGTGACACCACCTGCGTTGAATGCAGCTTTTCCTGTATATGTTGTGATTATTCCTTTTAGTTGTGATGGATTATAAGGCAATTTTCCATTATGTATGCATACTAACGACTGGAAAATTGCTAGTGTTGTGAACATTTTTCCTGTTCCTGCACCTCCCGTCAAGAGAAAATGAATTGGTTCATCTGGGCTACATAGTTTTCTTGCTATCACATCAATTACTAATTTTGCTTGTTCCAGGTTTAATTGTTGCATTAACTTATAATACTCTATGTCTTCTAGTATATTTGGTTGTTTGACAATTTCATACGGTCTTGTAGATAGTAGAGTCAAGTTCTTTGTATGCTGAAAATGTTGCAAATCACTTTGAAAATCATAATTTTCATATTTTTCATTAACATACTTGTCAACTATTATATTCTTTGTTTCATTTTCTTTAAGGCTATTTATGTCAAATATTTGTTGAGTCTATGTTTCTATTGCATTGATTGCATCATCTATGTCACCCCATGTAGGTCCGGTAACAAATCTAAATTTTTGTTCATTTTGTCTAATTGTTTTTTCTAATGCAACATATGCAGATTGCCAACTTTGGTGATGTTGCTTGATCGTAGTCTCATCGACCCGATACGGATAGTATAACATTAATTGTTCTCTACAATAATTTTCAATGTCTTTGTGTTTGTTATATCTCACGCATCGAATGACATATGGCTTATTTGCCTGTTTGCGTTTTTGTCCTTTGTTTGTATAACTAGATGCAAATTCTGCTAAACATATGGCATCAATGGCTATAGGTCGTAGAATATAATAGTCAATAATTGATGGACACATAATGTCTTCAAAGTCATCTAGTTCTTTTTGCAAGTCTTTTTTTCTTTTCAAAACAAATGCATGTTCTTCTATAGGAGATGTGTTAATGAAAATACATTTTCATGAACTACAGTTTAGTGGAAGCAATAGCACAATGTGCATTGCTTGTTGTGCAGACATTTGTTGCATGTTTACTAAAGCTTTCCCTAGACAATTAATAGTGTTCATGATATCAGATTTTGTTTTAAGGTGATTTTCGTGTATGTTCTTAAAAGTTGATGTAAGTGTTTTATCTTCTTTTGTCATATAGGAACTGTAGTACATTGCAGTGGCATATGAATCGAGTACAAATTGGGAGTCAATGTTTGCAATCCACATTGTTGGGATGTGTCGAGAAAAGCTATTTGTCCAGGTGTCAGCTGGCTTTCTTTGCAGGAGTAAAGTTGTGTGATTCAATGTACATTGGATGGCATGTATGTAATCATCATTTGTTAATCCGATGCTATGCAAAAAGTTATCAAATGTATCCTTTTCATCATAATTGACCTTGTTTATCGTGTCAAATATTATCTTTGCATTTGTTTTCGTTTTTGCACTATCAAATTCAAGAGGTTCAAGTATTTTTGTTGTTTTCATCGGAGGTATTGGGAAATTTAATCTGCAATTGGAATTTTTATGGTTCCTACAACTTATTGTGTGGCGATGATGTTGGATAGTTCTAAGGTCTTTTTTGAGAACCAATGAATCAGTTGATAAGTATTTATCAACAAAATTTTCGACATCAATGTTTGTGTCTTTACCATAGATTGGTGCTGATTTTATTCATAATAAACCATGTTCATGCTCACTTCCTCTGTTTTGGAATTCCGTGACGTAGAAGTAGTCGACAATTTCTCCATAATACTTGTAATCATGAACTATTAACTGACGTAGAGCGTCCATTCTAGATCTATAGTAACGTGCACAAGTTACAGGATCATTTCTTATTAATGAGTGTGGCTCATTTTCTTCTAAATCATTTTGGTTTGGTCTCGTAGTGTTTTGTCTTATATGTTTTAATGCATTCATTAAAGGCTCCCAAAGGTGCTCTGCTTTACTCTTTTTCTACTAAACAGTTTCTCAAATATTGAATTGTTCCTTTTCTTAATTCTATTGATGTATATGTACAATGTAGTAAAAGTTGTAAACTATCAAACAAACAGTCTCCAATCGCATATGAGAAATTGTTTATTCGAAACAAGTTATTCTTTTCTAATACAAATGCCAATTTATGTTTTTGAGATGATGTATACATGGCGATACTTATGCTTATTATGTCAATGGAAGTGTAAATGCTAACATGTATATTGTGTACCTATTAAATTGCAGATGTTAATGTCTATTAACCTGTTGCAACCTCTTATGATAAATCTTCAACAAGTGGCCAGTGGGTTGTTTTAGCAGAAAGACATGCAAAACCCAAAAATATGATTTATTAGTATATAAATCTAAGGACTAGTGTTATATTTCTTATCTACAAGCATGATCACTACTATATGAATGATATCTTGAAACTATGAGTTTATTTATAAAATGGAGACAAAGCCAAGAAGCAATGACGAGAGAAGATTATTTATCTATTGACGATGAAAGTAGAAAAAAAGATTATACATTCTAAATTTATATCAAGTTATGTGTAGATACTAGAAATAGACACAAGAAAACCTTTGTTTACAGCACTAAGGACTTTACAATTTTTCTCCATGCTTGGGGATATTTCATTATCTATTTCAGAAACCTTGAGGATAAGAAACAAATCATGGAAGGGCCTTTGTTTTGGGGAAAACTCTATTTGAAAGATTTAGTTCTTGATTTTTGATCTTGCCAATACAAGCATGATCACTACTATATGAATGATATCTTGAAAGTATCAATATAAAACTACTGTACGAATGAGATATTGAAAGTATCAGTTTATTTATAAAATGCAGGAGAAAAACCCAAAAAGTAGCTTATTAATAGAATGGAGGAGACAAAGTCCACAAGCAATGTTGAGGGAAGATTATTTAGCTATTGATGAAAGTAGAGAAAAGATGATATATTCTAGAGAAGACAAAGCCAACAAGTAATGCTGAGGGAAGATTATTTAGCTATTGATGAAGGTAGAGAAAAGATGATATATTCTAAATTTATATCAGGTTATGTGTAGATACAAACCTGAGGGGATGCCAGTTGTAAGTTCATGTTACTTGAGAATAATATATCAGCCACAAAAATGGATCTTTGGGAAAATGGTATGTGTGGTGTTCGATTGAGGTTAGCTCAAACACATTTATGGTTGTCTATATAATTCCAGTCTAGCGATGAAGAGGACTGGCTAGCCAAATTCAGGGGAAAAAGTGATTGCATTGACCAAAACTATTCACACCATTAATTGGAAACACCAGTGAACTAACCTACGAATTGAGATTTTGTATTTGTTTGCTATAGATAGCCTAAGTACGATTTTGGCTCCAATTTAGTGTGGTATATGTTGCATGTAATGATATGACATCATTATTGAGTAGGCAAAGAGGAAAAAATAAGGAAACTTTACCTCTCGAACCTCGAACCTCATTATTGAGCAGGAAAAAGGGAAAAATAATGAAAACTTACCACTCCCAAAATGGCAATCATGGAGGGAAATCATGGAAGTGAAAACAAAATTTTAGCAGTCTTTTTCTGGGCACCCTTCTTGTACCTATTGACCAAGTGAAACTGTTGTAGGTATGACATCCATTTGATATGTCCACTGTGCCGCAACTTGGATTAAGTTTTCATAAATTGGACTGGTTGATGATTATACTATCATCATGTCCTTGTCGAGTCAATAATGTCTCTAATGCTTGATGACATGCATAATGGCATACTACTCCTTATCTTAGGTTGGGTAGTTAAGAAGTGCACCTATGAAAGTTTCTGAGTGATAGGCAATTGGCCTACCCTACTGCAACAGTGTTGCTCCCATGGCATAGGCCGAGGCATCAACTTCAATCTGGAAAGAAAGCCTCAAATTGGGCAATCCCAACATTGGTGCATTACAGACCTTCACCTTCAAAGCTTCAAGTGCCTTCTCATGCTCCTCTGCCCACAAGAAAACCTTGTTCACCTAGTTAGCCCATGCAATGGTGTTTCTATCTTAGAAAACCCTGCTATAAAGTTGCGAACTTTCCTAAACTACGATGGTCTCATGTCGGGTTCCTAGTGATCAGCAGGATTCAGATTGCTTCCACCCACTACACGCCTAAAAATACCCCATGCGAACCACCAACCGAGCTCAGTCACGCATGCTCATACTAGGGTCCGTGCATTAGAGGAGCTGCAGGGGGACCCACCCCCCGAACCCTCCAAAAAAGGGATTGACGTTGTAGATCGTTCATCGTAAGTCTAGTTAGCAATCCTAAGAATAGGAGCCATCATCATCATGCCCACCTTAGTTTGGAATAAGTTAGGGTCACTAGAGCTCATTCCATCCACCATCACCCTTCAAGCATACGATGGTTACCCATATCAACATGTGAAAACTACAAGCTATAGCAATAATAGCTGTTGATAGGCCTCTATCTGCTCGTAGAATGGGACTTTTCCTGGTATAGGTGATTCTAGCTACGAGTGTGTGTCTCCATCCCGCATATCCCATCCCTTGCACCTACCTATATCCATCCTCTTGTTGCTTTGATCGCACTAAGAAATTTAATCGACAACCTGGAAAGCAACCAATAAATTGAAATTTAGAGATATTAAATATATTAAATCTATTTTATAAAATACACCATGAAACAAAAACGACCGTGGCCACCATTACGAGATGCACCTGCATGCATTACACGTGCACTGCTGAATTTGTTGTTCTTTTCCCCGTGGCCGCTCAAAATCAAACCTCAATCTGGAGTTGTTCTTCTACCCCTATGGCAGCCTGGATACTGGAAACCTTGGTGATGACCACGAAAGAAGCTCGGGTTGAAGTTGAGGTTCCTGCATTTTTTACCCACAGTCTCGTCATCCTCGATAGTTAGGTTAGGTCATCAATACTAATTGGCTTGGCCCGCCAGCCATGAGAATTTCGAAACAGGGAAGGGATTCGATCCCTACACTTGCGCGATGGCGAATAGGGGAATTATTAGCATGGAGGGAAATTTTCTGTGTGTCTTTGTTGTTGATGGCGAGGACTTCAAACAACCACGCAGATGCAAAGCGGATGGAGAAATCGGTTAACTCATCGCAGGGTAATTTGCCGACACAAGCTGTCCCACCGGATTTGGCCAATGAGGGAAGCATTGCAGATATGTTCGATCACATTCTGGATAAGGAATTTGCAGAAAAAGAGCAGCCCGAAGGTGGTTGGTTTTTTAACCTGATTTATCTTTTTTCCAGTTCGGGGATACTAAAGTTGTGTAAGCCAAAATCCTAAGCTTTCCTCTCACCAAGCTATGAGTTAAGGGAGTCTAAACAATAAATCTTCTTATTTGGCCCTTGCTTTCTTTCTTTTATTGAAGAAAGAATAGCAAGAATTGTGGCACTAGCAGGAATACAAGAAGACAGGTGGTACTTTAGTCATAGTTCTATACTTTTACACCAAGTACTCCAAGTTCTATTACCATTCCCACTCACCCCAGCTCATGCATACCCTCTGATTAAGCAAACCTAAGCAGCTTATATTCCCCAGATATAAGTTACAATAGTTTTCAGACTAACGCATCGAGATTATCACACCATTCAGCCCAGATTTGTAAGGATACAACAAGCCATTTACACAGAAAAATTGAGGTAGCCAAGGTAAGAAAATTTGATTATGCAGTTTTTAACCTATTTGATATAGAGCATAATTTGTATAGAAATTATATTAGATATAGAACATAATCTGTATAGAATTTGTATAAGATATAGACATATCAGATTATGACAAAGGTCTATATTAGACTATGACAAAGAATTCTACCATTTTATTCAGCAAGACAGCTACAAAACATCATGACCAACAATCAGACAAAACGCTTCAAAGTTCCAGCAATAGGACAGTATCAGCTTCTGCAAAACTTAAATGAAGCCTAACTTGTGGCAGGCTGCCATATAGGAAATTTGCGAAGCAATGGAAGAAACGTGTCAAGCAGAATAGGAAAATGGGCCCCGTGTATTAGACTCAAGCCACTTGTCTACAGATAAAAAGGTACTAACACTTCTTGACAACAAATCAGCAGATGAGTAGCCTGCATGCATTAACAACATATTAGCAGCATGCATTGACAACAGATTAGCATCCTGCATGCAGATGGTCTCATAACATTTAATTTCAACCCAACATTACTCCATTATGCCATAAATGTAAAAAATAAATCAATAAATCTCATTTTAAGCCAAAGTTTCGTGGTCATCGACCTCGGGAAGAGGCCAAATAAGAACTCAAAACATTTGATTGGTTAACATAAAATAGTCACAGTGTTTAATAGGCTGAGAAGAAGGCGAGGAAAAAGCGAGAAACACATGTACAACAAAAGTTTGGCTAAATTGAATTTAAACCTCAATTTTTTTAATGTCCGTGCATTTTCCAAAGCATTTCAATTACAAGAGTCCCTGCCCGACCCTTTGGGCAGGGACTAATAACGATTGGTTTATGAAATTGTTTACATATGCATATACATATATGTTCATACATTTGCTCATACATATATGGGTACACCTAATTGTTTATGTATCAAATATTCTTTTAAGCATCCTTTATATATATAAACACATTTTTTTAAATACATTTTTTTAAATACATTTCTTGTAGCCACGTACTCGATTGATGAAATATTTACGTCATTGAAGGAACTCTCACCAAGTTGTTTTGATAGACACATTAATAATTAGTTTCGCAAAAAGTTTTTAGATATCGGTATTTTGTAACTTAGTATATTCACTATTTTTTAGAAATTTAAATTAAAATTTCAATAATACTTCTTATAGCCCATAAAAATATAAGCAATATGGTAAGTAGTGTTACATATTTGACTTGTATAATGGTCTTATTTTTTTCCCACTTGTGATTTAGAGGTTGAGTGGCAGATCGATGAACCAAGGTATGAGTTTAAGGGCTTTGAAGTTCATCCATGGCGTCACTAGTTTGTCTTAATCAGCCACTTGTGTTTACTATCCTCTTATTCGACACCTCTTCGCTGAGGATTTCATTTAGACGACCATTTCTTCCCTACTGACGACACATTTTCATCTTCGAGTGGCGTTTCTATGTCGTTTATCTATTAGTGTCTGGCTTGAGCGACCCCACATCACAGTGTTGTCTAACTGTCTCATTCGGTCGTTTTGGTGGGCTCTTGTTTATTATTGATGGAGGGTTCTAAGGAGCAATTGTTGGACTCCTCTGAGGACCCATACACCCTATAGGGTGTTTTTATACCATTGTCAGTATCTCTTCAGTCTTCAAGCATCATGCCTTTTTGTCTGGTCCTTGCGCTATCACCGGGGACAGTATTTTCGGGGGTTTCTACCCTGTTGCAGTCTACTCTCATGGAATGGTTGGAGTTGTTACGATCTAGGCATCCTCCCTGTGTATTTCCCTCTTTTCCTGGTCATATGACCTCACCCCCAGGGAACCTCGCGATACCAACCTATAGCCATCTTTCTCCACTGCTTTCGATTAACCCTTACCTGATATCCCCAATTTCACCCCCCGCACAAAATTTCACTGAAATCCTATCACAACCTTCACCTTCTGGCCAAACCCTAACCTACCCTACGACTCATCTTTTGTCTTGTGACCCTATCTCCCATAGTCTCCCTCCCTTCTCCTTACCTTCCGAGCTACATACTCTGACATTCTTTCTGGAATCCTCTTATACTCTCTCGGCCCCATTTACCGCTCGCTCGCACCCACCCATTAACCCTACTCCACCTCCTGTATCCAACCCTGCTCTTCCAACACCTTCCCCAAGTCGTGGCGTTGCTTCTCATACTTCCTCTTCTCGATGCAGACGAAACTCTTATATCCATCTTCGTAGAGACCCACTATCGATGACGATTGGCTCATACATCTCACTACAATAGGTGGCATGTTTTCTCTGAACTTGCATTAGTTGGATGCACTCGAGGACACCTCTTCAATCAACAGTATCTTCTTGAGTGGGTTGTTGAGGTATGGAGCCCCTTCATTAGTCCTCCTCCATTCATTAACCCTCTGGTGCGGGGTTGGTTTCTCCTTATTTTTTACTCTAGAGACGCATTCAGTTGGTCTCTCTCTCGTCTGTAGAACATAGACTCCATGCCTATTCTTCTGAACAAATGGACCCCATTGTTCGAACCCATTCATGACCAAATAGAGAAGGCACCAATATGAGTCAAACTACCCGATCAGGTGCTTAGTATTTAGCTCAAAAATTAAATTTCTCAGATTGGCTCGAAACATGAACGATTACGTCTGTCTCGTCAAGATGATCACAACGTTTGTTTCACTGAAAACCGAGTCCGGATGAAGGAGAAAAGGCCTGTTGTTCGTTTTCCTAAACAGCTAAAATAAAAATTGCATAACAGGACAGAATGATGACATGGTAGTATAGTCAGCATGATGGAAATCTTCTTCAGTTTTTGCCCAATGAGGTTGTGACAAGTGTCACTTCAGGATTCGCCAGTTTGGTTGTGTGAAGGTGAAATTGCCCAATGTCCTCTAAGGTGGAATTATGGTTCATGATTAATATTATGTGGAAATTACTTTATATATATATATATAAAATACAAATTTCCAAACTATATCAAAGGCATCAAAATATATAATGGCGCAATGTTATATCAAAGGCATCGAAATATATAATGGTGCAATGTTTTAATGGGCAACAAAATATATGAAGGGACGGGTGGAGGGTGGGTCGAACCCGTGACCTCCCCCTCCCAAACTTTGTTGCAAACCGTTGAACCAAGCATTGGACTTGTTAATTGGTGGCCACCATACGTTACTTAAACCTACAGCGATGTCGACAGCATGAGCGAAGGGAACCAGCCCCCTCTCCATACGACCACGCTAAAAAACCATGGGCCAGCACTAAAGTTAAGCGCAAAAAAGGCGCCACTAACCCTGTTTAACTTAATTAGTATGAATTTAAAGATGGCGACATTTTTGGAGGCACGCCAATTTCGGCGGAGTTGCCAATTTTGGCGGTGCTAACTGGAGTCTTCTCTAGTTTTAGCGGGGTTTCCTAGGGAAACATTGAATGAAGCATATCTTGAGCAATTTTCGACCAAATTGAGCTCAGAAAGAGGTGTTCTTGGCTAATTTGGACATTTTGAACACATTGGTGTATGTATCAGGAGCCATAGAGCTTTATAAACAACATTTTTGCCACATTGAGATAATACAGAGGCCCAAGCCATGGAAGCTGGACCAAGGAGATGTAGCCCAGGAGGGGTGAACTCCTTCATCAAAACATTGTGTTAATGTGTCTCTTTGATGGTTTACTGCACTGTACATGTTTGTTGTTCAGTATTTGTTTCTGAAGTTATTTTGCTCATGAATGTATTTAAAAATTTAAGGAAATTTACCTAATTGGATGCACAAACAGCTAATGAAACCTCAACACAAGGAGCAATAAGCATGCACGTATTTATAAATATGTAATTGTTGTTAGCACAACAAAACAAATCATACAAAAATAGATCAAGTTGGTATCATAGTAAAGGTTGAATTGCTTGATTTCTTGAGTTTGTGCAATTAGGGTTTTAATGGCTGCAAAATTGTGATGCTTACAAGGTTAAAGTTGCAGAAAGGAGAAGGGAAGCTATTGGTTGCAACTCCTGAGGTAATGCCTAGAATAAGGAGAGACACAAGGCCACAATCTCCACCACCCAAAGGTCCAATTCCGGCTGCACTTGAAACTCCTCAAGTTTTGTCCTCGATTGATTTCTGAGCCCAAATCCATAGCCATTATGTTTGGAGAAAGAGAGCCTAAAGGTCCCTCTTCAGAAGAGCAAGAATTCAAGAAACATTTCTATACTTTGACTGAGATGGTTAAAGTACTCTATGAAGAGAAGAACACTAGAATGGTTGGAAAGAGTTCTAAACCTCCACGTGGAGAAGGAAGCTTAGAGGACAAAAAGGATGAGAAGAAGGATTCCAAAGGGAATGGTGGAAAGCCACCTCCATCTCCACCATCCTCATCATCTTCCTCATCATCTCCATCATCTCACACAGCATCATCTTCCACTACCACCACTGAAACTACCCATACTCATTCCAAAACCCCAAAAGGAAAGACTCCATTACTAAAATTGGACATAAAATTCGAACTTCCCATGTACAATGGAGAGGTGAATGTAGAAAAGTTGGACAATTGGATTCAAAATTTGGAGGTATACTGCAAAATTCAAAACCTTCAAGAAGACGACATAAAGATCCAATTGGCTTCATTGAGGCTAGAAGGAGCTGCACTAGTTTGGTGGGAAGCAAAGACTCAAGAGGAAATGAGAATCCATGGTAAGATATCCATCACTTGGGTTGAATTTGTTTCTGCAATTAAAAGACAGTTTTATCCTTTAGCCTATATGCAAAAATCCATTATGAGTTGGTAGAATTTTAGGCAGCTTAAAGGCCAAACAATCCAAGATTATACATAGGAGTTTAGGAAAAGGGCTTTGTTGTTAGGAGTGAATTTGAATTCCCAAGATACACTACTAAAATATATTGGGGGTTTACATTCCTATCTGAAACATACTATCCTTATGTTTAATCCAAATAACTTAGATGAGGTATGTGTGCAAGCCACACACCTTGAATCTAGAGGAAAGAACATTCAGGAAGAGGGTAGTAAGAGGAAGCCATTCAAGGGTAAGGAGAAAGAAAAGGGTGGAAAATGGAAGGGAAAGAAGAATGCAAGTGTGAAGAAAGAAGGGGAGAAAATCACATGCAAAAATTGTTCCAAAGAGGGGCATGATGAAGCCCACTGCTGGAAATTGCATCCTGAATTAAGGCCTAAGAAACAAAACAATAAGGGAAAACAAAAGATGACCGCTACCACACAACATGACCTTGGTTCAGATTTTGGTGATAAGACCAATATTTCAGCCATGGTAACAAAAGGAAAAGAAACTGTTGCAAGCACTAGTGCATCACATAGTCAAAACAACACTTCAAATGAAGAGTCAAGAATAGAGTTGTTTCATGTTAGAGCGATTTCAAATCATACAAAAATTGATGCATTATTTGATAGTGGGTCACAATCAAACTTGATTTCAGAAGACTTGGTTAAAAAACTAAATCTTGAAACTGTACCTCATCATAAGCCATATCCATTGGGTTGGATAGTAAACAATGCAAACTTATAGGTTACAAGGAAGTGTTTATTCAAGTTCGCCATTACTAAAAAGTTCATTAATGAAGTTGAGTTAGTTGTAGTTCCACTTGACATCTCAGGAATCATTTTGGGTAGTCCTTATTTGTATGATAGAAAAGCAATATTTTATCGCCATGAAAACAAATACATATTGCTCAAGAATGGGGTGGAGTACATAGTGAGAGCCCATCGCAAAAAGCTGAACATTTCTTTGGTTAATGCAGGGCAGATGAAGAGACTAGTAAATTTTACAAAAGATTCTTCGGCGCAGATCACATGAAACATCATTTGTCGACGCGTTTCGAACCAACCAGTGTGGTTCATCGTCAGGACAATGAACCACACTGGTTGGTTCGAAACGCGTCGACAAATGATGTTTCATGTGATCTGCGTCGAAGAATCTTTTGTAAACTTGATATGGATCACAGAAGCCTAAAGACTAGTAAATGCAAATAAAATTTTTGTGCTTCTCATGATCAAGAAAAACAATGATATTGATTATGAACCTTTTGAAGGTTGTGATGATAAATTGAAATCTGATTTGTTTGATGTGGTAAGCAAGCATGGCGAGATGTTTCAGGAACCAAATGGGTTACCTCCCAAGAGGGGAATTCAACATGAGATTCAATTACAACAGGGTGATCCACTTCCAAACATTGGCATGTGTCACATGTCTATTATGGAGAGTTTGGAAATCAAAAAGAAAATTCAAGAATTTCTTAGCAAAGGTATCATACGCCCATCTACTTCGCCATGTGGTTCGCCCATTATCTTGGTGCCAAAGAAGGATGGAACTTGGCACATGTGTGTGGATTTCCATGCACTGAAAAAAATCATGGTAAAGAATCATTATCCACTCCCAAGAATTGATGATTTGCTTGATCAGTTGAGGTATGCAAAGTATTTCACTAAGTTATATTTACGAAGTGGTTATCATCAAGTTAGGATAGTTGAAGAAGACATTTGGAAAGTTGCATTTAAAACTAAACAATGATTGTTTGAGTGGCTTGTTATGTCTTTCGGTCTTACAAATGCTCCATCTGCTTTCATGAGGGTAATGAATGATGTATTGAGACCATTTTTATATGATTTTGTCATTGTCTACTTAGATGATATTCTGATATTCATCAAGTCAAGAGATGAACATGTCATGCATGTAAACAAAGTACTTGTGTCTTGAGAAAAGAACAGTTGTTATTAAAGATGTAGAAGTGTGAATTTGGCAAGAGTCCTTTGGTGTATTTGGGACACATTATTGGAGGAGGTGAACTGAAGATAGACCCCTCTAAGGTTGAGGTCATTCTGAATTGGCCCAAGCCCAATACAGTTACAGAGGTAACAAGATTTTTTGGGGCAGCACAATATTGGAGAAAGTTTATTACTGATTTTTCTTCCATTGCAACTCCATTACATGCATTGAAAAGTATCAAAAAAGTCTTCCATTGGGGAGATGTACAACAGAAAGAATTTGATGTTTTGAAGCAAAAGATAAGATCAGCATTGGTATTAGCACTTCCGGATCTTAGACAGCCATTCGAGATTCAAACGGATGCAAGCGATTATGTCATGGGAGCAGTTCTATTGCAGCATGGTAAGCCCATTTCATTTCATTCTGAAATCTTTAATGGATTTGTAGCTAACTGTCCCACATATGACAAAGAACTTTATGCATTGGTATAAAGTGTTAAGAAATGGAAGCACTATTTGATGGGAAACGAGACCATCATCCATATTGACCATCAACCATTGCAGTATTTACAGTGATATTCAAAGTTGCAGCAGTCACGACATTTCAGATGGATGGGTTTTCTACAACAATTTCATTTGGTTATCAGGTATAAAAAGGGAATCTACAATAAGTTAGTTGATATGCTTTCAAGGTCTATTGTAAATTCATCTGTTATACTCAAGCATAATTATGTTTTGCATGAAAGTTACATAGAACAATATGTAAATGATAGAGACTTTCAAAAAGTATATGGAAGCTTGAGTCAAGGAAATCAAATTGACGAATTGGATTATCATGTACATAACAGTTTGTTGTATCACTTGGGCAAGTTGTGTATTCCATAGGGAGAAAGAAACAGTATCATAAGGGAGGCGCACACTTCATTGATCGTTGGACACTTTGGTGTAGGCAAGACAGTAGCAAATCTTCAAAGGTATTGTTATTGGCCACGCATGTTGGATAATGTTTCTCGTTTCAGAAGAGGATGTTTTTTATGTGCTACAAGTAAGCCTAGCAATAGGAAACTTGGTTTATGCACTCCACTTCTGGTACCTTCACGTCCATGGGAAAGTATCTCAATGGATTTTGTAGGAGGTCTTCCATTGTCAAGGAAAGGTAATGATTACTTGTATGTAGTTGTAAACAGGTTTAGAGGGATGTGCATACTAAAACCATGTAAAAAGAAAATTACAGTTGAACAAACAACTCATCTTTTCTTCCAAAACATTTGGGTTCATTTTGGTCTTCCTACTTCTTTTGTAAGTGATCAAGATTCTTGATTTGTTGGGAATTTTTGGTCAAATTTGTGGGACATGATGGACACAAAGTTTTAGAAGAGTACAACCTTTCATCCACAAACAAATGGACAAACCAAGGTGGTCAATAGAATAGTTATTCATCTTCTTAGAGGATATTGCAACAAGCATCCCAAGTTGTGGGATGAACAGTTGCATTACATATAACATGCATACAACAGGGCAAATCATTCTTCCACAAACACATCGCCATTTGGGGCATGTTATGGGTACTTACCAAGATCACCATTGGACTTCATCTTTGAGAAATAAGTTGCCATCAATAGTCACAGTGACATCGATAAGGCAAGGAAGTTCATAGAGCAAATTTAGTTGATACATCATACAGTGCAAGAACAACTTGAGAAAAGTCAAAGCAGCTACAAGGCAAGGCATGACAAACACCGAGTTGATCACAAATTTCAAGTTGACGACGAAGTATGGTTATATATTAGCAATGAGAGACTTCAAGGGGAAGGTAAAAAGCTTAAACCAATCCATTATGGTCCTTTTAAAATTATGGAAATGATTGGTAACAATGCATTTAAGCTTGATTTGCCTCCTTATATGCAAATATACTTTGTTGTTAATGTTGAGAATTTGAGATTGTTTGAGCCTCCTTTGATTGATGATCAAGGAGAGCATGTTCAGCTACCATCAATAGATGATTTCTCGCCAGAATATCTAGATGAGCTTCAACAAGATCTCATACTTGACAAAAGAACCAGGACTTCAAAGAGAGGGGATGTTGAATACCTTAGAGTGGGACTCAAGGGACAAAAGCCTTCTCAAGCCAAATGGTTGCAGACCGAGAAGGTGAGGGAGTTGTACCCTCACCTGCTGAACAATTGATAGTATCTTTTGGGGTCCAAAAGGCTTCTAGTGGGGAGGAATGATCAGGTGCTCAGTATTTAGCTCAAAAATAAAAGTTCTTAGATTGGCTCGAAACCTGAATGTCTGCGTTCGTCTCATCAAGACGATCGCAACGCAATTCGTTTCACTGAAAACCGAGTTCGAATGAAGGAGAAAAGACCTGTTGTTCATTTTCCTAAACAGCTAAAAAAAATTGCAGAACAAGACAGAATGATGACATGGCAGTACAGTCAGCATGATGGAAATCTTCTTCAGTTTTTGCCCAATGAGGTTGTGACAAGTGTCACTTCAGGATTTGCCAGTTTGGTTGTGTGAAGGTGAAATTGCCCAATGTCCTCCAAGGTGGAATTATGGTTCATGATTAATATTATGTGGAACTATATCCAAGGCATCAAAATATATAATGTTGCAATGCTTTAATGGGTGACAAAATATATGAAGGGACGGGCGGAGGGCGGGTCGAACCCGTGACCTCCCCCTCCCAAACTCCATTTCAAACCTTTGAACCAAGTGCCAGACTTGTTAATTGGTGGCCACCATACGTTACTTAAACCTACAGCAATGCCGACGGCGGGAGCGGAGGGAGCCAGCCCTGTGGACCAGCCCCTTATCCATACGACCACACTAAAAAACCATGGGCCAACGCTAAGGTTAAGCGCGCTTAAGGTGCCACTAATCCTATTTAACTTAACTAATCTGAATTTAAATATGGTGGAAGTTTTGGAGGCACGCCAATTTCGGTGGAGTTGCTAATTTTGGCGGCGCTAACTCAAGTCTTCTCCAGTTTTAGCGGGGTTTCCTAGGGAACATTGAATGAAGCATATCTTGAGCAATTTTCGACCAAATTGAGCTCAAAAAGAGGTGTTCTTGGCTAATTTGGACATTATGAACACATTGGTGTAGGTACCAGGAGCCATAGAGCTTTGTAAACAACATTTTTGCCACATTGAGATAATATAGACGCCCAAGCCATGGAAGCTGGACCAAGGGGATGTAGCTTGGGATGAGTGAACTCCTTCATCAAAACACTTGTGTTAATGTGTCTCTTTGATGGTTTGCTACACTGTACATTTTTGTTGTTCAGTATTTGTTTCTGAAGCTATTTTTCTCATGAATGTCTTTAAAAACTTAAGGAAATTTACCTGATTGTATACACAAATAGCTAATGAAACCTCAGCACAAGGAGCAATAAGCATGCACATATTTATAAATTTGTAATTTTTATTAGCACAAAAAACTAATCATACAAAAACAGATCACTACCCGACCTAAAACTTCACTTATGGGACCGTGAAACCATGGCGGCCATTGGAAACCACTTAGGCTAATGTTTGGATGTGGACCTTTCATATATTATGAGCGGAGAGATGAAGACAACATGCATTCCAGTTGAACTGGACATCCTTGGGGGTTTTGGGAGGATCTCACCATTATACATGTCAATATTCATACACATCATATTCTCGACTATGAAGGTATACCCTTCAAATGTCGTTGTTGTCATGCACATGGACACAATATTGAATAATGTCGATTTTTCCTCAGAGGTTAGCAAGGAATGGAGGATCGACTCACTGCTCATATGAATCAGTCTGATAGGAATGTTCGTGGTCCCCCGGCTCTTCACTTGTCTGCGGCGCTATCTGATCCTCATGTGGGTTCCTCCTCTCTGGTGGTCCATTCATTTCCCACTTCCTCGACGACTACACTTTTGAAGGTGGCAGTGATGACTTGACCTACGAGATTAACCACTATCATCCTGGAGGATGGGGAGGAACTTGTTGGCATATAGGCGAATACTCTATCTTCTACCCTACTCGTATGTCATTTTGTTGTTTCTGAATCATATACAGTGCTCACTTGGCCATTAGAAGGTTTTGTTTCATTGGTTGTCTCAAATTTGTCTCTTTCCCTTCCCTCCACCTCTCAAATCCTTTATCCTATACCTAATGTTTCTCCCCATCACACTCCCTCTATTGTCTCCACTAATGAAGGGGATTCCTTGGGCTCCAACTCTCATGTAATTCAATACTAATTTCTCTCCCGCACCCCCTCCTCTCTACCACACTCATCTGGGGTATTTATCCGCATCAACCACCTCTTGGTTCTGCTAAAGGTCAGGGCCACAAAACCTTCCTATCCAAGGCACAAAAGAAGGCGGTTCTTGAAGCGGTGGCTTGAAAACAACATTTGATCACAACGGTTCTTAGAGTAAACCATACCCCCTCCATGGTTACCCAATGATCATTTTGTCCCTAAATTGCATAGGGTTGGCCAACCCCACTAAACAATTGGCCATTAAGTGCCTGGTCACTTCTTGTAATGCCTCTATTCTACTCTTCTAGGAAACCCTAAGTTTGGGCTCTTTCATTGAACTCTGTCTCTGCAAACTTCTATTGGGTTCAGATTTCTCGTCACTTTATGCATCAGGTTGATCAGGAGGCCTGGTGACAAGATGCCTCTCTCGATCCATCAAACCTTTGTATATTTGGGGCTCTCCTTATATCATTGGCCTCTCCTATTTTTTCAAGGACCTAAACAAGTCCTTTCTTCTCCTAAATGTTTATGGGCCTGCCCATGACTAGTTTCCTTTCAGGGACTCACTCTCAGATCAATTTTCTCTTTCAGCACACTACCTCATCATTGGAGGAAACCAAAATTTTTCATTAGGGCACTCTGGAAGTTGGGGTGATAATGCACAGGTGGATCCAAACTCTCTGTACTTATCTCAGTTTATATTGGACCACCATATCTTGGATTTGGTTCCCCTCAAGAACAAGTTGATGTGGAGGAACAAGCATTCGAGATCAGAATGGATTGGAAAAATCTTATATTGTTTCCTTCTAGAAAAAAAACTATTGTTGGAGCTCAATCTGGTGTGCCACTGGATCAGAGAAGGGGGGGGCTCTGATCACTCTCCATTTTTTATGGAAATTTCCATGCCGTTTCCCAAACATCCTAGTCCTTTCAAATTGAATGCGGGTTGGCTCAAGGATCATACCTTCATTTATTTGGTGCAAAATTGTTGGAAATCATTCGATCCTCATATGGGTTCTTCTATTGCTTCCCAATTTGCTCATAATATGATAGGTCAAACATGACACCATTAAATGGCCAGTGAAGAAGAGATTAGAGGATCAAAGGGAGCTCCTTATGATTTAGGAGGAATTGGCTTCAATTTCCAACACTATTCTAGAAGGCTATGGATCATTGGGTTATATGGAACATCTGCTTCAACTTGAGACTAGGAAATCTGCTATGTTGGTCGATCAGGAGGCTACTGGGAGTTTGAAAAGCATCATTATTTGTCTAGAAGTTGGTGTTAATAATACAAAATTCTTTCACAATTTCTGTCATGGTCGCAAGAATGATAATACTATATGGGGTCTCACTGACCATCATGGTTAACATCATACTTTTTTCAATGATCTTAATTTCCTAGGAAAGATAATTTTTAGGACGTCTTTAAAGACCCTCCTGGCACACCTATCGTTGAGGTGTTTTGTACTAATATGCTCTTTCCCTATTTTACAAGGGAAAATGATAATGACAAGATGATGGATCCTATCTCAAAATGTGAACTCCTAGAGGTTCTCAAAAAGACCGAAAAGGACAAAAGCCTAGGACTGAACGGCTAATCTATTGAATTCTTCCTTGATTTATTTGATATTATTCATGACGATCTTCTAAGAGTGATTGAGGATTCTCATCTTCGGGGTCAGATCCACTATGATTCCAACTCTACATTCATTCCCCTTATTCCTAAGGATGATGATCCAAACTCCTTGGATGAGTTCTATCCAATCTCCCTTTGTAACTACATTTATAATGTCATCTCTAAGATCATTGCCAATCGTCTAAAACCTAACTTATCTCGAAACATTTCTTTGGAATAGTTTTCTTTCCGAGAAGGGAGACAGATCCATGAAGTTATCAGAGTGGCTCAAGAAGGCCTTCACAGTATCAAATTGAGGAAACGTAAAGGAAATATACTTAAAAGTGATCTATCCAAGGTACTTCTCACCCAACTGGGCTTTTCTCTCAACTGTATCTGGTGGATCATGAGTTGCATCTCCATAGTTTGATTTGTTGTTCTTATTAATGGGTCCACTTCACCTTTCTTTAAGGCTGAAAGAGGTATTCGAAAGGGTTGTCCTCTCTCTCCCCTCCTTTTCCTTTTGGTGGTAGAAGGGTTGAGTCATACTCTTGTTGATTTTAAAAGGAGAGGTCTTCTTATAGGCATCAAGGGTGGCTCGTGATTGCTATATCACACACTTACTCTTTATTGATGATATCTTATTTTCTGCAACGATACGCATTGGGATGGTACCACAGTCAGTGAGGCTCTCAAGCTTTTTGGAGATGACACAACTATGATTATTAATCATCATAAATCCTCTTTATCACCATGCTTTTATTAATCCTGATGAGCTTCACTTTTATCATATTATTTTTCCCTTCACCATCTCCCTTATGGAAAGGGGCCTGAAATACCTGGGATTCATTCTGAAACCAAACAATTATCTTATTTCTGACTGAGAATGGATTCTTTCTCGAGTGGAAAAAAGGATCAAACATTGGAGCTTCAGGTGGCTATCTAGAGTAGGTCAACTTGTCCTCATAAAATCTGTGCTGGAAGCTATTTCGGCATACTAGCTTTCTTTGTCTTGGGTCCCAAAACGTATTCTCATTTGTCTAAAACAACTTTGCTACAATTTTCTTTGGGTTGGATGCTTGGGAGCTCATGTGTTTCCATGGGTGAAATGGGATCGCATTGCCCTCCTCAAGGCCTGGGGTGGTTGGGGTCTGAAGAATTTCACCCTTTTTGCTGAAGCTTTGACTATAAAAGTTGGTTGGAGAACCATTACTTCTAAGCACCTTTGGTCCTAGATTGTTTACAAGAAATTCATCTACCCATTATCACTGGAAGATTGGATCCATTCTCCAAACAAGTCCATTCTCAATTGTTCTACTATTTGGAAAGCAATGATAAACTCTTTCCCTTTGATTTCTCAAGGTTTGGCCTGGAAGGTTGGCAGAGGCAACTATCTTCGCATTTGATTGGATCCCTAGGTTGGAAACATAAATATTCAATTACTCTCAGGTGATCTTACTGATCAATTCATATTACAAGGGTATTATTACCTAAACAGGTCAGGACACTAGATCAAAACCTATTCGTCCACAAACCTAGCTGATGGGAGATCAATTACACCTGGCAAAGGAACATCATAAATTTTGGGAATTATACACAAATTCTCTCACTATTTATCACATACGGCTCACTAATGAGTTAGATTAATTGGTTTGGCAGCATTCCATGGATGGTAACTATAGCCCAAGGCAAGGTTACCTCCACCTGATAGAGAACGTGAATCCAGATCAGCATGAATCTTGGTGGAGCAGTATTTGGAAGATTCATTGTAGCCCCAAAACCAGACTCTTCATGTGGTGCTTTCTCATGAACAAAGCCCCCACTTGGGACATGTTACAACGCAAGACCAGAATAGGACAAAGTATTTGTATGTTGTGCAGAAAACATGGGGAAAATGTGCTACATATTTTCAAACATTGCACCTATTGTAAGGAAATCTAGTCGATTCTCTCCAGTTTTCTCGGCCCTCAATGTGCATGGAGGGATGAAGATACGTTCAAGGAAACATGGCTTATTTGGTTATCGGAATCATCCACTAAAGAGTTTAACTACCTGCCCCTTATTTGTTGTGGGGGCATATGGTTGGCTAGGAATCATGTTATATTTCAGGACTCCTTTTTACCTCCTGAAACCATTTCTACTAGAACACTATCTCTGTTGGCCGCCCTTCCAAAGATGAACACACATCAGAGGCCACAGGCCATCAGGGAACTTATAATCAACATAAATACTCCATGGGCATTCTTTGATGGTGTGTCATAGGGTGGCACACATGATTGTGGGGGAGGTGTTGTTCTCTATCTAAATGATAATCATTACTTTAAATTGTTTATGAGATTGGGTGAAGGATCGAACAATTATTCTGAATTATTGGCTCTAAAAGTTCTGATTATTCTTATTACTGACCTCAGACTGGATAACATAAATATTTATTGTGACTCCCTCCTCACTATACATTGGATGAATGGGACACAGATTTGCCACAACCTGTGACTACTTCCACTTGTTTATGAGATTCACAGATTATTAGTTGTTATTGTTCATGTCACTTTTACTCATGTTAATAGGGAACACAATATTATGGTAGATTTACTCTCCAAGGATGGGTTGGGACTAGATAGGGGCAGAGTTCTCATATAAGAGTTCTAGAATGGATTATTTTTTTGGTTCTATCATCGACCTTTTATGGATGCACAAATGATAATTTAGAGAGAGGTTGACCTCACGATATTATCTATTTTATTGCGGTTATATGGGCTCATATTAGACTTATGTGTTTTTTATATAAATAGTGACATGTTTATGCTATGCTGATGTTAGAACTTTTATTTTTGATAGATACTCTTGCTTATGATACTATTGTTTTAGCACAAATATATGCTCATATTTTCGATAGATGATGTAAGACTATAAACCATATTAGCGTGATATTTTATGATCTTTTAGATGAATGTATTCCAATATACATCTACAAAATGTAATTTGTTAAAACTAATAAAATTACGCCTTTTTCGAGGAAAAAAAGTAGCATTACATATTTAGTAATAAAATATTATTGTTTATATTAACCCTAATTGCAAGCATAATTACATAAATGTTCAAAGAATTGAATATTACCGCACACAAATATGTTTTGCATTATTATTTTCATGCTAAAGATATGAACGACATGGATATTATTCTTGGATATCCTTGGATGGAATCAATTAATATCATTAATATTAATGTGAAAAAGAAGTTTTTGAAGGTATGGTACAGTTAAAACAAAATACTTTGCATAATATTTCTCTTTCTGCAAAAAGAAGGGTGCACAGGTGCACCTAAAGAAGTCCTTATAGCAAAATTAATTGTGGAGTTCGAGGTTGAATCGAAAGAAGAACCTACATAAGCATGTGAAGAAAATCCCCAGGAAGGGCATAAACAGGAAGAAAGAGCTAAGGAATGAAATGCCTTGAAGGAACCCCATGTTGAAGAGTCCAAGAAAGAAGAATTGAGAGCTAAGGTTGATGTATAGTCTCATCTATGCTACTCATAGAAACGTCGATCATCAAGGCAAGAGAGTGAGCATCGAAAAACTTATGGACAAACATGGAACTAGAAGAGCAACTTATATGGAGGCACATGGAGGACTAAAAGCCATTCATTGTGATATTAGAGTAGAAAAATGACAACATGGTACTAAAAGAATAATAAAAATAAAGATGAAGGTGGTAAGGATGCAATTAGACCCCATGTTCACATTTCACTAATATGGATGGTGTTAGAAAATCAAAAAGACATAAATATTTTCTTATCTTGATATTTACTTGTGATATCTTAGCAATCTTATTAACTTCTTTTATGTCTTCTTTTATCTTCTTATCATCAAGCAACTACCAAAACATAGATGCATGAATATCAAAACAACAAGGACACATGATATAGGGTCCTCAGGCAGGACAAAACCCCTCTCCTAGGGGAAAACCCAAAAATTCCCTCCTCTTCCTTCAAAATCAAATCAAATGAGAATACCAAGACCCCGGACCAGGACAAATGCCTCCTCCAATCCACCAAGTCAACCTCCCATGATAGTCCTTCCAATCAACTTCTTTAATATTACATCAACCAAAAAATTTGGCCCTATTGTATCATAATTTCGGCCTATTGTAGTGGCTGCAACACCCTCCAAAATTTTGGCTTGCGTCCAAATTTCAGAGCCTTCCTTGGTTTTTCCTTCGTTAGTTGCAAACACTCGAGCTCCCCCCATGAGCTCTTGTGAAGTCATTTCACCCTTTTGCTTATCTGACTAGTGGTTATCTTTTGGCATATTGATTGTCTTTTCATGCTTGCGATCTTGTTATGGTGTTTTTGAAGGTTTATCTTTGTGTGTTTGGGTTGTCTTCACCACGTGAACACCCGTCGTACTCACACACAAAGTTGTAAGTAGTTTAGCACAAGCGTTGTCACGGTTGTTTGAAAGTCTATCACAAATGTTTCGCTTGTCGCTCTCAACTCGAAGACAGTCTCACCGAGGGCATGTTTTGTCTTGTTGTCCTCTTGGCCTATGTTGTCTCATCGTCGAAGTATGCTAAGTGTGTTATCACAATGTCAAGTCTGCACAAGTTCACTTGCTTTCAACACTTAGCCATTTTCCTAGAAATTTTTCCGATCGAACAACCCTCTTCGACTGAACCCCAACTAAGTTGCATTGCACAGTCTCAGCCATCAATGACCCTACTCTGCTGCCCAGAACTGCACAGTGCTTGAGGTTGTCCTCCAGGTCAGCTGCACTGCACAATCCCAGAGATGAGCAACTTCATGTCTCCTCGAACTACGCAAAATACTGCCTCCATGTCCAAACTGAATTGCGCATTTCTCAAGCACAATCATCAAGCTTGTTTCTTCACTGCCGAAAGCCTACACTGCTCTAAGACCTGGGTCTACACTGTCCTCCAAAACTGCGCAGACATGCCTACCTAGTCCTCTGCTACCTTACTCTGCAATGCCTTCAGAAACTACGCAGACATGTCCAGCATGCCCTCCGCTGCCTATCTTGCACTATGCTCCAAAATTACGCAGCCATGCCCAACAAGTCCCTTATAACCCTGTCATGCCTTGCTCTTGAAAACTGTGCAGTAATGTGTAGCAGGTCCTCTGCTGCCTTGTTCTGCATTGTTCTCCAAAACTGTGCAGACATGCCCAACTGACCCTCTGCTGCCTTGTTCTGCATTGTTCTCCAAAACTATGCAGACATGCCCAATTGACCCTCTTGTTATCACTCAGGTTGTTCCCTTTCACTCCTAAGGGAATACGGCCGAGGTAACCAATCTTTGGACTGCAGGTCCTAGCCTACCAGCAGTCAGAGAGGGCTCTCTCTTTATGATTTAGCTTTGTTGAAAAGGATTTAAGGCTAGTTTTTGAGTTCAGGGGGTTTTTGTTTTGTTTTGGTGGGAAAATTGATGTTTTCAGACAGAGAGGCAAGGCATAGTCTGGAAGTTTCAAACCATTGGGCGTGGAGTCGAGGAGGAGAACTGTTGGTGCATTTCTTCGGTCACAAGAGAGGTCAAATGGAGCAAGATAGCTGAGCATGAAACAATATTTCAGGTTTAAATGATGGGAAGAATGCTAAGTAATGAGAGGCAGTTAAGAATCTCTCAATCAGCTTAGCAGATGGAGGTAACAGAGCTCTACCTAGGGGCAGTGAAGAATCCCTAGATAATTGGCCAACACAAGTGAATTGGGATAAACATGAGCCAGGAGGAATTCATATTCATGACCAATTCAATCAAAGGAAAACATAAAGAAATACCAGAAATTGAGCATAGAGTGTATTTAAACAAATTCTAAGATATTCTTTCTTTCTGCTATTTAGATAGTGGTAAACAATAAACAGAGGTAAGATGCACTTATTGCTTCAGGCTGCAGCACAAGAATTCCATCTTCATATCTCCAAAAACATTCATTTACAACAGTCAGTTTGCTCTCCAAGCTTTCAGCAATCTTTGATTATAGAAAAACTCAGGTATACAATGCGAGTCTCTAGTGAAAATTCTCAATCAACCAACCCTTTTCACAATACAGAGGGAGGTATTTATAGAGAAAATATCTAAAAAATATCTACAACAGCAGATCTGAGACAGATCTGAAGAAATGATTGCCTCTAACCTAACACTTATTGAAATAAATGCTACAAATATCTCTGTGAGCTGCGCTGGAAGCAACAGCCATAAGAATAAATTAATATGGGTCCTTTGTTGCGATGCGCTGGCAATTTGCCATAACTAAGCCTTGAATACTGAAGCGCTGCCCTCAGGTGTCTTTATACACTGCCTATGCAAAATCTGGGCCTTAAATTTCCTATCTGCTCCCTTTAGGCGGTTCTGCTGTTGTTAAGTGGCATTGGAGCGCATTAATTCTGCTTTGGTGAGTCTTTAATGACTTTAAACTCCTTACTGATACTCTTTGACTTAAATGGATCCTCTTTTAATGCTCTTTTGTTGTGGCTTTATTGGTGCATTGATATTCTTTGAATTTTTGGCTGAACTGATACTCTTTCACTGAATCGGGCCCTTTTCCCTCAACTAATACTCTTTAACTGCTTCCTCTGAAACACTTTGACTGTCCCATCGCCCCTGCTTTATGTCTTTATGGCCGAAAATACTGCTGCAATGCTTTTCGTGGCTGTCTGTGGGTTTCTGGAGGAGTTTCGGCACTGGACGACCAAAACATTGCTAAAAATGGTGGAGTTCTGGCATTGATGGCTTGCCGAGGCAAAAAACCGCTGCATTTGGAGCCAATCGGGCTTGGAGCAACCCAAAAACTGTTGAAGAGTGCCTTGTTTTCTTTGCTGATGGACTGCAGGGGGCGCCGAACTGCTAAATACAAAAATGGCCCATTTCCCTTTTATAAGGCAAAAACGCCTCAAAACATAAAAATCCATCAAAAATGGGCGGAAGCGATTACTGTTGCCAAAAATAGATCTGGGCCGTTAGATCCGGCGCAGGCCGATCCAACGGCCAGGATTAAATCGCCATATCGCATCGGGGCTATCCATCGGGCGGAGGCGATAACACATATATACATTGCTGCAATGGGCCGACGGAGCGATCGCCGATATCGCTATCGGCGATCGGGGGAGGAGAGCTTATTAACATTTGCGACGGGCAATATTTGAAATGGGAGAGATGGATTGCGGACCGTCGATGCGGTTGCATGATCGGATGGCTGCGATTAACTCGGCGTATCGGCGATCGGCGGGGACGGGGGGATATCATATATATGCACAGGAACCATGCGATATGCCGATCGCCGAAATGGCTATCGGCGGATGTATATCGGGGCAGCATATATACAAGGGCCAACTTTCGCTGCGACCTCCGACAGCGATTTCGCGTCGGAGGGGAGGAACTTGGGATCGGAGGCATATTTTATGAATCGGCAAAGGGCTATTGCGATTGCGGGAAGGATTTATGCATTCGGAGGGTGGTAAATAAGGTGAAAAGAGGGTTCTTAATGCATCGGAAGGGGTCCGAAGCATTTGAAAGGGGGTCTTTGCCTTGGAAAAGGTAAAAACAAGATAAAAGAGGGATTTATGCAATGGAAGAAGTCCAAATGCATTGGGAAGATGGTTTGAAAGGCGAGATGAGGGTTCTTACTAAGTTTCAAGTAAACTTAGTAATTCCCAAGGGATACTTATGGTTATATTTCAACCAGAGGGGGGAATATGTATATAAAGGGATTTATAACATATTTTAAATAAGGGAAGGGGGAAAACATAGGGATCTACATAATAAAGTTGGTAGTTAACATGAAAGTGTGAAGAAAGTGCTAAGTATAGCAAACTTAGGCTTTAAAGGGGAAATAGGACTTGTAGAAGAAATATAAGCATCCTTAAGCAAAGCAGATCTTTGCTTAGGCAAATGATATGAAGAATGATGAATCTAAGAGGTATCAAGTAGATCTTGACCTCTTTGGGGAAGTTAGTGAATGATTTGGGGAAGAGGAAGAAGGGGAAGTTAAACATGCCTCGCTTGAGTTGCTCCGAATGAAAAACTGCCTTGAACTTGTGATCTGGATAGATTTGACACTTGAGAACATGAAAAGGATCACAATCCATCATTCTGCCACCACAAAACTACCTACCCAGCCTACTCACCTAGCATTTTGTCTTCTTTTTGGTTTGGGTGCACTTGAACTAGCAAACCCAGCTTTTCTTCTTTTCTTTCAGCTGTCCTCCTATCTAAATCTACACTTATTGCATCCAGGGGCTCAGATTAAGCTGTTGAGCACCCTTGTTTCTCTACCTATCTACAAATCTGCCAAGATTAGGCTGTTTGGATAGATATTCATTCTCTATATTCTACAACAAGAAATTAAAACCTAGGGAAGCCAAGATTAAGCTGTTTGGACTTCCCTTAACTGAAACCTCATCAAAATGGATTGACTCATCAAAAATGGAACACAGTAGTGGCATTTAGACTAGCACACTCTCATGGACACTTCTTTGGCCTCTTGTAGCAAATATGGAACATTGCAGCATGCAAAGTATGACATATTTGGCATGTAAAAATGTCGATCATGAAAGATGAATACCTGCTGCAGCAGGAGGCTAACACCTCTGCTGCCTATCCTGCACTGCTCTCAAAAATTGCATAGAACTGCCTAGCAGGCCCCCTACAGCCCCGTCTTGTCTTCCCTACAGAAACTGCGCAGAAGTGCCCCCCTCAAGGTCCCACCTTACAGCTGCCACTGGTGAACTTCACTCCGTAATTTTGCCTCCCAATGATCACTGTGCAGTTTTTCCGGACAGTGCAGGTTGTCCTCTTGGAGTTCCTCATTCCAACCTGAGTTGCGCTTTGCGCTGTCTCAGTGAGTTGTCCTCCCTCCCTGTCACCCGAAACATGATAATAATGCATCATGCTAGACTAGGAGGTTTTGGATTTTATGTCGTCCCTTCATGAGTGAATTGTAGGAACAAATACACTGATAGATCATGGCGAGATGAAGAACGG
The DNA here is from genome assembly GCA_031772625.1 of Pinus tabuliformis. Taxonomy (NCBI): domain Eukaryota; kingdom Viridiplantae; phylum Streptophyta; class Pinopsida; order Pinales; family Pinaceae; genus Pinus; species Pinus tabuliformis. Next base: position 926,315,355 of record CM062817.1, on the reverse strand, counting down.
GATGAAGGAGGATCGCACATGTTAGAAGACTTGCTTGCAGCTGGACGGACGTACCAAGCACATCAAGCAACAAGTGAAAAGAACATATGCATTGAACCATCATGCAAGACCAAGACCATCAAAGGCCCTGCAACACTATGCCATGCGGAGGAGAAGACAAAACACACCAAGAGTACATCCATCACTCAATAGTGCAACAACTTGACACGGACACCACAGTCAACTAGTACATGTCAGCAATGTCATGTCATGAGTTGTCTTAGCTACATCACCACTATGGACCATATCCGTTGTAACTCAATGTGATGTAAAGTGAAGTCCAATGGATGCACACAAGAAATTGAAGAGTTATGTCAGTTGAAAAGTCATTAGAAGTTGAACAGTCATGAGGGTAGTCCAAGAGTCACAAGGGTCAACCATCACCCTTGGCTATATATACCCCTCCCATTGTATGAGCAAGGAATTTTCACCTTGGCTCCTCCCACATAGCCTTGAGAGTCTGTAGTCTGTTCTTTGAGGAGTGAGGAGTGGCTCCAATGTCCCACTACTAGGACTAGTGATGTATGGTGTACAGATGTGTCTTGGGACTTTTTGTTAATTCAGAAGCCTGTTAAGGACAACACGTTTTCACGCATGTTTTGTAAATGTTTGTAATACTACTCTTTAAACATTTGTAATGCATGTTTGCTTAACTAAGATAGTTGAACTACTTTGGTTGTTTTAGTACTTATATTGTTGAAGATGTGTTGTATTGCTTATCACCGCTATCTCATCCCTGTGGACTACTCTGCAGGGTACTAGATAAACCACCTTTGTGTATTGGCTATCACCGTCGTCACATCCTTGTGGACTACTCCGTTGGATACTCGATAGACCATCTTTGTTTTCTGGTTATAATGACTGTCACATCCGTGTTGACTACTTTACTGGGTGGTGTACGTGTTGTCCCTTTCACCTCGATTTTAACGACTGCCACATCCATTGTGGACTATTCCACTAGGTGCTGGACAAACCTTTATGGTTCACGTGTGTCTCTTCCTGGGCGGTACTAATACCTCTCATTTAGAGGCTCACTTTACTCCCCCCCCCTTGTAGTAAGAGAACCTTTACACAGCTACATTACACACTCATCAGGGACACGTACCTTACTATTTGAAATACAGTGTAACACTCTCATGTGCCGATAGTTAGAGCCAAGGTAGACCGCTAACTATATGGCAACCGACCCTTCATGCCAGATGGGAATCCTACACCAAACGGTGTGAGGTCTAGTTGGGACTTCACATCGAGGAGATCCCATTTGTTGGTGGGTCCAACACCATCAACAAAATGGCGTTAGAAGGAGGGTCAGATGATAGGTTGTGCCTGTAGAGTCTGGTTTGAATCTCTTATTTAAAAATGGCTCTTCCTGACATCATAATCCTGGGATGTCTTTCTACAAAGTTCGAATGTACCATCCCCGCAGAAGTTATCCATGACCTGTCCAAGTTAAAGTTTAGTGGTGAGGGTGAACCATATTTTCGTGCGCATGTGCGCTAAGTTATAAACTTTTGCCTATGCCACGAGATAGAGTACGAAGATGTTTGGACTGTATTACTCAACCAAACATTTTAAGGTCATGCTCAACATTGGTGTTACATATTATCCTTTGCCTCTATCAATTCATTTGGTCAGCTTGCCGAAATGATGATTAAAACGTTCGATGAGTATAGCCACTGAGATTTCTGTGAAAAAAATTGTCGTTTAAGTATGGAGCCTGACAAATCAGTTAAGGACTTTGTTGATCGCTTCCTTCACCTCTATTATGAAATTCTTGAACAAACTATGAAATTTGACTTATTGAGAGAAGAGTTTAAATGCTTGGTTCATAATTCTCAATATAGTGAACCTCCTGATTTCCCTTCCTCCCCAACTCTTGCAGATCATGAGGCACCTCAGATCGTAGAGGAGGAGCCCAACACCTCGTTTGTTCCTTGTCCTCCTCCCTTTCCGGTCTTGATTTGGGTGCCCCCTTGTGGTGATTGCAAAGCTGGGAAATCTGCACAGCATGTCCCCAACCCATCTTCTCATCTGTCTCTCGCTTTAATGGAGGAAATTGCGGAATGACTTAGAAAGCCTATATTAAAGACTCACTCCTCCATTCTGTAAGAGAACGTCACCATTCATAACTCAGGTCTCAAATTTGGTATGCATATATGCCATCTTCCATCATCTACAAGCCATGACTCCTTGTACTATGACTCACTTGATCAATCCACTTCACCAACCAATTGTTCGCATTCTCTCGATTCTCAAGCTATTGGCTCAACTTGCGATCATGCGCAAGGTAGTCATATTACACAGGCAGGGGAGAAGAAAGGTGAGGACACTATCAATCTTCCCTCTCTGATTCAAAATTGTGTGCATCAAAACAATGAGCTTCCATTTTTGAACGATTCTCAATTTTCTAATCTCGGTGGAACATCATGTACAATTAATTCTTTTGATCAACCCCCAGCCTTGGGCAGTCATCACTCCCATGCTTCCATATGCTATGATGAATGCCTAAGCACATCAGGTGATCTTCCATTTTCTCATGAAGACTCTAACATAGATCTAGAATGTGCTCTAGTCAAATAAGACATTCGAAACTTCCTCTTCACCTCACTTTCCAGTGTCCTACCATTCACAACGCATCCACATGCATCAGAGATACTCCATGTTCTCTTGTTTCTTCATCCGATGAGTTATCTCCTCAATTGACACAAGGCAGTGAGGTTGTCCATGATGAAATTGAAAACAGTCTAATCACAGAGTGTACTTACCATTCCCCATCATCTCTTCTCTCGCATGAAGACAACTCTTCAAGTTAGTTTGCTAAAGCTGAAAATCTGGTACAACCTGTGACAAAGATGGCTGCCATCCTGAGAGCAGTTTTGAAATCAACAACAACAACCATCCTCAAGACATGAAAGATTTGGTTCAAGCTTCAAAACACGATTATGCAATTCTAGAAAGTTTTGGAACCTGCCATGGAGTGAAGGCACTTCAATGTCCGTTGACGATTATGTCAAGACCTCGCGACTCTAGTAAGCCCCCGAACCCAATCAGATCTGGTTTCTCACACACAATCCATATATCTGCATGGTTTCATTCAGTTTGGATCCCCGTGTAAAAAGTGTTTGGTATTCCGGGTGTGAACTTCCAAATTTTCAAAATTTTACTTATGACTGAATCCACGAATTTGTTACAGTGCATCCGTCTTCATGCAAATCTCTCACGTCGAACTTGAGTTGGGAATGTTCATCTTTCATGAAATCATGGGATTGTGAAGTTGATCATCTCAAAGACTCTCTTTGCCCACAATCATGCTTATCGAATTTTCCCTCTCATGATCAACTCCTCGATCTTATTGCGATCCTTGCACTGCAAATTTATCCATTCATCACACCATAAATCTCCCTCGGTGATGATAAGCACACAAGATTTTACACGAATCAAGTTCCTCTCCATTCACAACGCCCCAACTGGTTTCACGCATTCACAGTACTGGCATCCTTTTTAAATTCCTGTGATGAGCATGATGCTTCCACAATTTTTCACCAGTTTCAAGAATGTGGTCTGTCATGTCTAGCTCACAACGGACTTGGTTCCATTGTTCAGAGCATTCGCAAGATTGTTCAAATGATTTTTTCTTTGTTAATTGCAAACTGGGAATCTGATGTATCAACTAGCTCATCTAGTCAATTCTCTATCTTGGGTGATTGTCCTTTAGCTTATCATTTTCCCATGAGCACACCTGATGACAGTTGCTTCTCACACTTTGATCTTCATTGTTTACCATCTTTCTCTTTATATTGTTGTCAAGCGGGTGAGGCACTTCAGCCTTTGCTGATGGTTATGGCAGGTCTTCACTGTCTTGGCATGACTACTAAGAATGATCAGATCTATCTTTCCTTCCTAGGTTCCCATCGCGATCTCGTCTCTCGAATCATAAATCCATATTTCAAAGATCACGAGGCTTTCCAAACAATCATCATGAATTTTATGATCCAACCATTGAATGGTTGGAACAATATTACTTGGCAAGCCATGTTGCAAGCAACAAATTTCAATATTTCCTTGCACTTACTAAGAAGCTCGGTGCAGACAAGGACGAATCCACAAGAAGCTTCCGAGGTTTGTTTAGAAATGGTATCCATCAAAAAGGTAATCACATGTATTGGTTGATTGTGACACATCTTTTTGCCCACAGGAAAGACCTTCCTTTCCGTGTGCAACTTGTTCAAGTTTTTTGTATTTTTTGTTGCACACTACTTTTTATCTGTTTTAATCATTTGTATCTTTGTGGATGTAGGTTGGGAGCAACTACGGTGGCTTCACTGGAAATTTTATTTCACGTAACCCTGACCATTTAGTTGTTAGGATAGGAGTAGGATTAGTTGCATCTCAATTTTCCCTTCCTTACACTCATCTTGCACTCGTAGTCCATCATGGTTTTCTTATTCTGGTTTTACATCCTGATTTGCTTTAGTCATTTTTCTTTCTTGTCTTCTGGTTTTGTTTCCTTGTTGTGTATGCCTTTCCTCTCGTCTTGTTTTTCCTTTCGTGTTGAGTTGTTCGTTTGTGTGCATTATGCGAATAAGTGTTGTGCCTGAACTTGTGTTATGGCTTCTGAATGGGTATGTCGTTGAAGTTCAAAGAGTCTTGTGACACTGCAACACTTGGCTAGTCATGTGTCCATCTTCTTTGTGCTTGGTTGTAACTTTTGGCCGATGAAGTCTTGATGGAAAATATGATCCGTTTGTAAGGAAAGTTTTGGTCGAACCATGAACCTGTGTCCAGTTTGGGAAACCTCATGCCTATACTCAGTTTTTTTCTCTGGTGTGTTCAAGCTTATCCAACTAGTAGAAATGGAGAAGGGGAAAATATAAACAAGCAAACCTAAACCAAAGGTATTTACATGCTTCTCTGAAGGAACAACCTCTCATGCTCTCAATAAGTCGGGATCCCTCTTCCGTCCTAAAAAAAATAAGTGCCTATGCACAGTCCTCTTTCAAAATAACAAAGGCGAAATAAGAGAAAGGCTTCCTGTGTAAAGAGGTGAAGCAAGAAACTCCACCGGGATACAGTCTAGGCTTGCCGGTAGTGGAGCAATGTTTGTGTTCTTGTGTGACTCCATCGGGGTACTTCCAGGCCTGCTGGCAGCGGAGCAACATCAAAGATTAAAAACTATACTCTGAAAATCTTAAGCTCATGAGAAAAATTACCCTTCCTAATTTGAAACACTCTGATCTTGTTGAATCTTGTATTATGTTCAACTGAGTCGATACAAGGTGAATCATGTTTTTCCACGGGGTAAGTGGGGAAGTCGAAGTGATCTGCATAATGAATCAATACTCCCACAAAGGTTGAGGCCCTGTGCTGAAAATGAACCAAAACAAAGAAGCTGGTATTCAACTAGTGTGTTGCCAAGTGTTATAGTGGCTGCAACACCCTCCAAAGTTTTGGCTTGCATCCAAATTTTAGAGCCTTTCTTGGTTTTTTCTTCGATGGTTTCAAACACTTTAGCTCACCCCATGAGATCTTGTGAAGTCTTTTCACCCTTTTGCTTGTCTGACCAGCGGTCATCTTTTGACATATTGATTTCTTTGTCATGCTTGCGATCTTGTTCAGATGAGTTTGAAGATTTGTCTTTGTGTGTTTGGGTTGTCTTCACTATGTGAACGCCCGTCATACTCACACACAAATTTGTAAGCACTATCGCGCAAGTGTCGTCACGTTGTCCGGAGCTCTATCACAAATGTCGCGCTTGTCGCTCTCAACTCTAAGATAGTCTCACCGAGGGCATGTTTTGCCTTTTTGTACTAGATGTCTATGTTGTCTCATCGTCGAAGTATGCTTAGTGTGTGATCATAATGTCAAGTCTGCACAATTTCACTTTCTTTCAACACTTAGCCATTTTCCTAAAAATTTGTCTGACCGGACAACCCTCTTCCACCGAACCCCAACTGAGCTGCACTGCACAATCTCAGCCCTCAGTGACCCTGCTCTGCTGCCCAGAACTGCGCAATGCTTGAGGTTGTCCTCCAGGTCAGTTGCACTGCGCAATCCTGGAGGTGAGTAGGTTGTCTATCTCCCAGAACTGCGCAGAAGACTACCTCCATGTCCAAATGGAACTGCACATTTCTTAAGCATAGTCATCAAGCCTCCTTCTTGACTACTAGAAGCCTACACTGCTCTGAGACCTAGGTTTGTAATGTCCTCCAAAATTGCACATACATGCCCAGTTAGTCCTCTACTGCCTTGCTCTGCACTGCCTTCAGAAACTGCACAGATATGTCCAGCAGACCCTCTGCTGCCTGTCCTGCACTGTTCTCCAAAATTGCGCAGTCATGCCCAGCAGGTCCCTTGCAACCCTGTCATGCCTTTCTCTTGAAAACTGCACAATCATGTCTAGCAGGTCCTCTGCTGCCTTGCTCTGCATTGTTCTCCAAAAATGCGCAAACATGCCCAACTAACCCTCTGCTGCCTGTCCTGCACTGCTCTCATAAATTGCACATAACTACCTAGCAGGCCCCCTGCAGCCCTATCTTGTCTTCCCTATAGGAACTGCGTAGAAGTGCCCCCATCAAGGTCCCACCTTGTAGATTCCACTGGTGAACTTCACTGCATAATTCAGCCTCCCAATGGTCACTACGCAGTTTTTCCCGACAACACAAGTTGTCCTCCCGGAGTTCCTCATTCTAGCCTAAGTTGCGTTATGCACTGTCTCAGTGAGTTGTCCTCCCTCCCATGTCACCCGGAACACAATAACAATGCATCATGGTAGACTAGGATGTTTTGGATTTGATGTCATCCCGTCATGAGTTAATTGTAGGAATAGGTACACTAATAGATCATGGCAAGATGACGAACAATATGAAGAAGGAGCGCACATGCTAGAAGACTTGCTTGGAGTTGGACGGGCGTACCAAGCATATCAAGCAACAAGAGAAAGGAACATATGCAATGAACCATCATGCAAGACCAAGACCATTGAAGACCCCGCAACATTATGCCATGCGGAGGAGAAGACAAAGCACACCAAGAGTACATCCATCACTCAGTAGTGCAACAGCTTGGCAAAGATACCAAAGTCAGCTAGTACATGTCAACAGTGTCATGTCAAGTTGTGTCATGAGTTGTCTTGGCCACATCACCACTATGGGCCATATCCATTGTAACTCAATGTAATGTAAAGTGAAGTCTAATGGGCACACACAATAAGTTGAAGAGTCATGTCAGTTGAAAAGTCATTGGAATTTGAATGGTCACGAGGGTAGTCCAAGAGTCACAAGGGTCAAGCATCACCCTTGGCTATATATACCCCTCCCATTGTATGAGTAAGGATTTTTGACCTTGGCTCCTTCAACGTAGCCTTGAGAGTCTCTAGTCTGTTCCTTGAGGAGTGAGGAGTGGCTCCATTGTCTCACTACTGGGACTAGTGATGCATGGTGTACATATGTGTCTTGGGACTTTTGCTTAATTCATAAGTCTGTTAAGGACAACATGTTTTCACGCATGTTTTGTAGATGTTTGTAAGACTACTATTTAAACATTTGTAATGCATGTTTGCTTAACCTGTATTAAGATAGTTGAACTACTTTGATTGTTTTAGTACTTACATTGTTGACGATGTGTTGTATTGCTTATCACCGTTGTCTCATCCTTGTGGACTACTCCACGGGATACTAGACAGGTCACCTTTGTGTATTGGCTATCACCGTTATCACATCCTTGTGGACTAATCCATGGGATACTCAACAAACCATCTTTGTTTTCTAGTTATAATGACCGTCACATCTGTGTGGACTACTCCGCTGGGTGGTGTATGCGTTATCCCCTTCACTTCGGTTTTAATGACTGTGGCATCCGTTGTGGACTATTCCGCTGGGGGCTGGACAGACCTTTCTGGTTCGCATGTGTCTCTTCCTGGGTGGTACTACTACCTCTAATTTAGAGGCTCACTTTACTCTCCCCCTTTGTAGTAAGAGAATCTCGACACAGTTACATTACGCACTCGCCAGGCGCACGTACCTTGTTGTTTGAAGATACCAACGTAACACTCTTATGTGTCGATAGCAAGAGCCAAGACAGATCTCTAAGTATATGGCAATCGGGCCTTCATACCGGATGGGACTCCTACACCAAATAGTGTGAGTTCTAGTTGGGACTTCACATTGGGGAGATCCCCTATGTTGGCGGGTCCAACACCATCAACACGACCTTATTGCAGACCTGCAATTTCGGCCCCTTCCTGCAACCCAAAAACTCACACTTGTGGGAGAACAAGAGAGAAATTTGGCTCCTTTAGCTTGACAAATGTTTATTCTTCCTTCACTTTAGTTTCTTCCTCCTTTCTAGCCTCTTCACACCTTCTTTTCCACTTCAATTTGTAGATCAAACTTCTTGCTTATATGGATACTCAAATAGGTCAAATTGCACTACGTTTATAGTCTTTCTATGAGGTCGAGTTCCTTCAATGAGGCCGACTCATCTTCTTTTGAGGCTGACTCCTCTTATTTTGAGACCGACTTGGTGGAGGAGTGACAAGTGACACATTTTACATAAAAATAATTGTCTTATTTGATACAATGAGCCTAAGAAGGGTCTAGTACATAATGACAAGGACAATGACTCAAGATACAAACCATAAAAGCACTCAATGGGTGCTTTGACCTAGAAACATAATCAAGTGAGCATGAAACCCATGCTTATAAATATTTTTTCTTTGACAATAATTATTCTTTTTCTTTTCTTTTGACAAATACATTATATCATGAGCTAGACAACAATTATGAAGACCGATACTAGTTACATTTCTCAACACTCCATCTTAACTAGGGAGGTATTCATAATTGTTCACCCGATATAATGTTGACCTCAATTTGAAATGTTCCAAGAAGAGTACAACAACATACATAATGCTAGAGATACCAACACTTCCAAGGTATCCAACACATCAAAGATGCAAGTGTCAAGACACTATTTTAGGGATCCACAACTCAAGGATCCAAGTGTCATTTCCAAGACACTAATACAAGGATCTAAGGCATTAACATGGACTAAGGTGTCATCAAGGAAACTTTCCACTATAGATACCATCAGGATATAACCTTGGTATCAATCCAATAGGATTTAGATACCATCTAGGCCTTTATGCCAAGACACCAACCCTCAAGGATCCAGGTATCATCAAGGTCAAACACTAAAATGAAGCTCCACAAGACCAAGATACCCTCCCACACCGGGATTTGGGCATCAAAAAGGCCAAACCATAACATGATATCTCAACACCAATTAGGTTAAGATATCCTCCCAAGTACCATCATATGGGCAATTTATGGTACTCATCTCTCCCTTTCAACCAAATCAGAGATATCTACGAATCCAATCATGCTTCTAAAATATACAAACTTTTCAGGGAGAGATCAACACATTAGTTACTTGTTCATCCACCTAAACATATTGTAGCCTCACTACCCCGATCAATTCCAATATATTGGTTCTTATTATCAATATGCTAGCACAATCTCTAGGGTCCTCAACTATTCTATTGTTGCTTAGTTCATCGTAATATCCAAACAAATCTTGATGAAAGCTTCCTTCTCCGACTTCTTTAGTAGCACCAAACTCAGCTTCAACACTTTTCAAATCTTGTTCATGACTTTATCAAACATACATAACCAACAATAGTGCTTTAGCCATTCTCTGATCTCATTCTTTCTTTATCAATGTTCTTCAAGTTTCAAAGATCATTTCCTCAACTATGGAGGATATACACTTTCCTTCATTAAAGCTCCCTCTCAACTTAGGGAGATAAGTTCATCAACTTTTCAACTTTACAAGCTCTTTCTTTTGCATCATCATATCATCAGAGAATTTTCAAAACTTCATTCTTCTTTGTCTTCATATGCCAACAAGGTCATCTTTCAATCATCAATATAAACTTTAATGTCATCAGGTTTATTACAACTCCCTCTTTCCATCATGCTCATCATCATCATCATAAGGTCATCCTCAAGTATGAAGTAGGCATATCCCTTTACAACTTCTTGCAAATTATGTGCCTGCAAATCTCAATAACAAGTACAATCGGGAACACAAATATATATGTACAAAAGCATCAAATTAACTTTATCAATAACATGTCATCATAATGAGAGCATCTAGTGTTATCAAAACTTAAAACAAGGAAATAAACCTTAGATATTCAAAACCTAAACCTTGTTAGGGTTTCAATTGTATGGAAGCATTTATACCTAGGGTTACACTTTTATGCCCTAGACATTTACAACAACCTTTGCGAGGGTTTTGTCACAAACCTTATATATTGTTATCAAAACATAGATATCAAATAATTAAATCATGCTAGGGTTTCAACCATACCTAGGGTTTAATTGTTCATGCCTTAGGATCTTTTATCAACTTTTACAAGGGTTTTGTCATAAACCTTATATACTATTACCAAATCCTAAAAATCTAGGGTTTCATCAAATAACAAAAGATAGTTATTACAAGGGTTGATTTAATTTAAACACCCTAACAAAATAATCTTTACTATTTTATACCAAAATCATAGAAATGATCGTACTTTCTTATATAATGGATATGTGCTACAAATTTTGTAACCTCATACACACCTTGAGTTGCTTCTATTTACAAACCTTGAAGGGATTTATTTGCAACAAAGTTTCTCAAGTCTTCCTTTTGGAGGCTCCCTCTGAATCTAACCACAATCCTTTCTTCTTTAGAATATACCTACGATCCTTCTTTAGAATATACCTGCAATCCTCCTTCCAAAGAAAACATAAGAACATGATTATAATCAAGCATAAAAAATAAATCTAAATATGTATAGAAGGATTCAACAAAATAATGAAAGAAATAAGGAATACTTATATTTTGTGAAAAGGTGGAAGCTCCCTCTTAATCTTGCATCAATCGAGTTTTGTGAGGGAATTCTTAAACTTATCAAAACAACTCAAGAACTTTTTAACAAAACATATTAGATCTATAAACCCTAAAAATCAAAAGAAAGACTAATCCTAGAGATTGTAGCTTGATCTCTTTCTCTTTTCTTATTCTTAAGATTACCAAGACATTGATTATTATAATGTCTAATCTTGTGACAATGATAACATTCTATTTTAGAAAGGTCAATCTTCTGATGATTTTTCTTTGACCCTTTGAACTTCTTATTTCCTCCTTTCTTCTTGAAATGAGCAAGTAGGAATTTGAGGTATTTTCTTCATCTTCTTGCGTACCTCCTATCAAGGAAATACAAGCTTCTTCTTGAATATATGCATACCACATTTCTTCGAAGGATGGAGAATTTTTCGAACTACTAATTCCAGCTGCAAAGTCATTCCAAGACTTTGGTAGTCCTTGAAGGGAAACAATCACAAGTTCCTTTTTAGGGACTATTTCATCACCTACTTGTAGTTCATCTCTTACATGGGCAGTTCTTACAAAATAGGAAGACATTGTATCATATTTTGCCATTTTGACAGTTTGAAGTTCATTCTTTATACTTGCCACTTGTCCAATATTCTTGATTGTAAATAGCTTGGAGAGAGCATTATACATTTTCTTTGAAGTACCTAAAGTGGATATGTACAGAATCAAGTTGTCTTTAACTCCATCCATAATTAGTTCATGGCTATAATGTCATTTTCTTTGTACTTCTCCTTTCCAACATCATTTTTAGGTTCTTTGACTTTTCCTTGTACTAATTCCAATACTTTATCCTTGCAAAGATGGGGCCCATCCTTGTTTTCCATGCTCTAAAATTAGAAGCTCCTTGAAGTTTATTCTTAGATTTCATTGATGATTAAATATGTATACTTGTAAATGTCACACTTGATGAAAACTAGATATCTTTGTAGCCTTCAATAGACTTTTCTTCGTCAAACTAACTTATAGGGAACCAAAACTTTTTTATTATCTTTCAAGACTTCCTTCCTACTATCAAATGGTATTCTTCAAAAAATATTTAAAGTTCCAAAAGGTAAGACTTATTTTCTCCTTATGATCTACCTTAAAACTTCTCTTGAATCCTTCCTTGAGATAATGAGAATTATTGATCTTCATGCTGCCTTTTTCCTTCTTCTTCACCTTAGCTCTGATTCCATGTTAGAAAATCAGAAACGCAGAAAGATTTTCTTATCTTGATAATTACTTGTGATTCTTTGGAAATCTTATTAACTTATTTTATGTCTAATTTTATCTTATTATAATCAAGCAACTACCAAAACATAAATGCATGAAGATAAAAGAACAAGGACACAAGATATAGGCTCTCAGCCAAGGAAAAACCCCTCTCATAGGGGAAAACCTAAAAATTGTCTCCTCTTCCTTTAGAACCAAATCAAATGAGATAACCAAGGCACTTTACCAAGACAAAGAACTCCTCCAATCCACCAAGTCAGCCTCCCAAGATAGTCATTCCAATCAACTTCTTTAATATTGCATCAATACTGCATCAACCAAAAATTTCGACCCTACTGCATCAAAATTTATGCCTTACTGCAGACCTGCAATTTCAGCCCATTCTTGCAACCAAGAAACTCGCACGTGTGGGAGAACAAGAGAGAAATTCAACTCTTTTAGCTTGACAAATCTTTCTTCTTCGTTCGCTTTAGTTTCTTCCTCCTTTCTAGCCTCTTCACACCTTCTTTTCCACTTCAAATTGCAGATCAAACTTCTTGCTTGGATGGATACTCAAAAAGGTCGAATTGCATTGCTTTTATAGTCTTTCTGTGAGGTCGAGTTCCTTCAATGAGCTAACTTGTCTTCTTTTGAGGCCGACTTGGTCGAGGAGTGACATGAAGTGACACATTTTACATAAAAATATTTTTTTCATTTGATACAATGAGCCCAAGAAGGGTCTAGTACATAATGAAAAGGATAATTACTCAAGACACAAACCCTAGAAGCACTCAATGGGTGCTTTGACCTAGAACATAATCAAATGAGCATGAAACCCATGCTTATTAAAAAAATTATGTTGACAATAATTCTTCTTTTTCTTTTCTTTTGACAAATACATTATATCATGAGCTAGAAAACAATTATGAAGACTCAATCTAGTTACATTTCTCAACAGATGGATGGAGGCTCATGCTTGGTAACAATTAACTATATTGTTTATCAAATCATATTGTATGGCTTCCTCCCATGTTTCAAAGTTGGAATATGTAAAGGATGATGGAATGTAGTGTACTCGGGAGGATACTATGGGGTTTCCGGAGAGGTACCCAAGAGAAATAATAATAGATAGGTGGCCACATCTTGTGAAATCAAGAATTGTGAGAAAGCTTAAGATTCCATTACTAGAAAGTTCCCATGAAGTTAGAAAAAATTATATAAAGAAGTAGAAATAATGTAATGAGGTGTATCATGAAGTATATTGTAATTGTCGCAAGCATTGCTTATGGAGTGATTTCATAGGGAGGATGATATGGGGTGCCTAAGGAGGTGCCCAAGGTGAATAATAATAGATAGGTGGCCTCGTAATGTGAAATAAACAATTGTAAGAAGGCTCACTAGAATATGTGTTCACTAGAAAGTTATTATCAAGTTAGATATAGTTTATAAAGAAGCAGAGACAATGTAATGTGGTATATTGTGAAGTAATTTGTAATTGTATCAAACATCTCTTGTGGAGTGGCTTCCTTCCTTGAGGAATAATTAATGGTGTTACACTACCTTGAAGGTTTTCTCTATACTCCTTGCATGTTCATCCTTTTGTTGACTATCATGTAGATGTGTAATGGTATTTTCAGGTGAATGATTGTCTTCTATTTTCAAATCTATTGTGTTGTACAACAAAATCATTAATGACCATGAGACCCATAATTTTCCTTCCCTAAATAATTTTGATTCCTTATTAAAAGAATAAGGATTCTACCTAATTGTTAAAAGATCTATTGCAAGCCTTGAGCATAAATTAACTCACATCATCCCTTGAGGTCGTAGACAAACCCCCGCACCCTTGACACTTGCCACCCCGAGATTGAAATTAGAGGTGCCATAAAAAATACAATATACTATTTTTTATGAGCTTACCAATTATGAAATTCGGCCATCTCCATTTTAAGAATTCGAGGTGGATCAATTTGAGGCCTTCTAAACATGAGATTAGTCTAAAGGCAACCCTTGGCTAGAATATCTCCTGTCTATAACCTCTCTTCTACTTCCATGATTGCTACAAAATTTCCTTTGCTTCCTCTATAGATTATAGCTTATGTTAGAAGACCTTGAGCTTTGGCTTATTCACATCTTGGGGATATCCATTCTTAATGGACTATTCTATTGTTTCACACAAACCACAATTTCCAACATTAGAACTTCAACATGGATGTCCATACACAGTTCAATATATATGTGTTTCAAAGGACCTCAAATACTTATCTTTCCATGTGGCAAACAATTCCTTATAGCCTAAGGGATGATTTCTTTGATGCCTAGGGATCAACAAGCAATGTTTTCCAAGTTTGGATGGAAAATTTGCATTTAATAAATGAATGGGTTGATGATTCCTCAACTAAGAAACATAAGGGGAAGCGAGATGGCCCTTGGATACCCATTTTCTTAAGATTTTTAGTTGTCAATAGTTTCTCATGAGTTAATATCTATCAAAAAATATTTACCTTTGGTAATTTGTTTCCTTTCCAAATGAATTGCCAAAAAATCGGTCTTGGTAGACGAGGGGCATCTTTCAATTTGATAGCATGGTCATGTTTAATTGAATATAAATCACCCTTTGGATCCCAACATTTGCTACCCTTATTAGAAATACATAAAGGGGTGGCTCCTTGAAAAATAACAAACACAAGGTTTAGTTGATCCTTTAGATATGCACGTAGAAAAATAGATTTCTAACCCTTCTAATAAGTAGAGTTACATCCCCACCGAGGTGATAAAAATAGAGAGTTGATACCATGGCCAGTAATCCAATCCTTGATGCTTGCCAACTCTTTATTGCAAAAAAATGGGGCCCACTCACTATTATATCTTATGAGATTTTGATCCATTCCTCATTGCCCATAATCCAAGAGAGAGGATCCATAATGAAGTGTGTATTGGTATTGCAAAGCCTCCATATAGAAGACACTTTAACTTCCATGGGAAATCACTCTAAATAAGTCACTCCACATGAATGGAATAATTTTTTGCTTAAGGCCCATTTCCACCATGTTGACCCACCTACGACATTTTAGCTCCAAATGATTTTAGCTCCCATAAATACATTAATCAACTATGGATCCTTGAACCCAAGCCCCCCTTTTCATTATGTGCCCAAACTACTCTCCAATACAATAATTGAAAATTCTTATTGTTCACCCCCCCACTTGCCAAAGGAATTTTTGAATCTCCTTTGTTATTTGTTGCATCATGCTTGTTGAGCCTAGCATGCTTAAACCTTGATAAATTGGGAAAAGTTGAGGTGACATCTTTAATTTATGTGACCCTCCCTACCCTTGTAACTCCTATTGTTGCATTTTATCTTTATTTTTTTGAACAATGTGAAGACAATTCAAGATCGAGGGACACCGAAGGAGATATGTATATTCAAATATTTAAAAAAAAATCCAATAAGTACACAAGGAAATTGTAAATTTCTAGAAATGAAAAACATCAAATGAGGAGATATATTCCATCCATAGATGTGACTCTTAACATTATTGAACTTTCCTTTGGAAGAATTTATGAATTGATCCGGGATCTTTTTTAACCTTTATAGAATTATGGTTAAGGTGCCTCCCATGAACAATGTGTTGTTGACAAACTGAGAGTGATTTATTGTCTCAACTCCCCTAACTATGAGAACCCTAAAGTTTACATGTTCCCCTTTCTTGATTTAGTCTTTGACTTAAATTCTCTACCAACGAGATATATAACATAGGTGATAATGGGAAGGCTTGGTGAAGTCTTCTCTTGCTTTAGGGAAAAAGGTGTTGGTCTATGATTGGATAGGATGCAATTTAGGGGCATCCAATGAATGATGTGTTACGCAAAACCAAACTTGTGAAGGACATCAAACAAGAAGACATAGTAAACTTTGTTGAATGCATTAGCTTATATCAATTTTAATGATCATTCATTTCCCCACAGTGCTTGCTTGAATGAAGAACCACCTAGACCAATGAAATATTGTCTATAATTTGCTCATAGTGGACATGATTTATTCTTTTATCTAGTTCACAAAGATTTTGGTCAAAATATTATATGCATAATTGCAGAGGGAAATGGACTTGAACCTAGCAAAATATAAGGATCAATTCTCCTTTGGAATTAAAGTGATAAAGGGTGAATTCACGCTTCCTCCAACTTTGTCCTTATTCCTTGTCCAAATGAGCACATTATAGAGATCATATTTAATAATGCCCTAACATGCCCTATAAAAATGAATGGAGAAACCATTGGACCTTAAAGATTCATCAAGCTCCAAACCCCAAATAATCACTACTACCTTTTACTCCATGATTTATTTTCCCAGTTCTAAGTTATTTTCCCTAGAACCCAATTTAGTGAATCTTTGCAGAGTTTTTTAGTAGACTCTGAGTTTGATCTATTCTTCATCCATTTATAGCACTTTGAGTAGTTAAATGCTTCCTCTTCCATGTCATCATAATCAACCCGCCTTTCCCAGTTGTCATTGGTTATTTTATTGACATTGTTTATGAGCACTTTAGATTTTGCGTGTTTGTCAAAAATATATTCTTATCTCTAGATTACACCCAAAGATTTTGAGACTCCAAGCACCAATTTTCCTCCTCTTTGCGATTGGTTTAATAGAGTGCTGCGAATTGACCTTTTTTCTCAAGGATGTTTTTTTGCGTTATTTCTCCTTCCATCATTATCACCCAAAATTCATGTTGTAGGTTCTAGGGAAGTGTTTAAATAGTCTTATGTTACATGTTATTGAGACATTGTTGCTAAACTTATATTCATTTCATTATTGGTGATTTATAATAGGCTTTTACCCATGCCTTCATATCAACTTTGATGCTACATAGTTTTGTCTTCACCAAAGAGGTGTAGCCCAGCCACCCCCGCCCCCGCCCCCCCCCCCCCCCCCCCCCCCCAAAACGCCACATTCTTGCTAGAAAAAAAATGCAAAAGAGGGATAAGGTCTCTCAAGATGCAAACCTCTTTTGAGTAAAAAAATCAAGGAAAGGTTTGCACCTTGAGAGATTTTATCCCTCTCAATGTTTGTAAAATTGAGAGTCAAGATGGATATATATTGACTCATTATTATATATAAATTTCCCATCTTTAGAGAGAGAGAGAGAGAGAGAGAGAGAGATTGACTCATTATTATATATAAATTTCACATCTTTAGAGAGAGAGAGAGAGAGAGAGAGAGAGAGAGAGAGATTGACTCATTATTATATAAAAAAAAAATCTTTAGAGAGAGAGAGAGAGAGAGAGAGAGAGAGAAACCTTTTTTGAAAAAAAAATCAAGGAAAGGTTTGCAAGATGGTAAAGATCTTTATCCCTCTCAGTGTTTGTAAAATTCAGAGTCAAGATGGATATATATTGAATCATTATTATATATAAATTTCACATCTTTAGAGAGAGAGAGAGAGATTGACTCATTATTATATATAAATTTCACATCTTTAGAGAGAGAGAGAGAGAGAGAGAGGCCACATTCTTGCTAGAAAAAAAATGCAAAAGAGGGATAAGGTCTCTCAAGATGCAAACCTCTTTTTGAGTAAAAAAATCAAGGAAAGGTTTGCACCTTGAGAGATTTTATCCCTCTCAATGTTTGTAAAATTCAGAGTCAAGATGGATATATATTGACTCATTATTATATATAATTTTCACATCTTTAGCGAGAGAGAGAGAGAGAGAGAGATTATTGACTCATTATTATATATAAATTTGACATCTTTAGAGAGAGAGAGAGAGAGAGAGGCCACATTCTTGCTAGAAAAAAAAATGCAAAAGAGGGATAAGGTCTCTCAAGATGCAAACCTCTTTTTGAGTAAAAAGATCAAGGAAAGGTTTGCACCTTGAGAGATTTTATCCCTCTCAATGTTTGTAAAATTCAGAGTCAAGATGGATATATATTGACTCATTATAAAACTATTTTTATAATGAGAGAGAGAGAGAGAGAGAGAGAGAGAGAGAGAGAGAGAGAGAGAGAGGTTTGCACCTTGAGAGATTTTATCCCTCTCATTATTATATATAAATTTCACATCTTTAGAGAGAGAGAGAGAGAGACGCCACATTCTTGCTAGAAAAAAAAAAAAATGCAAAAGAGGGATAAGGTCTCTCAATATGAGACGCCACATTCTTGCTAGAAAAAAAAATGCAAAAGAGGGATAAGGTCTCTCAAGATGCAAACCTCTTTTTGAGTAAAAAAATCAAGGAAAGGTTTGCACTTTAAGAGATTTTATCCCTCTCAATGTTTGTAAAATTCAGAGTCAAGATGGATATATATTGACTCATTATAAAACTATTTTTATTATATATAAATTTCACATCTTTATATATATATATATATATATATATATATATATAGAGAGAGAGAGAGAGAGAGAGAGAGAGAGAGGTTTGCACCTTGAGAGATTTTATCCCTCTCAATGTTTGTAAAATTCAGAGTCAAGATGGATATATATTGACTCATTATAAAACTATTTTTATTATATATAAATTTCACATCTTTATAGAGACAGAGAGAGAGAGAGAGAGAGGTTTGCACCTTGAGAGATTTTATCCCTCTCAATGTTTGTAAAATTCAGAGTCGAGATGGATATATATTGACTCATTATAAAAATATTTTTACTATATATAAATTTCACATCTTTACAGAGAGAGAGAGAGAGATTCCTAATTCTATTAAAATTCTCAAAAAAATAGTTTGTTGTAAGTATTAAGTCTTACAACAAACTATAAAACTATTTTTATTATATATAAATTTCACATCTTTATAGAGAGAGAGAGAGAGAGAGAGAGAGAGAGTTTGCACCTTTAGAGATTTTATCCCTCTCAATGTTTGTAAAATTCAGAGTCAAGATGGATATATATTGACTCATTATAAAACTATTTTTATTATATATAAATTTCACATCTTTAGAGAGAGAGAGAGAGAGAGAGAGAGATTCCTAATTCTATTAAAATTCTCAAAAAAATAGTTTGTTGTAAGTATTAAGTCTTTATATGGCTATTAACTATATTTAAAGATGAAGTTTTGAAGCATGGAGTATTAATCAAGAAGCCATTGGGAGAGAAGTCATGGAACAACATAGACTAGTGTCAGAAACCCAAGGCCTTACAAAGGAAAGGAAAACAACCACTCAAAAGTATATTGGATTAGTACCATGCACCGTCTTTGAGGAAAAAAGGAGAGCATGTGACCTAGCTTTGTCTCTTAATGAGTTCTCAACAACCCGCCATCAAATGTTTGATGATAAAGCACTTGGTTTGAATTGGTTACCTTCTGAGTTTTACAAGGCCACATGAGACTTTTTGGGGTTAAATGTTTTATAGGTGAATAAAGAAACCCTTCAAAACCACCTATTTGAAGTAACAATTAACTAGGGTTTAATTAAATTCATCGCAATGGTAGGGGATTTGGAATTAATTACTAGTTGGAAGCCCATTACTCTACTTGATGTATCCTACAAAGTTCTAGCCAGAGCATTCATGAATTAAGCATAATCTTCATGAGATTAATGACTTTGACTAGGCATGTTTTATTTGAGAGCACTAGAGTAATATGTCCCATGTAATGGTACTATCATCTAGGAGGGATGGAAAGGGTCCAATATTCTAACCTTGACACTTTGTCCATAAAGAATAAATTCAGAAAAGCTTACGACCAAGCGAAAGTGCCTTTCATCATTGTAATTGTAAAAGTGTTGGGGTTTGGCTCCATCTTCATAAACAAAGTTTAAACCCTTTTGTTGATGCTTCATCCCATCTGTCCATTGACAAAGGTAAATCTAAAAGGTTGTGCTATTTTAATTGATTAGGTAAGGCTACCCCTCATGCTCTAAATTCAATCTAGGTTTGATTCAATAAATTCTTCCCGTTGAACATAACATTGGTCAATTGGTTAAGGAACACTTTGTTGATGATTCCTCCCAGATAAATCTTAAGGATTTGACTTCTCAATGAACATCGTGGAATGTTTTAACACATTTTGCATGTTCTTGAGGTCAATTATATGGTGGGTTAATACATAATGTTTTAAACATAGCCAATGAACTATCCTTGATTAATTGGCTTTGTAAAACCAAAAATGGAATTAGTTGGGTTAGATTTTCAAATTCTCAAGCATTTAGCCATTGGTCTTCTGGGATTTTCCTTGAGAGCTATAGGAGGTTGTGGTATAAATGGTGGAAAGGAGATAGATAAATGATTTACAAAATCCCCAACCTTAGCAATGAAATTCCAAATATGCACTAAAGTGCCAAGTGCGACTCATATGTACTACTCTTCTTGTTGGGTGCACTTCAAAGTGGCCTCCTCAAAGCTAAAAAGGCTCTCGTAAGTTTTATATAGGCCAATTTTGATAAGTGTAAATGGTTTCACAAAATTAGCTAGGAACTTGATCTCACGATACATGAATTTGGTGGCTTGGGTATCATTAATAGCCCCTTGAAGCATAAACCTTATGTCTTAAATGGTTGATTTGAGCTATTGATGGGTCCTCCTTAAACTTTAGATTCGATAAGGCCTTGTTCTTGGGAAGTGGTCTTAGCAAGGAATTTCTTTTAAAACCCACTTGCTCACTCCATCTCATGAAAAAGTTGTTGACGCACTTGTTTTGTAGAGGATTTAGAAGTGTTAGGATGTTATCAAAACTCACGTTCTCTTGTAGGATCACAACCTCGCTCTGATACCAATTGTTTTTTTTTTCTACTAAAGGAATCGACAACTAGGCTAGTTTCATATCCGTGTGACAAAGGGTCGATTCCAACTACTACCAATATACCTCTGGGTGCTTACATATGCCCCTCTCTCAAGCACATGTTAATTAGGGGGATTTGAACCTTGAATCTCATGGTCTACACAATACTTCATATCACTATGATCACAAATTGAGTTGCTCCCTAGGGGCTTAAAAGAATTGAAAGACACGGGGGTGGGATTTTATCCACTCATGTGTCCATGGGTTAAATGTCATTTAACATACTCTCTCTATGTGCAACCACACCTTCGACCACTATCTCAAGGTGCCCGTGTGGCTACTTTAATACCATTTTTTAGGAACAAGAACATGAGAGAAATAATTAACTAGCAATAACAAAATACACATAAATCATGCACGCATCATCAACACACTATTTACACTTGAAAACCCTGATAGAAAAAAAAGGAAAAAAAATAAAAAAAAATGCAAATATATCTTTGTTCCTTGGCCAAGTCAACCCAAGTCGGTTGAGTGAGCCTTCACTACTCACCTCTACGACCATTACAATTGATCACACCTTTGGGAAATCCACAAGGCACAAAACCATGGGCTCAAAAACCACCATCGTCGACCTTAACAGAATGACTCATTTATAGAGTCAAGGTTAACTCAATCCCTTTCCCATGGACTAGCCTTTCCGCACGAACAACATCTATGGCGGTCACCTATTGTGAATTTTGAACATAAGTCTCTCACCAAGTGATACAGACTGGATCATATATTGTTTCTCATCCATCTCGATGCTTTCAAGAGTGGAAGAATCAATTAAGAGGACCATTTTTATTGGTGGGACCTGGTTTGGTAAATTGGGGCTTGAACCCTTTTGGGAGCAGTTTGAGACATCAAGTGACATTTTTTGGGGGTAAAACTTTACTGATTTATAACACACCTTTCTTTCTTATTCTACACGCAGATACCTTTCCAATAACGCAAGAATCACCTCAATCGAAGTTTGTCTGCAAAAGTTATGCCATTGAGAAGTTGACAATTTTGTTTTGACCACCATAATTTGAGAGGATACCACATCAACCCCCATTATTCATGAAAAATGGGATAGCCACATGATCATGATGATGAAGACGCTAGAAGAGTTCATATTGTAACTCTAATTAAGAGTTGAAGGAGTCAAACCTAACCACCAGTAGGCTATAGGGTTGTGTTATAACCATGCCACTAGGAGGAAAAGGGGTTCCATTCTTTTCAAGTGCATTTTGTTCAATAAACGAGCGAAGTAACTGAGAGGGATAAGGAGAGAGCACACCAAGATGATTTGTGCACTATAGTATCCCATGGGCCGCAAACCTTACTTCTTTGTAGTTGCATCCATTTCTTATTTAGAGAAAGAGAGCAAAGTAACCTCACCTTCCAGTTGTTTTTTCTCCCAAAAGGGTTTCCCAATATATATCTTGTGTCAATTATGATTCGTGAGTTTTTATTTCATTGTTCTCTATTTTATGCATAATTATAATTTGCATACATATGCAATAAACAATAATTTAAAGATCCACACATCTAAAAAGAAATAAACCCTCATAGTGTAGATTTCAAAATTTTAAATATAATTCTATCATATCTCTTGTGACGAACTATCCAGTGGAATATCCACTACTTTTTACAAATCATTGAGATCCCCAAATTCTTGGCCCTGAGTTTCTTTTAGATAAGGCATCCATTTTTCCAATGATATTTTTGATAACCTATCAAGGCACTGACTTTCATCATTGAGCTCAAGAGAAAGTTTAGCCTGACCAACATAGGCAAATTTATCTCAAAATGATTTTAAGGGCTCATTCTAGATGAGCTCATGCTTAAGCTTGCCCCCCCCCCCCCCCCCCCCCACCCCACATGGCTCGAGCTTGGTGGGTTGACTAGAAGTAGTAAAAGGCCTTGACCTTTTCAAAGTATGTACTTGATACGACAAACAAGTGTGCTCCAAGATGTTCCTTTAAGGCCAACTAAACAAAATATTTGTTTGAAATATAAACAAAAGACTTATTTAATCTAGCTTCCAAATATATGGAAATTAATTTTAGAACACAATAAAGTAACCTTTGCATGGTGTTTATATATAGGGGATCTTCTAGCGGATAAGAGACTATCATAGCTTCATGGGGAAAAATTGCAATCCACATTGTTGCAAGATAAAACCCTAAAACATCTTTTTCTATTTTGACCCTTAAATAAGTTTCCCTGGGCATGTCCCAAGTTGTTACATCAACAATACCTCTTAACCTCCATCACTTGTAGAGCTACCTTGTTAGGTGTTAATAATGTTATCCTAAAGATGAATCACAGTTGTGAGTTCAAAACGCCGATAATAAAATATTCATGAATGCAATGGATTTAGAAACCTATTTGCAACAATTCTTAAGTAATCAAGTTTCACTATGCTTGGATGCTTATTAGGTGGAATACCTATTTTAGATTTGGAAGAGACATGATGATGTTGCTTTTAATTTAGCTCCTCAATTAATAGTGTTTCTTGGTATCATGACACTCTAATGGGTGCCAACTTATCCTTGTAGAATTTAGTGCATATAAGCAAGGAACTATTGTTATTTTTCTAAAAACACAAATAAGCTTGCAACACATGATTAGATGTGGACTAAATGAACTAATGTAAAAGAACATGCTTTAATCATCAAGAAGTCAATTGATACATTTCGGTTGGTCCTTGTTTATATCATCAACAAGGTAGTTATGTTGTCATTACAATGTCACTGCTTTGTATTAATTATCATTTTAAGGGTGACTCATACCACATGACTTTATTACATTATTAACGTCTTACACTCTAACATGAGTGGAGATGGGACATCTCTACTAGATTCTAGATTATTAGGTTGGACCCTACTACACTATGAGTAGCGAGCCACCTGGCCTCTCTCAGGTCACCTTTGTAAGTTCTTATAGAGATGATAGTAGGCTCCATCATTGGCCTAACATATATGTGCATGATAGACATAAGCGAGTGAGGAATCAACCCCCAAACACCCAACATGAGAGACACAAGTGAGTGAGGAATCAACCCCCAAACACCCCTTGACATAAGAAAGGGAAGAATGAGCCCCCAACGCACCCCCCAATAATGATAAGCAATTTCTGACCTTGGGCTTGATCATTTACTAAGGGCTTATGTCCCTAGAGACTCCCATGGGTGGAAAATTGTGCTAGTTGTTGACGTCAATCCCCTGTTTTCTAGTTCCCTTCCTATCCTCCTCCCCCCAAATAAAAAAAAAATGAGTTGATGACCATAATCAACATCTTGATGCTGCTAGCATGGTTGTTTTTTAGTGTTTTCTAATTGGGCTCTTACCTTTTTATCTTTTGATGTTCTATTTCTATTTTTTTTATACAATTTGCTAATAATGATATCATTGTGGGTGTTTTGGACTATGCCAACTTAAGTTTTATTTTGCTTTTTGCATCATGTTTGTGGAAGTTATATGCATGACTATTTTTTTACTTAAAGCCTTGCATACAATGTATTGAGTGGACAACACTCAATAAACTACGTCAAATATTTTAATAAAACAAAAAAATTCAATTAATTTGTGTGGGGTCTAGTTTCTATTCTGTTTTAAATTCAAATTTAAAAAAAAAGTTAAGAATAAAAATCAATGGTAAAAATTACACTATCCTAAAAAAACATGTGAACTTAATTGAATCTCACACATCTTATTTTTATATAAATTAATTATCCTTCTCTTCAACAAGGATGATTGCCTTGCCAAAGCACATCCTAACTTATTCAACATAGATGATTGCCTTTACCCAAGCACATCCTAACTTAGGGATAAGAAAAAATAAATAAATAAAAAATTAAATAGGAAGAAAGAAGTGTATTAAGCGGACTACGTGGAAAGAGATTTAAGTCGAGTGGAAAAATTCGAAATAAACGACTCTCCATCTGTAAATCACAAACCCTAATGAAAATTTGAATTAAAAAAAAAGAGAAAAAACCACAATGAAAATATGAGGAGTGATACTTTATATTTTTCAACATAAAAACACTAGAAAAACTTGGATCGTTGATAAAATGGACGGCTAACATAAAGGCGTCGTTAGGGTTTTTAGATTTGATAAAACCCCCGATCGAGACCTAAATTCCTTCTTCTGTTTGGGACGAAGGCTGTGAGGAGCGGAGGATTCGGCGTGTGCTGCAACAATGGTAAGTAATCGTTTCTTTGGTTTTGTACATAATTTGTTATGGTGCGTCTGGTTTTTTTCGCTTCCTTTCCTTTCTGTAGAACTACTTCTGGTTTCCTGGGCTGTTTTCCTTAATCGTCGAGGCCTGGGAGGCTGCTTTTTTCTCTTCGTTTCATTTCTGTCGATTGAGAATCCTTCAAGTGATCACTGTGGATTCTCGAGGTCTTCGTGGTTATTTTGATCTCTCTGCGTTTTTCCCCTGCGTGATTCTGATCCCGGGAAGCGCGTGTGTTCTGGAGGAGTCGTCCTTCATGGATTGGCTTGCTGAGTGTTTTTACACAGCGAGCAGGTTTTGTCAGCTGGCTGAGTTTTCTTCCCCTTTTCTGGTGGATTTAAGTCTCTTCGAAATGCCTGCATATACTATGTAACCCTATTTTTAATAGAAGGATGGCTTTTTTCTGCGGAAAAAAAAAGTATGATCTCGTACCAAATTCTGTATGCACATCTAATACCGAAACCGGTAACGCGCAGAGTTAGGGGTAGGGTTTGATATCAACAGCTCCATTGCACATAAATCAATAGTGTTCTATTTGAAATGATTTATTGTTTTGCTTTTCATTATTGATAAGAATGTAGTGCTAATTTTTTTACTGTTTGTTATGTTCCAGGGTAAGGGAACGGGAAGTTTTGGTAAGAGGAGAAATAAGACCCACACTCTATGTATACGGTGTGGTCGCCGCAGTTTTCATATCCAGAAGAGTAGATGTTCTGCATGTGCTTACCCATCAAAGCGCATCCGTAAATGTAAGTTCGACTCCTTGCCCCTTCTTTCGTCTCATTTATTAGTAATGCAATTTGAATGAAGCTTTCACATTGTGTTAAGAGCTGAGACTACCTGTCTGATCCGAAGATTTAGTGATAGTTCTCATCATGCTACCATTGTGATGTTTGGGATTATGCACTTTAACGTGTGCCATGTGGAAATAATTTCTCCAAGGAAATTGTTTGGTTGCGTGTTTACTGAGGGGCTGCACCACATAGAGCAGACTTCCTTTGGCTTAGGAGCCAGGTCCTATGTGTGGCAAAATTTCCCAGGGTTCGCACCATGCTTCTTATCCCTTAGAAATTCATTCCTTTTGAGGCTGATCCAGCCTTAGGAATTTGAATGGGAGAAAGTCTTCGGATGTGGGCTTTTATGTGGCTCCTCGAGAATTTGACTGAATTGCAGTGCTTTAGAATGAAGCGTTCTCATCTTCCTGCCCTATCCATCATTTTGTGTTCTTAAAATGTAGTTTGGTGTTTCAGAGAGAACACTTTTAAAAGAACACTTGCCTTTGATATAATGGTTTTGATTCTTGAACAGAGGGATATTCTTGGTGATTTAAGTGAGTGCTTCGACAAGTGTGTATCCAAGGAATTAGGAATCAAATTTTATAATTAAAAATTTCATTTTCTAAAGTGGGGTTGCTTTTAAAAGAACTCTTGCCTTTGATGTAAGGGTTTTGATTCTTGAGCAGAGGGATATTCTTGGTGATTTAAGTGAGTGCTTCGACAAGTGTGCATCTAAGGATTTAGGAATCAAATTTTATAATTAAAAATTCATTTTCTAAAGTGGGGTTGCTTTTAGCCTGTACTGTGCTTTGACCACTAACTGTTGTGTTACTAATAAACCTGGGCAAACCGTCCAGTATCCAAGGAAGAAAGGATCCTTAGACAACAAACGGATGATATCATTTGACCACCAACTATTGTCTTGTTACTAATAAACCTGGGCAAAACCGTTAGGGTATGCCAGGAAGAAAGGATCCTTAGACAACAATGGACGATATCATACTTATATATGGTTGTAATGCCTGTAAATTTATTTTCAAGATCTGTTGTCAAAAGATATTCAACTAGAAAATGAAATTGAGCAAGACAGTTTCTTAGGAAGTTTGATTCACGAGATAATCTGTAATCTTAATCTTTGTTATTGATAGTTGGACAGTTTTTCCAGCTGGACAATTTGTATGAGATTTCCCCTGATTTAGTAGCATGGGTGCTTGTAATAAGATTTTTAGAATCATTATTCTAGAATCCATTCATTCATCTGTCTAATTTTCTCAGCAACAAAAATATTGTTCAAATTAGAACCTACTATTAGATTTTGGTGATTGATGCAAGCTTCTTCATATGCTCAATTGACATTGAAAAGTTTCAATACTTTTTGTCAGTGAAATATCCATGCCGTAATTTATATCACTGATTTTTGAGTAGTAAGCATAACCTGTCAACTCTTGAAGGCTTCCATTTCCTATCATCAGGCAAAACAATCTGCGTGGAAGCTGAACCCATGATATTGTTGGTAGTTACCAAGAGCCTTCTGAAGGTCAAATTATATAGAAATTAACGAGGAGCATATATACAGGCCACCATCGACTGGAAATTTTATAAGATGTAGTAATATAATTTTGCCAATGTCAAACAAATTGCCAAAAGAAAAGGGCAACATGGCCTGAAACTACAAGGAGTGATATTAATATTTCCTAAATCCTTAGATTGCGAACTTTATAAACTTCTTGCGAGAATCCTGCCTGGACTAGGTTAATTTAGTCTGTTATCTCAAATGACCACCCCAGTTTATATAGCCAATGGTCCTAATGGTGATGCAGATATGAAATCCCAAATGACAAGGAAATTCAAAAGAAAAATTGTTACCTCGTGATGCTGCTAGGCCATTGTCATAGAGACTTCTGCTGTAAGAATATCAACATAGGGTATGCAAGACTCCAGGGTAAGGAATTAGACAACCAAAATTGTAATGCCTGGGTATGCAAGTCCTATTGGTGATGCATATATCAGATCCCAGATGACAAAGGAAATTCAGATATCTGTGTCATGTGATCAGTAAGACTCTTTTAGTGATTTTTTTTTGATTTGTTGGGCTGGGGGGGTGGTGTTACTGGGCGAAGTGGGGCAGAGGCTGGGGGCCAACCTTTTTGGCCCTTACTGGTCAATCTCACTTCCTTTGGAATAGCTTGCTGCCTACTGTTTAGTGGTGAAACTCCTTTTAATGAAATTCTTTTTAATAATGAATTCCTTTTAATGATACTATTCTGTTTATGTTTTCTTTATGGTTGTCAAGCACGATGGGCATGCCATTATATTGTGGAAATTGTGGCTATGTTAGTTTGTATGCTAGAAGTATTGATTTAATTGCAGTTAATTTGATCCCTGGTGGAATGACATGATTTTGTCAATAATGAGAATGCATGTTACATGGTATGTGGAAGTGTTTATTATCTGGATTCTGGGCACCAGCCTTTAGAATAGATATTTTTCTACTGTTTAGCAATTGGTTTCTTTTTCATAAGATACCATATTATGTTTTTTGGCTATATGGTTGTCTGAAAACATATATAGGAAAGCTGACCTTTTCCACATTCACTTGTCAATATCACTTCCTTTAGAATAGATTGTTTTCTACTGTTTAGCAATCAGATTCTTTTTCATAAGATACCATATTATGTTTTTTGGCTATATGCTTAGTCACCAGGTTCGTGTTCGAGTTCGAGTTCGGCGACCATGAAATTCGAATAAAGTTCGGCAACTAAAATTTAGTCGATAAAATTCGACATATAGAAATTCGAAAAAAAAATGTATATATATAAACAAAATCAATTTAAAGTCAAATTCAAATAAATTTTTGGCTTAGCAAGAGAACAGAGGCTAGACTCCATATGAGAAATGGTATGGCAGCAAACATCCTATTTCACATTTCAAAATTTCTGGATCTGCTGCATGGGCTTATGCTCCTAAATTTGCAGTTGTGGCCAAATTATACGATATGAGCATTTTCCACTCAGACATGTCACCTGCAGCCTGCAGGGTTGATTCAGTTCTATCACAATTGTGTTTGGCATTGACATTAGGTGTTTGCAGTTTGCCACATGATCATCAACCCACTTTCAATGAGTTTGTCAATAAATTGTTGTGCCTTGTACAACTTCAGTTAGTAACTAAACATTTAACTTTCTTGCACTAGAAGGTAATATACCTAAAACTTAAAAGATGCCCTCGATATAAATGTTTGCAACTTCAGAAGGCTTACCTTTGCATAAAATCTTGATCTGTGGGATGCTGAGAAAACCTACGCTTATTTAGATTTTTGAAGTGTTGAAATTATTTCTTTATATCCTGATCTACAGGCATTGAATTGGCAGATTTGTATTTATTCTGTTTGGCTGCAGAATCTTCTACAATGTCTCCCGGGTAAGCATTTTCACATTTTCATCATGTATCAGCCTATATGTGAGATAAGATCCTATGCCAAAAGGAATTCCCAGATCTCTTCCAAACTTCAAAAATAAAATTTGGCTCACATGAATGTAGCTGGTCTCATAGGCAACTATTTGATTGAGGTTGCAAATTGCAATGTGTCTGCTACGTTGTATTTATTAGTTACTAAATTTGGTGCAAGCATGAGCTGACAAGCTAAAACAAGATGATCACTGCTGTTGGTGGTGCTAATACACCTTCCACCTCTAGTCTAGGTGAGGAATCCTTGCTAGAAGCAATTTCATCACAGTTTATCCTCGATACAAAATTATAAAAATGTTTTGATTGGAACAGTCCACAGTCTACATATTGATACAACTTTTAACAGCCAAAAGTTTAATAGGTTTGACAGCCAAGTGTTCACTACTAAAGTGTTTAACAGCCAAGGTGCACCTTACAAGTTACAGTTACAATCAGGCGTTTAACAGCCAAGGATATAGCTACAGCGATTTATCAGTGATATCTTTTATCTAGCAGTGTGGAAGTAGGGTCGAATCACTGCTGTTTTTAAATTTTTTAACAGATATTTTCGGTTAATTTCATCATTATCACTTCCATCCTTTACACTCAGTCACTGGGTAATTCATCAACCATGAAAATTCAAAATAAATGCAGCCAGTAAATTTTAAATAAAAACTCTTGCAGCACATTGCTAAAAAGTTAGAACTCTGCACATAAAACTTCAAACTGAGCAACGAGTCACTCCACCACTAGCAGTGGCAGCCACTAACAACCAGTTACAGGCTTACAGCGTTGAAAACTTGCGAGTCTTACCTGAACGCTGAACCCTGGTCCCTAAGCAGTGAGAGTGAGAGAGCCTGACGGCTGCGCAGCAAGAGTCCTCGCCGCTCGGAGAGTCGGACCTCGGTCAAGAGACCCGTCGGCAGCTGTAGTCTGTAGACTGGTCACTGAAGAGTGAAGACGTCTTCTGAAATGAAAGTTATGAAACCCTCCGGCAGGCTGCAGCTGTAGACTGGACTGTTTGCAACAGAGTTTGGAGTCTGGACCACAATGAAATGAAACCCTTCGACGTTCGAACAAGCAAACAATGTAACAATGTTGAATGAACAATGAAACCCGGCGAACAATAAAAACCGCGGGCTAAAATGCGCGAAAAAAACGAACTGAAACGAATTTCATCGAACATCAAACGAATTTCATCGAACTTCAAACGAATTTGTTCGGAAAAAATTTGAATTCGCCCTGAAATTTGAGTTAGCCATAAAATTCGGTGAACTCGAATGAATATATTCGTTTTTGCTTAAAATTCGCCGAATTTTGAATTTAATCGTTGAAATTTGCTGAATCTGGTGACTTAGGCTATATGGTTGTCTGAAAACGTACATAGGAAACATTGTTGAAGACAATGACAATGTTTGGAGCTTCTATAGTTCTTATTTTTTTGTTATTTATTGCAGACAACTGGAGTGTCAAGGCTATTCGGAGAAAGACTACTGGAACAGGACGAATGAGATACCTGCGTCACATGCCTCGTCGTTTCAAGAATAATTTCCGGGAGGGTAAGTTACTACTAATGTTTCTTTAGTTGTTGCAAGAAAAATATTCTGAATGTACAATTGCTATAATGTTTTATTGTTGTGCCTGTAATGTGCAGGGACCCAGGCAACCCCTAAGAAGAAGGCTACTGCAACCACATTTTAAATGATTTAAGAATGACCCTGAAATGTTTTGTAGAGTTTTTAACCACGTTTGTGAGCTGGCACAACTTGCATTATTTTCATATGCTGTCATAGACAGTTTTATTTTCTTTCACAACTCATAGTTTTCAAGTAAAACTCTTCTCCATATTTTTGATTGAGGTTGTATGGGATGACAAATTAATTCAAGCCATTTTGAGAATTTAAGTTAAATGTTTTTACATTGGTTGACAACGTGTGCATTATTTTCATATTTAATTTAGCTTTGCTTTATTTTATAGGCCGTTGTTTACAAAATGCTTTCCCAAACCTTTGCTTGATGTTGTACTGGCAAACTAATTACATTCTTTGAGAATTTTAGTGAACGTTTCTGTTGGAAGAAATTTATGATGCACGTTTATCTGTGTGTAGATTTTAGTAACTACTACACCATTATTTCTTTGAAAGAATTCCATTGATTTCATGTTTTAATTGGATGCCTTCTGTTGAGATTTGATTTTAAAATTGTGCGGTGACAATTTAGGCTTTGTTTTATCAAACTCTTTAGATTTATTGTTAGTTATTGGCCTTCAGCTTACAGTTGCTTTAGTTGACATCAATATGAACAGATCCATCAAAATAGTGGTTTATTAGAGGAATATTCACCATTTTTCAATTGTTTATGGGTTTTAAGAGAAGTTAACTTCTGTATGTGATGAAAGGGTATTACTGTGAATGGAGTTTTGTGCACACTTTTCTCCTTCAATAAGAATGTTAAATATTTTCCCTAACTTGACAGGGGATAGTATAATGAAAAAAATCAGCTATAGATATTAGCAAAACAAATAATGTCTTAATAGGATCACTTAATAGAGTTTGTGCCAAAAGCAGTAAGTTAGTCAAATGTTAATGGAAGTTAATTTTTCCACTAGTATGAAGTGGTCTCTATTATTGTATTGGATTGGATGTTGCACTGGTTGGCTGTACGAAAGCTATAAATTTGTTTTCCAGTTAGTACTATCTTTTTTGTAAGTTGCAAGTTTGATTGTCTCTCTGGACGACACAATGGTTCCAAAATAAATTCTAGTCGTATGTTTGATTACAAGCTCTGTTTATTACTTTGTCACAAGAAAGAAGCACAAACTTTTTAGAAACACATTTTCCATTTTAGATGACCCTCCACAGCTAGTGAATCGATATCCTTTATTGAATGTGCTATTGCATTTTTGTGAAAAGGTTGGAACGTTTCTGACATTTCAGAGTTCATTAAATTTTTGCCCGCAAGGTTTTTTCTCGATTACGAAATCCAATCTTCATAGACACTGGTTCTCATGATTGTTAGGTCCTGTATAATGGACAGGCCCTAGCCAAACGAGTATAGTTTAGAATTGTTTCATATCATTATTATTAAACATTGGGTCAGTGGATTTACTTTGAAGTGAATTTGGATTTTTAAGTATTCCTGGAGAGGCTTGGAGACACTCTCAGAACTAAACTAGACGTTCTGAAGATTGGAGGCTGCAGGAATTCATCTCTTTGCTAGAAGAGCATCCTTTCTATTACACGGGTTATATGACTGCAAGTCGAATCCAGTGGCCTTTCTCTCATGTGCTTGTAACGAACCATGCAATGTAATTGAGTTTTTAAAGATTTCTGTTACGTTCATTCTTGTAAGAGGTAAAAGAGACTTGCATTGATAATTTTTCCAAGAAATGGCTAGTACGTCGGTTTATGATTTATATTCATTTAGTAACTAGAATTTTTCAAAAGGGCATAAAACTGATGTTCTTCTGAATTTACAAGATGGCCAGAAAATAAGTAGTGTGCCTTCGGAATCATTGTGCCATAGATGAGGCCTGAGGCTTTCATAACAATAATATTTTGTGATTTTCAGTACGCTGGACTGAGTAATTGATCACAAGTCACACACCAGCTTAGGGTTGAGATCTAGGTGGCATCTGACACGAGGTCGTGGCTGAATGGCTTTTGGACTGTGTCATTAAATGTAACCAGTTTACGGTTGAGATCTAGGTGGCAACTGACTCGCGAAGTTGTGTCTGAGTAGTGGGTGGCTTATGCTGGACTGTCATTGATCACAAGTCACACACCAGCTTACGCTGGACTGTCATTGATCACAAGTCACACACCAGCTTATGGCTGAGATCTAGGTGGCAGCTGACACACGAGGGTTGTGTCCGAGTGGTGGGTGGCTTACGCTGGACTGTGTCATTGATCAGAGTCACACACCAGCTTATGGCTGAGATCTAGGTGGCAGCTGACACACGAGATTGTGTCTGAGTGGTGGGTGGATTACGCTGGAGTCTGGACTGTGTCATTGGAGACAAGTCATATACCAGCTTAGGGTTGAGATCTAGGTGGCTACTGAAACACGGGGTTTTCGGAGGAAGGGTGGACGCTGGACTGTGTCATTGAACCCAAGTATATACCAGCTTAGGGTTTAGATCTAGGTGGCTACTGAAACACGAGGTTTTCGGAGGTAGGGTGGGTGGCTTGGGGTTAGCTGCCTCTGCGCCCAGATTATTCTGTTGTCACAGAATCCACTGATGTACCACTCGTATATTCTATCATGTCGAATAATTTCACTATTTTGTTTAACCTTTGATTTAAATCCAGAACCACTATATATATTGGATTTGTGTTCACGATGGTTGACACTAGATCTCATTTTGAACGTAAGATTAAAGGTGTTCATACAGATTTAACAACTAGCACTTGTTGGCATTTCAAATTCGAATCTAGAAGCACTTGACTCAATTGTCATCACGCTGGGCCATATCATTGAACACAATGGCACCAGCATAGCAGTTAGTGAAATATTACGAGCTTTAGCACTAACTGCTAGGTGGCAATCTAGCTTATGGCCGTGTGGTAGGTAGTTTGGCTTTAGCCATCTCCGCCCAAA
This sequence comes from Pinus tabuliformis, assembly GCA_031772625.1. NCBI lineage: Eukaryota > Viridiplantae > Streptophyta > Pinopsida > Pinales > Pinaceae > Pinus > Pinus tabuliformis. The sequence continues at coordinate 926,281,373 of CM062817.1, read as the reverse complement.
GCATCAGTTACGGATTCCCTTCGATTCAGAACCACGATTATATTGTTTTACATCATGTTTTTGATCGACTTACAACCCATGATTCAAATGCGGGGCCACAAATTGCATCGGAATTGCCTACATGTGGTTTATATGTGGCTCATTTTTATAACATCCTCCGTCTTTGAATCAGTTCCAAGAATTTGGTCGATCGTTTCTGTTTTTCGAGTTCCTTTGTAGATACTTCGAGTAAACCACTTTTAACTCTTTTGAGTTTTGCCTAGATGCCTGGACTGAAATCCAACTCATCAACAAAAAACTCACTCGTTGATGCATCTGAGAAGCTAGAACAAAGTAAAGCTTAAGTGGGTCGATTTTCTTTCTACCAATAAAGTAAAGCCTAAGTGGGTCGATTTTGTTTCTGTTTTTCGAGTTCCTTTGTAGATACTTCGAGTAAACTATTTTCAACTCTTGAGTTTTGCCTAGATGCCTGGACTGGAATCCAACTCATCAACAAAAAACACACTCGTTGATGCATCTGAGGAGCTAGAACAAAGTAAAGCTTAAGTGGGTCGATTTTCTTTCTACCAATAAAGTAAAGCCTAAGTGGGTCGATTTTATTTCCACCAATAAATATTTAGAGTATGTTTTGTTTTTTATTCTCACGAGTTTCTCATTTCATGCATGTCAAAGAAGAACTTGTTCAAGACAAAAGTAGCACGTTAAAGGAGGTGGTGTTTAAGTTCCAAGCGTCTTGAATTCATCGACATGGTATATAGAAGTTGAATTCGCGACCTTCACAACTTGGGAGGAGATCACATGTCTTATGGTTTACATGAGCTTTAATTAAGCTTTAGCGTCGGTGATTCTTGTGCCTTGCTACCGTAGTAGGCGAATTCAGAAGGAACAACCTTAACAACTAAATTTCAACAGAATGTAGTTTTATTTTATCGATAATAAAAGCAACTAAATTTCATAAAAACCGGTGAATTTGAAGTGGAGTAGAGCTAAAATCTTTACAATTATACATTCATCCAATAATCCCTTGTCACTAGTAGTCCCAATAATCCCTTGTCACTAGTAGTTTTGGCTCCCATTTAATTGTATTATTCACCTACTAAGTTTGCAATGGACCATGAAAATACATTACATTACTAGCATCACACACCTAATTTCATAAAAACTGGTGAATTTGAAGTAGAGTAGAGCTAAAATCTCTAGAATTATATATTCATCCCAATAATCCGTTATCACTAGTAGTTTTGGCTCCCATTTAATTGTATTGTTCACCTACGAACCTACTAAGTTTGCAATGGACCATGACAATACATTACATTACTAGCATCACACTCATTGTGTTGTATGGAGCATCACACATTGTGTTCTATGGCAATCTTTTGTTTCTTGGAACTATATATATTCTGTACTGTACTCCCATTAAAATGTATTATTCATCTACTAAGTTTGCGATGGACCATGACAATACATTACATTACTAAGTTTGCATCGCGTTCTTGGTAATCTTTTATTTCTTGGAACTATATATTCTTTACCCCTTTGACATAGGCGGTAACGAGATTATTAAACTTTCCCTCTTCAACAAGAGGCCGGTCATCACATTCTGATATTTAATGCATGATAGAATGTGGTTTCACATTTGCTAACCAGTTTGAATGAAATGCTATAATATGTGGAATAATGTTTCTTCAAATGTACAAGGACTTTTATTTTGACCATGTTTGTTTCGGATCCAATCCTTTCAGTTGCCTTGATGTTCGTTTTCGTTTTACAAATAGATATTTGTTGTTGCATTTCAAATGTTCAAAGGTTGGGATAATATTTTTGTGAAGTGGCCAATTCTCTTGCTCAACCCATCAAATATAAATTGAGTTTTTTTTCTGCTTTTTGCCATGAAAGTGTGAATAAAATCACAACAAAGAAACAACATCTTTAACAATTAAATCTTAATAATAGTAAATTTGGATAAGATCAATAACTCCAAATCGGTATTATTTGTTCATATCTCTGCTGTACCGGTAGAGCATTGTATTTTTTTCTAATGTAAATGGGAATATTTGCGTTATTTTTTCCACGTGTGTTTTATTGGTTGTCAATTTTATTACTGTATAACAAAAACTATACAATTGTACACGATCAGATAAACTTTACAATGTTTCTATGTAGTATGACGAGGGTAAATGGGAATTTTTGCATTATTGTTCCAATGTGTGTTTTATTGGTTGTCAATTCTATCACCGTATAAACAAAACCTATAGAATTGTACATGATCAGATAAACTGTAACATGTCTATATAGTTACAATGTTTCTATGTAGTATCTATGTAGTATGACTATGGGGTAAATGGGAATATTTGTGTTGTTTTTCCAATGTGTGTTTTATTGGTTGTCAATTCTATTACTGTATAACAAAAACTATACAATTGTACATGATCAGATAAGCTCTTAACATGTCTATGGAGTAGTTACAATGTTTCTATGTAGTATGACTATGAGCTGTCATCAGACCTATGAAACAAACCACAAGAAAGTACTCTATACCTACGAAGAGGGAAAAGAGACCAATATCCCAAGTTAATGTTTGTTGCCAGTCTGCTATATAGGTAACAAGGCTGGTCTTGTTGTTGATAAGAAAAAGTAACTATAGTAGGCATGGTATAGAAATATTAAAAGATTATAAAAACCAAGCTCATGAAATTAAATGGAAGAGTCAAGGAAACTAATAACAATAGAGACAAGGATGACTCCATGTTATTTTGTTATAGGTACAGAAAGCGAGTGTTAGGGATGACTATTTTTGAACGTGGCTCTAGTCTCTACCTTGTTATTTGGAGGGTGAAAGCCATAAAAGTTTGCATTTGCCAATAGAGCTTGAGGGTACATTGGAATCAAGTATCTCAATTTGCCAATAGAGCTTGAGGGTACATTGGAATTAAGTATCTCAAGTGCCTTGTTGGTGTTTTGAATCCATAAATATTGAACCTTATGTCCTATTTCCTCATATTAGTAGGCTTTTTTATGCTTGACCTCTACCCTTATAATGTGATGTAGGCTTTCTTATGCTTGACCTCTTCCCTTATAATGTGATGCCGTTACTTGATATTAGGTGGGAATGAGTGATGGAAGGATTTTGTGGCGTCCTTGGATGCTTGTTCTACTCTGATGAGTAGTAGCGGGGCTTTTCCAAGGTGCTTTGTTTGTGGAATCATTGCAAACACATAATGGAGAATTGATTGGAAATAGAGAACATATAGAGTACTAGAATGACAATCCTTTCAAGTTTGGCAGGAAACAACAAACCAAAAATCATTGTGGAGGTTGTTCAAATCTATTATTGACTTGGAGGTGTCCATACACAAGAGGCATGAGCATAATTAAGGTTGTAATTCTTCATTATCCTCGTAGAGTCCCAAGCCATCATCTAGAGAGTGTTCACTTTTACCCATCGAGTGCCCACCAAGTCTTTACCATTAGATAATAACATGTTATCAAATATTATCTTGCATGTGGATCACCATTATCCTTGTATAGTCCCAAACCATCATTGAGAGTGTTCACTTGTACTCGGTGAGTGCCTGCCAGGTCTTTACCATTGGACATTGGAATGTTATCAAGTCTTACATGTGCAGTGGGCACTACCAAAGAACATGTGGAGTCTAGGAATACTAGAACATGCATAATTACCATATATTGCGTTAATTCTACAAACTCTATCTCCTAGGACATTATCCATACAAATGAAACATCTTTGTGCAACAATTCTTCCATTTATATTGTTAACTCCGCATACCCCCTAATAAATATGTGGTGATACCCTTTGTGTCTTATTATATAGCACAATGTTGTTGCATTCTAGCATTAGAAAATTTACAATAATCAATATTTGGGCATAATCAACCAGCAATCCCTCCTTTCACATAATATGCCCTAACAACATTCCAAACAAGATACATAAGACACTTTTTAATATTTAGTGATAGGTGCATATTTCGCACTATCTATCATTAGTCAAAGCTTCACAACCTAAAATTTAGCATACCATATATGGTTTAGTTATCCTAATGTACCTCCATGAACTTATGAATATATTCCTTAAATGTAACAACATTTTCAAACATATTAATATATTCCTAGAATGTAGCGATATTTCTAAACATGTGAATTTATTTCTTCAATGTAACAATATAACCTTGGAAAATATATTAGATGCCTTCTTTAGACCAAAGTGAATAACATTATAGGATTATAACACTAATTCCATGGAAAATACCTTTTGATTCTTGTTCTCCTTAGTTATTTGAATTTGTTGATAATTTGAAAACCCATTTTTTAAAGATTGTGCCTTAGTTATGGAGAACTCCAAATTTCCATCACTTGTGGAATTAGAAAGGTGTTATGTATGCAAGCTTCACTGTGTTTGTTGAAGTTGACACATGTATAATCCTCCTATCTTTATGTTAGGACTGATCAATTAGACTAACCAAATGGCAAGACAAGCTTGACATCCATCATTGTTTCTATTTCCTACTTTCTACTTCCTTTTTTGTGGGTTCATCTTGCACATTTTCTTCTCTATTGACCAAGCATCAAGCTTGAATTCAATTTTGATTTCCCTAAGCTCTCCAACCACACCTTTCGTCTCCATAAAACTCTGGAAATATATTGACATATTTGTAGTGTAGAGCTAAAATCTCTACAATTATACATTCATCCCAATAATCCCTTATCACTAGTAGTTTTGGCTCCCATTTAATTGTATTACTCACCTATTAAGTTTGCAATGGACCATGACAATACATTACATTACTAGCATCACACACATCTTGTTCTATGTCCATATTTTATTTCTTGGAACTATATATGTTAAAGTTCCTCAATGGGGCTTATGTTTGGCATTTCCCTACGTGGGGAACCCCTCCTTGGAATTAACATTGCTAGGATCCCCTTCAATGAAGTTTTCTTCTCTAGGATCTTTTATGAAATCTACAATTTGACATTATGGGTGATCTATCTCTAGGAAACATTGGATGATTTGAATCATCCCTAGAATTTTTTTGTATCCTCCCCACATATCTCGAAAGTGTGTATAATCCCTCATTTTATAATTTTTATATTATTACATTTTTGTATATAGATAGTAGGTATTTTACAATGGATTTCAAGTGTGCACAAATTTATGCACCCATTTCCAATTTGGAACATCTTGCATCATCCGTTGCACCTTGCACTTGTTCACATGCATGCATGGGTAAGAAATGATATGAAGTGAAGAGATAGATTTGTTGGGTTTGAATTGATGTTCATTAATATAGCCCTTAGGTTCAATAGGAAGCAAGTTTGCAGTGCCTCTATCATATACTCTTAGGGATGCAACACATTCTCTACTATTGAGAAATCCAACATTGAAATCTTTTTTTGTTATCATCCATTTATCCTTCTCCACATACTCAAGAAATTTACTCACATTCATCATGCCATTAAATTTAGTAGGTCCTTTAGCTCTATTCTAATCCTTGGCATACTCACAACACCATGCACCTCACCACCCTGCTATCTATTAAAAGAAACTTTTGAATTCATTGTGAACGAGCATATGTTATGCCAACTTAGCTTTGCATATACTCTGAGATATATATATATATATATATATATATAATCCTCCTCATGTCTTGTAAGATTATATAGTTGATCTAGGGCACCATCATCCAAATTTCTTCTACTAGTTCTACAAAATACTAACTAATGGTGGATTCAAACACTGAATGTAGGTTCGTTACAAGATCATTATCAAAATCCCAATTGAACCATAGAATTACAATGTAGGAATCCTTAGCGTCTAGTGTCTTAATGATTATATGAATCAAAGTCCATTTGTTTTAGTGTGCCAATTGGAAATATACATTATTGGTTGGCCAATCATAATTGGATTAATAAGTAAACCAAGCTAGTCCATCCATTAATCTCTTAGGAAATCTTAGGAAATATGTTCACATTGGATCCTAGATTGAGCATGACTTCTTGTACCTTATGCCCTTCAATTAAGTCATGCAGTGATAATTCTTTGCTCATCTTCTCTTCAAATGATGTAGGGGTTGATCAATGCTATATTGGATAATCCTAGGACCCAACCATCCCTAGACTTCATATTCAATTAATTCATTTGTATGCTTTGGATATACTTGGTGATCACATCGTAAATATAAGTGTTTTAACTTCTGTAAAACTAGCATCTTCTATGTGCACAACTTCCCTCATCACTTTCACCACAATATGTAAGTTTTAAACCTTTACATCAAGCAATGCATTTTTTTTAGATAAAAAAAATTAAAGAATGACAATCACACACAATGCATAAATATTACAACCTTAATTCTTTCACTGGAATTAGAAAACCATGCACTACAAACCTGCTAAAAGAAAAACCATGTGTTGAAAATTGCCAAATATATACATAAAATTGTCCAAAATTTTATTTTTGATGACTCCACCTCTGATTCTTGGGAAGAGGGGCCTACCACTTTGCTACAACTACTCTAAATAAGGGGGATTGCCAAATCCCCACCCCTGTTTTTTTTTTCCCAAGAAAAAAAAATCGTAATTTCCATTATCAAAAAGAAAATTACATGTATCATCTGCATAATGGATATGCAAAATATCAGAGATGGACCAAGCCATTCTATCTAGTGCCATGTTCATTAGGACCATCAATATATACATAAAAACACATAAATATATACATGTAAATAACATCATAAATCGATCATATAGTTCAAAACAGAAAAAACAAAAATGTATATAGCCGCCGAATGATCATGGCAGATCATTCAAAATCATCCCCATCCTGTTCGATGAAAGGCAGATGGAAGTACTAATAGATATCATGATCTCAGTGTTCTTGAATTATCCATTGCCCCTTGTGTCGCTGCGTGATCTCCTTGGAAAGAACGTCAGAGATCGAATTCCTTTCCCTGTATATACGTGAGCATACAATAAAGTCAAAATGTGAATTTAGTGTGATGACTTCATCCAGTAAACCACTGAGTGTGTGCACGTGACAATGAGATGCATAGTTGATCCAATTTATAACAAGTTTTGAGTCCCCAAAAATTTGAATCCTGTTGCAGATTTGCTTAAGTGAAAAAATGAGAAGGTGTCTGAGACTGTTGAGTTCATAATAATTGTTGGTGTCTCTCCCCAATCCCACTTTGAGCTTGGAAAAATGTGTTTATGTAATGTAAAGCACTGCTTTGCCACCACATCTGTTGTCTTGTGCCGACCCATCAAAATATGCCCAAGGGAAAGTATGCTCAATTACTTCAACAATAATGACAGAGATGGGTTTTGATGCCAGTTCCTCAGGAATCAAGTGATATAATGCGACAATGTGATTGTAAGTCGTTGTCCATTGGAAGGGTGTGTCCTGGAATATGGATCAATTCCTTATCAACCATATACCCCAACATACTAGCAAAGGGATATTCCTGATCTTCTGTGATGCTGTAGAATTCCACCAAATTTGCCAAGCATTTGTGAGATGAGTCCCGTTCCATCTGATCTTGATATTAAGGGAGAGATAAATCTGTTGCCACACCTAACATGTCACTGGGCAGTGTAGGAAGAGATGATCTGTCTTCAGCCTGTTCCTTACAAAGACAACATCGAGATGGACCATGAAATGCACGACAATTTAGATTATCATCGGTAGGTGCTCTGTTTGATAATATGCACCACATGAACAATCGGGATTTATGTGGTGCCTTAAGCTTCCAGAGAGGTCGCCACCACCAATCCGCCCCCACAGGTCCTTGTTTTGATATAAGAAAAGTGTATCCATCCTGGGGAGCGTAGTGATCGTGAGGTGCTATAGCCCATATGATTTCATCCTCCCTGTCAGTAATCCTAATATGTGACTCTTCTAGTGCCCCAATGAATCTGTTCCAATCCAAACTCCACCTCTCCGGTAACTTGAGGTCCTGTGCAGATAACCATTCTTGTGAGAGCCATGATGTGTTCCTTCTGTCTACAATATGTGAGAGCTGAGTGATACCTTCCAATTCAAGTATATGTCTGAGCTCCAGTGGTAATATATGTTTATTACCACATCCTGACCAAGCATCAATGCCAAGTCGAACGAGCTCACCATTTCCAACCGGCCATGCCAATCCTCGCTTAATGACAGATATGGAGTGTGATAGCTTTCCATATGAAGGAGGAACCAGTGATCCCCGATTCGGCTTATGAATCCATTCCATTACTAATAGAGGGTATACATATTTATAATAAACCACCTCTTTCCATAAGCTATCAAATGTAATAATCTTCCACCCCATCTTTGCAGAAAGCACCAATGCGAATATGTTCAGATCCTTTATACCCCATCCTCCCCATTTTTTGGTTTTCCAATTCTCTCCCATTTTACCCATGCAAATGTCCTACCGACATTTTTCCCTCTCCATAAGAATCTACAACATAATTGTTGTATTCTGTTGATGATGCCTTTTGGTATCCAGGCCAGTGCCATCCAGTATACTGGTATGGCCTCCAATACAGATTTTATAAGTGTCAGTCTACCTACTCTAGAAAGCCATCTCTGCTGCCAGATGTTGATGCGACCTTCGATTTTTGCAATAAGCCAAGTCTAGTCTGCTATGTGGTAATCGTTAGGCTTGAGTCTGAAGCCAAGATACTTGAGACCAACCTCCATTTCTTGCCTCGTGAATTGAAATTGATGAAGTGCATGTCTTTGCTCGTTTTGTAAACAAGACACCAACATAATGGTTGATTTGTTGTAATTGGGCACCATACCTGTAGCTTTACAAAACATGGATAGAATATTCTTGAAGAAAGTGGTGTCACAGATAGATCCATCTAAAAAAATAAGTACATCATCTACAAATAATAGATGCGTTAGATAGGAAACATCTGTCATCTTGACACCACCTAATGACCCATTAGCTCGAGCATTGGATATGAGTCTACTTAACCCTTCCATGATTAGGAGGAATAATAGGGGTGATAATGGACACCCTTGTCTAAGGCCACGTTCAACATGGAAAAAATTGGATGCAGCGCCATTGATGAGTATGCTATATGATGCAGATGTAAAACAACACATAATCCATTTTATGAATGAGTGAGGAAAGCCAATATGGGTCAATATAAGTTGTAAGTAAGTCCAACTTGCTCTGTCAAATGCTTTTGATAGGTCAATCTTGAGTATGATACTCTTAATGTTCTTGAGCTCAATGGAATGTAACCCTTCTTGTGCAGTCCCAATGGCTTCATAAATTTGGTGATTTTTGAGAAATGCAAATTGTTCCTTCAATATCATCTTTTAGATAAGATGGGCTTGATTCAGATTGCAATGACTTTCGAAATGATTTTGTATATGCAATTGCATAAGGAAATAGGTTGATAATCATCAAATGATTGAGGGTTATCAACTTTGGGAATGAGTGCAATAAATGTAGAATTGAACCCCTTGTGCATCTTCCCCGAGAGTCTGCAGTCTTCAATTGATATGAGTAGATAAGCTCCAATATGATAAAAAAGGGTAAGGTAGAATTCAATAGGACATCCTTTTGGTCCCGAGCTTTTGTCTTTTTTGAACCACTTCAGTACAACTTTGATCTCCCCCAATGTGACCAGCGTGTTTAGTGTCTCCTCTTCCTCTTCCTCCACAAATCTAGGCAATATCCCGGCTATGCGAAGTACTTCTGCAATGGTAGCTTCTCTAGGCGCCCTGAACATTTGGGAGAAATGTCTAGTACCCATGTCGGTAAGTTGATTGAATGTATTGGATTCCATTCCATTATGATATCTTAATGTCCAAATTGGATTACTCAGTTTCCACCTCCGACACATTGTTGAAATAATTTTGAATTTTCATCCCCAACCTTCAGCCATATATCTCTGCTCTTTAATCTCCAAGTCCCCTCTCGCTGTCTCAGAAGTTAAATCTTCTCTGTTTCCAACCTTATCAGGTGTCATTTCTTTCTATTGATGAATAGCTAGCACTACTAGTGCCCTCCTTCGCCAATATGTCAGATTCAATTTTCAGAATGGTAACTTTTATCCCTTATCTTTTTCCCTTTACCCCATATTATAGTCCTATGTTTGATCTAGGCTAAATCGCTGGCTATCACCTCAACCGGTGTGGAGTTGTTATCTTGTCCACAAGGAATCCAAGATTCCATTACTATTTTGTGTAATTCTTCTTCCACCAGCCAAGCCGAGTTAAATTTGAAAGGAGAATTTGGCTTATAGATGGAATTCATAATTTCCAAATATATCGGGAAGTGATATGATATACCCCCCGATTCCACCCATTGTCTTATTCTAACTAGCCTCTCCACCAATGGTGTTTTAATAATAAATCGATACAATCTTCTGGCCAGTGCATCCTCTCCTATTCTCCTATTCCACTGGGTAGGCTGTATCTTGGCCAAGTCAATGTTCACAAGGTTATTATTATCCAACAAGTGTTCAAAATACTCCATCAAGGGATCAGTATGAGCCCTATTACCCCATGATTCGGCATGTACCAAGGAGAAGTTCAGGTCTCCTCCTATAATGATATTGTCATTATTCATAAGAGATGTAGACATCAAATTATCCAAGAATACCACCCTATTATGACAGGGTCCATATATATTAATCAATCTGAGTGGTACATCAATTTCAGTTGCTGTAATGTCAGCTCCCAATAATCCTTCACCTCCCTATATATTGTCGATCTTGATAGTCTTGTTATTGAATCCCATGGCGCATCCCCTAGATCTCCCTCTCACATCTAATGTATGGAATTTCCATCCAGGGAGTATGGTCGACAAAATAGTGTTGATAGTTCCCCCCTCTCCCAAAGTCTCTTGTAGAAATAAAACGTCAATCCTTACAGTGCATAAAAGTCTTCTGTGTGCCAGTTTCTTGTTCGACCTGGCCAAACCCCTGCAGTTGAAGGATAGGCACTTCATGGGGTAACTCGATCAGGGTTTTCCTGTGCTCTAATAATCCGATCAATGGATATCTGAATGCTAGTCGCCACCTCGATACCAACCCTATGGATGGCTTTAGAAATGTTGGATTGCCTGCCCTTGGGCAATTTTTGAGCTTTTGTGGGGGGGTCCTCACCCAGTCCGTAGGTGTGGGGTTTGGGGTGGGCTAGTGATAAGAGGTTATATCTATGTGAGCTATTTCTGGATGAATCCTCCCATTCAAGATGAATTGAAGGTGAACCCATAATAATGGAAGGGTCAGTAGCCAATAAAATGGGGGGAGTCGATGCAACAAGACAAGTAATGGGACTCAAATTACATGCATCTAAACCCAAACCCGATTATTCTGATATAACAGAGCAATGCCAATATTCATAAAATTATGAGAAGAGGGAGGAGAGGATATGAGAGTACCCAAAATCATTTCAGGCCCCTTTGAGCATGATCGAGTGACCCGAGCATCAGGTTTCCGGGCGCCTGCTTGATGGAGATTCTCCCCAGCCACCCTCTACCTTCTTGGGGGTTCTACTGCTATGTTTGGTGTAGAAGTCGAGTCAACATTCGCTTGAGTCTGAGTGCCCGTTGTAACCAGTGTTTTGGGGGTCTCAATAAGCACATTTGTAATCAACAAGTGCCCAAACTCATGACACCTTTTGCATCGAAATGGTATCCCTTCGTAATTTAGGATCTGCCATCTTATTACATCCTGGAATTGTAATCGAAGGATTTCAACTAATCCTTCTCTGGTATCCAGATGTACCCGAATCTTGGCAATGGATAAGCTGCCAGATTCCATAAATGAACTATCATGATCGAAATAAATGCCCAGGTCACCCCCAATGCATCTGAAAACATCATCCAACCAAAATTGTAGGGGCAATCCCGGGAGTCTAATCCATATAGGACCCGCCCCCATTTTCTCTTTCTCTGGGTCGAAAAGTGGCGACCATCGCTTGAGAAGAACCATAATCATCTCAATGTGCCAGTACTTGGACAGAACCCAGTTGGCCTGGTCTGGTTGCACGAATATAAGAGCAAACCAACCTCTTGTCATGGTAAGAACTGTCTTCAACTGATCCAGTAAGTTTCCCCAGATATCCACTGTCCAACGCTCTAACCTAGTAGGGGTGTAATTTTGGCCTCTAACCCGACCAACAATCACAATGATTTCAGTATCCGCAGCCTATGCCATATTGATTCCCTCTTCAAATACCAGTGATCGCCCCTGTTCACGCACCTTGGTACATTTGGATTTTTTCTTTCCCCCTGACCTCTGCGAATGGTTTACTAAATTTTTGTCAGTCTCCTCGGTCTAATTCTCGTTTGAATATGATGCTCTGATTTCCTCATTTTCTTGTTCCTGTCATGGAATGCCATCAAAGCACCTAGATGTGTGAGTCGAGTGTGGAGGTCGCGAGCCTTGAGGGTCGACACCTGTAAAACCTTGTGTGATATGCCCTATATTGTCAATGCCAAATGTGTCTGCCCCGAATACGCTCGTGCCCCCACCTGCCACGAAAATCTCACCATGAACATTTGTCTTATCTCCCTGCTGCTCGTATTCCCAGTATTAGAGCTTAGATGACGACAAAATTTGCATAATCGGGTGAGTCTAGTCCTCCTGGTAGTGTAGGTATTTCGCAGTCACAATTGTGCTCGGGTGAATAAACCGTAGGTCATTGATGCTTCCCTCCACATTGACCATCTCCATTATATAAGCTTCTACTTGGATGTCTGGTTGTTGGGGTGGCTCCAGTGTACACCCAACTGGTTGCTGATGTGGATCCTCCACCCAAATTTGGGTAGCATCCATTGAATTTGAAGAGTAATCAATAAGTTCCTCTTCCATACAAACGACGTTCACATTATCTCCATTCCAATGTCCCTATGCTCTGTTGTTCACTGCAATCTCTTACAAGCTTTGGCCCAGTGGTTTCAAAATCTATCATCCACTGTTCGATCCCCGTGGCCTGTTGACCTGGCTAATCCGGGCTAACCAAGTGATACTCCCAACCGCCGAGGTCATGTGCCCCCGGTGCTCCATTCCATGTTTGCCTTCGCCATTGTCAGTTTAGCCACTCACCCATATGCCTCCCCTGAGACCGAGGGTTGCACCATTTTCGCACCAGAAAATATGGTCCCCCCACCCCCTGTTGTGCTCAACAAATGTAAATTGCACATAGGGCTAGTCGTGCAAATAATATAACACATACCCAACATTCTTCCGTCCGTTTTATTTACATATAGGGGGTCACATAATTACATGATCAACAATCCAACGCTCTAACCTAGTAGGGGTGTAATTCCGGCCTCTAACCCGACCAAAAATCACAATGATTTCAATATCCGCAGCCTGTGCCATACTGATACCGTCTCCAAAAACGAGTAATTGCTCCCATTCACGCAACTTGGTACATTTGGATTTTTTCTTCCCCCCTGACCTATGTGAGTGGTTTACTGAATTTTGGTTAGTTTCCTCAGGCTAATTCGTGTTTGAATCTTATGCTCTGATTTCCTCATTTGCTTGTTCCTGTCATGGAATGCTATCAAAGCACCTAGATGTGTGAGCCGAGTGTGGAGGTTGCGAGCCTTGAGGGCCGGCACCTGTAAAACCTTGTGTGATATGCCCTATATTGTCAATGCCAAATGTGTCTGCGCCAAATATGCTCATGCCCCCACCTGCCATGAAAATCTCACCATGAACATTTGTATTATCTCCCTGTGGCTCGTATTCCCAGTATTATAGCTTAGATGGCAACAAAATTTGCAAAATCGGGTGAGTCTGGTCCTCCTGGTAGTGTAGGTAATCCGCAGTCACAGTTGTGCTCAGGTGAATAAACCCTAGGTCATTGATGCTTCCCTCCACATTGACCATCTCCGTTATATATGCTTCTACCTGGATGTCTGGTTCTTGGGGTGGCTCCAGTGTACACCCAACTGGTTGCTGATGTGGATCCTCCACCCAAATTTGGGTAGCATCCATTGAATCTGAAGAGTAATCGACAAGTTCCTCTTCCATACAAATGACGTTCACACTATCACCATTCCAATGTCCCTATGCTCTGTTGTTTACTGCAATCTCCGACAAGCTCTGGCCCAGTTGTTTCAAAATCTATCATCCACTGTTCGATCCCCATGGCCTGTTGACCTGGCTAATCCGTGCTAACCAAGTGATACTTCCAACCGCCGCGGTCATGTGCCCCTGGTGCTCCATTCCATGTTTGCCTTCGCCATTATTGGTTTAGCCACTCACCCATATGCCTCCCCCGAGACTGAGGGTTGCACCATTTTCGCACTAGAAAATATGATCCCTCCACCCCCTATTGTGCTCAACAAATGTAAATTTCACATAGGGCTAGTCGTGCAAATAATATAACACATACCCAACATTCTTCCTCTTGTTTTATTTACATATAGGGGGTCACATAATTACATGATCAACAATCCAAGGTATTAATGCCCATTGTTTCTTTGCACCAAGAGAACTTAATTCTTGCAAACTTTGTTAATGATTTTGCAACATCTTTCAAAGTTTCCACCTTCACTAGCAACACATTCTTGTCTTCACCCATATCTCTGAAAAAGTGATATTGAACATCAATATGCTTTATCTTAGAATGATAAGCTAGGTATTTTTTGCTAGCTTTAACCTTATGTAGTAATTGTTGTAAACAAATTCTTAATAAAACATAAAATATACAATAACACACATACACTTTTAACATATAGATTTTACCCTGGAAACCAAATTAGAAAAAATAGGAATATTTTTTATTATGTTCCCACTTTACAATGTTACAATAAATAATATATATGTTGTAGCATAAATAAACCCCAAATCCATTAAATTTTGATTAAAATACAACTCTAGTTTCCTAACCCAAATTACAATACGATAGGATGAACCATCATGCACCCCAAAACTATTAAAAATGAAAACTATGTGCCAAAACCAAAAAAAATGGACGCAAAATATTCTCTCCAAACCCTCACATAGGGGGATTCTCGCCCCCTTTGCGACCCACTAGGCAAGGGTGCCCTATCAACGCCAATGTGACCCCCTTGTTGTTCTTGAAATAAAGAATCGTGTGTGGGAATAGTCGTGCAAAGAATATAACACACCCAACACTTTGCTAGAAATATTGCACTATGATTGTCACGTTCTAATGTTATGATGCTATACAAAGCCAATACTTGAACACAATCTTTGTAACCATAAAGCTTCATTTCTTGCATGAGTGGCTGCCATGTATTCAACTTCTATAGTTGAAATTTATATGATCCAGGTGGATATTGGTGGCCACTCACCTCTTCCACTAACTCATTGGTTCTCTATCTTCTTGGTATTTTTTCTATGGTTTTTTGTGTTGAGAAATATAAGGCAGCTAGAATATGTGTGATTTCTCTAAACTTGATAACTGCTTGTGATGTTCTTTTACTTTAGCTTGATGTACTTATAATTTGCTTATTCTTATCTTGATTATTATGGTGTTCTTATCATAAAACAACTACTAAACATGATCAATAGAACAAATGGACACAAGATGTAGGCTGCTAGCTAGGGCCATAACCTTTCTTAGAGAGGAAAACCCACAAGAAATTCTTCTCTTATAGAATATTCAAATGGCGAATTCCAAGACCTTTTATACACAAGACTAAGACCCCTCCAAGACGAAGTCAACCCTCTTTCAATTCAACAAAGTCAAATTATAGTCAAATTGCTGCAATTCTGGTCAAACTTTAGAACTTTTCTTACTGCAATAGAATACGATCTTTATTGCAGACCTATACCTCTTCGGCCTTCCTGCAACTCTGTCATTTTTGCGCGTGTGGTTGATGTTAGGGTAGAATAAGGTCTTCTTCTTCCTTCGTTAGACTTGCTCTCTTTTTCTAGGTAATGAGAATTTCAAACTTGATCCAAATTTTGGCTTCTTTCAATAGATCTGTAGTTCGGTCTTGTAGCAACAAAATGTGTCCTAATTCCTTCGCATGTGTGGGAAAATGTAGCTCAAAATCAGGCTTCAAACTTCAATTTTTTTCTTCTTTTAAATTCTACTCTTCTTTGCTGATTTTAAACTTATTTTCCTATCTCTTGAGCGAGCTTGATGGATGATCTTTAAGTGTGGTCGAGTGACACATATATATATAGCTATGCATGGAGGACGAATAACCCTAAACAAGGTTGACTTCTTCTCTTGCAGGGATACATTGACACATTTGACTCAAAAGTAATTCTTTTCACATGATACAAAATTCCCAATAGGGTCTAATGAATATGACAAAGACTCATTTTGAGTTTCTTGACTCATCTAACAAATCCTAGAAGCATTCCCTCTGAAACTAGGGAGTTATTCATAATGCTTGATGGTACATGGATATTCTCATACTGAAGAATTCTCATAAGAAGAGTCAGATTGGTAAGCCATCTCATAAGCTACCTTTTCAACTTATACTAGTGCATCTCATTATATCAACAAGTATTTTCAAATAGCAAGGCCTTGACTAACAACTCTATCTCTCCACTATAGTAGAGCACAATGTTGGGAGACAATGATTTATAGACACCTTAATCATTGTCTCTCAAGGCACATACCCCATCCGGATGTTCACAAGGTATGTCCTTTTAGGACCATTCCCTTCTTGGATTTACACATCCTCAAGGAATCTCCTCTTCGAATACTCTTTCCTATTAGATTCTCTCGAGACTACTTCTATGCTCAAGAAGTATCGATCTTAGATGCTTACCCAATCCTCTATTCTTTCTTCATGATGTGAAACACAAGAATAATGTGTCTATCTCTCCTTATTAACTAGGGAGGATCTACTTATTCCTCTATACTAAAATAATATACCCAATCTCCCTCTTAACTAGGAAGTTGTTTCTAACAACAACAACTATTCATTCTTTTGTGGAGATCATGGTACCTTCCGCTACTTGTAGGGCTCCTCTTTCTGCATCATGAAGTCATGAAAGACTTCAACTTCTAGATCATGGAGCCATCTTCTTTCATAACTTCTTCATAGGGATTCGACCATCTTCTCCATCACTTTCCCTTTTTCTTTTCAACGAAACATAGTGTTGAACCAAGTAATGTTAGTCATGTCATCCTTCTTTTCATCGAAAAGTGACCTTCTTTGTCATCATCTGGCTATCCTTCATACTGCTACCTCTTCCAAGCCATGTTCTTCTCAGAATCATCCATCCAAATTTCATGTGTACTAGTTGTAGAAGAATTTCTACAACCTTCTGTTGGTATCCCTGTTTCAACCCAACCAAATGTTTTTTTCTTTCAAAAATCAAAAGTGAACATTAAACTAGAATTACTCTTTATGATGGCCCTTCATCATAACATTTACTTCTACAACATCAACATCCTTGCAAATGTACAAATCTATCTTCAAGGCATTCACTACCAAAGTTTTCCTTCTTCATCATACTTATCAAGTTATTCATAACTTATTTCTTGAAGATGTCATAGCCAATTCTTATCAACATCATATGCTAATTATCTATATCATCTATGTAGTTGTATTCTCACGAACTCTTCTTTCAACTTCTTCACATACTACTACTTTTAGCTTCTTTATACATGGTTCCTTCTTTATTGGAAACCTTATGGCCCACCTCCTTATAATCTTCAAGAGGTCATATAGTATGTTGATTCCATCACACATTTATGTAGTATGCTAAATTTATGCCTTCAAGTTTTCTTCATATGGAAGAGTCCTTTCTTCTTCAATCATGCTCATGAGATAACTCATTCTAACTATTCTATCTGCAATTAAGTGATGACATGAATTTATTAAAAGTTACCAAATATATGCATACCTTTTCCTTTATGTGGTCATCTAGACTTCCTTTAGAAACTTCATTTCCCTTGATTGAAGATGGAAAAATAATTCAACTTCAATTATCACGCTGTACATTTCTATCATCATACCTTCATCCTTCCAAACTATGGATCCCACACTAGGTGGAATGTATACTATCTATGTAGCACTTGCTTCTTTAAGTAGGGATGATCCTTTTCAACAAATATTCTTGTGGAGGACATTGATGATCCTTTTTTTCATATACTTCATTCTAATGATGATGAGGTGTGGTGAGGTCTTATCTTCCAATCTTGCTAGATGACTTACTTCAACCATACAAACTGCTACTTCTGCTATTCTTTTGTGCTTCTAATATGATGCCATCTCAATACTGCTACAATGCATCCTATCATAACTGCAATGCTTTCTGCCATGACTTGCTATCTTCTATAAACTGAAAATGAACTAAATGTATGAGAGACCTTTAATAGTATAGGTCTTTCACTTCTTCCTTCTTTTTCTTCTTCTCTTCTGGTTCTTCTACTTCTTCAGTCACATGGGCTTCACTTATTTCTTTACTTTTCTTGTTTCCCTTCTTGAATTTACGACAATTCCTCTTGTAGTTCCCATATTCATTACATTCATAACATTGAATTTTAGACACGCCAACTTTCTTTTGAAATCTCTTTCGAGGCTCAAACTTTTCAAACTTTTCTTTCTTCCTTGACATAGTCGCAAATGCTTGAGAGTGCTCTTTGGATTCAACATCATTCTTTGCTTTTAATCTAGTTTCTTCAATCTTACATAATTCCCATAGATCACTAAATGGTGTAGCTTCCTTCTTTGCATAGATGCTTGATACAAAGTTTCTCCATTCATCTGGTAGTGCATTGAGTACACAAATGGTCATTTCTGGCTCTGACATTTTTTCTCCTAGATCTTGTATTGGATCTTTAATTTGAGTTACCTTCATGAGATATGAAGCTACCCCTTCTTCCTTTTATACTTTCATTTTTTATAATTCAGTTCTTAAGGATATTATTTCCCCAACTGTACTTACAAAGTATAACTCTACCAATTTGTCATAGATCTCTTTTGATGTCTTCAATTTTTCTACAAAGGGAATGAGAAAATCCTTGATAGGTTCAATGAGGATTCTTTGAGCCCTTATTTCTCCTTACTAATATTTTGATAATGCTTGAGATTGTTCTTGAGGAGGCTTTGTGATGGATCCATTGATATAAAAAAAAACTTCATTTTATGTGAGAATCAAATCTATTCTTTTCTTCCATGCAAGGTAGTTTGATGTCCCAACAAGTTTATTGTTCTCCTTGCAGAAAGTAGTCATTTGATTTGTAGGTTGAGACATGAATATAAAGTACTTGACGAATGAATATTCCTACTTGAATATGATGTCTTCCACTAGACTGTGAGATTTAGAATGAGGTAGGGATGATCTTGCTTCTTCAAAATGACAACGCTTCTTCTTCAAGATGAGGATATATGTTCTTCTTCCTTCAAAAATGCTTGAGGTCTACTCTTTTCTCCAATATGAGGGAGATCACATTGATTCCTTTGATGTTGATGAATTTATTCTTCTTGCTTCGTTTGGATGATGATGTGGAATGTGGGAGGATTCCAAAGATTCTTCAAATATGTAAAGTACTTTTTTCTTTGATATGGATGTAGGGTCCTTGAGGTCTTATTTTATTCTTTCAAGAGTTCTTTCTTCAAGATTATAGGGTCTTTGTGATGTGATGACTAGATCTTCTTGATGCTCTTCCTCTTATATTCAAACCTTATGTATCCTTTTTCAATTGAGAGATCTTCAAGCTACCTTTCCTTTCCACCTTAGCTTTGATCCCATGTTAAGAAATCTATTGCATCTAGAATAGGTGTGATTTCTCTAAACTTGATAACTGCTTGTGATGTTATTTTACTTTAATTTGATGTAATTATAATTTTATTCTTATTATCTTGATTATTATGGTTTTCTTATCATAAAACAACTACCAAAACATGAAGATCAATAGAACAAATGGACACAAGATGTAGGCTGCTACCCAGGGCCAAAACCTCTCATAGAGAGGAAAACTCACAAGAAATTCTTCTCTTCTTATAGAATCTTCAAATGGCGAATTCCAAGACCTTTTAGACACATGAGTAAGACTCCTCCAAGACCAAGTCAACCATTTTTCAATTCAACAAAGTCAAATTATAGTCAAATTGTTGCAATTTCAGTCAAAATTCAAAAATTCACTTACTGCAACAGAATACAGTCTTTATTGCAGACATTTACCTCTTCGGCCTTCCTGCAAATCTATCTTTTCACACATGTGGGTGATGTTAGGGAAGAATAGGGTCTTCTTCTTCCTTCACTAGACTTTCTCTTTTCGTTTAGGTAATGAGGCTTTCAAACTTGATCCAAATTTCGGCTTCTTTCAATAGATATGTAGTTCGGTCTTGTGGCAAAAAAATGTGCCCTAATTCCTTCGCACTTGTGAGATAATGTAGCTCAAAATCAAACTTCCTTCGCAGTTATATATATATATATATATATATAACTGTTCATGGAGGACGAATAGCCCTAAATAGGGCCAACTTCTTGGACTTCAAACTTTGAATTTTTTCTTCTTTTAAATTCTCCTCTTCTTTGTTGGTTTTAGACTTCTTTTGTTATCTCTTGAGCGAGCTTGATGGATGATCTTTAAGTGTGGTCAAGTGACACACACACACACACTATATCATATACATACATACATACATACATACATACATACATACATACATACATACATACATACATACATATATATATATATATATATATATATATATAGATGTTCATGGAGGACGAATATCCCTAAACATGGCCAATTTTTTCTCTTGCAGGTCGACTTGACCTTGGAGGGATACATTGACACATTTGACTAAAAAATAATTCGTTTGACATGATACAAAATGCCCAAAATGGTCTAATGAATATGACAAAGACTCTTTTGACTTTCTTGACTCTTATCACAAATACTAGAAGCATATAATGGGTGCTTGACCTAGAATTATTTAACTTAGAGCATGAAACCCATGTTATAAAATAAAAATAATAATTTTATTTCTCTTTTACATAAAATATATATTAAATCAATAGTACATAGAGTATTATGAAGACCAAATCTAGTTACGTAATTCAACATTTTGGGTCCTAGACTTTCTGGGCCACTATAAGGCTCTAAATGATGTTTTTTGTCCATTCTTGGAGGAGGGGGAGGGGGTGTTGGGTAGGGAGATAAGGGTTTCCATGGAATTCCTAGTCTTAACAAAAAGTTGTAATCCTCAGATAGATATTTCCAACAAGTTGGTATTCACCCAAAATGAAGATTGTATGCAAAATTTGCATCTTGGAGACGTTGATGTACCAACTAAGCACCTTGAAGCTCATAGGTCTTTTGGTGCTTCATATTCTATGCTTAGGGTTTTAGACTTTTAGTGTTATTTCTTTATGTTAAAATTCCATTCTTTTGATCTCTTGTAATAGCTTTTGTGAATACGCATATCAACTATCTTTGTCTCTTCACAAATAATCTTCCACCATTTTAGCCAATTTGTGTTCTATAGCAGCTTGCTATTTTGTTTATTATTAGAAGTTAAATTTTCACTATATTACTATGCTATTTGCTATATTTATTTGCATATGTGTTACACTCCATTTCTCGCCTTTCATTTCGTTCCTTATACAAGCCAAATTGGTGTTATCATAACAATATTTTTGTTGTTTCTTAGTGCATATTCTCAACGAGGTAAGGGTAAAGAGAGTTGGGTTTTGAGCTAGTTTCATTTGGAAATGGTCACTCTCACTAGCCCAAGCAACCTCCCGTGGAGAGAAAATAGAGATGATGGAATAAGAAATCTTATCAATCTTTTCCTTTAGGAAGCATCCATGTGATAAATGAGTGAGATGATGGATAATTTCACCTAGATGCTTTAACAACTGCCAATAATAGCCGAGGTACCTTCAACATGAAAAGCTACAGATGTGTGATACCCTTCAATGTATAAGTTAAATTTGATAACCCCTTATTTTAAGGCTAAATCTCTGCATATGATTTGGAGAAATAGTTAAGTTTGTTAAAGGGTTATTACTTTGTGCAAGTTTTTCCTGACAATGAAAGGTTCACCTTCGCTCTCCTAAGAGCCCTTACCCATGTTGAAGATTGGTGGGAAGGTTATTAGGAGAGACACACCGAAGATGTATATGTAATATTCAAGGTAGGACCAACTTGGGTAGCTTTTGTTGATGCTTTGAAGGAGGAATTCTACCCTGTAAGGGCTATTATGACCAATACATGAGATGGAAAACTCCATGATAGGAGAGCAACCAAATAGTTTTGGAGTACACCAATATTTTCTTACTTCACACTCAAAATTGGGTATCAAGGAGTTCAAACAGCATCTAGTTTTAAAGTATTGTAGTGGCCTATGTAGGTACATCTAAACATAGATGGGTTTATCAAAATTCTCTTCACTAGGAGTCGCTTATCGATATTATATCAAAATTGAGAAAAACATTAGGGAAAAGAATAAGGAGGGGTTTGATTCTATAAATATATGACAACAAAATCTTGGAAAAGGTATCTCTAACTTACAAAACAAGGGATATAGAAAGGAGAGCCAACCTCGAGATAACCAACCCATGTCATAAGCAAAGAAGGGTAACAAGAAGTAGAAGGAGGACATAAGAATGTGGCGTGAGCTCCAAAAAAGTCCTTGGAACAATAATATGAATGCCACTTTAAACAATCATAGTTGGGAAAGCTTAAATAAAAAGAGATAAACTTTAGCCTAGATTTTTATTCATAGTAGAATAAAGGAAAGCATATCATCGGTTCTAATTCGAAGTAGGATAAAGGAAAGTTTAATGTTGATGAAGTATTTGTGCTTACGCTTAAGGGGAAAATTCATTACAAAGGATTAGATATTTTTTTATTATCATTTATTTCCATCCCATTTACAAGACAAAAGTATTTAAAAATGTGCTTATAAGTGCTCCATTCCATTACTGTGCAATACCCAAATAAATAACATTGTCAAAAGATAACATATGTGTTAGTTTTGTTGCCTCTACTACCATGATGCCTTTTACTGAACCTTCAACTAGTGTAGAATTTCTATTCAACCTCTCAACCTCTCAATTATTAGAAGAATTAAAAAATGGGATAGAGGGACACCTTATCTCAAACCCCTTCAAAAAAAACTTAAGGAATGCCATTGATAACCATAGCAAATGAAGCTGATGACACACAACCTAAGATCTAATTAACCACTTCTAGTATCCGACCTAATGGAGTGGGTCTAGCTTGAGAAAAATATAATTAACTTTATCATAGGAAATGTTTAACATGTCTTCAAATATATTCCCTAGCTTAATTCCGTCTCAAATAGGAGAACTGATGAATTTGATGGTGCTCAATCTCAACCTGAACCAACTCCAAGGAAACATACCACTAGATCTTTGCCGTGATGAGGCTTGATGATAATATACTTGAAAGAAGCATTCCTTCCCAATTAGGTTACTTTAGAGATCTTTCATATCTAAATTTATTATCAATTTGGTTATTTGAAATAAGTCCTATCAAATTAAGTTAACTGAATAAGCTATAAGTCCTAGACTTGTCTCAAAATAGGTTGTTACGTGCCATACCTTTTGAATTGGGAGGGTTAAGAATGTTGTAGAGTTGGCTCCATTTTCCAACGATATCATTCACAAGATACCTACAAAAATAAGCCAACTTGAAATCCTATGAGCCTTTCTAGCTTACAACAACACTATCTGTTATGAAATCAGATCACAAAAGATAGAAAAGATAGATGAATGCCTTCGAAATAAGCCTCTTCGAGGGGGAAACCTCCTTTACATTACACAAATGAAAAATTATTAGATGATACAAATGACAAGACCTCCTTTCTATATATAGGAGTCTAAGGGGTCATAATATAATCAGAGCCAACACAACAATAATAATGTAAGGGCACAATAATAACAATAGTGGGCTTCTATGGGTCACAATAGTAACAATGTGGGGACTACATGGGTACAACAATATAATAAGTGGGTTGTACTAATAACAATAAGGGGTTACACTAGTAGTATAGGGCCCTAACATGCCCCTCTCCTTCAAAAAGTGTTGTCCTCAATGCTTGAGTAGTTCTTGATGCTTCTGTATAAAATTCTTGTCCTCCCATGTGGAATCTTCAGCAGGTAATTTCTTCCACTTGATGAGATACTCTGAAATTGATCGATTTCGTAGCTGCTGGGTTCTTGTTCCTGTGACTGGTCTAGGTTCCAATATGATTTTCCCTTCCTCTTCCAGTTCTAGCAATCTTGTTTGAATTGGGATATTCTGCAACTTTTGAATGAGTGGCCACACCTCTTCGTCCTTCTTCCATTCATCCCTTACTTCATTTATACAATCTAGTTGGATAATAGAAATAGCACAAAACAATGCTTCCAGATCCTCATCCTTTATTGAGAGTGCATCTGCAACAAAAAACTTCTTTCCTTTTCTGTAGATTATGTAAAAGTCATAACCCAACATATTTGAGACCCATTTTTTCTATTCTTCTAAAGATAATATTTGTTCTAAAAAGTATTTAAGACTATCATGATCCATTTTTACCTTGAAGTGTCTTCCCATTGGGTAAGGTCACCATTTCTTAAGTGCATGTAGTATTGCCAATATTTCCTTCTCATAAATAGCTTGCTTGAGATGTAGCTATAAAAATACCTAATCAGCTACCTCCAAATTTTTCACTGTGATGTTGACCTACCTATTGTTTCATTTGATTCTGCACCAAAGTAGCGTTATCCTTTAAAAGTTGGAGAACTTGTTGTTGATGGTCGATGTGATCTTTCACTGCTTGAACCTTTTTCTTTTTGATATGTCCTTCTATCTTGAGAGTTTGAGGAGTGGTAATTTCTTCCAATGTTTTACAAGATATGGTTGGATTCATTTCTTGTTGCTCGATGTGATCTTTCACTTCTTAAACATTTTTCTTCTTGATATGTCCTTCTATCTTGATAGTTTGAGGAGTGGTAATTCCAGCCAATGCATTACATGATATGTTTGGATTCATTTCTTCTTTCTCGATGTGATCTTTCACTTCTTGAACCTTTTTCTTCTTGATATGTCATTCTATCTTGAGAGTTTAAGGAGTGGTAATTCTTGCCAATGCTTTACAAGATATGGTCGGATTCATTTCTTCTTTCTCTGGGGTTGGGTCCTGGCGCATATCCTCTTCTTTTGATGTTTCTTGATCCTTTTCTTCCTCCTCTTCATACTCTATGTAAAATAATTTTTTCTCAGCACACTTATGACCTTTAGTGCATTTTCTATCACAATTGTAACAAAGCCATTTTTTTATTTTTTCTTCCAATTGTTGTGTTGTTACCCTTGTAGGTTGTGGAAGGCTAGGAGAAACAACATTTGCATTATTATAGTTGTGAGGGGTAGACTTTCTTGTTGCCATAATTTTACTTTCCACTTTGTAACAAAGTCCTTTTTCTCTTTCCAATTGTTGTGGTGTTGCTCTAAAGAAGGTGTTTCTCCTTGTATCCTCATAATGTGTTATCATTTCCTCCGTGAAAATTGACCATGTAACAAGTTGTTTACGAGAACAAAGCCCTTTATACCATAAAAATTGATTCGGTTCTAAATATGAAGATGAAATACATACCTTTTGTAATAGTGATACACCATGTAGATCAAAATATTTCTCCATCTGAAGTATCCAATTTACCGGATCCTTGCCATCAAACTTCCTCATATCACATTTTCTTGATTTTAGGAGCTCGATCTTGAAACTATTATAACTCTATAATTTCAGTTCTTCCAGTTCTGAAATTGCGATCTGCAATAACCCTCTGTGTCCTCTTTCCAATGCCAACTGTTTGATCAAATTTGTGTTCTCCAAGAAAGAGTTATGCACAATCTCCCAAGATGACCCGATTATATACCTTTTCAGAAGAGCGAACTTGTATTAAGTGCCACGTGTCACTATTTTGACCTTAGGATCTGAAAAATATAAACAGGAAGCCACAGTCTATCCTCTTTCTGTAACTTCTTACGAAATATCAATATGATGCTCAAAACAAAAGTTATGACGATTTTCCCCAGCTCATCCATTTGGAATGTAATTCAGGAGGCTGCAAAAAGGCCAACTTCCTCAGATCATATCTCCACAAATATAATTCGAAAAGCTCTGAAATTCGGACCCGAGGTTCAGAACGATTTCGTCCCAAATGGTTTTTTTTTAGCGTCTGAAACATCGCAGAAAAAAAAGTTATAGCGCAAATTCCACGATGACCTGTTTGGTGCAGCGAAACCCTAGAATCCAAAGCTCTAATACCAAATGTTATGAAATCAGCTCACAAAAGATAGTTGAACGCCTTAGAAATAAGCCTCTTCGAGGGGGAAACCTCCTTTACATTACACAGATGAACAATTCTTAGATGATACAAATGACAAGACCTCCTTTCTATATATAGGAGTCTAAGGGGTCATAATATAATCAGAGCTGACATAACAATAATAATGTAAGGGCACAATAATAACAATAGTGGGCTTCTATGGGGCACAATAGTAACAATATGGGGACTACATGGGTACAACAAGATAATAAGGGGGTTGTACTAATAATAATAAGGGGTTACACTAGTAGTATAGGGGCCTAACACTATCAATGATCAAGCATACATTCTCAAGTTCGTCAACTCAATTGCCTTGAGAATTTAAATCTAGGAGATAATTGTTGGGTGTGGAGCCTGATTATCTTCTGTATTCCAAGGTTTCAGCCGCATGTATACCCCAGGAAGACTATACACCCCACCATGCGGGGGGGTGCGGGGGAGACTTGTCCTCCCCGCGGGGGTCCGGGGGCTAGCAGTCCCCTGGTGGGGGTTCGGGGGCAGTGCCCCTGAAGCTAAAAATAGATGTAAAATTTCCTTGTAAAAGTCTAGTAATTTCTAGTCAATCTGGGCCGTTAATTAGGCGGATGATCTGACGTAGAAGTTGTGTTTAATTTAGGGTTTTTTGCCCTAGAAGGCAACCCCTCACTATATATGAGGGAATTGTATTGTGTCTATGTATATCTGTATTCTGAGTGAGGAAGAGAGAGGAGATTGAGAGCAAAGAGGGTGTTACAACGGATCTACTGTAGGTTGTATCTCTTCAGTTTGCTAGATAATATAAAAGGAAGGACTGGTTGTTTCTCCGTGGACGTAGCCCAAACTAGGTGAACCACGTATATATGTGTCTCTCTTGTTTTATGTGTTTATATTTATGCAATATTTTATGTGTTCCATTGCTCTGTAATATATAATTTTCTAACAACTGGTATTAGAGCCGAAGGTATATTTGGCTGATAAACTTGCAGGAGAGAAGGGTTCCTGGTTCAAGTGGGAGCAATGGCGGAAGATGGTAGGTTTAGGGTCGAAAAATTCAACGACCAAAACTACCAACTGTGGAAGATGCAGATGGAAAATTATCTGTATCCTGTACCTACCATTGAGTGGAAAGACAAAGAAGTAGACGAGTATGACAGACACAGAATGGGATATTCTAGACAAAAAGGCACTTGGAACAATACGGTTGTGCTTAGCGGCGTCGGTAGCATTTAATATTTCAAAGGAAACGACAACATAGGGTTTCATGTCGGCATTGGCCAAACTGTATGAAAAACCCTCGGCCTCAAATAAGGTATTTCTTTTGAAGCGTTTATTTAATATGAAGATGTCAGAAGGTGGATCTGCTGTAGATCCTTTAAATGATTTTAATACAGTTACAAGTTAGTTAAGTTCTGTAGGGGTAAATTTTGATGATGAAGTTAAGGCTCTGTATTTCTGTGATCATTGCTTGAAAGTTGGAATGGTTTACTTATGGCCATTAGTAACTCTGTCTCTGGATCTAGTACTTTAAAGTTTGATGATGTTGTTGATGCAATCCTTAGCAAGGAAATGCGACGGAAAAGCTCCGGTGAGACATCAGGTAATGCTTTGACTGCAGAGACTAGGGGAAGAAAAATGG
The DNA here is from genome assembly GCA_031772625.1 of Pinus tabuliformis. Taxonomy (NCBI): domain Eukaryota; kingdom Viridiplantae; phylum Streptophyta; class Pinopsida; order Pinales; family Pinaceae; genus Pinus; species Pinus tabuliformis. Next base: position 926,253,490 of record CM062817.1, on the reverse strand, counting down.
AAAGAGGAAAGAGCCCAGGATATCGCGGTAAGTCACGAAAAGGCAGATCCAAGTCCAGATCGTGGATAGTGTGCTGGAAATGCGGGAAGAAAGGATACCTGAAGAAAGACTGCAAGTCTCAGAAGGGAAAAGAAGGAGATGCGCAGTAAGAAACTAATCATGAAGCGAATGTAACAGGTGATGTGTTGCAAGATGCTTTGATTCTTTCATTAGAAAATATTATTGATGCCTAGGTGATAGATTCAGGGGCCTCATTCCATGCCACACCTGATAAGAAACATTTTCATGATTATGTTCAAGGAGATTTTGGATAAGTTCGATTGGGTGATAATAAACCCTGTAAAATCGTTGGAATGGGTACAATTTTCATAAAACAACAAAATGGAAATCAGTGGCTATTGAAGAAGGTAAGGCATGTTCTAGATCTGAAGAAAAATCTGATTTCAACAGGGCAGTTGGGAGGTGAAGGTTGTGTAACTACTTTCACAGATAAAACTTGGAAGGTCACTAAAGGATCCCTGGTAATAGCGAAAGGAGAAAAGGTTGGTACATTGTATTTATGCAATGGTATTTCTAATTCTGTTAATGCTTTATCCGCTATAGGAGAAGATATCGAATTGTGGCATCATAGGCTCAGGCACATGAGTGAGAAGGGGATGTAGATTCTTCACTCAAGAAATTTGTTACCAGGTTTGAAGCACGTTGATTTAAAATTTTGTGCGAATTGTGTTTATGGAAAACAGAAGAGAGTCAGATTCCTTAGAGTTGGGAAAGAAAAGAAGAGTGAAAAATTAGAGCTTATGCATACAGATGTATGGGGACTTGCTCAGGTATCATCTCTTGGTGGCTCTCGCTATTATGTTACTTTTATTGATGATACAACCAGAATAACCTGGATTTATTGTATTTGAAATAAATCTGATGTATTTGATACTTTCAAGAAATGGAAAGCTTTGGTTGAAAATGAGATAGGGAAAAGGTTGAAGCGTTTCAGATCAGATAATGGAGGTGAATATTGCAACAAAGAGTTTGATAGGTACTATTCAGAGAATGGAATTCACAGAGAGAAGACAGTTCCAGGAACACCACAAGAAAATGGTGTGTCAGAAAGGATGAACAGGACAATCATGGAGCGTGCAAGGTGCATGAGATTGCATGCAGGATTGCCTTTAAAATTTTGGGCAGATGCTGTAGATACTACTGTTTATCTAATAAACAGAGGGCCTTCAAGTTCCTTGGATGGTGGTATTCCAGAGGAGGCATGGACAGGTAAAAAAGTAAACTACTCATTTTTAAAGACTTTTGGTTGTGAAGCTTTTGTCCACATTAACAAAGAAAATAGAACAAAGCTTGAGGCAAAATCAAAGAAATGTACCTTTATTGGATATGGTGTTAATGATTTTGGTTATTGCTTATATGATTATGAAAATCACAAAATCATTAGGAGCAGAGATGTAGTATTCAATGAAAAGGTCTTGTATAAGAATCAGTTGCAGGAAAAGAAACAAGAAAAAGAAAACCGATAATACACAGTGCTTGACGATATCACAGGAAAAGTGATGGTGCCTGAAAATCATAATGATCAATAGCCAGAACAATAACCACAATAGCAACAAGCACTACAAACACTTGAAAGTGGTGTTAGAAGATCTACCAGGATAAGTAGACCCCCTGAACGATACTCTCCTTCATTATATTATTATTGTTGACTGATTTTGGTGAACCATAATGTTATGAAGAAGCAATGCAGGTAGAAACCAGGAAGAAGTGGGAGCAAGCCATGAAAGAAGAGATGGAATCCTTAGCACATAACAAGACTTGGGACTTAGTCAGGTTGCTTGCAGGTAAAACAACATTGCAGAATAAATGGGTTTACAGGCTGAAGGAAGAAGACGGAGGCAAAAAGAGGTACAAAGCTAGACTTGTGGTGAAGGGGTTTGCACAAAGAAAGGTATTGATTTTGATGAAATATTTTCTCCTGTTGTTAAAATGACTTAAATCAGAACTATTTTAAGTCTAGTAACAGCTGAAGATTTTCATCTTGAGCAGTTAGATGTAAAGACAACCTTTCTCCATGGGGATTTGGAGGAAGAGATATATATGCAGCAGCCACAAGGATATGAGGTAAAAGGGAAGGAGAAACTAGTGTGCAGGTTGAAGAAGAGCTTGTATGGCTTAAAACAGGCTCCAAGGCAGTGGTATCTAAAATTTGACAGGTTTATGTCTGAACAAGATTATACTAGATGTCACTTTGATCATTGTGTTTATCTCAAAAGGCAAAATGATGGCAGCTATATTATATTGTTATTATATGTAGATGACATGCTTGTTGCAGGTTCTAACATGCAAGAAATAAATGTGCTCAAAAGGAAATTGGAAAACTCATTTGCAATGAAGGATTTAGGTGCTGCAAAACAAATCCTTGGTATGAGAATAACTAGAAACAGGAAGAAGCATAAATTAACATTGTCTCAAAGTGAGTACATAGAAAAGGTGTTGAAAATGTTTAATATGCAGAATGCAAAACCAGTTAGTATACCTTTGGCTAGCCATTTCAAATTAAGTAAGGAGGCGTGTCCCAAGACTCAGGAAGAAATGACTCATATGTCTAAAGTTCCATATGCATCAGCAGTTGGAAGCTTAATGTATGCAATGGTCTGCACAAGGCCTAATATTGCACATGCAGTGGGAGTTGTAAGCATGTACATGAACAATTCAGGAAAAGAACATTGGATGGCAGTGAAGTGGATTCTCAGGTATTTGAGAGGTACCACAAATCAAGCATTATGCTTTGGTGGTTCAAACATTTCTCTACAGGGATATGTTGATGCAGATATGGTAGGTGATAGAGATAGTAGGAGGAGCACAACAGGGTATGTGTTTACTATAGGTGGAACAACTGTCAGTTGGGTTTCAAAAATCCAAAGTGTTGTTGCACTTTCAAAAAAAGAAGCAGAGTATGTTGCTGCTATAGAGGCTAGTAAAGAAATGATTTGGTTACAAAGGTTTCTGGATGAATTGGGAAAGAAGCGGGAGTTGGGCAGGTTATATAGTGACAGCCAAAGTGCCATACATCTTGCAAAGAACTCTGCATTTCATTCCAAGACTAAACATATACAGCTCAAGTACCATTTCATACGGTCAGCATTGGAAGATGGATAGTTGAAGTTGGAAAAGATACACACTAGCCAGAATCCTGCAGATATGTTATCAAAAGTTGTAACCAGGGAGAAACTGAGAATCTGCTCAGTTTCAATTGATCTTCAAGTATGATGAAGAAGATGAGAAACAACCAGGTCCAAAGTGGAGTCATTGTCTAGCAAATGAAGCAGCGGTGGAGTTGCTATAATCAGTCTCCAAGTGGGAGATTGTTGGGTGTGGAGCCTGGTTATCTTCTGTATTCCAAGGTTTCAGCCGGATGTATACCCCAGGAAGACTGTACACCCCTCCACGCGGGGGTAAATCCCTCTCGGCTGGGGGGTCCAGGGGCCAGCAGTCCCCCGACGGGGGTTCGGGCTGCCCCCAAAGCTAAAAATAGATGTAAAATTGCCTTGTAAAAGTCTAGTAATTTCTAGTCAATCTGGGCCGTTCATTAGGCGGATGATCTGACAGTAGAAGTTATGTTTAATTTAGGGTTTTTAGCCCTAGAAGGCAACCCCTCACTATATATGAGGGAATTGTATTGCGTCTATGTATATCTGTATTCTGAGTGAGGAAGAGAGAGGAGATCGAGAGCAAAGAGGGTGTTACAACAGATCTGCTGTAGGTTGTATCTCTTCAGTTTGCTGGATAATATAAAAGGAAGGACTGGTTGTTTCTCCGTGGACGTAGCCCAAATTGGGTGAACCACGTATATCTGTGTCTCTCTTGTTTTATGTGTTTATATTTCTGCAATATTTTATGTGTTCCATTGCTCTGTAATATATAATTTTATAACAATAATAGTATTTCTAGAGATTTGATTAATGAACTCAATATTCTTGTGAATCTTGAATTCTTGGATCTCAATATGAACAAATTAGGAGGAAATTTTCCATATTTTCTTGCTAATATACCCCACACATACTTAGACCTCTCTCAGAACCAATTCTCTAGCCTTACCCATGATTTCTAGCAAATTGCTTTATGTTGAGATATTTAAAGCTAGATAACAATTCTTTGGTATGAGAGTTTGTTGCTGAAACACGGTGGTTAACTTGTCTCATTATGGAAACATGCTCATCCGAGTGCATTATTCTCTAACTTTAAATAAAATAGCATTGCGATACTTATAAATTTGTAAGTATCTGTACAAATCATTTGAATGGTGTACTACATGAAAGCTATTTAATTTTTACTTAGTATGTTAGCTTCATGTATGGAGTTAAATTTAAAAGATGTTTGATATCACAATACTTTTCACTATATTTTGGGATGATGGCCAATATGGGATCTTGGGTATCTTGGGATATTCTTATGGTTTTGTAGGAAGAGATAAAATTGTTTCTTATGGTTTTGGAATAAAAATAAAAATTTCTTTTGATTTTTTAAGAATTATTTTTCATCATGTAAAGAAACAAGTTATCGGTAAAGGAGCCATAGGAATTTGGCACGAGCGAAAGTTTGCCTTACAAACTACCAACGATTTATTTCAAGTAGCTTGATTTTAATTGAATAATAATCATGAGCCAATATCTATTCATGGAAAATAACCAATGAGCACTATCCTCATTGCCTATTAACAACTACATTATGATATGTTTTGCCACCTTCTAAAAAAATGATTGTTTTTTGAATCATAATTTACCACTATAACTTAAAATATCTACTATCTCATCAAAGTTGAACTTACCCTTCCATACCTCCAATGCTTCCTCTTTTTCAAACCCTATATTCTCTTCCATTCCATTTTAGTTTACAAATATATTTTGGCTTTTCCCTACTTATGCATATAGATATTTGAGTTTCTCCCGTGTTTCTATATACAAAAATATGTGGGCTTATCCCACAGGAGTATGTATATAAATATTTGGGTTTGGGATTGATTTGAATTATGAAGATAATAATTTTTTTTTTTTGAGGAGGAAAAAATCATAATTTTATTTAAACTGAGAATCAAGGAACAAAATTACATTGCAAATGCAAGAAATCATTCCCATCCCATATCAGCCATGCGACTGATACAGTAAATAAAAAACAAAAATATATTACATAAGTATATATGAATTAAGTGAGACATAAATAACTTATTTTCCCCTTTTTTTCTTTCTTTTTCTCCACCCTCTATCATTCTCCCTATTTTGGGGCTGTTGTTACTATTGCTAGTTGATTGTTGTTTGTTTGTGGTAGGATTTCTTTGTCTAAGTCTGAGATTTTAGATTCATGTGGTCTCTTAATGCTTCCCAAGTCTTTTTCTGTTGGCATCTTAATTTTTTGCTGCTCTGGTACCATGTTTACTGTTGATTCTATAACCTTTTGAGTTGTGACCGTTGATATGGAATTATCCCCTGCTTCAACTTATGAGTTGGTATGAGAAAGAGGACAAGGATCAAAGATTGGAATATTTTCTTCATCCTCTTCTTTCTCATCTTCTGAGTTGTCAAGGAACTGCCAACCCCTTGGCTTAGTGGATTGCCTCTTATTTTTTGCTCCCTTCCTTGCTTGTGGACAGGAATTTTGAAGATGCCCTATTTGAAAACAAGTTCGATAACATAATGCCGTATTCTCATAGTCTAATAACCGTGTCCACCGAAATTTCTTATGTTTTAACATAATGTGATTAGGGAGACCTTTGCTTAAGTCAATCTCTACACATATCTTGGCAAAAGTAAAAATTCCTTTTAAGTTTCTATTTTTTTGAACTTTCCCAGAATGTTTCCATAATCGTACAGAACCCGAGAGTTCCAAAAATGGAGGGGAAGGTTTCAGAGCTTTACCCACACCGACATCGTCATTACCACCATATTTGTTCTCTACGTTTTCCATGTTTTGCTTTTTCTCAAATTTTACAATGAAAAACCCTTTGGAGCACAAAAAATAGTGCATTTTGTTGTCCACGAAGAGTGTAATCACTCATACAAATACTTTGTTTTTGGCCAAAAACCATTAAAACGACAAATTATTGTTGAGGATTGTATATCATTGTGATAAAATTTTACCTCATGGGTTTTGATGTCCATTTCTGGAACCTTGTCTATTTGCTCTACAATCTACGGGCTTGGAAAATTTTGAGATGGTTCTGCTTGTGTGACCACCTTCCCTTTAAGCGCATCTTTGAACGAAGTGGATCCATTTTGATTTCTGGAATGTCCCCGCATTGTCAGATTTAATATTAGCATGGAATATTTTGTAACACCAAAAGATTCCAACCCATGGTTATCTTTGAGTATCTTTCCTGCATATTGAAAGACTTGGTAGATACTGGTAGACCCATACTCCTCTAAATCATTTGCTTCAATTTTTTTACTAGATCCAATAAACAAAAGTCTCCCCCCTAAGGCTCTTGTTAAAAATCTATTTTTTTTTTTGACATCCCTATCCTCACAATCCCAATCAGAAAATTCAGGAGTGTGGATCTAAACTGAATAACAAGGGGCCCGAATCATAGATCGGGGGAAATATTGTTTCAAAAATAGTAGCTTGATGCAGTTCCGGTCAAAAGCCACTAGATATGTGGACATATTTATCGAAGCGAAGCGAAACCCCAGATGGATGCATTTAACATTAATGCACTCATGTAGATGAAACTAAAGCTGCGAAAGGTTGTTGGATGAAAAAATATCATAACCTCCTCCAAGTTTAATAATCACCACATCTTCATAATCCATACACTGCTCAAAGCTCCGATTTCCTTCTCATATGAATGCGACGACATTGTATGCCCTCCTCTATGTTCAACATTGACTTGAGTTTGTTCTCCACGCCATGGAATAATCCATTAGTTTTAAACGAGGTCACATACCTCGATAATGGTGACATGGTGAGAAGCAGTTGAGGAGGTGGTGCAAGCAAAACTTGTGGAAGCATGCACCAGATGAGCGAGATAATTGAATCTCAAGGTGGGAGGTCTCCCCTTACCTCACTCCTCTATGGATCCTATGGAAGTGGGGGCTAGGTTCCTTCAGGATACCCTTAGCCTCCCTGATATAGCTCTGGATAGAGCCTGGTTGGGCTATGACTCTACTCTCTTCCTCAGGTTTCAGACTGCATCTGATCGAATCCACACCCTCAGGGCTAAGCAAAAGTTTTTTTCTCTCCCCAGCAAGAGTTTCTTGGATGAGGACCTCACCTGAGCATAGGTTGCAGAACTTAAATAATCCAGAGAAAAGGTTATAGCAACATGATAGGTAGGGAAATGGGTAGTTATCAGGAATCTTCAGGCAGTCATTTGGGACTCCTTCCCACCTGGGTGGGAACCCCGAACTGAAGGTTCCAAATGATAGGTCCACTTGGGGAGATGATAGGGTACAATCATCTCTATCCGTTGTTGGAATGGCAATGGATCCTTCTGGTCATCGCCGAGACTTTTGTATGATGCTCTTGAATCAACGGACTTCCTCTTCGTGACCGAGATTCATGCAATCCATTTTCGAGCTCTCCTAGATATCACAGGTTACCATTGGTTCTCAATTTGTAGGCAGGAGACGAAGAGCTCGGGAGGGGTCAGAGGATCATGTGGAGTTACTTGTTTGGCTAGTGACTCAGTTTGGCAAAAGGCATCTGTGGGAGTCGAAGATGAGTTTTCCAGGTTTATGTGGATTCAAATTAGCATTGGAGTCTCTCGTCCGAGGGACATCTACATTGCAGTCTATTACTTTCCCCCAACCTCTTTACCATTTTCCATCCATAATGGCTCAAATGGGGACCCCTTTATAGACTTGTAGACTGGCATCACCCAATACTCTGCTGTTGGGGAAGTCATCCTCCTAGGTGACTTCAATGCTCATACTAGAGATCTCCAGATCCCTCTCCACGATCGATCAGAAGATGTGTTTTGTACCTAGGGGATAGATCTAGATTCAGTTGGGCTTCACCAGATGTCAGATGATTCTTTGGGGCCTACAAAATTTTATGGTAATAATATATTGCAGTTGGGGGAATCACAGGAGTTGTTAATTCTAAGTTGTCTTCCCTGTTTCCTAGATTCTTTCTTTTTCATGTGTCGGCCATATGGCAGGGGTGCGAGTTTTGTTGATTATGTCCTCGCTAGCTAGAACTTTCTCCCTTTTATTCGCCATCTCTCGATCTCCCCCATCCCCCTTGATTATCATGCACTTCTTTCCTTCTCTGTCTGGTTTGACCCTCCCCTTCCACCCCATCCTTCCCCTCGGGGCCCACCTCAAACCACCTTTCTATTTGACGAAGGTGACCTTGACATCTCCTCTACTCTACGCAAGATGCTCCCATTAGAAACCCAATTCTCCTTGCTTGATTCTGCTCCCACTAAATACACCCATCTTTCATCTGCCATTTGGGAAGCAACACTCAAATCCTTCCCTCACTCCACTCGTTCCACTTTCACCTCCTGAAAGTTGGACCTTGCCCCATGAACAAATGGTATGATGGCGAATGCAAGAATCTACATTGAGAACTTCGATATTCTTTCACCCACTCTCAACCCTTCTACCCTGACATCAAATCTTCTTACCATCATCTACTTCGTTGCAAGAAATGACTCTTTATCTCTCATAGAAGACATGAACTTTCTGCTCTCCTTGTGCACTCCCCTAAACAATTCTGGCATACCATCCTTCCCTGACACTCCCCTCTTCCATATGACCTTGACCCTACATCCATGTTCTCTCACACTTCCAATATTTATGATATTCTGGGGCAGGGCTAAGTTCGTGTTACCTCCCCACTCCCTTCTTGTTACCTATTCTTAGATAAAGATATTAGAGAGGCCATTTGGGTGATGAAAATAGAAAAGAAATCGATGAGGAAGGCTACCAAGCAGAGTTCTTTAAACATGGTTTCCGTGCTTTGGTTAGTTACTTGGCTGATCTCTTCAACCATGTAGTCTGTGAAGGTTTTCCACTAGCATGGTCGCACCACATCATCCATCCAATCCACAAATCAGGCTCCAGATCAAATCTTAATAACTATAGAACGGTCATGGTGGCCACCCATGATCGTTGTATGCTACTGTTCTACATAGGAAGCTCTCCAGTGACCTTGAGCATAGACAACTCAGAGCTAGGGGACAAGCAGGTTTTCAACTAGCTCATCAAACCATTTACCACATCTTCACCCTTCGCGCCGTGATTGAGGAGGCATGACATCGCTCTTCGAAAGTCTATTGTTGTTTCGTAGATTTTTGGAAAGGTTTTGACTCTATTTCGAGGGAAGCCTTACTCCAGAGACTCAGAGATATTTGCATCTCGGCTAACTTATTGACAACTATTACATGCCTATATGAGTCCATCCTTGGACGTATTCACATGGTTCATGGGATGTCTGATTTCATTTGAAGCACTATTAGGGTTAAACAAGGTTGTCCATTATCCACTACCCTGTCTGGGATCTATATTAATGAGTTCTAGTCTTTTCTACAAGATCATATCCAGGACACTAATGGATGCCTTCTTCACCAGGTCATGATATCTATTCTACTCTTTGCTGACGATGTGGTCCTCTTGTCATCTCCAGAAGGATTATAGAGGCAGTTGGATGCCTTAGCTTTGTTTTGCAATCTTCAACAATTGATGGTCAACCTAGGTAAAAACAAGGTTATGATATTCAATGGGGTGAAGAAAACTTTGTACCTTCAATTTCTATTCATAGGGGAGGAGGTTGAGATCACCAGCAAGTATAGATACTTGGGGGTGAAATTCTCAGTTCCCCGCTTCAATTTGCGACCATCTCTTTAGCCTCGAATCAACAAAGGATATGGATCCTTAGCCCTTCTCGAGAGACAATGATTTCCATATCACTTCTAGGAAATCTCGTCCAAGATGAGCCTCATGGGCACCTTGATTCATCCCACTTTTCTATATGGATCAAATATTTGGGGACCATCGTTACTTGAGTCGGATTGGGCTTCAGTTGAGAGAGTCCAGACTCTTCTTCTCCGCCGCATCATTAGATGCAAACAAAAAATACCTCAACACTTCATACTTGCAGAGTTTGGAGATCAACCCTTTCAGCTTGAGAAAGTCTTCAGTTTGGTCTCATTATTGCATTGTGTCCAGGGATTTTCAGACTCAGTAAAGAGTAGGGACCATTACACTTACTTGGCATATTTCTCTTCTGAGAATAATGCTTGTTCTACTCCCTCGAGCTGGGCTAGATGTGTGGTTTACAGGAGTTTTAGATCTCTTAGAGTCAGTGGGCGTTCAGTTGGATCATATCCCTCCTTTCCGATATTCCTTAGATGATCCTGGTCACCTTCTACCTACTAGAAAAGATTTGAACAAGGTCATCAGGGAGGAAATCTACTGGCAGTTCGTCTAGGTCACCTGGGTCAATCCTCTGGGAGGGTTGCACCCAAAGATGGCCTTCTACGCTGATCACTTCTTGGAGTTGAGAGACAATCTCATCATTTGACCCTAGTATATGTTTCACCACTGGATGCATGCTCTTCGCATTCATATAGGCAGTTCAGAGTACGTTCTCATACACTTCGGGTAGAGACAGACCACCAGATTGATAGTACAAACAAAATCTGTCAGGTATTGCATTTTGTTAAAATTGGCAACCAGGGAAAAACTTCATGTGGGTCATCTTATTCATGTCTGATAATATTTTTATTAGATTCCTCTCGTCGAGAGGTGTAGGATTGATATAAAGATCATCCGATTTCGATAAATATTCATGGAGATATGAATTTATTTTGATTATGGAATTATTATCAAGTTGACCTACAATTCATGTAGGCTCAGAAGCCCAACAGTCGCATCTATTCAAACACCAACATTGTGTATAAATATAAGAGGAATTTTCCTCATTTTCACTCACTCTTCTCATCACATCTCTCTCTCTCTACTGCGCAAAAATGAGTCTCTTCTCTATTGCACAGAAATGGGTCTCTCTCTCACACATATGAAGCCGGAAGCTGTTGAACCTGAAGCTGCAATTGCAGATCCAAATATTGACCTGCGTGGCCTAGAATATCTCCTCTTTGGAACTGCGCTATAGGTCCATCTGAACCTCCTCTAAAAGCTACAACTTTTGGTGGTGGAATGAAGTCAATCCAACGAACGGTTTGCAAGATATTGACTGTGCTAGTTTGAAGCCGGAAACTGCTGAAATTGAAGTTGCAATTGCAGAAGTAAATATTGACCTGCGTGGCCTAGAAGATCTCCTCATTTGAACTGTGCTATAGGTTCATCTGAACCTCCTCTGAAAGCCGCAACTTTTGGTGGTGTAATGAAGTCAATCCGACGAACAGTTTGCAAGATATCGACTACCCTAGTTTGAAGCCGGAAACTGCTGAAACTGAAGCTGCAACTGCAGAAGTAAAGATTGACCTGCGTGGCCTAGAAGATCTCCTCATATGAACTATGCTGTAGGTTCATCTGAACCTCCTCTAGAAGCCGCAACTTTTGGTGGTGGAATGAAGTCAATCCGACAGTCGGTTTGTGAGATATCGTCTGCCCTAGTTTGATAATGAAGCCGCTAATGCTGATGCTGCTAATCTAGGGTTTGCTACTGTTGATATGAATCAGATTTATTGTACTATTTCTCTCTGCTGAATTATTGAAGATAAAAGAATATTTGATCAAAGGGTTTCCCCACACATTGTGGGGTTTGTCCCTGGCTAGCCGCCACATCTTGTGTCTCTTGTCTTGGCTTGTTTTCCGTCGATCGTTTAATGTTCTATCTGCACTTTACTTTATGTAAATTTGATTGCTAATCTGTGGAATATAATAAGAAAAAGAAGTAAAATGTTATAAGCATAGAACATACCATAACTCAACATGGAATCAGAGCTGAGGTGAAGACAAAGCCCGAGCAAGAGCAAGAGCAATCACCGAAGAGAAGATTGGCAAGGCTATCCTAAAAGAACTATGGGGTCCTCAACACTCTGCCAAAGGCAAGCTCCGTGAGAAAGATGACTATCACGCATGGAAGATGTCTATCGATATAACCCTAGAAGATCCAGGAGTGCTGGACCATGTAAGAGGCAATATTGTTGAGCCTCCATCAAATGCATCCGCTGCTGCATGGAACAAATGGAAAACCGAAGAAGTCAAAATAGAAGATCATCCGGGACTCTATCGACAAGCACTTGGTGGCCTACATCTCTGAACTGGACACCTCCAAGGAAATCTACGATAGACTGGGAAATGGCACTCACGACTCTTGGAGGATTACCATCCAAATGGTACGTGTTCATGACTACTCTTCTGAACAATCATGTAATTTCTGGTTTCAAGGAAGTAATGGCTAGATGCATTCAAGAAGAAACAAGGGTAGAAGAGCAAGAAATGCCCATGCCTAAAGGTCCTTTTGCTTCCTTTTCTTCTCATGCTAAGAAAAGAAATAATTCCGGGACTAAATCAAAAGGAAAGGCTGGACCTAAGGCTGGAAGAAAATGATGATGTTACATCTGTGATAAAGCAGGTCACTATGCAAGGGAGTGCCCTGATAGAAAGGACTCACACCGGGACGATGATCAAAATCCCTCTGATGGAAATCAAAGGAATGAAAAATTCAATAACAAAGGTAAGAGGAGAGCTAGGAATCGAGGAAGAGGACAACCATTCAAGAAGGCTAGAAATTCCAGGATATATTAAATGCACCTGACCTCAAAAAGAACCTAGTGTCCATCTCAGCAATGGAAGACAAAGGCTACAAGGTAACCTTTAGCGATGGCAAGGTACGTATATGGAAAAATAATGTTAAAGATGCCTTTAATCTTGGGTTTAGTGTTGATTCATTATATTAGGTCGATGGAAGTGTGCTAGGTGTCATGTCTTATGACACATCTCTTCAGTTCGAACTTTGACAACAAAGGTTTCCCCCCCTTCATTATAAAGCTATACTTGATGTAAGACAAATGGTTACAGGGATGCCCGAATTCTGAGTAGAGAAAGAAGGTGTATGTCCAGGATGTGCCAAAGGAAAGCTCAAAAGGGGACCATTCCCCTCCAGCCAAAGCAAGACCTCCGATATATTACAGTTGGTTCACTCAGGCATACCTGAGGTTGGCATTAAGAGGGAGACTACTACACAACATACTCCTGAGTAGAATGGTGTGGCGGGAAGGAAGAACCACACGATTGTGGAAGCTGTCTGGGCCATGCTACATGATCAAAGACTTTCAAAGTTTCTATGGGTTGAAACTACAAACAATGCCGTATATGTACAAAATAGATGCCCTCATCAAGCATTGGGTTCCAAGACTCCTGAAGAAATGTTCACCGCTAGTCAAAGGGAAGTCGTGGTTAGTCATGATGTCACTCTCAACAAGGTGAGCAATCTTCCGACTTTGAGGAGCTCTCAAGAAGCCAACACTAGGAAACCGAAAGAAAAGGATGATGAATCAATGCCTGATGTAGAAGAACCCATGGATCCGATTGATCCTCATCCACATGAGCCTTCCTCTTCTAGGAAGAGGCCTTCATGGCTTAGGGGGATACTTGATGATGCTGAAGGACATGTTGCACCTTGAGGAACCTTCCATCAAAGTAAGGAACCTAATAGGTATCAGGGATACCTGACCATCATGAGCACGATCATACAAAATGAGCCTCCATCATTCTCAGATGCCGTCAAGCATCAAGTATGGAAGGATTCTATGACCAAATAATATGAGTCTATTATGGAGAATGATGCCTGGGAAGTAGTTCCCAGACCCCAGGACAAGACAATTGTCACTTCTAAATGGATTTACAAGATAAAGCATGCAGCAGATGGAAGTACGGAAAATTATAAGGCTTGTTTTGTTGCTCGTGGTTTCTCCCAGAAGGAAGGTATAAACTATGATGTGATATTTGCACCTGTTACCAGATATACGACCATCTGCTCGATCATAGCCCTTGCGGCTTCACAAGGATGGAACCTACATCAGATGGATGTCAAGACTGCGTTCTTGCACGGTTCGATCAAAGAAGAGGTCTATGTGGAGCAACCTAAAGGATTTGAGATTTATGATTGAAAATCTCATGTATACAAGTTGAAGAAGGTTCTTTATGGGCTGAAGTAAGCACCCCGATCATGGTATGAGAGGATTGATAGCTACTTGATGAAGCTGGGATTCACTAGGAGTGAAGCCAATCCTAACCTTTACTTTAAGGTTGAAGATGACAAGCCTCTCATACTGGCGCTGTATGTGGATGACCTCTTTCTAACAGGTGCAGACCCTCTCATTCACAAATGTAAGAGGGAGTTGGATTCTGAATTTGAAATGAAGGACCAAGGATTGAAGTATGGCAGAAGCCAAGAGAAATTTTCCTATCTCAAGGAAAATATGTGGTGAAGATTCTAAAAAGATTTGGTATGGTGGACTGCAAGCCTATGAATACCTCGAGGATCTTAACTTTCAGAAGTTATATGCTAGTGATGTCGGACCAGATTTGGGAAATGCCTTTGAGTTTCATAAACTCATTCGCATTGATGTTCATAGTGAACCTCCGTCCAAACATATGTTTTGCAGTTAGCATTGTGAGCTCATATTTGGTTGAGCCTCATTGGATTGATGCCAAGAATCTTCTAAGATATCTTCGTGGCACAATTACTAATGGGTTAAGATACACTGCCGGAGGTGTGAGACTACTTGGATATACTGATGTTGATTGGGCAGGCAGTTGGTGGACCGTAAGAGCACTTCTGGGTGCTGTTTCACCTTGGGATATGCTTTGATATCCTGGATGAGCAGGAAGCAGAAGTCGGTGGCTTTGAGCACCGCCGAAGTAGAATATATTGTTGTTAGCATGACCTCGTGTGAGGCAGTCTGGTTGTGAAAGCTCTTCAGTGAGCTATTTGGATTTACATTGGATACCACTGTGATTCTCTGTAACAACCAGAGGTGGGATTCGATTATTGAGGAATCTCGTATTCTTCGATTGCTCCAGCAGATAAACATCATCTGGGATATGGCAAGTCAATGAGCAAGGAGGCTCCATCGCATTAAGATGATGTACAGGTCGATACACCTTGTCAAAGCCCTGAGGAAAGATCTAATCTGTGATTTTCCCAAACGACTTGGAGTCGGCAAGAAACCCTTGTAAAAGGGTCCTGCATACATTGAGCTCTGAGGGCTTGTGGTTCTTACTGGAAAAACATACGACCACAGGGTGACTCGCCCTCCCCTAGTGGTGCGCTCTGGAACAAGATGATTCGTTCTCTTGTGGGACAAGATGATTCGCTCTCTTGTGGAATAGGATGATTCGCTCTCCTGTGTAGCAGGATGATTAGTTCTCCTGTGAGGCCTGGATTGATGTGTTCTCCATGGCGGCCTAGATTGATGTGTTCTCCATGGCGATTGTAGTAGGATTGATGTGTTCTCCTGTGAGGACAATATTGATTAGTTCTCCTGTCGAGGCATCCTACCCATGCAGTCTGGGACTCATGGGAAGTACCTCTCATCTGATCAATGAGCAGGGAAATGAAGTTAGGGACCATAGTAGTACCGATGGACGCATCATTGTATCTACCGTACTCCCTACGCTAGGATGACCTCCATTGATTTGGGATCAATGAGACTGGTCTGGGACCAGTGGTAGGAGTTGTACCATACTATGACGCTGACTTCGGGTCAGTTGAGACTGGTTTGGGACTAGTGGTACATACTCTGAGACTGACTTTGTGTCAGTGCAGTACTAGTCTGGGACCAGTGAGAGTGGTACATACTATGATGCTGACTTCGGGTCAGTTGAGACTGGTTTGGGACCAGTGGTACACTCTCTGAGACTGTGATACTGGTCTGGGACCAGTGGTAGGAGTTGTACCATACTATGACACTGACTTCGGGTCAGTTGAGACTAGTCTGGGACCAGTGGTACATACTCTGAGACTGACTTCGTGTCAGTGCAGTACTGGTCTGGGACCAGTGAGAGTGGCACATACTATGACGCTGACTTCGGGTCGGTTGAGACTGGTCTGGGACCAGTGGTACACTCTCTGAGACTGCGATACTGGTCTGGGACTAGTGGTAGGAGTGGTACTTACTATGAAGCTGACTTCGGGTCGGTTGAGACTGGTCTGGGACCAGTAGTATGCACTCTAAGACTGAATTTGAGTCAGTGGAGGATGATACTGGTCTGGGACCAATGGCGTTGTACTCACTATGACGCTAACTTCGGGTTGGTTGAGACTGGTCTGGGACCAGTGGTACATACTCTGAGATTGAATTTTGAGTCAGTATGATACATCCTCGATCATTTCTTCTTCTTCATAATTCAGACAAAAGTAGAGCAGAACAGAACAATGCTAGAGCAAAGCAGAACACAGCAAAACAGTACCGATCAGTACAGGGTAGAGCAAGACAAAGCAGAACAGGCAGAATAGAGTAGAGCGGGGCAAGGGTCAGGCTGTACAGGGCAGTGCATTTGATGGATGAATAGTAACGACCAATAGACAAATTGCAGATGAAGTTCTCCCTTGTTGAGAGGGAGTGTTAAAATTGGCAAACAGGGAAAAACTTCATGTGGGTCATATTATTCATGGCTGATAATATTTTTATTAGATTCCTCTCGTCGAGAGGTGTAGGATTGATATAAAGATCATCCGATTTCGATAAATATTCATGGAGATATGAATTTATTTTGATTATGGAATTATTATCAAGCTGACCTACAATTCATGTAGGCTCAGAAGCCCAACAGTCGCATATATTCAAACACCAACGTTGTGTATAAATATAAGAGGACTTTTCCTCATTTTCACTCACTCTTCTCATCACATCTCTCTCTCTCTACTGCGCATAAATGAGTCTCTTCTCTACTGCACAGAAATGGGTCTCTCTCTCACACATGTGAAGCCGGAAGCTGTTGAACCTGAAGCTGCAACTGCAGATCCAAAGATTGACCTGCGTGGCCTAGAAGATATCCTCTTTGGAACTGCACTGTAGGTCCATCTGAACCTACTGTGAAATCCGCAACTTTTGGTGGTGGAATGAAGTCAATCCAACGAACAGTTTGCAAGATATCGACTGCCCTAGTTTGAAGCCGGAAACTGCTGAAACTGAAGCTGCAACTGCAGAAGTAAAGATTGACCTGCGTGGCCTAGAAGATCTCCTCATCTGAACTACACTGTAGGTTCATCTGAACCTCCTCTGAAATCCACAACTTTTGGTAGTGGAATGAAGTCAATCCGACGAACGGTTTGCAAGATATCAACTGCCCTAGTTTGAAGCCGAACACTGCTGAAACTGAAGCTGCAACTGCAGAAGTAAAGATTGACCTACGTGGCCTAGAATATCTCCTCATATGAACTATGCTATAGGTTCATCTGAACCTCCTCTGGAAGCCGCAACTTTTGGTGGTGGAATGAAGTCAATCCGACGGTCGGTTTGTGAGATATCGTCTGCCCTAGTTTGATAATGAAGCCGCTAATGCTGATGCTGCTAATCTAGGGTTTGCTACTGCTGATATGAATAAGATTTATTGTACTATTTCTCTCTGCTGAATTATTGAAGATAAAAGAAGATTTGATCAAAGGGTTTCCCCACACATTGTGGGGTTTGTCCCTGGCTAGCCGCCACATCTTGTGTCTCTTGTCTTGGCTTGTTTTCTGTCGATTGTTTAATGTTCTATCTACTTTATGTACATGTGATTGCTAATATGTGGAATATAATAAGAAAAAGAAGTAAACTGTTATAAGCATAGAACATACCATAACTCAACACATTTACAGGAAGTAGAGACCGAGGTTCACTTCATTTTTGGATGCCCTATCTACTACGAGATCAAAGGAAGGTTCCATTGATTGTTCAAAAAATCTCAGACCCTCACATAATTTTTTAGGTATCCTGATCAGAAATGTTTGACCCTATATATGCAGGAGGCTCTTAGGTTCCGAGCACATATTCTTCAGCCTCCCATCAAACTAGACCTCACACAGAGGATCATGACATGTTTTAGGGTACTACCTTCACACAGGGGCACAAAGAGAACGTTTGATATCGTTTCATATCTAGACTCTAGACCAATGAGGATCCGTGGGACCTCACCCCTCCATACAAGACCTCAATAGTTAAATTGTCTCCGATTCATCCCTAGGAGATGGAATACGTCCTCCAGACCTCAACAATGCACAGACTCCCTTAGACAACGAGTTAGTGGACAATCTATACCTCCCACTGAACCTTCATCAGGTCAACAAACTTTGTGGAATTTTTTTTAGTGCTCTTCAGTCAGTCTTGGATGTTAGGAGAGATGGGTCTGATCCTCTTCGTCAGGGAATTCCATACATTGTATCTTTTATGTTACTACATTGTACCTTTTATATTAATGCATTGCATTTTTTATAGGAGACCGTTTGGTTCTCCCACATTTTATGGACATCATTGTACTCAATAGTCCCTTTGACCTACTTTGTGGTCATTAGTTGGACATAAATAATTATCTATCTATCTATCTGTAACCCTAAAATCCATTTCTGCCCCCGCATCAATATTTCTTGTAGATAATTAAATTATTATTTAAAATTATATTTATATTAATATCTAGTTATCATTTAACATTTTGATTTAGAAGTGTTGATGTTGAGAGAAGAATGCCCTAGGGGTAGAGGGAACCCTTTGAAAATCAAAGAAACCTTCCATAAGAGAAAACAAATTGCATCTATAACATTCATTGCATTCAAATAAAATATGAAACTCTCTATTTATAACAAATTGGGACAAGCCCAACATTTAAGGAGGATTTGTCAGACAAACAATTATTAAAAATAATGAGAGGAGGGGGAACAATATTTTGTTACTTTAGCCATTTTTAGCCTTTAATACATCACATGATTAACCATCTTAATTAGAAATAAAATATGAACACAAAGACTTAAAGTGGAAACCCAAATTGCAATAAAACCTCTTGCCAAAGGTTCACTATAAAATTTTAATTTGTTACAAAGATATAAGCAATCACTTGAGAGGACACCAATTCTCTATAAACATTTACTTATGTGTTTTGTAAGCACCAACTTATAGGATACTCCAATCCCCTAGTTGAGCACCAACTCAAAAAATTAGTAGGCACCAACCTAAAGCTTTAATTTCCTCCTTGGATATTTCAATAATTTCTTTTGGTCCATAAGTAATTCACCTCCTTGAGAGGGTTGTCACCCAACCAAGCTACCTTAAAATTTGCAACTTTGACCTTGATCACAACCACATGTCCTACTCTTTTGTCTTGTCCTAATCCTTGGCTCAGACCATTGAAGCTTCACTTCACTATTACACCTAAGGTTATATTAGCTGCTAACTTTATAGGACTTTCCCAACATGAGAATGCTTGAAGCTTCTTCACAATAAACTGTCTCTTATCCTTTATCCCTTTCCTTTGTGATTTTACACATAGGATATGTTTTCTCCTTATACTCTTCCATTCCTCTTGCTTTTACTAGTCGACAATGATAACATATCACACCTCTTCTATTATCAGATAAATCGTTCTTGTAGACAAGACCGATCTCCCTAGGTCTAGTACCCAGATCTAGAACAAAACATGACATAAATATATAGCTGTCCCTAAGTTTAGTACAATTAGATGAAAACACTAACAAAAGGAGAGAGATAAGTGATCCATACGTGTTTATCGAAGTTGGTCCTCACTAGTTTCTTGAAATGCTGTAGCTTCCAACCTTGTCTTTAGTGCTCACAAATAAAATACATGTAGAAAACAAAAACAAACTAGAATAAAATCACATCTAATCCAAATATAATTTGACAAGGCTTATATATATGATCAAGGAAATATATAAAAAAAATTATCAGACAAAATAATTATTATCGGAAAACAATGTATGACTGTATTATCACAAGGAAGCGATTACAACTTAATTCTTTGATGTTGTAGAGCCCCCTTCCAGCTATTCTTCATATCAACACCATTCTTTTAAAAGCTCTGGGATCATAAGTTGAATACATTAACAAAGTTCCAATGATAATCTTAGAGCCAAAGCCTTTTTGAAATCAACCAAGAGCTCTCTCTCAATGAAATATGGTTGTATTTGTAGGCTTAGAGGAGGATACGAAGAGGAGGTTATGATCTATCCAAATTAGGGCTGTAAGTTAGATCCAAACAGATCAAGATATATTCCATCCATCAGTCTCTTCTAGCAACTTCTCATTCTTTTTTATTTCTTTATTTGTAAAAATAGTGTTTCACCTTTTGAATGAGAAGCTTGAAACACTGATGCATCTCACTGTTGGTGTAAGAATATCAATAGGGTTGAGACCCCATGTTTGGGAACAAGGGAAAACAAAGCTCCACTGTAGTAGAGCACAACGTCAACATTTTCGTCTTACCTGAAAAGGATAAGGAGTCTCACTCGAGGCGTGTCGCGACCTTAGTTAGAAGGGGTTGGAAGTCTAGTAACGGGGAGAGGTCACAAGAGGAACAAAAAGGTCAAGGACCTGAACTATATCAATTATATAAATTAATCAAAATAGATCATGAACATGCATACGGGAAATACGGCACAAATATGATTCTATTAAAAATTTTAAGAAGTCAGACAACCTTTCATGCAGTACAAAGATATCCCAACAAACTCCCTTTTCTATTAATTCATATGGCACTACAATATTACATCTAGCTCAAGATCCTCATATCAACATTACAAATCCATCATACGAGATCAATGCATAACCATATCAATAGAAACTGTGTGACTCAACCAGCTCCGTAACATCAATTCGGTACCTTCTCTCCCTCCCTCTTCTTTTCCCCACACCCTTCCTTATATTTTCGCCCTTGCTTGGAATACCAGTTCTTTCTTGGAGATTCCACCTTCTTCCTTGCTGAACTGCTTCTGTTGCTTGGTTGTCCTTATTCTTCTCTGCTCGACTATGGCTTTCTTCCTCCACCACTCCTACGCAACTGATAGTTCTCCACGTGTTCCTTCCTTCTTGTCAACTATCTCCCTTACAACTTCCCAACATCTATCTCCATAAAATATCATCAACCTTTTAACCTATTATAAACATTCTTTAGTTACTCAAAATGAAGGACCCAACACTTACAATTATGAAACTTGTGATAATCAGCTATGTTGCATGTTTTCAATGTGAAACTGACAACATCCTCTTGAATTAGGGTTTTCAAAGATATTTGCACGATATTTTGATATTTCAAGGAGAGGATTTTCTTCCATCTTCTTTAGGGATTAATGGAAATAATGATTCAGATGATGAAGGATAGGGGTATGACATTAATTGTCATGAATGCGAAAAAATAATGTGTAACAAAATTCCCATTAAAGTATGAAGTTATAAAAGGAGTGATAACTGAATAATTTATTGTCCAAAGGCATTGAAACAAAGGATGGACTGGTCAGAAAATTTCCAATAACAATCAATTAGTTATAGTATAATAGTATCATATCTAACATAGGAATTCCTAGACTTATAATATATTTGACTCAAAGCATAGTTTTCGACATGCAAAGATCCACGTTAGCTGCGAAAGGAGTCATGGTCTCTAACATACATTGTGGATCCATGCCCAAATATCTCAATACAAACATAACCACTATACATACATCTTGGATCTATGCAACAATAATAAATACTGAAAAGACTCCATTGCAACCTAGATTTAATATATAGGATCCAAGGTCTTTGTCTCTATGTTTACATAGTACGAATCTAACCATGCGAATAAATGTGTTGAGGTTGAAAATGATAGAAACCATCTGATTACTTGTCAATGATGAAAACCATTAATAGACGCAAGAGAAATCACCAATAATGATAATGCCCCTTAAGATACTCAAGTACATTATATTAAGTGTGAATATGTGATTTGAAGTTAAACACTCGTAGGATCATTCGATCAAAAGTCAATGATGTAAACCTATCATCGAAGGTGAGGAAACTTCCCATTAAGGCATACAAGCTCCAGGGTACTGAATGGTTTCTAAATCAACTTCCCAGATAATGTGTTGAAGTCGATAGGAAGTTATTCGTTGTAGGAGGGCCTTGATGTATCCCCCATCAATGACACAGAACATATACAAATATGTGAAGTAGAACATAGCACAAAGTGATTTAGGATTGAATCAAGGATGGTCGACATGATAAAAGGGTTAAGAAATGCAAAAATTGGTTAACTCAAGTTGAAATTCCCTTGAACATATCGATGACATGACAACTATATTGGTATCAATGACTCAAAAAATGGATAACATGTAGGTTTTAACCCCGTACAGAAATTACCTGCATACGAATTCTAAAACACAAAAAATAAACAATGCGAGAGTAGAACACATAAAACACATACACACAGAGACTTTCCCCTGGATCCCAAAACCGGGACTACTAGCTTGATTTTTCATTATGTTCCTTTCAATGTTACAATACATATTTATACATGCAAAAGCATCCAGTACCATGGACCGAAAACCATCACGTCCAAAACCATGGACTATAAAAAATCATGCACAAAACCATAGATAGGTCCGCCCAACCTAATATAGGGTCCAAAAACAAAATTTTCCTGGGCGCTGCCTCGGACCCCATAAAGTGGGGTTACCTACACCCCTCAAACCCCCTATGACCCTCCCCGCTACACAATCGGCGCAACGAAGGGGGGGTTCCGCCCCCCTTCTAACCCCTTGGTTAACTACATGGGCTAGTCGTGGAAAGAATATAACACAACCCAACATTCTCCCACTTGTTGTTTTCTTTGCACAGGGGGCCATAAGAGAGCTTAGTCATTTATCCAACCCTGCAATGCCCATTGTTTCTCTACACCAAGATAACTTCTTAGAGCTCATAGATTTTGTCAATGCATCAACAATATTCTTCAAAGTGTCCACCTTTACCAGCAACACCTTTTTGTCTTCTATCATATCCCTCACAAAGTGATACTGAACATCAATGTGCTTTTCCTTTGGATGATATGTAGGGTTCTTTGCTAAGAAAATTGCACTTTGGCTGTCACAGTCTATCCTTATAGCTCCTTGTACTAACCCCATACTTGAACATAATGTCTACAACCAAACTGCTTCCTTGCTTGCATGAGTGGCTTCCATGTATTCTGCCTCTGTAGTCGATAGTGCCACTATAGATTGTTTCTTACTCATCCAACTGACTGCACCTCAAAATAGGTTAAACACATGCCCACTTGTAGATCTTATTTTCTCCAGATCTCCAGCCCAGTCTGCATCAACAAAGCCATGAATATCCAACACTCTGTCCAATCCTGGTCTTCCTTGGTAGCACAAACCATAATCACTAGTGCCACACAAATACTTGAAAACCCGCTTCACTGTTGTCTAGTGCTCCTTCCCTGGTTTTGACATAAACCTTCTCAATACTCCCACTGCATGTGTAATGTCTGGTCTAGTACAGACCATTGCATACATCAGGCTACCGACTGCACTTGCATATGGAACACAACACATCTCCTCTTCCTCTTCTTGTGTCTTGGGACATTGTTCAGTGGATAACTTTACACCTACGGGAATAGGAACCTTCACCAGTTTACTATCCTGCATATTAAACCTCTGCAATATTGTCTCGACATACTTCCTCTGGTTCAAACAGAGCTTCCTCTTTGTCCGATCTCTTTTAATTTCCATGCCCAAAATATAGTTTGCAGCACCAATATCTTTCATGTTGAATTTGGAGGACAAATGGGTCTTCAAATCCTGGATATTTTCTTTTTTATTTCCAACCAGCAACATATCATCCACATACAAGACCAGATAAATAACCCAGTCATCAATTAATTTAAAATACACAGAGTGATCTGCTTTGCTTCTGGTGAAGCCAGGTCCCCGTATAAATGTATCAAATTTCTGATACCACATCCGTGGTGACTGTTTTAACCCATATAGAGACTTATTTAATTTGCATACCAGTTCTTTCTTACCCTTCACCGCAAAACCTTCAGGTTGCTTCATGTATATCTCCTCTTCCAGATCCCCGTGAAGAAATGCTGTCTTCACATCCATCTGTTCTACCTCAAAATCAAAAGTAGCAACAACAGATAAAAGTAATCTAATAGAAGTTACCTTGGCAACAGGAGAAAAAAATATCACCAAAATCAATTCCTGGCACATGGGAATAACCATTTTCTACCAACCGAGCTTTGTATTTCTCCACCTTTCCTTCTGCATTTTTCTTCTTCTTGAACACCCATTTGCTGCCAATGGGTTTCCTTCCAGCCGACAACTCCACCAGATCCCAAGCCTCATTTTTGTGCAAAGATTCCATTTCATCAACCATGGCCTCTTTCCAGAGTTTTCCATCCTCTGAATTTACTGCTTCCTTCACAGTTCCGGGATTATCATCAGTAATAGATAAAGAAAAATTTGAATAGAAAACAGGTGGACTATACCTTTCTGGCTTCCTTCTTTCTCGAACTGATCTTCTCATACCCAGAGTTTGTGGCTCTTCATCTTCTAATTCCTCCTTTGCTGTAGAGTCTGATTCTTCATCCTTTGGCTCAAACTCTACCTTCTCAGGTTCCTTTGGTTGGAATTCATGTTTAATAACATATTTCACCTCTCTGAACACCAAATCTCGATTGTACAAAACCTTCCTTGTTACTGGGGTCCAAAGATTATAACCCTTTAAACCATCGTTATACCCAATAAAGATGCACTTTTCAGATTTACTATCCAACTTGGTTCTTTTCTCCTTTGGAACATGTACATATGTATCACATCCAAATACCCTTAGATGTGAAAGAGAAGGTTTCTTACCAGTCCATACCTCTTGTGGAGTCTTATCTTCCAATACTGATGAAGGTGATCTGTTGACTAGGTAACATGCAGTCTTCATCGCCTCTGCCCATAATTCTTGTCCTAACCCAACACCATTGAGCATGCTTCTTGCCCTTTCCATCAACGCCTTGTTCATTCTTTCTGCAACTCCATTTTGCTGAGGTGTATATGGAGTAGTCTTTTGCCATGCTATACCACACTTCTTACAAAATTCTTCAAATTCCTTACTGCAAAACTGTCCACCGTTATCTGCTCTCAGCACCTTTATCTTCTTCTCTGTCTAGTTTTCCACCAGAGCCTTAAATTCTTTAAACTTGTCAAAGACTTTAGATTTCTTCTTAAGGAAATATATCCATGTATTCCTTGAGAAGTCATCTATAAATGATACATAGTACACAGACTTACCCAGTGATGGAAACTTCACAGGTCCAAACACATCACTGTGCACAAGCTCTAATATATGTTTCGCCCTCTTACCACCAGAGGGGAAACTCACCTGATTCTTCTTCCCATATACACAATTTTCACAGAAATCAAAACCCAGAGAGCTATTACTCATACCTTCTACCATACCTTTACCATGAAGTATTCGAAGGCCCTTCTCTCCAATATGTCCAAGCCTTTTATTCCACGGCATGGGCTTCTCTCCAGAGACCACTATACTTTCTGCTCCACTTTCAGGAACCACAGAACTATTGCACCCATCAATAACAGTGCTACCTTGAAGCTTGTACAGAGTTCCAATCCGAACTCCTTGCATCAATACCAGTGCTTCCTGAACCATTTTGTAGGTATCCTTCTCGAACACTGTTTTTACACTTGCATCATCCAGCTTGCTTATGGAAATCATATTTCTGGCCAATGCAGGAATATGCAGAACACCCGAAAGTGTTCTAACCATTCCACCTTGCAACTTCAACTTTAATTTTCTGCGACCAATGATTCTAGCCTTCCTGTCATCCCCCAAGAAGACATCACCACCATCATATTTCTCATACTCGCAAAACCACTCTCTATGGGGAGTGAAGTGAAAGGATGCACCTGAGTCAATCAACCATGCCTCATGATCTACATGTGTACTTGAAGAAGCCAAGTACACATGCCCACCTTCATCTGAGTTGGTTTTCACCTCTATAGAAGGAGCATCATCAGATCCCTTTCCTTTATCAGGAGCTTTAGATTTACAGTCCCTTTTGTAGTGCCCTTCCTTTCTGCATTTCCAACACACCACCTTTACAGGTTTTCCTGGAGATTTAGATCTCCCACTCGATGACTTATTTTTGTTTCTATTCTGGGACCATCCTCATACAGACAAGGCATCACCATTCTGGCTCTCCATATTTTTCCATATCATCTCCTCCATTAGCAAGGATGAGACTATTTCATCAAACTGCAAGGCAGTTGTATTACTACCTATTGCAATAACCAGACTATCCCACGAATCTGGTAGAGAACACAACAAACTGATGCACTTATCTTCATCTAGAATTTTAATAGCAACAGATAATAACTAACTTACCACAGTATTAAATGCGTTCAGAGGTTCTATCACTGAGTCTCCATCTTTCATCCTCAGGTTATACAACTTTTTCCACAGGAACAATTTATTCACTAGAGACTTAGATTAGTATAAAGTCCCTAACTTGTCCCACAAATCCTTTGCCATAGCTTCCCCTGATACATTCAACAATACTGAATTGAGACACACAATCGTATTGTGCTATTTGCCTTCCGATCCAACTTCTTCCATTCTTCATCAGACACTCCCGTTGGTTTAGTACCCGGATCTACCACGATCCACTGATCTTTATCCACCAACAGATCCTCCATCTTGAGTTTCGACAACTTAAAACTCTGACCATTAAATTTTTCGATCTCTATCTTTCCACTGCTTGCCATCTTCTTTCACCACCAGAATCGATCTCCCAGATCTCCCACTGAACAGGGTCTACCACAAGCCCGAGCGAAACCCCTTAGCAACAGAGGCGTCCCCTTGAAGCCAAAACTTGCTCCGATACCAAATGTAGGTTTTAACCCCGTACAGAAATTACCTTCATACGAATTCTAAAACACAAAAAATAAACAATGCAAGAGCAGAACACATAAAACACATATACACAAAGATTTTCCCCTGGATCCCAAAACCGGGACTACCAGCTTGATTTTTCATTATGTTCCTTTCAATGTTACAATACATATTTATACATGCCGAAGCATCCAATACCATGAACCGAGAACCATCGCGTCCAAAACCATGGACCGTAAAAAATCATGCACAAAACCATTGGTAGGTCCACCCAACCTAATATAGGGTCCAAGAAAAAAAAATTTCCGGGGCGCTGCCTCGGACCCCATAGAGTGGGGTTACATGCACCCCTCAAACCCCCTGTGACCCCCCCACTACGTAATCGATACAATGAAGGGGGGGCTCCGCCCCCCTTCTAACCCCCCGATTAACTACATGAGCTAGTCATGGAAAGAATATAATACAACCCAACATCACAGACCAAAATGTAAGACTTTTAAAGGAGTATGATCAAGAATATACAAGCAAAGTTCCCAACCTTGACATAAGGAGTAAAAGGGTGTCATGTTCAAGAGAAACTTGTTGCCATAAAATGTGTACATATTTTAGATATTCCCTTCCCAAATTTCCCCCACCATTTCTGGTGAGTGCCTCTTTATTTTTAAGCAAGATCGAGGAGGATAACATATGTTCAGAATATAAGCTCATTCTTCAGACGAGTCCTTTGGAGTATTTTTAATGAACCATAGTAAGGAGTGGTATGGTTGCAACTTACCGATGGATCCTAAGCTGTCCAAGTTTTATGAGTCCAATGAAGGCACACCTTGACGTCCTTTTCATATTTAAAGAGTTTGAAAAATAAAATAAAAGAAAAAGCCAAGATGCTATTTTTCCTTTAGATTTAGCGAGTCCAAAAAAGTATAAGGATAACTTGTTATATTATTTCAACGTAAAATTTTAACGAGCTCAGAGTAAGTAAAGTTCGATGATTTTTCATGTTTAGAGAGTTTGAAAAATCGAAAAGAAAACCCCACTGAGGATATCTTTTGTAAATTTATTGAGTCTGAAAAGAAAAAAAAGTATGCTCATGCCAAAAAATTGTGTTTCATTGTTTAACATGTAATCTGCACACACATAAATGACCAAAATAATCATATATGCCCAAAAATATACTAAAAATGGAATAAGAATGAGGTGCACTACAAAAATTAGACAAAATGATAAAGTAAAAAAAAAATAAAAATGTTTTCATGCCTTTAAAAAGGAGAAAAAGTCATTTTATTTTACCATATGATTTGTACTAACCTCCAAAGTGGAAAAGCCATGATTTTTAGCTCGATCTTCACGTAGCAATTTCGGGCACTCCAGTGGACGATTTCAATCTCATTTATTCTAGGTAAGAGATGTTAATCCCCTCTCCAATTTGATGGATTTATTTTAAGTTTTCTTGATGATTTCAGTTGATTTAAACCTTTGGGGGAAAATATGCCCTTAGGTTTCACCAACTTCCCATATTGGGAACTGCAACACTATCAAGTTGTCGCAGCTCTTGAATGGGAAAGGTGTGACACTATTACACTATTTCTAACTGGACAAGCGTGACATCCCCAAGGAAAAAGGGATTATTAGTATTTAAGTAGAAAAAATAAAAATTCTTCATGTTGGTTGGCTAATAAGTTTTCCCCTTGATGTTTACAAGTTGTTTGATCAGTAAGATGTTAAAGTGGAGAGAAAGACAGCACGGAGTGGAATATTTTTTAGCAACCAATGATACAAACACATTGTTTTCCCTTCATGAATGTGGCTTAAAGAATTTTTTTCTTGATTCCGGGCATGGGAGCTTAGTTGTAGTTATTGGAAAATTTAGTGAGGATGTGGGATGCAAATGAGAAACTATTTCAAGTTGGTGTCCATACCCTCACTATTGATGTGGAAGATATATATATTTTTTACTTAGCTCTCAAGAAGAGGAGGCCAAGTTTCACTAGTCGGTTCAAGAGGAGGCAGTTAAACTACTGATGAATATATCACCCAATACTGTTATGCGGGAAAAAGAAAAAAAATGGAAAGATTTTTATTAAAAATGTAATGGATCTTCCACTAAGCACTGCTTTATTCACTATAAACTGCATAGCAGGAATCAAAACTTTTCATTTGGATACCAAAGAAAAAATTCAATATGCATTGAAGTGTATGGAGCATACAATTTTCAACTGGTGTGAAGGGTTAGTAATAAACATGAAAGGTCAATTGACTAAGTGAAAGATAGGTCGACTGAAGAAATTCGGCTATGGGTCCATTTTGGTGTCCTTTTTCCTGGAAAGGGTGCCCTTGATGCATCCACAAGGGATATAGGTGGACGATCTTGCACCAAGAGTACCTCGTATGATGATATAAGTTGACGTGATGGCACACCATGGAGGCAGTCACCATTCCTCATTTGGTCTTGTAGTTTTCATATGGTTGCAAGGCAACTAATCATGATCGAGGATTATCCATATGCATACAAAAATTTATTAGGAGATTAGGATTTAGCTCTTCTTTAGGGATTCTAGTGGAATGCATCGGGTAAAAAGGACTTTTGAAATATTTTATTTTTATGTATTTTTTATTTTAATTGTTTTTGTTGTGTTAAGACTAATACCATTTTTACATGCAGATATTGGACCGATTCAACCAATTCGGATGTCACAAATATATATGTGAGGTCAACAGGTTGGATAGGAAATTATGACCGTGAAACAATAGAGAAGCTCCAAGAAGTGGATCAAAACCTTGAGGGTCTTACTTAGGGTATAACAAATACGTGGATGGAGAATGTGCATCGATGATATCAATGCCATACAGTTGGGGTATCAGAGTGGATGAGACATTTGCTTCGGTGAGTGGCTCAGGCAGTAGTTTGTTACCACGAACATCATGGGCCTAGGGATGATTAGGAATACTACAATTAGATTTTTGTTTTATTGGCATGTATAAATATGTAAAGGCGATGGTTCTTGAGTTGTCTCAACACATTTTGTAAAAACCTTTTTGCAAAACTATTAATGAAAAATGGTTTTTATTTTGGCTACTATCTTATGAGATGTGTTAATGTTTGGAATTTACAAATTTCACAAATGTCTATCTAATACATAATTGGCTAAAGTGTCTATTAATGTATTAAGATTTCTTGGAATGTGTTGATATTCTAGATAGTTAAATTTTTGTTCCAAGAGACAAACCCTTAAATATACTCGTAGAAGAGTAGGAATTCAGATGAAATAAACATTGCTTAATTGCAACACAATGAGTTGAGAATCAAGTTGAACAACTAAATGCCAAATACTAAGGGAAATTAAATTTAATAAACTTTTAACAATCGCAATATACGCCGCGATATTATTAGTTGTACGATCAAGACATATACCATGTAAACTCACCAACTCATTAGTAGGAATATAGATTTCCCATGCAACAAATGCAAGGTTCCTGAGCATTGTGGATAGCACCATCGACAATGTAAGGTAAAGGGAATGTTGACATCTGCAAACCAAACACAATGCTAGATAAACAATGAAGGACATAAACCATTTGTAAAAAGAAAAAATGCAGCACAACAAAAATACGGTACAACAATATACAAAGTACTTATGTAGAAGGATTATAAGCATAGTACTTTTTAAGGTAATGCCCATTTCTAGGCTCTCCTAATGTAATTCCATCATAATTGACTAGCTCATAGGAACCTCTTTCTAATACTCATTTTACTATATAAGGGCCATGCCATATGGGCTCGAACTTACTGGCTCCCACCTTATCGTGTTATTGATCATATAAAAGGACCAATTCACCTTTGTCAAGGACTCAAGGTTTAACAATTTTATCATAATAAGCTTTTAGATGCTTCTTGTGAGCCTCATTAGCCAAAGTGGTGTTATGATGAGTTTCACCTAAATGTGATAAATACAAAAGACATTCTTCCTCAACGAAAGTAATAGGGAGCAGTTCAATGACTAGTTTCAAAGATGGGATCTCACATTCAATATGTAAAACAACTTCTAAGCCATATACTAGCTAGAAAGACATAAAACTAGTGTTTGGTTTAGTAGAGGTTCGATATGTCCATAATGCCGAAAAAGGAATCAAGTGCTAATTTATTTTGTAAATCCCTATCATCCATTGAAGCATCATTATAAGAACTTTGTTTATTGCTTCGATTGGACATTGGCCTACTTATAGTAATGCTGAGTTTTCATGTTGTAAACCCAACTTGGTAGATAATTCAGTCATCATAGAGTTTTGAAAATGAGGGCCATTATCAATGATGATGGATTATGGCACACCTAATCTAGTGATAATATAATTGAATATGAAAAGTGCTACAATTGTCCCGTTATTGGAAAACGTAAGCATTTCTTCAACTTGTTTAGTGAAATAATCCACGACGATGATAATTTACTCGTAATCCTCAACTGAGTGAGGGTTACATGTCATGAATTCAATGCCCCATTTAGAAAAAGGGCCAAAGGTAACTATAGGGTAAAATGGAGTAGGAGGTGTACGCATTTTATAGTTATAGATTTGACACGAATGACATTTTTGGACTGCGATAATACGATCTCTAAAGAGAGATGTACAAAAATATCTAGAATGTAATTTTTTTTAGGTAGTGGCATATCTAGACATATGGCCACCGCATGCTCCAACATGGAAATCATTAAGAAAATTTTCGGCTTTGTCATGTGTTAAACAACATCAAAAAACAATGTCAACACCATGACAATAAAGGATATCACTGACAATAATATATTGTTGAGATTGGTAACAAGTTTAATGATGTTCAATGTGTGATAAGTCTGGTTGAAAGCTTTGGGTTTGGAGATAGACACTGATATATCCATACCAGGGATTGAAAGAATTGATTAGAAAAGGATATTTTTCAAGGATTGGATCTTCTTCCACATTTTTTTTTTAGTGTAGGGAAGGTTACAAATTAATTATGCAAATACCGATAATTTCTTAGATTTGGATTTGAAAAATTCCAAATCAAACTCTTGTAGGATAACAATACATTTGGAGTATTCCCTCACCCCCCCAACACTTGTCTAGTAAGAATGCGTTGCATGGGGTTGTAATTAGAAATTATGGTAGTCTTTCACAATAGAATATAGTGACAAAAACATTGGACAACTTGTACAAATGATATTGCTAATTTCTCCATACATGAATATTTAATCTCAGAAGTGGTGAGGTTCTTACCGAGATAGTAAATCACATTTTAATCATGTGAGATGTCCTCTTGGACAAGAACCATGGTAATGGTACCATTAAGTGGCTAAGTATAAAAAGTAATCTTGATGATAATCTGAGGGGTGTAACAATGGTGTGTGGATTAACGCATTTTTCAAACCATCAAATTCTTTGTGTGTAGGATCATCCCGAATAAAGGGAACCCATTTCTTTAAAAATTTAGTAAAACATTTAGTGAGATCAACATAATTAGGAATGAAATGATGTAAAAAGTTTGCCTTCCCTGGAAAAATTTGGATTTTTCGTAAAGTAGAAGGAGGAGGTAGATTCAAAATGGTCTCAACCTTCAAGGGACCAACCCATATTTCTTGCCTACATATGATGAAACCTAAAATATGTATGGATTCCACAAAAAAGCACATTAGTATGTGGATTTAAGCGAATATTGTAATGTCGACAATGAAGGAAAATGTATCGTAAATTTGTGAGGTGACCATGACAGTCTATAGAATGTGCAAGTAAATAATCAGAATAGGGTTGTACAATATGCTTAATGTCATGAAAGGAATAATCCATAGCTCATTGAAAAGTAGCACCATCATTCTTAAGTCCAAAAGGAATCTTTCAATAGGCAAAGGCCCCCTAAGGAAAAATAAAAGCATTTTTTTGTTGATTCGATAATAGCATATCAATATGATTATAGCTAGAAAATACAACCATAAACTACAAAATTCCATTGCCAGCACAATCATCAACAATTTGGTTGATAAAAGGGGTTGGATAATTATATTTAGGAAAATCCTTATTGATATTCTTATAATTAATACATACACGGATTGTACCCTATTTTTTGTTGGCTGGAACAATATTGGAAACGAAATCAGTCAGAGGTACAAGATAAATAAAACCCACTTTAAGAAGGTTTTCAACCTAAGCCTTGATAGCTATGACTTTTCATGGGTGAAACGACAAAACTTTTGCCAAACATGCTTCACATAGTGATATGTCTTAATTTCATGAATAACAATTCATGGATCAATACTAGACATTTCTTTGTAGGACCAATAAAAATTATCACAAAATTATTTAAATAGGTTCTTGAAGATTTGAAATTATTCAAAAAAGCATGAGGCGCCTATATGAGTGTTTTTAATGATCCTAGATTTTATGGAGATATCAATTTCTATGGTTACTAATTATTCCATTTATTTCCTTCAAATTGAAAATCATGGATCAAAATGGGAGTTTGAGTGTTTTTGATTATCTTGGGTAAAATTTTTGTTTCAATGACTCTCAACAATCTCAAGATTAGGTAGAAAAGAAGAACGATGATGACTATCATCCCATGGAATTTCCCTTAAAGACATAATCTCCATGATACTATTGTAGTAGGAAAAATATCATCAAAAGGATGAAGAGATGTTGTGATAATAAGCCAAGAGGATTGAGAGTATTGATCTAAAAATGCATTCATTAGGTCATTGGACTCAGAAGTAGTCACAGAGGTAGACAATATTTCTTAGTAATCTAATTGAATCAGAATAAGTGGCATATGGTCGCTATAGTTTTCATATTGTGATAGACTAGGCACTACCCAAGGGTCATATGATTCAAGGGATCCACTAATAATGAATCTTTAATAATGAATCTTTAAAAATACCCACGCCAATGCCCTCATAGAGAAACATGGTTTTACCTATGAAAGGTACATTACTAGTTGTTCGTGAATCAGAAGAATAGTAAGCCACTAGTTTATCATGACTATTCTCCCTTGATGAGGGAAGCGAAGTACACAAAAATAGTAGAAACTACAACAAAAATAAGGCAGGTCTAACTATGACCAAGTAAAAGGTTACAATCGAGAGGTTCGTCAATGACTTCTACTCCAACTATTATTGTTTTAGCTTCTAATTCGATAGGCAATGCATTAATAATTCCATAGGGTTTGAATCCTATACCATCATTTTTTTAAAAAGTTGATGGTGATTGATTGGATAAAGGAGAGCCAATGGATTTCCAACAAGTTAAAGACATTATGCAAGTTGAGTCTCCTTCGTTAATGATGGTACACAATATTTTTTTGGTACGCAAAACAACTTGAATTTGAAATAGTTGGCGGAGGAGACTTGCTAGATGATTATCCAAATAAAAAACTATCAAACTCGAATCATATGGATCAAATCCATTAATTGCTGACAATAACACTTTTCACTGTGTACGGAAACTTTGAAGGAATTTGAGGGCTGACATTGCAAAAGGAGCTTGAGTTAAACCTTCAACAATATTGTAGTATTGAGTAGCTCGAGCATGTGGACTGAAGAATGACCTATGAATAACACCCTTTGGAGGGGGCTAGATCATTATGTAAAATTTTGGTTTCTCAATTTGGAGAGGACCAGAGTAGGCAAAGTAAATGTGGTAGGTTTATCAAGAACACTTCTACTAGGAGGATCACAGTATTTCACTCACATTAAAACCAAAACTATCACTTCACACATGAGTATTTCAGAAGAGATTTGAGGGGTAGAGGTTTGATTTTTCACAACCATTTGAGAGTGGTGAGTAGGAAAATGGTCCATCAAAACAACAGGTGCAGTTAAAGTTCCTTTGAAAAAATTATTGACATCAAAATGATGTAGACAATCCTTAGTATATTTATTCTCATCACAAATAAGGCAAAGATATCAAGGTTTATACTTTTGTGTTTCCTCAGTAAGTTGAGTTTTAATTTTTTCCTCTTGTGGGGATTTTTTTTTTAGCTTTAGCTTTTCCCTTTTTTCTTACTTCCAGGTTGCTGAGATTTACTGGTCGATGTGGATTGGTCTGCATTAATCTCAAAAATTTGAATAGGAGTAGTAATAGGAGGGGAAATTTTTTTGAACCGCGACAATCAAATTATATTTTGGGTTCGAATGACAAGATGTTTTACTCACAGACTGTTGATTAATGGAACAAATAACACCATCAACAATGTGAGATTCCATAGAAAGGAATGTAGTGTGATTATTCGATGGGCAAGGAGCATGAGGAATAAGATTGTATAATGCACCAGATTGTGAATATACAAGATGTAGATATTCAACATGAGCGATAAATTTCTCTTCAATAACATCGCCACCCATGGGACCATCACAGGAAATATGAGGAAGTAATGAATTTTTAAACCAATTTTCCAGTGATTGGTGTGGGATAGAGGCGTTAATCAATCAACATCATCATCTCTATTCATGAATATGATCTGAAATATGTGTCGACATAGATTGTCATAATGAAGTTAAAATCTTAGTGCTAACTTCATAACGAATTGAGAGTTGGAAGTGGGTCAAAATTTCCGTAGCCAATGTATTAAAATCACTAAAATATGCTCGTGATAACTCAATGTAGCACTTAGCTGCACCACTAGTAAGAGTGCACTAGAAAAGACATAATTGAGTAGAATAATCATTTAAAGAGTTCAAGGAACACCACAAATAATAAGTCATAACATGGTTTGATGGGTCTTCGTTAGGTTTACCATCGAATTTGGGAATGTAATTTCGTAATTTGGCAAGAATTACCAAAAATAATGGATAATGAATAATAGGATCATTCATAAGCCGTGATAGGTCTGGTAAGTCTATAGTTACAAGGAACGATAACTACCTATTAAAATCAGGTCGTGCATTAGGGAATATTGGTAACCACCCATAGGACCATAAGGTCCAACTATTGGAGTGGAGGATATCCTTGATAAGGTTGTGCTACTGACATTTGAATTGCACCATCATAGGCTAGAGGAGTAAATCCTTGTAAAGTTTGACCTATGGGAATTTGGGTTCCAACAACATAAGTTAAATTCTATGGGGTACCTCCCATTTCGTGGAATGGAGCACCACTAAAAATTTGATTACTGGTGGATGTTTTCGTAAAACCTATTTGATATGGTATAAAAGTAGAAGGAGTAGATCCAATGGGAGGTTATTTCCTAGTAGAAGGAAAAACCCCTATGGGAGGTTGCTATCGAGTAGGAGGAAAAATTCATATGGAAGATTGCTGTCCAATAGGAGGAAAAGTTCTTATGGGAGGTGTTATGCTCCTATACCAATAGGTGTCATGTTTCATGATTGACTCGATGGGCTATGTAATATGTTCGTACCTTTACTTGTTGCAAAGGTTTTCCATATTGTCAAAAAATCAAAAAATTTAAAAAATGTAAAGAGGGTATACCCTAAAAGAAAAACCAAAGGGTGAAAAGAAATAAAATGGTCAAAAAAGTGAAAGAAAATGAACCCCACAAAAAGAAAGACCAAGGAAAGTGTGCAAGTATAAATGCCACTACTTTTTACTCTTATGTAATTAACAATTTGTGTGAAACTTGTAATTCATGCCACAATTGATGAACAGTCAAACAGCTTAAGCTTGACTAGTTCATATTTTCAATTTTTATGTTTTAGAGATAGAGAATAAAATCTGACCAAACTGTTTAATCTTGGCAGATAAGTAGATAGGTAGAGTGAATAAAAGGAGCTCAACAGTTTAATCTGAGCCCTTGGATGTAATAAGGTTACACGTAGATAGATTTCTGCATGTAAAAGAAGAGAAAATGTGATAAGGTTTTGCCAGTCCAAGTGCACCCTAATAAAGAAGAAAAAATGTCAGGCTAAAGTAGGATAGGTAGATGATGTTGCAGAATTACATGTGAGGGATAATGTCTCTAAATGTGTTAATTTTCACTTTCATCACAAGTGCAAGGCAAACATTACACTTCATGCATTTCAAGCAAGACAAGGTCAAATAATTAACTCCCCTTCTCATTTTTCCCTAAAGATTTCACTAATTCCCCCTAAAGTACTAAGGCCTTTGAAAATTAGAGGGGCTCATAGCATTTCTCTGACTTCTAGAGGGACCAGACACTCGGCCCAATAATCTAAAAGCCTAAAGTACTTAAAATCATCATTCATTCACTCTCGTAAGTCTTTTCCTAAGTAAAATCCTATTTTACTTAGGAAAAATATACAATATCACATAAAAACCCCTTTTTCCACTTAAGCCTAAGTGAAATACTCATTTTAATGTTTTACTTAGCGCTTTTTACATTTACATGGTCATATTAACTATCAACCTTTGTATTATATAAATGCTGCACAAGTATTACCTTTCCCGTATTATTTTATATTAAAATCCCCAAATTGTTATATATCCCGCCCCGGTTAATTATAACCATAGTCAGTGTTAAAAGAGGATTAATGAATTAATCCGTAATTCATTAACAACCTAATCCTCCCGCTGCATAAAATGGGATTAATTAACCCTCATGGTTAATTAAGAACCCTCCCCAACCAATCATATCATTTCCGATACGATTAAATAGTTTTTAATTGGGTCAGGCCCACGCACGTTAAAACTCGCCATATCGCACCTCCCGTCAGCTGTCCGATCGCCCCCCCATCATCTAACGGCCATTAACAATATCGCACGCCACTTTATGACCACGCGATAACGCACGATCGCAAAGTGGTTTCTGCACAGTATCTTGCCACGCGTCGCAAAGTCTGTGGAATCGCTGGCTCTCGGCCAAAACCCACTCGTCTCCAAAAGCAGTGCGATACCATACTGCTTACCGCCCTCCGCATGCGACAAAACGTCTTTTCCCGCTTACGTCACCCACTTGAATAACAAAACTCCCGCCACCTTTTGACTTTGTTAATAAAACCAACAAAGTGTCGTTTTCTCTGTTATTCTGTACTGCAACAGTGCTTCCATGCAAACAACATCCAGGTCAATTCTCCAAGCTTGTCAACCGCCACCCTACAAAGAAAATTGCAGCCAACGTAGCCAGAACCTGTTAGTCTCCGTCAACACCTGTTATTACTCTGTTCAGTCCCTAAATACAGGTATTTATCTGATTTCCGCCAAAACCCTGCAAGTTTGGTTTTACAGTATAAAATCCACAGAGAAAGGCAAAATTCATTGCAAATTTAGTCTCTATTTTGCCAATATAAGTTCCCAGATCAATTAATTCGCCCTTTTTTCACCAAAAACCCAAATTACTTTCTGAATCCACAAGAACCAGAAATGGAAACCCCTGTGGCACTGTCTGTTGCACCCATGAATGCCCCTCATAAAGACTTAGACTATCTGCCTCTTGCAGATAAAGACTTTCAGATAAAAGACTTATCTTCTGATAAAAACCACCTTAAAGTCTTTTTCCAAGCTAGAGACCACTACCTAAATGGCTCAGATATCTTGGGATTGTGGGAATCCAACCTTCCCAGATATTTTCTCCCCTCAGTCCATGTTTTCCCTGATCTAATTCATCAATGCCAGGCAAACTATGACCCTAATCGCAAAGTTGTTATGTCCCCAAGTCAAACAATCCTTTTCCCCATAACAGCTGCGTCCATTAATGAAATGTTGCAATTTTCCCCTGAACAAGCTCTCACTCCTCTTTCTATAGGATATTTACTTGAGAAATCTACCCGATTGTCTCAGTCAGAACTGACTCGCATCTGTCAGATTTTCATGGATCCAAAACATCAGCCCAAAGACCCACCTCCTTATCTGCAAACTTTCTTCACAGACATGGGAGAACTTATTGTTGATATGATAGCTCTAATTATGGGATTCAACACTAGTGAGTATGTTGATGAGGTAACCCTAGTGTTGTTGTCAATTTTCACTCCTGGACAGCCCCCTGCTATTAAGTATGATTATGCCTCCTATATTTCCAATAAGATTCATGACCAATTCCTGAGACTAGAAAATGAGGGAGTCTTCAAATACAACACCTTCATCTATCATCTTATGTTGTATTATCAATCAGAGAACTTCCCTTTCCCTGTCAAGAAACTTGACACTAAAGGTAATCCAAGGCCTGTCATCTTTTTGAGTCCCATCTTCCATGCATCCCATGAATCCCCTTACTCATACAATGAGTTCATTGATCAATTTGTTCATCCAGCAACCACCTTATTGACAGGGGTTTCCCCTCCTAGGATTAGTGGTGACATCAAGAGAATCCTACAACTCTCTAAACAGTATAGAATAGGTGATTGGTACCTATACAAGAACCATACAGAAATCAATATATATGGATGTGAGCTCTGCCCTTTCAAATTACCAAAATACGTTCCAATGAGACCGTTTGCATTGGAATATTTCAGACAAATGATACATACAGACTAGGTTCATTTTTACAAAGCCAAAAAGAAAGCTCAACTCAGAATAAAAAATCAGTTGGGCCCTTATGTCTGCAATGATAGGGAAGCATGGAGAGAAGTAGAGAAAATTCTAGAAGATCATCTTAAGTTGCGCAAAAGTTTTGGTTGGAGGCCATATGACCCTAATAGCTTCATTTGTGATAGAAGAATGAAAAACAGGTTGTCACCATACATTCACCATATGATTCCAGAGATTGAACAATTTGCAAGCATGGATGAATGGAGGGAAGGGACCCTAGTAGAACATGATAGTGAACAGGTCAATATTGAGAATATTATGAGAGATCTTGAGAAAAATCTTGACCTGGATTCTTTTGGGCAGGTACCATTTGAGTTATCTCAAAGATCAGGAATTGGTGCCTCCAGTGCTGGAACTTCTCAGCAACCTTCACAGGAAACAAGCACACTAGCCACAGGAACATTAAATGGCAAGGAATTAGAGACTAGCTTTCAAACCACAGAACAGTCTACAATGTCTAAGAAGCCTGAGACTTCCAAAGAACAGGCTCAAATACATACTCCTCCCACTCAAATCAATATGCAAGAGCCTCCAGTTATGCAAAATCCTCTAAATGAGGAAAGAAATAAAAAGAGAGACAGGGAAACAGCAACCCCTGCCAGTGAACCTTCAGGACAACCTGGAACAAAAAGACAAAGACTAAATCCCCTTTCAGAGGAGGAATTTGCTGAAGAAACTACAGATAGTCAGAGGGAAGAAAGAGTAGAGAGCCAACAAAATTTTCCAGTAGGAGGAACATCCACTAGCTCACAAAGACAGGAGCTAGAAAGACAACAAAGTGCAGAGATATCTTCTTTCAGGCCACCAGGGACTGATGCCTCAGATATCAAGAAAACATTTACAGAAATAAAGGCCAGGAATGATCCATTGAGGCTTCAGGTTTATAACCAATATTTGAAGATGGCTCCCACAAATCAACAGAGATTGATGTCAGCCTATGACATCAAAGAAGGCAAAATGATAATGAGCTATTTCAAGCCAAAGGTGTAGTAGCCTAAATCAGCAACAGATTATCTTAGAACAAATTTTGAAGTCATGGCGACGGATATTCATCCTTTGGATCAGATTGAATTGCATAAGCAAACTGGAGAAATGATTTATTCAACCTTGACTGGTAAGGCAATGATGGCCCAAAGGTTGCAAAATTCTTTAGATAACACTACTGCCCAACTACACTTGGAGAAGGCTTCCTCCCAGGCCAAAGATAACAGAATAAAGTCTTTGGAAGAAATAATTATTGGATTGGGTCATGATCCCAAAGATGCAAAGGCTACAGAAGCCTTGATAAAAAAGAAAGATGAAGATATTGCTGCCCTAAGGAAACAACTAAAACTGCCACCTTCAAGGCATCCACAGACTGATGAGGTTATAAAGCAAAAATCTGAAGAAGAGTTGATGGATTTTCTCTTAAAGCTTAATGAACGACTGAATGATATTGAGCAAGAACTTGAAAAAGCATTGAAGGACAAGCAGGGAGAGTCGACCTCTCAGCCTCCCAATGTGATACTAGTAGTATCAACATCAGTCACATCAACTCTTGGAGCAGCATTGGCACCAAATATTCCAGAAGTCACGACAGAGGTAGTTACAGGTACATCAACAATAGGAACAACAGGAGTAGCACAGGGCATCATTGCTAATTTGAGCACAGAGGAGCTAATCAAATCAATGGAGGACTTGAAACTACAAGTTTCAGAGCTAAATAAGGTAAAAGAGCAATATGCCAACTTAGAACAAAGGTATGATCTCTCAAAAATAAATGTTGCAGAAAAGACAAGAGAGATTAAAGTTTTAGAAAACAAAGTGAAATCATTGGAAAAATATCTTACTTTTGACAAGCCTCTGTCAAAAATCAATAAAATTCTTTGGACCAACATCA
The DNA here is from genome assembly GCA_031772625.1 of Pinus tabuliformis. Taxonomy (NCBI): domain Eukaryota; kingdom Viridiplantae; phylum Streptophyta; class Pinopsida; order Pinales; family Pinaceae; genus Pinus; species Pinus tabuliformis. Next base: position 926,212,319 of record CM062817.1, on the reverse strand, counting down.
CTTAATCAATAAATGATGCTTGGCCATCAATTAAAATAATCTTTGAGCAAATTGATTTAGTGAAACTAGCTCAAGAAGAAATTCAAAAGACAAGGGCAGAACTAGGAAATATGCCTGAGGAAGCTAACAGGCTCATACAGTTTTTGAATACTAGGAATAAGTACCAACTTGAAGAGCTGGGCATTCAAGACAGAACAGGTACAATTTTGGAAATCAAAAGGGTTTTTACTAAAAGAACTCTGATGCAAAACTTAGAAAGAAGGTGCCGTGACATGCAGGAAGAAATTAATGCCTTCATGAAGAGATTTGATGTTTTGCAGAGTAAAGGATTTCCAAGTCCTCTAGTTATTCATGATAAACTAATGACTCATAAAAACTATGTGGAGAAATTGAATAAGTATGCAGGAAACCAAGCAGGTTCCTCAACAAGTGCATCAGGAATAAAAGCATTGCCTACAAGCAGAGTTCTCTATGATAGTCTAGAGAACTTGTTCTATGTCGAGCATGAGATAAAGCACTTGTTTCCAATTCAACCTACCTTTTTCAGGTAGACAGAAACTGATGAAACCTTGAGAAAACTTCAGAAAAACAGATTGCCAAAAACAAAATGGTGGGAAGACATATTGGAAATTTTGTAAAATTATCCTTGGTAAATATAAATTTTGGTTATTTACTGCAGTAAGTAATGGTAAAGAAGATGAACAAAGATCAAACAGGTCGAAGTGTATCATAACAGGTAAAGAGTATCAGTCAAACAGGGCAGCCAACACAGAGTTACTAAAGAAGACTGCAACAAGCCAAATCATAGGGCCTGTCTCCAGCACACTCATAAGAATAGGAACAACACAATATCAGTTCACCTTTTCTCCTATCTTCAAGACCATTTGTCTCTATTTGCTTGTAACTTATTCATAGTCATCCTATAATATATCTCACTCTCTTATGAGATATTTTTTGTAAAATTTTTGTATAAATACTCCCTCAATTGGAGTATTGAGGGTGGATTCTTAGACATTGCTGTAATACTGATTATTTTCGAATAAAGTGCTATTGGACCAACTTTTGTATGGCTTGCTGGATGAAGAATTGATGCAAAGGACTTTCCACAGATTTCTTGAATCAAACACCGGATCAACAAGTCCTCTATACCTTATGTTTTAAACTTTTCCTTGTTTCTTATATCATCTATGTTTCATATCTGAATGATAAATGAGAAAGAGTAATTCGGAAAATGCTTGATTGCACTCTGTTTTCAATCGTTATTATTCTCAATGTTTTCTTCTGAACTAGCATAAAAAGTGAAATCTTAATTGTTCCCATTTTATAGTTTTTCACTTTGATTATTTAGTAAAGAATACTCAACTGCTCTTTATTATTAATCATTCAAGTTCCCTTTTCAAATATTTTGAAGGATTCTTAACTGCCCTTCACCCATTTTGAGTCCATTCCATCTATTCCAAGTCTTTATTTGTTCCCTGTTTGACCATCTGGCCCTGTGAAACCATCTTTTGTTAAGAAACCAAATCCAGTTAAGCCATCTTCTTTGAATCCATTATCCCAATGGCCTAAACTACTCAGTTCTACCCCTCTGCTATTGAATCTCACCACCCAAACTCAAACAAAACTCCTAAAATTCATAACTAGCCTAATATCCTTCAAAACAAAGCTAAAACTTAAAGAGAGAGCCCTCTCTGGATACAGATTAGCTAGATTTTGTATCTAAAAGTTGGTTTGTGGTTACCTCAGACCCCTTTCCTCTTCCAACAACTTCAAGGAAAATCTGAGTGATAACATAGTGGCGACTCTGCTGGGGACTTGAATAATTTGTTTGTTACTATTGTTTACTTTATAAACTACAGACGGAGCCTGAAGTTAGCCAGGTAGCCTTTGAACTGCTCTTGCTTTGCAATTGCATAAGTAAATTAATGCTGCTTCAGTCTATCTCGGTCTAGTTTATGGATTGAACATCTGGTTTCAAGTACTTGATCAGTTCCTCTTGTCAAATAAGTCTTTAAGTAAATTCAAATACCTAAAGCCTCTTAAAGAAACTGTAGAAGTTGTATTGTCAGACCCATTTAGAGAAAAAACCAAAATATACCTAGAAACTTGGCTTCAGAAAGGAATCATTACACCAAAGCTAATCCTGATCCAAATCCACCACCTGTGTTTGAAAACCCTAATCTGATCCCTAGGATTCTTAGGAGACAAGAAAGCCAAGAAAGTTCTGCTAGTTCTCGGCCTCTATACAGATCAAGATCCTGTCCTGTGAAGTGGATCTACCTTGAGGATGAACCCTTTGATGAGTATTCTGAGACCTCTTTATTTGTAACCTTTTCTAAATTTGGGTTAGCTCGCACAATTCATGACCCAATATTTATTGAAGATTTACAACTTGAAGTTGTCACTTCACATCTTGACAGACATTTGTAGAACTCCATACAATCTAAGCTTACCTCTGAAGGAACACCAAACCTTTCTGTGATCACTATAGCCTCTCCAAGTTCATCATCAATACCTCAGACATCTCAACCTCAAGCCACCCCTTCCACCCCTCCAATACCAACCCCGGCTGTTGTTTCAACACTATCTACTGCAATGGCAAACATATATACTCCCCTGCCAATCCAGGGGCTATGCCCCAAGACTATCAAAGTAAAATCACTCCTTTCGATGGCTCTGGTACTTACACTGCAAAACAACATACTAAAAAAATGACTGACTACTTTGAGATATATGAAATAGATACAGATGATGTCAGAATGAGAATATTTGTTCAAAGCCGGACTGGAGAAGTTATAACCTGGTTTAGAACCCTCCCTGCAAACAGTATCAATGACCTAGAAGCTTTTTATAGAACATTCTTAAATAGATGGGAAAAGAAGAAAGATCATCTCCAAATCTTATCAGAATATGAAAACCTGAAGAGAGGAACACAAGAAACTGTGCAAGATTACTGCACTAGGTTCAATAATGTTTACAATGCTATCCCTCAAAACCTCAGACCTCCTCCAGATTTGGCATTGATCAAATTCCCTGATGGATTTGATTCTGATATGGCATACCAGCTTAGGGAAAGAGCTCCTCAGACTTTAGAAGATATACAAAGTATAGCTGTCAGTGTTGAAGCCAACCTGATATCCAAACAAGCTAAAGCCAGAAGTGAAAGGAGGATACCATTGAAAGAAGAACCCTCAGCCTTTGAACAAAAACTGGATGCTATTATTAAAGGAATGGATAGGCTAGGAGATAGAGTAGAAATAATTGAAAGGAAATCCCCTTGGGATGGTCAACCAAGCAATACTGGGAGAAATCCAAATTTCAGGAAAAACCAAAACCAGAACATTGGAAAGACTGGTCCTGACCAAAACATTAGGCCCCCATTCTAGGAAAATTATGTTGAAGCCTCAACTTCTGATGAACCATCAGAAGATACTCAAATAAATTTGATGGGAGTCAATAATGAACAACAAGTTTTCTTGACCCAAGAGGAGCAAGAAGCTCACATTCTTAAACAATTCCAAACTCAGTCAGGTGAATCATTTGACTTCAGGGAGGGATATGATACAACCATTTATGAAGTCCACAAGCAATATAATCTGAGGATCAGAAGAATTGATGTCCATGAAACCAAAAAACAGAAAGCTACAAAATAGCCCAACAAAGGTAAGACCAACACGACCCCTGTACATATTCTTTCTAGATCAGATCCTAATCCTGCTAATCCAATTATTAAAGATGTATCTGACAATCAGCCTAATAACATACAACTCTCCACTTCTCTTCCTCCTAAAGGAAACGTGGAAGAAACTCTAGAAGTTGATTTGGAAACAACTTCAGCCCATAACCCCACTCCTCAAAAGGAGAGAAACACAGAAAATATAGAAGATAAAGAGAATCCAACTATCCGAAATACAAGAACTCAGACTGAAAAACCTTTTAATCAGGAGACTGAAGTAGGCAAATTAAAAATAGCTGTTCCATTTTCTGAATTAGCTAAACATGATGTCTACCGAAGCCAAATCAATAGATCACTCAAAATCTCTGTTAATGAAGACTCAGTAAATGTTTTTGATGACCAACCTGAATTAATATTTGGCTCTGAATTAAATGGAAAACCAGTAGATGGAGGAATTCCTCCTTTCTATGTAAGTTTTAACATACATGATAAAATACTTCATAATGCCATGTTTGATTCTGGGGCATCTCATAACTTAATTCCTAAGTCTGTAATGGAGAAATTAGACCTAGACATCACCAGGCCATTCAAAGACCTCTTTTCTTTTGATTCAAGTCAGGTCAGATGTTTAGGATTAATCAAATACTTGTGTGTATCACTAGTTCAATATCATGCCAAAACAATCTTAATGGACATAGTAGTAGTAGATATTCCACCAAAGTATGGCATGTTATTGTCCAGATCTTGGGGTGTAAAGCTTCAAGGATCTCTACAATTGGACATGTCTTATTCTACTATTTCAGTGTTTGGTCAACCTAAGAAACTATACAGAGAAATCTTAATGAAATATGTGGGAAGTAGTCAGGAGAAACCCCAAATTTTCCCTATCTACTTAGTACACTCTGATATGGATTCTTTCATTCTTTACAATGCTGAAAGTGATCCCTCAAATGAATTAGAAGTTTTAGCAGCAGAACCAAAAGAAATTATAAATGGAAAGTCTAGTGTTCAAATCCAAGAAATCTCTGAGAACAATGAAACATCAGATACCCAAGAGAAACTAGAAGGAAGTAAAAAACCAGATCTCACTATTAAACAAATTCCTGAGACTCCTGATACCAATTATGAACATGAAATTCTTTGGCACTTAGAATTTGATGGTTCAGTTAACAAATTAGGAGCAGGAGCAGGAGTTTGGGTGCACAATCTTGAAAATGATCATGCTAAAGGCCATGCCTACAGATTAAACTTTAGGTGCACCAATAATATGGCAGAATATGAAGCTCTGTTGCTAGGTCTTAAACTTGTCAAAATATTAAGGTCAATTAGGGTATATGTCCTAGGAGATTCTGATTTAATAATTCAACGGATCAAAGGGAAGTATCTAACAAATGATCCTAAACTAAGATATTACAGAGGAACAGTGATAGAGATTCTCAATACATTTCTGGAAACTAAGCTTGTTAAAATCCCAAGAAAACATAACTTGCAAGCTCATAGTCTGGCAATGTTTGCCAACACCTGCAATTACCATTCAAACCTAATCATCATTTCACAGCTGAGATTAGACACGGACCAGCCATACCTGATAATTTAAAGAACTGGCAAGTGTTTGATAGTGATAAGTAGATTAACAATTTCTTGACTTTAGATGAAGAATTTTCTAGCAGTATCATAGATGTAAATATAGTTAGTGAGTTTGATAAAAAAAATAAGATAGAAACAGACATTTCAGCAGAAAGTGCAATTCAAATGCTTCATCCAACAAAGTTTACCAACAAAGAAATGAAAGACCTTAAACAAATGGATATTGATGAGATTATTGAAGGAGAATCTGAAGTCATTAATTTAAAGGACAATCATTTTCCTAAAGGATTAACTCCTTTGGAAGATCTCTTTGATTTTAATGATATTCCAAAGAAACCTAAGATGGAACCATTAAAAGCAGATATTGAGGAATACAACTTGGGGACTGAAGAAAATCTGAAAATGGTAAAGTTATCTAAATCTCTACCCCCTGACCAAAAACTGAAACATGTTGAACTAATGAGAGAATTCCAGGATGTCTTTGCCTGGAGCTTTGAAGACTTGAAATCATATGACACCTCTATAATTCAGCATACAATACCTCTAAAAGAAAATCAGAAACCATTCAAACAAAAGCTTAGAAGAATTAACCCTGTACTGGTGCCCTTAATTGAAAAAGAAATCAAACGTATGTATGAAGCAGGCATAATTGCTCCTATTAGGTTTTCAGAGTGGGTGTCTAATCTAGTACCTACTAGGAAGAAAACTGGAGAAATCAGATTATGTGTTGATTTAATAAATGTAAATAAGGTTTCTTTGAAGGACAATTACCCTTTACCCAAGATGGATCATATTTTACAAAGAGTAGTAGGTGCTTCTAGAATTTCACTTTTGGATGGGTTCTCAGGCTATAACCAAATTCCGGTTCATCTTGATGACCAGGAAAAGACTGCTTTTACAACACCATGGGGCACATTCAAGTACGTTAAAATGCCATTTGGACTTAAAAACGCAAGAGCAACCTTCCAAAGAGCAATGGACATAGCATTTGCAAAAGAAATTCATGATTTTCTAGTTATATATCTAGATGATTTCACTATTTTTTCTAAATCAGATCAACAACATTTGGATCATCTTAGACAAGTATTCTTAAAATGCAGAAAATATGGTATTTATTTGAATCCAAAGAAGTCCTTTTTTGGTCTAGATGAAGGCAAACTCTTGGGCCATATCATTTCCAAATATGGCATTAGAATTGATCCTGCTAGAATAGAAGCTATTCTGCAAATACCCCACCCTAGAAATGTCAAAGAACTTCAAGCTTTCATAGGAAAGATTAATTTTTTGAAAAGATTCATATCTAACTTAGCTGAATTAATTAGATTTGTTAATAATATGTTGAAAAAGGATTCAAGTATTAAATGGACAGTGGAAGCCAAACAAGCATTTGAAGAAATTAAAATGGCTTTAACCAGAACACCGGTCCTTACAAGTCCAAAGTTTGATAGAGACTTCATAATATTTTCATTTGCATTAGAACACACCATAGCAGCTGTTTTATTACAGAAGGATGATCAAGGATGTGATAAACCTATAGCCTTTTTTAGTAAAGCACTTAGGGATGCACCATTAAAATACAAAATCATGGAGAAACAAGCTTTTGCACTTGTAAAAGCTATTAATGACTTTAGAGTTTACATATTGTACTCCCATGTGATAGCCTATGTACTAAATGCTGTTGTCAAAGACATCTTAACCCAGGATGGAATTAAGAGCAAAAGAGGTAAATGGATTGCTACTATATTAGAGTATGATATTGAAATAAAACCTACAAAGCCTATAAAAGAACAGGCATTGGCCAAGCTCATGACTGAAACAAATTGTCAAGCTCTGGATATTAATGAACTGGATAACAAATAGGAGATGGCGACTCCACAAATCGGCCAGGCCTTCTAAGATTCACCTTGGTATGATGATATAATTTATGTACTATTAAACCTGCAGGCTCCTCTAGGGTTATCCAAAACAAAGAAAAGGTTTTTAAAGATGAAAGCTTCAAAGTTTTGTATTTTAGATAATGCTCTTTTTTGGAAAAATCATGAAGGTATTCTATTGAATTGTTTATTAAAAGAAGAAACTGACAAGGCTCTCCAAGAATTTCATGCAGGAGACTATGGTGGACACCTTTACTGGAAATCAACTGCAGACAAGATCCTAAGGGATGGATTTTATTGGCCAACCTTGTTCGTTGATGTAAAGAAATTTGTCATTGCTTGCCATAAATGTCAAAGTTTTGAGGGCAAGAGAAAACTATTACCTTTACCCCTGAGACAAATCTCCATTGAAAAACCTTTCCAACAATGGGGCCTGGACTTCATTGGAGAAATTCATCCTCCCTCTTCTGGCCAACACAAATGGATTCTCACTACCACAGACTATTTCACCAAATGGATAGAAGCCATTCCTTCCAGACAAGCCAATGACACAGTGATCATAGGATTCCTAGAAACCAACATATTGTCTAGATTTGGCTGTCCTGATAAAATCATAACTGACAATGCTGCTGCCTTCAAATCCAAGAAGATGATAAGTTTCTGTAACAAGTACCATATCACTTTAGGCCATTCCACAACCTATTACCCTCAAGGTAATGGTCTGGTTGAGTCTTCCAACAAGAGCCTCATTAATATTATTAAAAAATTATTGGAGGAGAATAAGAAAAATTGGCACAAGAAACTTACAAATGCACTATGGGCAGATAGACTCACCACCAAGAAATCTATTGGAACTAGTCCTTATGAGTTAGTCTATGGCATGGAGGCTATATTTCCTTCATCTTTAGGAGTTCCTATAATGAAATTACTTCAAGAAGCTCAGGTGGAACCTAATGATATTCAAAGAAGGATAAACCAGACCATCCATTTGCAGCAGACCATAGAGGAAGTATACCAAAGATCCCAAGTGTTGCAGGAGAAGCTTAAGAAAATATTTGATAAAAGAACCAAGGCAGAATATTTCTACCTTGGAGACAAAGTTTTAAGATGTGATTCTAGGAGAGAGGATAAGAGAAAACATGGGAAGTTTGACTTCCTATGGAAAGGACCTTTTATTATCTATGCTTTACAAGGAAACAATACTTATTATCTGAAAAACTTGGATGGCACAGAAACAGAAGAAGGGCCAGTTAATGGTCGGATGTTGAAACATTACTTTGATCCTGTTTATTAATGTATTCTGATTTTAACACGTACATACTATATCATTGGTAATGTCACAGTTTGGATTGGATAGTAACTTGCTGGAGTTGAAGCCTGAAGAGAAGGCCCTAAGCTTTAGAAATGTCACTGTCATACATACAATAAAGCAACAAGCAGAAGAAGATTTCATAGTTCAATCAAAATCATTCAGAGGCCATCTGACCTGCTGTTCTTGAATTTCCACCAGGAAAAGCCATCCCCAAGTGGAGCCAGTGTTATGCTCCTATACCAATATGTGTCATGTTTCATGATTGACTTGATGGGCTATGTAATATGTTCGTACCTTTACTTGTTGCAAAGGTTTTCCATATTGTCAAAAAATCAAAAAATTTAAAAAATGTAAAGAGGGTATACCCTAAAACAAAAATCAAAGGGTGAAAAGAAATAAAATGGTCAAAAAAGTGAAAGAAAATGAACCCCACCAAAAGAAAGACCAAGGAAAGTGTGCAAGTCTAAATGCCACTACTTTTTACTCTTATGTAATAAAAAATTTGTGTGCAACTTGTAATTCATGTCACAATTGATGAACAGTAAAACAACTTAATCTTGACTAGTTCATATTTTCAATTTTATGTTTTAGAGATAGAGAATAAAATCTGACCAAACTGTTTAATCTTGGCAGATAAGTAGATAGGTAGAGTGAATAAAAGGAGATCAACAGTTTAATCTGAGCTCTTGGATGTAATAAGGTTACACCTAGATAGATTTTTTCATGTAAAAGAAAAGAAAATGTGATAAGGGTTTGCCAGCCCACGTGCACCCTAATAAATAAGAAAAAATGTTAGGCTAAAGTAGGTAGGGTAGGTAGATGATGTTGCAGAATTACATGTTAGGGATAATGTCTCTAAATGTGTTAATTTTCACTTTCATCACAAGTGCAAGGCAGACATTACACTTGATGCATTTCAAGCAAGACAAGGTCAAATAATTAACTCCCCTTCTCATTTTTCCCTAAAGATTTCACTAATTCCCCCTAAAGTACTAAGGTCTTTGAAAATTAGAGGGGCTCAGAGCATTTCTCTGACTTCTGGAGGGACCAGACCCTCGGCCCAATAATCTAAAAGCCTAAAGTACTTAAAATCATCATTCATTCACTCTCATAAGTCTTTTCCTAAGTAAAATCCTATTTTACTTAGGAAAAATATACAATATCACATAAAAACCCCTTTTTCCACTTAAGCCTAAGTTAAATACTCATTTTAATGTTTTACTTAGTGCTTTTTACATTTACATGGTCATATTAACTATTAACCTTTGTATTATATAAATCCCGCACAAGTATTACCTTTCCCGTATTATTTTATATTAAAATCCCCAAATTGTTATATATCCCGCCCCGGTTAATTATAACCATAGTCAGTGTTAAAATAGGATTATTGAATTAATCCATAATTCATTAACAGCCTAATCCTCCTGCTACAAAAAATGGGATTAATTAACCCTCATGGTTAATTAAGAACCCTCCCCAACCAATCATATCATTCCCGATACGATTAAATAGTTTTTAATTGGGTTGGGCCCACGCACGTTAAACCCCATGGTATCGCGCCTCCCATCAGTCGTCCGATCACCCCCCATCATCTAACGACCATTAACAATATCGCACGCCACTTTGTGACCGCGCGGTAACGTGCGATCGCAAAGTGGTTTCCACACAGTACCCTACCACGCGTTGCAAAGTCTGTGGAATCGCCGGCTCTTGGCCGAAACCCACCCGTCTCCAAAAGCGGTGCGATACCATATCGCTTACCGCCCTCTGCATGCGACAAAACATCTTTTCCCACTTACATCACTCGCCCGAATAACAAAACTCCCGCCACCGTTTGACTTTGTTAATAAAACCAACAAAGTGTCGTTTTCTCTGTTATTCTGTACTGCAACCGTGCTCCCATGCAAACAACGTCCAGGTCAATTCTCCAAGATTTTTAACCGCCACCTTGCCAAGAAAATTGCAGTCGACGCAACCAGAACTTGTTAGTCCCCGTCAACACCTGTTATTACTCTATTTAGTCCCTAAATACATGTATTTATCCGATTTTCACCAAAACCCTGCAAGTTTGGTTTTATAGTATAAAATCCACAGAGAAAGGCATAATTCATTGAAAATTCAGTTTATATTTTGCCAATATAAGTTCCCAGATCAATTAATTCGCCCATTTTTCACCAAAAACCCAAATTCCTTTCTGAATCCACAAGAACCAGAAATGGAAACCCCTATGGCTCTATCTGTTGCACCCATGAATGCCCCTCATAAAGACTTAGACTATCTGCCTCTTGCAGATAAAGGCTTTCAGATAAAATATTTATCTTCTGATAAAAACCACCTTAAAGTATTTTTCCAAGCCAAAGACCACTACCTAAATGGCTCAGATATCCTGGGACTGTGGGAAACCAACCTTCCCAGATATTTTCCCCCCTTAGTCCATGTTTTCCCTGATCTAATTCATCAATGCCAGGCAAACTATGACCCTAACCGCAGAGCTGTTATGTCCCCAAGTCAAACAGTTCTTTTCCCCATATCAGTTGCATCCATTAATGAAATGTTGCAATTTTCCCCTGAACAAGCTCTCACTCCTCTTTCTATAGGATATTTACTTGAGAAATCTGCCTAATTGTCTCAGTCAGAACTGACTCGCATCTGTCAGATTTTCATGGATCCAAAACATCAACCCAAAGGCCCACCTCCTTATCTGCAAACTTTCTTCACATACATGGGAGAACTTATTGTTGATATGATATCTCTAATCATGGGATTCAACACTAGTGAGTATGTTGATGAGGTAACCCTAGTGTTGTTGTCAATTTTCACTCCTGGACAACCCCCTGTTGTTAAGTATGATTATGCCTCCTCTATTTCCAATAAGATTCATGACCAATTCCTGAGACTAGACAATGAGGGAGTCTTCAAATAAAACACCTTCATCTATCATCTTATGTTGTATTATCAATCAGAGAACTTCCATTTCCCTGTCAAGAAACTTGACATTAAAGGCAATCCAAGGTTTGTCATCTTTTGGAGTCCCATCTTCCATGCATCCCTTGAATCCCCTTACTCATACAATGAGTTCATTGATCAATTTGTTCATCCAACAACCACCTTATTGACAGGGGTTTCCCCTCCTAGGATCAGTGGTGACATCAAGAGAATCCTACAGCTCTCCAAGCAGTATAGAATAGGTGATTGGTACCTATACAAGAACCATACAGAAATCAGGATATATGGATGTGAGCTCTGCCCTTTCAAATTACCAAAATACATTCCAATGAGACTGTTTGCATTGGAATATTTCAGACAAATGATACATACAAACCAGGTTCATTTTTGCAAATCCAAAAAGAAAGCTCAACTCAGAATAAAAAATCAGTTAGGCCCTTATGTCTGCAATGATAGGGAAGCATGGAGAGAAGCAGAGAAAATTCTAGAAGATCATCTTAAGTTGCGCAAAAGTTTTGGTTGGAGGCCATATGACCCTAATAGCTTCATTTGTGATAGAAGAATGAAAATCAGGTTGTCACCATACATTCACCATAGGATTCCAGAGATTGAACAATTTGCAAATATGGATGAATGGAGGGAAGGGACCCTAGTAGAACATGATAGTGAACAGGTCAATATTGAGAATGTTATGAGAGATCTTGAGAAAACGCTTGACCTGGATTCTTTTGGGCAGGTACCATTTGAGTTATCTCAAAGATCAGGAATTGGTGCCTCCAGTGTTGGAACTTCTCAGCAACCTTCACAGGAAACAAGCACACCAGCCACAGGAACATTAAAGGGCAAGGAATTAGAGACCAACTTTCAAACCACAGAACAGTCTACAATGTCTAAGCAGCCTGAGACTTCCAAAGAACAGGCTCAAATACATACTCCTCCCACTCAAATCAATATGGGAGAGCCTCCAGTTCTGCAAAATCCTCTAAATGAGGAAAGAAATAAAAAGAGAGACAGGGAAACAACAATCCCTGCCAGTGAACCTTCAGGACAGCCTGGAACAAAAAGACAAAGACTAAATCCGCTTTCAAAGGAGGAATTTGCTGAAGAAACTACAGATAGTCAGAGGGAAGAAAGAGTAGAGAGCCAAAAAACTTTTCCAGTAAGAGGAACATCCACTAGCTCACAAAGGCAGGAGCTAGAAATACAGCAAAGTGCAGAGATATCTTCTTTCAGGCCACTAGGGACTGATGATTCACCTTTTTGGGAGTAAAAAAGTAAATAGATTAAAAATAAAAATTTAGAAAACTACTTTTTCAACTCATATTTTCAACTTATCTCCCTATGGCTTTAATGAAATTTGGAGTGGGAGCACTCATTGGATGTATAATTTAATTCCTCATCTAAGGAGTATCCATGTTGCATGCTTTTGATAGATGCTGCTACACAAAAAAAGAGAAATACATGGGAAACTTGATTGCAATAATGTTTTTCATGTATTTATTATTTTGTGTGTAACACGGTTCATTGAAATCTTGAAACATGGGTACTCTTTAAATGAGGAATTAAATTCTGCATCCAAAAAGTGTTCTCACTCGAAATTTGAGAGAAACTTTAGGGAGATAAGTTGAAAATATGAGTTGAAAAAGTAGTTTTTTCTTTTTCCCTCTAAATTTGATGATGTAATCTAATATTATTTTATTATTTCCAATATTATTTGATAATATTCCTTAGGAGGCCCATTTTAGACCTCAAAATTTCTCTAATGGTTGATGGTTGGACACTAGACAAAGAGTTTAAGAAACAACCACAGTTTGAGGATTTTGTACCATACTTGTAATAGAAGATCCAGACATAATTATAGTAGACCAAGGAGGATAATGAAAAACGAGGAACTATAAGTAGCTCCAGAAAAGGTTCCATTGAGTGATTGATACACAATAGGTACAAAAGGTCCACCACAAATAAAAGATTAAATAGGTCCACCGAGATCAAGATAACTGCTAGATAAATGATATCTGGTAAACATGGAAGATGTACTAGGTCCAAAAGATTCACCCACATTAGAAGGTAAAGTTTACATTAAAGTACTTGCAGGTGTATATTTTGTGGATGTTAACTGATGCATCGTTGGGCTAGTAAGAAAAGATAAAAGAGTGTGTAAAAGTGGACTTCTCCTAGATGTAGAATGTGTGTTGCTAAGAGGGATAACAACAAGATATTGATAACAAGGATTATCTCGCCATGGGGATGCAATAGGTAATTCAACAAGAACAAGGGATCTTATATCAGTTATTGGAGGATTAACTAGAGAGTGGTATTTTTGAGAAACTTCTTCTACGTGTAGTAGACCAAGTGAAATACAAATTAAAACTTCATCTCCTGAAGATACGGATTCCCAAGGACTAACTAGTAAAGGAGTAGACACTAATCCCACTGAAGGGGGAATTTCAATTTCTAAAGTTACAGATTCAAGAAATTTCTGGTTCCAAAGTTTCAGACGTCCAGTTCCAAAGCTTTGGGTTTTCCTTTGATTCCAAAATTTCTACTAAATTCTAATGTTTCTGTTTCAACAGTTTTTGGTCTTGCAACATCAAGTTATGATATTTCAAGTTTTGTACTTTTAGGATGCACAACTTCATATTCCAATGTTCCAAGTTCTGTAGTTTCAGATTGTACAACTTTAGGTAGTTCAGGGGGTAAAGCCTGCATCCTACATGATCGACAAGGTTGATGTTCTACCATAGTGAATTTATATAACCAATTAAAAACAGACATATGGTCTAATAAATAGGAAAATAAACAACACACTCTAGCAAATCTAAGTGAGCAAGCATACAATCCATAGATATGAGAGTGTGGGTAGAACTAGTTGCGCTGGTGACTTTCTTAACAATCCAAACATAGTACAAGTACCCTCACATATAGTGGAGAACCCTCTATGAAGGTTTGAGTGAGTTTGATCAACATCTATTCTAGGTACATCAATGATTTTCCCCCTCGACATCAGCTTGTGTATGAGCCATAAAATTATAGCCACTAAGGTTACCATCTATAACAACATAGCCTGGGGGACAGTCGATAGTTAGACATACATGCCAGGGCAGGGTAATAAAACCTGAAATCCCCCTGAGAGATTCCTCAAAATGAGGTGTACTCCTCCCATGTGATCCCAACGTGTTATATAGCACTGTTTGTAATACATGTAGACCAATGCCACAAAGACTAATGAAGCAGGGTTAATTACTCCATTGGCCCTAATCTAACCTCATGCTTAAACATTTTGTGAGAAGGGTTATCCAGACAACGTGATGTTGCAAATGGATTTTCACTCCCTAGCTCAATATTCTAAGTTTTTTTTGTAGCCTTGGAGAGTTTAAACTCACCACCTATTCCAAGGCCCTAATCCTAAGCTAATGTAGGTGTGCTACCAAAGAAATGCAAAAAATCGAATTGATTTTATTATGCATTAATTTTAATGGTTGTTGTTTACACAAGTAGGCATATGGAGTGGACGAGATGGTATTTTGACATGACTCTAAATCTTAATGCAACAAAATGAAATGCAAGCTTTCATTTCAATGAATTCTATATTATGAAAAGGAGAAAGCATTTTAATATTCCCAAATGCAAAATTTCCCAAATTTAATCAAATTTATTTAATACCAAGATGCTTCCAATGCTAATTCACTACTTAGAAATGATTTGTTCCAAAAACAAACATATGCCCTGCTACAAATCCAAGAATTTAAAAGATTTTTGTTTTTCAATGAAGGAATTCAAACATACAATGAATGCAACAAATTCACTCTAAGAAACAAAAAACCAATTCAAGGAATATATTTTTTCTTTTTTTGAAAAATGAATATTTTAAGGAAATGGAAGAAATTTTCTCTCTCTTTTTTTTTTCACAAAATAATTCAAACAAAAAAATTTGAAATAATTGATCAAATTCAGGATATAAAGCGTTAGAAATTAAATAACTGAGCAATGAAATGAAAATATTGGAAGCACAAAAAAGCATAAAACAAGAGAAACAAATATACATGGTTCACCCAGTTTGGGTAATGTCCACAGAGAAATAACGAGTATCCAGCAAATTGAATGGATACAACCTACAAAACATTTGTTGTAACTTCTTCTTCGCTCTCACACAATCTCCTCTCTCTTTTACAAAAAATAATACATAACCGCAATACAATTCCTTCATATAAGAGAAGGGTTTCCTTATAGGGGAAAAATAACCCTAAATTAAAATAACTTATAATATCAAATATTTGACCTAATGAATTATCTAGATTGACTACGAAATTCCATATTTTACAAGGGAATTTTCTCAAAAAAATTTATTTCAAGGTGATTACCCTGAACCTCTGCCAGGGGGTGCTCAAAAGCATGCTGTTTCCCCCTTGGACCCCCCCTATAACACTAGTGGGGGGCCAATCCCCCCCCCACACCCCCCTGTTAGGGACTGGGATCCAAACACGTCTGGAACAAGAGCTTTGAATCATGAAGATAAACGGGCTCCACACCCAACAGAAAGACACTCTTAGATCTAAATGAAAGACCCAAGCCTAAAATATGTCGAATTTTGTAACTACGTTCAGTCTTCATAATGTATATTTTTCCCTTGATATATTTATATTGATTATTGTAAATAATATTTTAAATGCTTGAATCAAAAGAAAAATACATTTGGAGTCAAATCCCATTTGGAATTTTGAAAGCATAAAATTTTGTTTATTAAATTTGAAAATTTTAACTCCAAGTTTGTCAATTTGACCTCCCTCCAAGTCAAGTTGACCCTAGAAGAGTCACACCCAATCAACCCACCCACTTTACTATATAAAGGTAACTTGACCTCCTCCTCAAGACACCAATTCACACTCTCTCAAGTAAGACAATTTCTGGGCATCCTAGCAAAGGGAAAGAAGGATAAAGAGGATGAAAATAAGGACGAAAATTCATCTTTCTCTCACTTCTCTAGCTCGTGCGTGTGGATTTACTCTCTCTCTCTCTCTCTCTCTCTCTCTCTGTAGTTCGCCTTTTTCTGGTTAGTTTCTATTGCAGGGGGTGAAATTTTTGGGCTATTGTAGGGGGCGAAATTCCGGGATTCTGGAGTTGCAAGAGGGATTAAATTCTGAGATTCTAGTAGTTGCAGGAGGGCCAAAATTCTGGAGTATATTAATAGAGCAAAGTGTTGGATGAGATTGGGAGGCTTGACTTGGAGGGTTTTATTAGGTTTGACTATAGATTTGTTGAAGGTTAGCTTGAACTTGTTGATGACTAGAAGGCCTAGGTGTGTCTCTTGTTGAACAGAAGAATTTATCTATTGAAAATGTTACTGGGATTTTCCCTTTAGTGGGGTTTCCTAGGGTAAATATTGTGTTTTCTTTATGCATTATGATCTCTATTATTCTACTGTTACTGCATGGTTAAATTTCCAAAGTATAATTTCTTAATGGTATATTTGAAAAATGAAAAGAAGATTAACATTATTAGAATTAATTATCAGTTTTCAGAAATATTGTGCTAGTATCTATTGTACTTGAAAAATCAACATCATATTAGAGCCTTGGTGAAGGAAGGAATTTTGAGGTCACTTTTGAAGAAATCCTATATTATGATCACTATTGTTGAAGTCCTTCTTGTTGATTTACATCCATGGATTCTTCTATGAAATCAGGGAACAATTTAAATGGGGCTTCAAACTTCAGAGCTTGGAAGACCGAGATTGATCTTATTCTTGCAAAGAAAAAAGTCTTAGATATTGTGACAGGTAAAGTTGTTGAACCGGTAGATAGTGCAGGAAAGGAAAAGTTCAAGGAAGATGACATCACTACCATGAGTCTCATTGTGGATTCCATTAGAGATAATCTAATCCCCTATATTGTGAAGCTTGATACTTCTGTTGGAGCATCTACAACCGCCCTCCAAAATTTTGCCTATGGTTCGTTTTGGAGCCTCCCTCCTAAATCACTACAACTTATCTCGCACTGACCCGGGTACTTGTGCTTTGATTGAGCTTTATATTTTTCATTTTGGCTTGTGTTTTCATACTTGATTTACTACCTAACCCATAAGTCGATCTCTTGATTTGGTTTCAACCCAGTTCTAGGCTTGCCTTAATGAATTGCGCAATCCTTTAGGGAAACCAGCCTTGCTCTTGGGAATTGTGCAATCCAAGCCAACAGCGAAACTTAAACTCCAAATTTATGCAGAGCTAGCTGACACACTGCCTTCAGCTGGGAAACTACGTAGAGCCTGCAGCGCAACCAGAAGCCACTCAGCATAGAAATTGCGCAAAAGCTTTTCCCTCAGCAACTGTCCGA
The DNA here is from genome assembly GCA_031772625.1 of Pinus tabuliformis. Lineage (NCBI taxonomy): Eukaryota > Viridiplantae > Streptophyta > Pinopsida > Pinales > Pinaceae > Pinus > Pinus tabuliformis. The sequence goes on along the minus strand of CM062817.1, from coordinate 926,194,595 downwards.
TGCATGAGTTGCCCAGTTCTCCCCAGAACTGTGCAATCTCTGTCGGAAATGCATGGCATCTTTTCACAAAAAAGAGGAAAAGAAAAAAAGCGAAAAAACATCCCTAGAAAATAGGGATATATTTTTAGCAGTCCAAAGGTGGCACTTGAGTGATTTTGGAAACTGCCACCAAGTGTTGCTTTTTCTAGATTTTTGGCCTTCGCATCATAAACCATAAATCGACCAAGTATATTTAATGGGAGCTTCCAAAGCTTATTTTCACATTCAATCTTGGAGCTCTGACATTCCTGAGGAGATCTAGGAACCTTTGACACAATCATTGCAACTTTTTCGAGTAAGTCTTGCTTTTCTAGTCTTTTGTTGATTTTTCTATTGCTTTTGTTTGTTTGTCTTGTGAGATTGATGTTTTACCTATTTTATTGAATGACTATTGGCGTTTTGATTTTTTTTATCTTGTAGAAGTGCTGTTTTAATTTTTTCATTGCATTTCCCAAGTATTACATGCATTACCCAATTTTTGCACTAACGGTCATCATCGCGGCAACTCTCTCCACATGCTTCATTGTTGTTTAGATTGATTGATTCCTGCAGTCACTTTGTTTGCATCCATCATCATTCACTTAGATCTACACCAACCATCACTTCCACCTTCATATTTTCTCATTTTCGTGCTCCCATTAGGCAAATATGGGCTCCCTTGGCCCAGATCTTGCTCCTCCCTAGCATGAACTACACATTTTTGGATCTCAAGGCTCTGCCTTGGATCTAGGAATTTCACATAGGCAGACAAGGCTTGGCTCCAACTGTGCACTCGTAGTTCTAGGAGCCAGTCCTAAGCCTTGACCACTGGTATTATGCAATGCACAGTCCCACCCGACCTTAGCCAAAATGAACTACACATTGCACAGTTCTAGTGAGCAAGCTTCTCCACTGGAAGTTGGGACTGCACATAACCAACTGGCATTCAGTCACCTCTGAGAGCCAGGATTGCACAATTCTTCCTAGCAGTTTCCTAGTTTGTTGTTTGGTCTTTTATTGAAGTGATTTTGGTTTCAAGCTAACATTTGCATGTCATGAGTGTCCTCTATGTCTCTAGGTATAAAAATTGTTGAGAAACTCTACAAAAATTACATGTAACATGGTTTCCAATAAATCTGCATCAAAGGATACTGTTGAGAGTATCACTGGGGAATCAGTTGAGCAGGGGTCATTGAATTTTCCAGTTTATGCAGACACTCAACTGTTCATTGAGAAGTGCCCAAAGTTAACATGGTAGGAAATCAAGGATATCTTTGCGGGGGACTTCAAGGAAGATCTAGAGGATCGATAGGTTTGTGTCAATATCCATCGGTTAGGCTTACATAAGGTTGCATGCAGGTACCCTGCCTTCCCACGTGCGGACACCATCCAATGGATTGTCTCACACACAGATCCATAGAGTATGATATTGAGTAGTGATAGTTGGACACAACTTGCTACCTTTTAGGATGGAGAACTATCATCAGATGTATCACTTACCTCAACTGGTGAACCGCATGGATGCAATTTTCTATGCCACCCACAACTATGTGAACACCTGAGACATTATAAAGCGCTTGGTGAAGAGCCGTTGAAGTTCATAATGACACCCAACCATGTTTACAAGACTAAGTCACTCAGAAAGGCCTACTAACTCTTGATCATCTTTGCATGCAGATTGTACATAAAAGAGAGCATGGAGACATTTCCACAGAATTGGGTGGTTGTGTTGGACCAATTGGTGAATGGTGGAAGTTCATTCAAATTGTCGTATTTGCTGGCTCATCGATTGAAATTCCATGTGACTAATGCCAAAAATCTGCCCAAGGATGAGCAATTGAGATTCTACATGTCCGCGTATCTACTTGATGCAATCTGTGCCCAACATCAGTTTCCTGGCATGGGTTGGACATGGACACCGTCAGAGACTTCTGTCAACATTTATTTCAAGTTTCTTTCTGATTGCAGCTATCGAGGAGTTATGGTGAGGCTGACTGACCATTTCATTATCCCGATGTACAAGTTGATCTTTGAGCAGGATCCACCTTGCATGTCCCAAGAAGTGATGGAGGAAATACTTAACATTGCAGATTGGTATGCCTCACCCAATGGCACCTTCATTAGGATGTTTAGTGGAGATAAGCCTCCGCATGTTCTACCAAGGTTTTCCATGGAAAAATTGGTAATGCAAGAGGTCTCATATCACATCTCCATAGGGTTATTAGCAGGGCTGCATAGGAGGAAGAAGGCACCATTTCCCACTCTTCCTTTATGGATTGGATTGTACGAGATTAAGAGATTGAAGGATGTGGATGCTGAAGATAAGGAGATAGAGAAGTTTGAGTTTGATACCAAAGATTACAATATGTATGATCCTCACGATATTTGTAAGAACCATTGTGTGAAGGTGTAATATCCATGGATCCACGAGACATTTCATTGGGTAGAAGAGGACCCTTGGATGTATTGTTACAACTCCTCCATGCTCAATGAATAGGTTAGTATAGCCACAATATGGAAAGCTACTTTGCAGGCAACAACATCGTAGGAAGCAACAACAACAATAAGCAGCAAACCGCCGTAGGACAAGGGTAAGAGGAAGATTGCCAAGAACCCATAGGCTGAGCAAAGATACAAGTTCAAAGAAGCTACCATCATTGAGAAAGTAGCTTTGACAACGAAGGCAAAGAGGGAGTAGTGGCTAAAGAGAGCATAGTGTAGGAAGAGAGAAAAGAAAAGGTTGGAGGAAGAAAAAATGAAGTTATAGGAAACAAAGAAGAAGTTGAAATAATAACAGGAGCTAAGAATGAGAGAGAGGGAAGAGAAGAAAAAATAGGAACAAGAAGAAGGGAAAGGTGCAATGATAGAGAAAACTACGCCCATACAAGTTGAGGAGTCAGAATAACTAGTAGATGAAGAAGAGGGTGAACATATGCAGGATCGGGAGCTTGGGCAACAAATTGAACAAATGGTTGAAGTAATGGACATGGAGTTGGCATAGGAGCCACAGGACCAAGATATCGACCTCATTCCGAGAGCATCTAAGCTCACCCCTCAGTCTCCACCATCCCTAGTATTATAACAAATCTTGAGCGAGAAAGGAGAGGCTGTTCTCCTTGATGATGATCCGTGATGGATGTGTACAATATATCATTTGCTGAGCTACAACGGAATATTGTGCAAGCACAGAAAAATCATTTCCCAGATGATCACACGTCACCTACATTTATGAAGGAAAGGGTGATAATGTCAGATGTCAGAAAGCATCTAGTTTCCATGGCTGATGCCACTATGGCTTATGTAGGAACCACGAGCTCAAATGTCAAGTTCTTGTTAGCAGAGAATGAACAGATGGAAAATAACTTGTAAGCGGCTAGGAAAAAGGCAGAACAATCCTCAGGATCCACAATGGCAAAGATGAGGAAAGCGATACTTGATGAAGTATCAACTTTTGAGGTCACCATGCAAAAACTCTATGACATATTCATCACCGTGCATAAGGCGGTTGTCTATCTATATGTTTTTCAGTAGCGAAGAAGAAAGGTCATCCAAACTCTCAAGGACATACATGGTGCTATCGCCCATGTGCAAGAATGGAAAATGAGGTACAAGGGAGCTTCACTTCACTTGCCAAAGATGATGAAGCCGCAGGAAAATCTAGACAAAGCAAGGATCCAAACGTTGATCCGAAACTATCAACAACTTGTCCCATTCGTAAAAAACATACATGCTTCATATGCACAGCTGTATAAGAGTTTGGATGTCATGGTGAGAACACATATGATCCCATAAATCAGTTCCCTCACCAAATCTAAGGAAAAGAACCAAGTCTGGAGAGAGGTCAACAGTTACATGAAGCAACCAAGGCGAGAGGTCACCAGTGATGACTTGGATCTGAGCGCAAAAAACATGCAGAAGTATATTGGTGGTCCTGCCGTAGTCAAGACTATTAGATTCCTATGTTAGGAATCAATATTTTAGCCTCTTACCATGTATATGATGTCTGAATAGTCCATTGATTAGTGTCTTCCAATGGTCAAAGGTTTTCCATGTCAAAAGAGTCACTGGTGTCAGAAGGCTAGTCAGTCCAAAGTTGGGAGGGGTTTCTGTATATGATGCTTGGTTTAGTTGATCTTGCAGGTGAAACCATCATATGGAGCTCTGCATTATCTTTCCAATGAGCTATAGATCTCCCCAGATGGATCCCAGACTCAAAAGATGTAGCAAATCAAAGTTCTACTTTGCAAAGCAGAAGTAAAGAGAAAAAATGCCTATGTGTTGATCCTGGATCCCGCAAGTCGGAGGTTCAGAGGGGCAGGCAATGGAAGGTTGGACCAGAACCAGCGAACTCCAATCTCTGATCAGGCATATCAGAGATCAACAATCAACATTTACAAGGGATGGCAAGGTGGTTACATATTACGATTTGTGACATGCGGGATTGTGACGGGATCACAATCGATGATCAGAGGTCCTAAGTACCCTGCATCTCACATCTCGGAGGTTTATCAAAATCAAGAGACAAGAAAGGTCAAGGGCCCATTCATACATCAATGATTCATAATGGAGGTAGGGTGGTCACATTTTGAAATCGCCAGGATTGCGATAAAATAAGCCTCCAGTGGTAAATTGCGGGGAGGGCCAAAAACCAAATAACAAAGGAATTGTTCACCGAAACAGGGAAGGCCGAGCCTTTCTCTCTCCCCCCAAAGAGATGTACGCGCACAACGATTGGATTCGGTAAAGGACATGTGGAAAAAAGAGACTAGATCCGATTAGATACACGTGGTAGTCAGCGATTGGTTCCAATAAGGGCCACATGGAGGATGATGTCAACAATGATGTGGCAGTACGGTGGACAAAGGGCAGGAGGATTCATCATTTTTAGGGGTTAGAATGGGCCAAAAATGGTGACACGTGTCAGTGCTCACAAGATGACACATGGAAGTGACGTGGCATTGATGATGTCACGTATTGGTTTTAGATGATCGAAGGATGTGTGTTGTGTATCTAAATGAAACCTTTGATTGGAAATCATGGGAATGGGGGCTCCGATATAAGGGCTGGTTTATGGTCACGTGAGGAACCAACGGACCAGGCACTAAATAGAAAAGGTGATCAATGTTTGCAATCGGTGAAAATGAAATGTTTGCACCAAGTTATACTGCTGATTAGAGAATTCCAAGAGAGGAACTCCGATGTGAGGGATAAGTCACAGACACAGAGAATTTAGAGAATCAAGGGCTATCAAAGCAAGGCGCGCAATGACAAGAAGATATGTTTTATGTGGTTTTTGTGTGAATGCATGAAATGAGGTGAAAAAAGGTTAATGCAGGATTTTATGTTAAAACAAGGCATGGGTCCTCCCTCATCCCTTCTACATGTGGATCGGGCCACGTCATGGATCAGAAATAACAAATTTCAAAATGTGCAACCAAAAGCGACATTTCGAAATCACTGAACACCAAAGTTCTGATATCCAAAGGGGCCCAGGTGAATATATGTGTCGTTATATGGTTCTATATGCCCATAATACGATATAACAAAGAATCTTCTCTTGTCCCAACCAAAGGGTTTAGCCCTTAAAAAAGGATTTGCCCAAGGTCTCAGGCTTTGATCATAAAGGATTTTTCCTAAGCCTTGATGTATAGGTGGATCGTAAAAAACTCTATCCTTGCACAGTCCATAAGCAAGAAACTTATATTTTTTAAAAGAGCCGATGTATTGGCCCTGATCTTCCCTTTGGTCACAGAAAAGAAGAAATGTACCAAAAACATGCCAAGAAGAATTACCACACAGTTGCAGTGCAAAACAGAGGAGCCGTTGTTTCCTCTTTTTCATTCTAATGACAAAGGGACTTGATAAACTCAAGCAGAGGGACTTGATAAGTTTGAAGAGCTGACAAAGAAGGAAATAAATGAACCAAGGCATCTGGAGATTTTATGTTGTTTCTAACAAGGTTTTTAGCATGATGGTAGATAATTGCAGTTTTTTCCACATGCACCATTTTGAATTGTTGTGTCTAATTTTTGATGTAAACACTAAGTTTTGTTGTCTTGAGTTTCCATCTGTTCTGAATGGATAACTCATTCATTGAATATGGTCATAGAATATTTCACATTGTAAGCCTATTTAATATGATGAAAGGAAATGTAGAAGGGGTTGGTTGATTATTGATTGATTAGTGTTGGAAGAGAGACTCTTTTGTATTTTCAAGTGAATAGAAGAAGGTCGAGGCTATTTTTCTAGGGATTCTTGTGTCAGATTTCTATTGGTATGTGTGTTATCTCTGTCATTATTATTATTACTTCTGTTTCTGTGGTACTAAGATAGTTCTTCATGCTTAGATAAGAGAATGTGCATAATTCACCTTATGCCTGCTTTGTATTTGCTGAACATTTATGTATTTCTTGTTCTTCTAAAGGAAATTTGAATTCATCCCAGTTTGATGCTCATATTGTCACCTCTAATTTTATATTCATCCATTACTACAACAAAATTTGTTAATTACCAGCAAAGCTGCCTACCTTGCCCCTTCTCAAGATATCATCATCATCCCTTATTCATTTGAATCATTACAAAAGATGAACCTGTTGGAAATAATACTGAGAGGGGGGGTGAATCAGTATTATCAAGTCAATTATTTTTCATTTCATAATCAGATTTGCATACGCTACTTGAGTTAGTGAAAACGACGTATATACGCAACTACAGTTAAGGAAACTTGTGTATAACTTGCAGACTTATAATTTAATTTATTCTTCAGATGTTGATTATTAATATGTCTGTCAGAACCATATAACCAGTAACCAGGAATAGTAAAACAGAACAGACAGTCACAGACAAGAATGCAAGATATAAGGTGGAAACCCAATGTGGGTGAAAACAACCTGCTACAATTCGTCTCTATCTTCTTTCAATTAGAAACTTCTTTTTACAATGGATCTGTATTGGTGCAGTCTTATACCAGTACGCAAGCTTCTACTTGCAGAAGGCTACAACCATCTCTCATTTTCAAGCTTCTCCTGGAAGGGAGCTACAACCCCCTTAGCTCTTGTACTAGCTAATGTACTAGTACGTAGGTGCTGACCTACAGAAGGCTACAACCTTATCTTTTCTTCTAGGGACCACGTTTCATACATTTTCAGACTGGATCCATCAATAAAAATAATTAAACAAAAAATACATCTGCATCAATCAATCTGCTTTGCTTCAATAAAAAATGAATCAAACAATTACTCCTCTGTAACCAGAATACATAGACAGTAACCAGAAACCAATCCTGAACCCAGAACATTGCAGCAATAAACAGAAGTAGCTAAAACATATTTCATGAGACGTACACTAGTTCAATACGTATAACCTACGTACATACGCTTCTATATTAAAACAAACCAGCGTATACACTACTTTAACTTATTGAACCAGGGTGTATACGCACCTCTGCTCTGCCAAACGTGCGTACAGATCTATAAACGATAATTTACCCTTTTCACTTATTCAGACATGAGTTATACCCAGATTATTAGATTTATAGATCAAGTCATGTGCCAAATATAACAGATCAAAATCACACAAAGATACTACTATTCAAGCCTTAAGATCTTGACCCAACAATAGAACTTATCCTTCTTCTTGCGCCCAGGTTCCTCCTTGGTTTAGATCCAGCTATGCACCATAACCCAATTCTAGATCTTGCTCTTCATAAGATATTCAATGCTTGAGTGAATGCCTTTGCCTAATGATCTCCTTCCCTTTTTATAGTCTTAGGCCTTACTCAATACCATGGTCCAAAACCATAAAGAATCAATACCATGGACCCAATACCTAGGTTCAACACTTCAGACGAGATACCATGGTCTAAAACCATAGGTCCAAATACCAAGGACTAAATACCATGGACCAAAAAATTAGTTTTCCCACATGTACGCACTTTTCCTTGCATGAAAGTGTGTGCATATGTATACACGCCTTATGATCGTCGAACTCGCGTGTATACGCAACTTGGTTAAGAGGAACCTGTGTATATCTCTTTTTCTTTCATTCTGAGAGCCTAAACTGTGATCTGTCATCTGAGTGAGTTGCCATCAAGGACAACACCTGTGTCATAGCGCCAAACTTGTGTTATAATGCCAACAATCTCCCCCTTTGGACTTGATGGCAACCCCAAGTCACTCAAAGTCATTCTCCCCCTTTGTCATCAAGGCAAAGGGTTATGCTCCCCCTGAGTACATAAATGTCTGCTCTGCTGTTCTGTCCATGCTCCCCCTGACTGTAGGCAAGGTCTGCAAGAAGATGTTCTACAAGAAGAAACATGATTTTATACATCATAAATGACCTTCCTATCACCAAAGACTCATACATACATCCATCTCCCAACCAAGTGGGGATATACCAATATTGACTCATCCACCCAACCAAGTGGGGATACACCAAAAGTTTACACATGATAAAACAAGAATATTACATCATTCATCCCATGCATAGTGGGTAAACCAACATAGGTTGTTACATGATCTTGATAATAAAAGAAATACATGAAATAGAGACTAAATATTTAAGACAAGACTATGATAGCCATCAACAACTAACATCAGCAGCATTTGTCAATCATCATCAAAACCAGAAACCATGATCTCCCTCTGCACCTGTTCCACCTGAAAGAAAATGAACCAAAGATCTTCTAAGATAATGCCAATAATGCATTATTAGAAGTATATGCTCCCCCTGAACCTGTGCCAGATGGTCTCTGTCAGACCCATATCAGACTCTTTTCATCCTGAGTCTGACCCCACAGTTTGTCTTCAAACCATAATATACACGACTGTGTCTACAGACACCTGCGTATGTACGCGTATACACTTCATGAAACTCACGTACAATCATTGTTTTCTGAAACAGATAATTTCAACAGAAAGATGATGCATCAACTACTTCCAGCTTCTGTCTGAGGTATTCAAATGTCTCCCTGGGCAATGGTTTGGTGAATATATCAGCAACCTATTCCTTGGAGGGAACATACTCCAATTTTACCTTTTGTTCAAGAACTTGTTCCCGGAGAAAATGATATTTGATAGGTATGTGCTTGGTCTTTGAATGCATGACTGGATTCTCTGAAATACTGATTGCACTTGTATTATCACAAAAAATGGAGATAGGTGGAGTACAAGTGATTTGAATATCTTGCAATGTTTGCATCATCCAAAGGAGTTGTGTGCAGCAAGATGCAACAGCCACATATTCTGCTTCAGCTGTAGATAATGCAATTGATCCTTTTTTCTTGCTGAACCAAGATACTAATCTGGAACCCATAAAGAATGCACCACCACTAGTGCTTTTCTTGTCATCCACGCTTCGTGCCCAATCTGCATCTGTATATGCATGAAGTGTGAGATCTGTATCTCTAGGATACCATAAGCCATAATTTTGAGTTCCTTGAAGATACTTGAAAATTCTTTTGACTGCCTGAAGATGAGTTTCCTTTGGATTTGCCTGAAATCTTCTGACTATTCCAACTGCATGCATGATGTCTGGTCGGGTACCTCTTAGATAGAGCAGACTTCTAATCATTGATCTATAGGTTGGTTGATGCACGACTACTGATTCATCATTTGCGCTGAGGCTGCATCCTGTTACCATAGCGGTAAATGCTGGTTTCGAATCCTCCATCCCATATTTCTTCAAGATCTGCTCGAGGTACTTGGTTTGTGATAGAAAAATACCATCTTTGTTTTGTTGGACTTGTTGGACTTGTAAACCAAGAAAATATGTGAGCTCACCAAGTAAGGACATTTCAAATTCTTTCTGCATCACCAAAGCAAAGTTTTGACTCATGGCTTCTTCATTGCTACCAAAGATGATGTCATCAACATACACAACAAGTATTAGCAATTTATCATTATCAATTTTTATATATAGATTGCTATCTGTTGATCCTTTTGAAAAACCTTGTTGATGGAGGTACTTATCCAAATGATAATACCAAGCCCTTGGAGCCTATTTAAGGCCATAGAGAGCCTTTTTGAGTCTGCATACAAGTTTTGGATCATTCCCAAGGATGAATCCATCTGGTTGCTCAATGTACACTTCTTCTTCTAAGTCTCCATTTAGAAAGGCAGATTTCACATCCATTTGATATACTTTGAACTCCTGAAAGCTAGAAAGAGCAAGGAACATTCTTATGGCGTCAAGTCTAGCAACTGGTACAAAATTTTCTTCAAAATCTATACCTTCTTGTTGAGCATACCCTTTGCAAACAAGTCTAGCCTTGTTTCTAATAACATCTCCATTCTCATTCAGCTTGTTTTTGAATATCCATTTGTCCCTTTGACATTCTTATGATTTGGTCTAGGAACTAACTCCCAAGTGTTATTCTTTTCAATCTGATCAAGTTCTTCATTCATGGCCTTGACCCAACATTCATCTTTACATGCTTCACTTACATTTCGTGGTTTAGTGGAGGAGAGAAATGCTAGATAGATTGAAGCTTCTGAAATAGTTCTTCTTGTTTGTACACCTACCTCTTTCTGCCCCAAAATTTGAGTTTCTGGATGATTCTTCTTGACATACCTGGATGGAGCCTTTTCTTCTACCCTTATCTGTTCTTCTGGTTCCTCATAGGTGTCTTCTTCATCATTAGTCTGATTTGATGTTGAATGTTAGTCCTCATCATCTTCGAAATCTTCGGATTTTACCTGCCTTGGAATGTTTCCTTCTTCATCAACCACTACATCAATACTTTCAACAATTTTTCTAAGTCTTTAATTGTAACACTTATATCCTTTGCTTTGGGGAGAGTAACCAAGGAGAATTCCTTCATTTGCTCTAGGTTCAAACTTGCCAAGGATTTCATCAGTCCTTTTGATGTAGCATTTGCTTCCAAAAATTTTGAAGTATTTTACCGTAGAGTCTTACCATACCAGATTTCATGAGGAGTTTGAGTGCTGTTCACCCGGACGTTTGTCCTGTTGAGAATAGTAACGGTAGCAAATGCAGCTTCACCCCAGAAGGTTGCAGGAGTTCCAGACTCATTAAGCATAGCACGAGCCATTTGTTGAACCATTCTGTTCATCCTTTCTACTACTCCATTTTGCCGAGGAGTCCTTAGAGTAGAGAATTCCCTTCTTATTCCATGTTCTTCACAAAAATCAAAACATTCATCCGAGGTAAATTCCCCTCCTCGATCAGACCTAAGGCATTTGATTTTGCGATCTGATTCGTTTTCAATCAAGGCTTTGAATACTTTGAACTTTTCGAAAGCTTCATCTTTATGCTTCAGAAGTCCTATCCAACACATCCTAGAAAAGTCGTAAATGAACAATATGAAGTATTCTTCTCCTCGAGGTGACATTTTCCTGGATGGACCACATACATCTGTATGGAAAAGTTCAAGTGGCTTACTTGTTGATCCTTCCTTCTCAGGTAAATTAGTTCTGGTTTGCTTACCAAACTGACATGATTTGCATATTGTATTGTCTGGAATTCTGATGTCAGGGAGATCACGAACTGCCTGATATTTGCATGCTTTCCTTATTTGAGAGAAGCTTAGATGCCCCAATCTTCTGTGTGATAGCTAGTGTTCATCATTCTTGCTTAGATAGCATTGTTGTTGTCCTCCCTTGAGTATGTATAAATTATTTGGAGTTCTTATGCCTTTGATCACTGTTTCTCCTGTATCAAGCTCATGAACAATACATCCATTTGATCGAAATATTACCTCATTTCCTTGATCACACATTTGATTGACACTCAATAGATTATGTTTTAAGCCATCAACATACATAACATTTCCAGCTTTGACCTTTTCTTTCAACATAACAGAACCTTTACCCTTTATGAGTGCAGGGGTGTCATTTCCAAATGAGACCTTCCTTTCCTTTTCTAAGGCACTATATGACTGAATTTTTTCTTTATCACCTGTCATATGTTTGGAGCATCCGATGTCGATGTACCACTGATTTTCCTGTCCTTCTGCATATAGGGCTATACCACATCTTTCTGGTTGCGGTTCTTTCTTCCTCCATGTTTTGGGACTTAATGAAGCCTGCTCCTTCTGAGTTGTTTGCTGAAACCTACTTCTGCATTCAGAATCTTCATGACCGAAGTTGTTACAAATAGAACATTCTATTTCATTTTCAAGAGTAGAAAAGTTATTGTAAGTTCCTTTCATGATTCCAGTCACACTTCTTTGATTTCATGCTTCTTTGGTCATGATGGTCTTGTAGGCAACACATTGAGCTACTTTGTGTCCAAAGTTATGACAAGAGAAACATTGGCCATTGAAGAAATTCCTGCGATTATCAAACCTTTCGTCTAGGTGATTGTAGTTTCCATAGACATTCATTCTTGAGGAAAATTGAGAATGATTTACCTGCGGTTGGTTGTAGATTCTGTTCATCCTTGAATTAGATTGTCCCTGATGTACTTGGTGATCTTTGTTCATCCTTGAGGTAGATTGACCCTAATTTACCTGGTGATCTGCTTTATACCTTTGCTGTTGATTGTCAACCTATTCACTTCTCCTTGCTGCATCAAGATAACTTTTGGAGGCGGATGGCTTCTGTGCTTGAGATACTTCTTTAGTATATCCAAGACCTTTTTTGATTAGTGGAGAACGCTGTACTTTGATAATCTCATCTAAAGTTTCAGATCCTTTAGCAAATATAAGATTAAGAGCTTTTGTTTTCTCAATATCTTTTCTAAGTCCTACAATTTCACATTCTAACTTTTCATTGTGTTTTTCCCTTTCAGCAAGTTGGAATGTCAAAGTATCTATAATCATACTCTTTTCTTCTAAACAAATTTTAAGTTTAGAAATTTCTTCATAGAGATCATTTTCATCTACAACATCCAAGAAATCATCATCTTCAAAAGCCATCAAAAGTCTATAATCATTACATTGTTCATCTTCATCACTAATTGAAAGTCCATCACTGTCTTCATGTGTATAATAGCTCTTCTTACTTACATTCTGTTTTCTGTTCCATCTAATTGGTTCCTCACCTTTATCAAGCTTATCTTTATGAGGACACTTGGCTGCATAGTGACCGACTCTTCCACACACAAAGCATTTGAAAGGTAGCTTACCTCCGAATCTTCCAAAACCCCGTTGAAGGTTCTTGACAAAGTTTGATTCTTCCTCTCCTTCTGACATATGTCCTGACTCATTGTAAGCTTTGAATGCGGCTTCTCTCCTATCTGATGGTCCCCCTTTTCTCATTTCGAAAGTAGTTAGGATTCCGTGCAACTGTGACATGGCAATACTCTGTGGATTCTGTTTTTCTTCTATGGCAAAGACTTTTGATTCAAACTTAGAAGACAAAGATCTTAGAACCTTTTCAGCCAAAATAACTTCTTTTATATCTTCACCCAAGTTTTTCATATGATTAACAATCTCATCTATACGTAAGAAATAATTAGCCACACTTTCATCATTGTACATTCTGAGATTTTCATATTGAATTATGAGAGTTTGTAGTTTTGCACGTTTTACCTGATTGTATTCTTCATAGCTCAGAACGAACTTGTCCCATATTTATTTTGCGGTTTTGAGCTGCATAACCTTGACAAATTCTGATTGAGATAAACTCCCTAATAGAGTATTGACAGCCTTTGCATTTGTTTCATACTGCTTCTTACCAGCCATATCTGTAGGAGTTGCTGATGGAAATGTGTATCCTGCTTCCACGATATCCCAAACTTCTGTACCAAGAGATTGAAGATAGGCTGTGATTCTTACCTTCCAATAGACAAAGTTGCTCCCATCAAAGATTGGTGGCCTGATCGATGCCTCTTTTTCGTAGTTGCTCATGATGATAGATCTTCCTTCAAGCGATCAAGCTTCTTTTGAAGGACTTGCTTTGATACCAATTGTTGGAAATAATACTAAGAGGGGGGGTGAATCAGTATTATCAAGTCAATTATTTTTCATTTCATAATCAGATTTGCATATGCTACTTGAGTTAGTGAAAACGACGTATATATGCAACTACAGTTAAGGAAACTCGCGTATAACTTGCAGACTTATAATTTAATTTATTCTTCAGATGTTGATCATTATTCTATGTGTCAGAACAATATAACCAGTAAACAGGAACAGTAAAATAGAACAGAAAGTCACACACAAGAACACAAGATATAAGGTGGAAACCCAATGTGGGTGAAAACCACCTGCTGCAATTCGTCTTTATCTTCTTTCAATTAGAAACTTCTTTTTACAATGGATCTATACTAGTGAAGTCTTATACCAGTACATAGGCTTCTACCTGTAGAAGGCTACAACCTTCTCTCATTTTCCAGCTTCTCCTGGAAGGGAGCTACAACCCCCTTAGCTCTTGTACTACCTGATGTACTAGTACGTAGGTGCTGACCTACAGAAGGCTACAACCTTCTCTTTTCTTCCAGGGACCACGTTTCATACATTTTCAGACTGGATCCATCAATAACAATAATCAAACATCAAATAAATCTGCATCAATCAGTTTGCTTTGCTTCAATAAAAAATGAATCAAACAATTACTCCTCTGTAACCAGAATACATAGATAGTAACCAGAAACCAATTCTGAACCCAGAACACTGCAACAATAAATAGAAGTAGCTAAAACATATTTCATGAGACATACACTAGTTCAATATGTATAACCTGCATACATACGCTTCTGTATTAAGACAAACCAACATATACGCTGCTTTGACTTACTGAACCAGCGTGTATACGCGCCTTTGCTGTGCCGAACGTGCGTACAGATCTATAAACGATAATTTACCCTTTTCACTTATTCAGACATGAGTTATACCTAGATTATCAGATTTATAGATCAAGTCATGCGCCAAATATAACAGATCAAAATCACACAAAGATACTACTATTCAAGCCTTAAGATCTTGACCCAACAATAAAACTCATCCTTCTTCTTCCGCCCAGGTTCCTCCTTGGCTCAGATCCAGCTATGCACCATAACCCAATTCTAGATCTTTCTCTTCATAAGATATTCAATGCTTGAGTGAATGCCTTTGCCTAATGATCTCCTTCACTTTTTATAGTCTTAGGCCTTACTCAATACCATGGTCCAAAACCATAAAGAATCAATACCATGGATCCAATACCTGGGTTCAACACTTCAGACGAGATACCATGGTCCAAAACCATAGGTCCAAATACCAAGGACTAAATACCATGGACCAAAAAATAAGTTTTCCCACATGTACGCGCTTTTCCTTGCATGAAAGTGCATGCATACGTATACGCGCCTTATGATCGTCGAACCCGCGTGTATACACGACTTGGTTAAGAGGAACCTGTGTATATCTCTTTTTCTTTCATTCTGAGAGCCTGAACTGTGATCTGTCATCTGAGTGAGTTGCCATCAAGGACAACACCTGTGTCATAGCACCAAACCTGTGTCATAATGCCAACATAACTTGTTTGAAGTGGGTTTTCATTCCTTCACTTACCTTCAAGCTACCACTTAAATTCATCCTTATGTCATCATAACTAGTATGAAATCCAAACTACTCATCTAATTTATTGACTGAAATCATATAGAGAGATCCTTCTCTAAAGCTAGAAGGGCTAGATTCTAGCTTTCAAGTGGTTTGTGGTTACCTCTGTGTTTCCTTCCTACAACCTAAGGAAATTGCAAAGTGCTAACAAAGACCATGCTGCACATGCTTTAGGATGAGATAGAAAAGGGTTCCAAGACCATATACCCAGAAGCTATGGAGGCAAGAGTCCAGCACCAGAAAGACATTATCAAGCAGTTTGCGGATACCATAGCACAATACCAAGATTGGTATCAGTATGTCACCGAGGATCATCAAGTGGAGGTTTCCGAGTTTGTCTTTCCCCAAAATTATGAATCATAGTGTTTTGTCTTGTTAGGTTGTCTTTAGCCTATTTTGTCTCACATGGGTATATGTGGAAAATGTACATTATTTGTAAATATGTTGTAAGTAAAATTCCAAGTGTCATTAGTGGAATGTGAACAGTCACTATGTAATGTAATTGTTGAAAATAGCAACAAGAAATGATAAAAATAGAAGTGCTAAAAATAGAACTGCTATAAATAGCATTTCGGGATACATTCCAATTTTAGTTAGTCCCTGAACTAAAATTGAGAATTAAAATTCGAATTTGATCTTAGCAGCTGTTTGTAAAATAATTAATTAATTCATCTTGAGTTAATTAGTTGTAGGAAATCAAACATGAAGTCTATGTGAAGACATGCAACAATTTCTCCATTGATTGAGGAAGTTATCCCTTGATTAAAGGAGATCAAGATGAGTTGTACTTTGAGTTGTAATTAGTTAGCTCAGTTATCTGAGTTAAGTCCAGTTAGATTAGTTCCAATAGTTTGTGGAACTGATTGTGAGTTCAGTTAGTTAATGCATGCATGCATGTAACTGCTGCACTTCAGATAATTGAATATTCTCTCATAAATAACTCATGCATGTCAATTTAGTCAGAGACCCAGTTGAGATCAGGTGATGGGACAATGTACTATCAGTTGCAGGAATATTCCATGGAGGATATCTCTTGCATGCAGAAGGAATTCATTCCTTGGAGATTGCGCAGTTACTTTTGAGTTTGATGGTTGTGTGATGAGGCCAATTCACACAGGTGGCAGCATTGGACCCCAAGAGAAACTACGCAAGGAAATAGGAGGCTTGGAGGGCTAGAGGAAGGCATATGTTGTGTCTATTCAGTTTGTGAGCTGTATTGTTCGATTGTGCTGAGAGCTAGATGGCTTGTGAGCTGAAGCTTTGTGTAATCTGAACATATTTCCACTTGTATGATATTACAAAGATCGGGGTTTTAGGCTGAGGCTTTCCCCAAAGTATTCTTCTGTGTTCATGTGTGATTGCTTTCTCATTCTCAGTTATATGTGTTCTATTTGATCTTTCTCATATTCGATTAAGCTTCCGCAAGTTTGTTGTAGAAGTAGATCTTGTATTTTGCTTTAGTATATTGCATAATCTGTTGATCTACAGTGGGAAATTCTATAGTAATGAGTTATTTGTAAAGAAGTTGAAGAGTCATGAGGGTAGTCAAAGAGTCACAAGGGGGAATGTCAAGGGCCACCCCACCTTTTCTATAAATAAAACCTCATAACTCGTAGAACAGGCTTTTGGGAGCCAAGGTTTTGGCTAGGCTTCGGCTTAGAGAAGGCTTGGGACTATTGTGGCGAGCCTTGGCTTCTCCACAACATAGAGCAAGTATACTTCTTTGGAGAAGCAGGTGTTCTTGACTCTAATGTTCCACTATTGGGGCTAGTGGCTGTCAATGGTGTATGTATGGATGGAACTCTCACTTATAATAATAATAATTGATCCAACACACTTTCATGGATATGTTGTTATTGTAGTTGGACTATTCTGGTTGCTTGAGCAATTTATGTTGTTTAACTTATGCATTTGCTTATGAACTACGTTGTATGAAATTTTATGAATCATGTTGAATTCGTGTTGTTGGATTAACCTGTCACTTTGGTTTGTGGACTATTCCACTTCCAGCTTGTGATGTCACTCTGCTCGTGTGTTCCTTTCAAGCTACGTACTACTACAAGTTTCTAAGGGGCACACTTCCTTTTCCCCTCCATGTCTTAGAACCCCCATGCTTCTCACTTGACTCATTGTAAGGTCACACACTTGCTTCCGACCAAAGTTATCATAATTACCTCTGCGCGCTACCATGGTCAAGGCACTACGTTACCACCCACTACTGGGACTCCTACTCCAAATGGTCTAAGGTCTAGTTGGGACTTCCTACCCGGGAGATCCCCTCGAATGTTGGTGGGTCTACCACCATCAACAACTTTAAAAAAGATCTGGTGTAAGTAGCTGGAAGAAAGCTCCTTCATTTGAACAACTACACACCTCTTGTGCTCAAGAAGTATCGAGGGTTATATCAAGCGATAGAAAGGAAGAAGCTTCTCAAGCATTTGCAACTCATTTTAGGAAGAAGACTATAGTAAAGAAGAAGTTTGGATTTCAAAATAAGAAGTCAAGAAGAAACTCACCTCCTCCCCAAAGGAATAAGGATATGTCAAAAGTTCAATGCTATGATTGTAACAAATTTGGACATTATAAAAGGGATTGTATTGAAGTGGATAAAATAAAAAGAGAAAATGAAAACAACATGCTTCCACAACCGATATTGATGATGAACATCCAAAGAAGCCTAAAGGTGACACATATTTATTTTACTTTTTTATTCTAACATGTTTTCTTGGAGATGATGATGATATATGGCTGGTATATAGTGGATCTTCAAGACATATGACATGAAACTATGGAAATATTACTAGCATGATCAAAATAAGACTATCTCAAAAGGTAGAACTTGGAGATAACCACAACTATGCAGTCAAAGGAGTTGGAAAAGCATCCATTGAGCTAGAATATGGTAACAATTTCCATCTCAATAATGTTCTATATGTTCCAGGTTGGAAAAAGAACTTAGTCTCCATTTAATGTTTGGAACATAAAGGAGACAGAGTAGTATTTGTGGATGGAAAATTTCTTGTATGGTACAAGGGCTCTAGTATAGATGATGTTAGCATTAGTGGGATTCATGAAGGAAGATTTTTTAGGCTTGTGGGTCAACCAACTCAAGTTTTAGTACATGATGAAATTAATCCAAGTTAACTATGGCATAGGAGATATGGTCACCTTCATTATAAAGCATTAATTGAATTGAATAAAATAGTTTCAGGTGTTCCTAAATTGCAGGTAGATAATAAATGTGTATGTAAAGGTTGTGCTCTTGGAAATAATATTAAGAAATCATTTCCAAGCAGTGAAAATAGATCTAAAGAATTTTTGGATTTGATTCATTCTGACGTATGTGGCCCTATGCCCGTGAGATTTCTTAGGGGTTCATTATACTATGTGACGTTCATTGATGAATTCTCTCATAAGACTTGGATCTATCTCATGAAGAAAAAGGATGAAGTCCTCACCAAGTTTCAATAATTCAAAGATGAAGGGGAAAACTTGACAGGTAAGAAGATCAAGATTTTGAGATCTGACAATGCAAGAGAGTACACCTCGAAAGAACTTGTTTCTTTATGTAAGAAATTTGGGATTAAGAGGGAGACGATTTTTCCCTATAATCCTCAACAAAATGGTGTGGGAGAAAGAAAGAACAAGTCCATTGAATAATCTGCCAAGGTGATGATGCATGATGAGGATTTTTTGATGTTCTTATGGGGAGAAGCATCATTGACAAATGTATACATTAAGCAAAGTCTTTTGGTAGAAATCACATAAGAGAAATTTTTGAAATTATGTCTCTACATTGCTCTCTATTTAAGAATTTTCCATGGTCTACCTCTTCATCTAGTCCTGATGATGAACCACACTTGTTGGTTTGAAACGCGTGGCCACAAATTTCACTTATGTGATTTACCGAAAGACTTTTCTTAATTCATTATGGATCATAAAAGCCTGAATAAAGAAACTGTATACATTCAAAATGGAAGCCCTCATCGAATTTTGGAAGATATGACTCCTGAAGAAGTGTTCATTAGATGAAAGCTAAAGGTTGGAAATATGAGAATATTTGATTTCCCTGTTTTCATCCATGTTCCTAAGGATAAAAGGAATAAGCTAGAACCTTCAGGAAAGAAAGGTATATTTGCTGGTTACAATGAATAATCAAAGGCATACAAAATCTACATTGTAGAGCAGTGACGGATTGAGGTCATCCGATATGTCACCTTTGATGAGAAGGGTACATATTGGAAGTCTAAGGAAGTTTCCATGGACTCTTATGATGAAGTAAAGCATGGGGCTTCTAACAAAGAAATTTCAAGTTCTACAAATTGTCCTAAAGAGCCAGAAGGGCATTGTGAATAGGTAGAACTAGTTATTATTCCAGAAATAAGAAAGAGACCAACATGGATTAGATCTACATTGGAAGAAGCCGAAGGACATGCAGCTATAGATGGCACATCTAGAGAAAGTGATAAGGCTAAAATATTTTCTAGTTATGCAACTCTTATGACTAACCTATTCATTGCAAACCTTCCACTTATGAAGAGGCAACTAGCCATCAAGTGTGGAAGGAGGCCATGAATGAAGAATACCAATCCATCATGAAGAACGATGTATGGGAGATAGTGCCGATACTGGAAGGGAAGTCAATCGTGAATTCCAAGTGGATATAGAAGATAAATCATGCTGCAGATGGAAGTATCGACATATATAAGGTGAAATTTGTGGCTCAAGAGTTATCCTAGAAAGAGGGAGGAGACTATGATGAGTCCTTTGCTTTAGTTTCCAGGTATACCTCCATTAGATCTATTATTTCTCTTTCTGTTTCATTGGGATGGAATTTACATCTAATGGATGTGAAGAAATCATTCCTCAATGGTGTAATTGAGGAAGAGGTGTACATAGAGGAACTTCAAGTTTTTAGTTGCATGAAAAAGAATCTCATGTTTGAAAGTTAAAGCAGGAATTTAATGGACTCAAGAAAGCTACAAGAGTTTGGTATGCTCTAATTTATAGTTACCCAATGAGACTTGGATTTACCAAGTGTTAGGGTCCTATTATTTATAGGATCTCAAGGTGATTAAGAATTTCACAGTTTGCAGGTTTCAAATTCTTCATAAGATGTCAATTTTCAATTCATTTCATTAAAAAGAAAAAAAAGAGAAAAAGAGAAAAGAAATGAAAAGAGGTAAATAAAAAGAAGAAAAAGAAAAAAAAAGAAAAAGAAAAGGGAACCCCAAATGTTGTTCAAATCATACAGTTTAAGCATGATTGAATAATTTTAAATTTATGTTCATAGGTTAGAAAATAAAGATTTTCCAAGCAGTTTAACCTTGGCGAATCAGTAGCTAGGTAGAAATTGAATTTGGTCCAACTGTTTAATCTGGACCAAAGGGGAGAAATAAGTGATAGAGTAGGTCAGATTTTTAAAGAAAAAGGGATGTAAAAATAAAAAGGGAAAAAAAAATGAAAGGGTCTACAAGTCTAAGTGCACCCTACAAATGGAAGAGAACAAAAAATGCTAGGCTATGGAATAAGGAAAGTTATAAGGAAAGGGGTCTTATATCCCATTAAGAATTATTCCCCCTTAAACCTTATTTATTTACCCCTCTCTCTCTATGGTTCACCCCCATTTATCTCCCGACCCCACTACTATACTCACTCTTCATATAATCATTAATCGACCTACCACCTTTCACCCCATCTCCTCTCACTTGGCCTGATCTAACAACCCACGTCCCTTTCCGGCCACCCTCCGAAAGTTAATCCTGGGGGGGAGGGGGGGGTTCGAACTCGGTGGTTTCCACCCCCATATGTGTCACGCCCTCGTGAGTTTGTACCCCCCCTCTCATACCACTTACCGCTCCCCAGGCCCCCCGAAAAGCTGTATTTGGTATCAGCGAAACCACTTACCTATTCAACCGCTGGACACCTGCCACCTCACGACACCAAGCTGTCCCATCCACCCAATCACTTCCATTCCCGCCACTGGGAAATAAATGGGTTGGGCCATTAGCTAACGGACCTGTGCCAAATCAGGACAATCTAATGACACGATTACAAATCATAAAACCACCAGTTTATGCCGATTTCAAATTTTAACTGTTATTGTGCACTTGCAAGCGTCTTTCCACTCCATTCAGACATTATCAAGAATGCACAGTGAAACCAAATCATAGTAATACAGTAAAAGATTACTCATTTTCTTAAATTAATCATCATTTCTCACTCTTGAATCCCATTTTTGTTTAAATCCCTATTCTTTCTCCCTCATTGAAATCCCACTTCTTTTATCCCTTTCTGTTACAGATTTAGCACAGGACAATTTTTAGAGGAAAGCTGCAGAGAAAACAACAATGGCACCAAAGAAGAAAGAACCAGAAGTATTCAACCCAATGGTGCACCCACCACTAGATTTAGATCATTTATCGCTGGCCGACAGGGATTACAAGATCCATGAAACCCTCTCAAAATTTGATCTGTTTAATATATATTGTTGGTGGGAGGACAAATTCATGGAGGAAATGGATGACATAGGCCTTTGGGACACCAACCTACCTTTCTATATCTTCCCTAAAACACATAGTTGCCCAGAATTGATCAGGAAGTGTCATTCATGTTATAATCCACAACAAAGAGCAGTGATGGCCCCAACAGGACATATTTTATTCACAATTGATGCTCAATCCATCATGCAGATGATGCAAACGTTGGTTATTGAAGGAGCTGTTCTTTTTTCACATGAAGTTTTGATTGAAATGTACCAAAATCTTGATTATCCAAGAGAGCTAAAACATTAGAACTTTTCATGGCTGAGAACACACCTTTGCCAAGCAAAAACCCTCCTTATTCCTCCTTTGCTTTCCCTGATAGAATCATACATATTGCCATAGTTATTTCCTATTTACTTGGCTATTATTCTGACCAATGGATTGATGAAGATATTATAGCTTTCCTATCTATCCTCTCAACTGAATCCAAGCCTTCTATCGTTTTCAACTTCAGCTAGTTTCTAGTAGATGCAATCCATGAACAATTGGTCAATTTCTTCAGAGATGAAGTTTTTCATTACTCCTCAGTGTAGGTTTACATGTTTTTGTATATTCAGGCAGAAAGGTTCCAGTTTCCATTAACCAAAATGAATGAGGAAGGTGAACCTCAATCAGTAATATTTTGGATAGAATTGGTAATGAAATATCAAAAGGACTTCAGTTACAAGACATTTGTGGAAATGTTTGTCCAGCCAGTAATGAGCCTCCTCAGTGGGACAACAAAACCAAGGATAAATGGAGATATAAAGAGAATTATGTAAATTTCTGATCAAGCCATAACTGGTGATTGGTACTTGTACCAAAACTACACTAAAATAAGAGTGTATGGCTATGAGTTAGCCCCTTACAAACTACCAAAGTTCCTCCCCATGAGGATATTTGCATTGGAGTACATTAGATAGATGACTAGTGCAGATGAGATGCATTTTGTAGCAGCCAAGAAGAAATCCCAATTCAGGATCAAGTCCCAAATTGGTCCCTTCATTTGCAACAACAGAGCTACAGGAGAGGAGGTAGACAAAAGATTAAGAGAGATGAATTTTACCCATAGCTTCACATGGTCTTATGACCCATGGGGAATTATTTCTAAGAAGAGGGTGGAAAACAAGTCCACTGCCTACATCCACACTCAAAGGCCCGAAATTGAGAAATATATGAATCAAATAGACTGGATGCCAGATACATTACAAGAAGCCGAGGAGCAAGTAATTTCCTCTTCCAGTGCACAAACTCCACGACAACAGGAGAAACAAATTACTGAAGAAAGGTCCAAAAAGGGAAAGAACAAGAGCAAGGAATAACAGGGAAGAGATCCAGAGAAGATCAATCACCATGAACTGATATTTACATGAAAGAATTCAGGTTGAAGTATAGGAAGAAAGCTAGAAAACACATGGAAATAGATAAAGGGCCACCACAACAGACAGTGATCAACATATTTGATATTCTAGATTCCTCCCCAGCTGGAGGACAATCATTTCCTTCTACTCCGATTTCAGAAAGACAACAATCTCTTCAAATGTCCTCATCTTCAAAGGTGACTGAAGAGAAAGAAGAGGCAATTTTTGATACCTTCAGAGAAATCAAAATTAGAAATCAAATACTAAAGAAGAGCACCTATGCTCAGTTTTGGAAGTAGAGTGCAACTGCACAAGACAAACTTCTCTCTGCCTTTGACTCAGAGAAGGGAAAAATATGGAATTTTTGGAGGCACAAACATCAGAGCCCAAAACTCCAACAGACTACAAGCAGAATTCCTTTGAGTTTGATGTCAAGAATGTCCATCCAATAGATCAGCTGGAGATGCACAAGCAAACAGGGGAAATGATTTCATCTACTTTAACCAACACCTCTCAAATGCTTAGTCTCAGTTGAAGATGGAGAGAATTTCATCATTGTCAAAGGACACCAGGATTAAGTCTTTGGAAGACTTAGTAATAAAAATTGGATATGATCCCTCAGATACAAAAGCAACTGAAGAAGTAATAAAGAAGAAAGAGTTAGACATTGTAGCTCTGAAGAAGCAGTGCAAGCTGCCTAGTACACATGACCCACTGACCAAGGAAATAGAGGAAACAAAGAGCATAAAGGCTGACATGATGAAACTAATAGTGGAGCAATCCATCCAAATCAAATAGATGGAGATAGAGATGGAACAAATGGTGTAGGAGAAAGAAAAAGCAACACAAATGGCTAGCACAACAGTGGAAACCCTTCCTCTAACAACCCTACCCATAACTACTCCAACAGATGTAGCCACAGGAGCAGGAAGCAGTGTAGAAAAGTTGGCAAGATATATGGAAGGAATGAATTGGCAGAATGAAGAAATCAAGAGGTTGGAATCCCAAGTTGGTGTGTTACAAGATCAGATTAAAAGAGATGAAAACAATCACTTGGTAGAGATGTAGAGAGAAAAGGCATTGATAAAGAAGCTTCAGAAGTTAGAAAAAGAATCCTCCATTGGAAATACTCTAGGGAGGGTTAAGGAGATCATTTGGCACAAAGTAATAGATCATATGAATGAAATTTGGCCTAGCATCCAAATTATTTTTGAGCAGAAAGAGTTAGTAGAGAAAGCCAAAGAAGCCATTTCAGCCACCAATACAGAGTTGGGAGATATGCCAACAACAACAAACAGAATTATCAAGTTTCTGAATGCAAGAAACAAATATGAGCTGGAAGAATTGGGAGTAGTAGATAGGACAGAGACCATACTACAAGTCAAAAAGGTGTTGACAAAGAAGAGTTTAAATGTGCAACTTCAAGAAAAATGCCAAGTTCTAGAGCTGACAGTCAACAGGTTTTTCAACAGAATGCAACCTCTACATCAAAAAGGCCTTCCCTCTTTATTTGATATAAATGAGAAACTCATGGACAAAGAGGATTATGTCAAGAAATTACAGGGCATAGCCACAGATGCTGCAAATCTATCCAACATCAAAGGCAACATAACAAGAAAGGCTTTACTAGAAGAAATCAACAATCAAATTTACATTGAACATGAGCTGAAGCATGTGTTTTTGGTCAAGCCATCATTTTCCAAATACACTGATGCTGATGAGGTTTATCGAAGATTAACCAAGATCAAGATCCCAGAGGGGGAAGCGTGGAGTGACTTATGTGACTACCAGGAAGAATGAGACAAGGATGACTAGAGTGACCATACAGGCATGAGTCAGCACCAGCCACGTCAGCAGAACCACTCCAATCAAATTAATACTTTAGGCAACAACATCCCAGAAAAGAGGGACACCTGTCCCAGTTTTCTCAGCGTGGCCACTCCTTGGCTACATTAGTCAATTTTTCCTTCATTGTAATAAATAATAGATTTCCAAGTGTACAAGGCAAATCGTTGTATTTTTTGTTTAAATACTCCATGCATTGGGAGTATTAGGGGTTGGACCCTAGTCATTGGAACGATTTTTCTATTTGGAGCATTGTAATTTTGAGTTGGAGCATCAATAAAAAGGACAGTTTATAGGATACTTGATCTGTTTTGACCTGGTGATGTTTTTCTTTCTATGTTTAATGTATTTATGTTTATCCATCCATACATCTTTCATTCTTATTTTGAATTAGAAATTATAGTTTAAGATATGACGTTGGAGCACCTTACTGGTATCTGTGTTTACAATCTATATGTTTTCCTATGAAGTATGATTAAAAAATACTTGAATGATTTTTAATCCTAATTGATATCATTTTTCTGTCATTCCATTTATCACTCTGCTTTACATATCTAATAGGAAAAATTAGCTTTCCTTGCAAACACTCTGTAAGATTGATGCTACCACCCATGCTGTCACTCCATAGCCCAATGGAAAATATTAAAAAATGATCTTTCTCCAACCAAATGAACAAACAAACAAACAATCTTTTTACTCTTAATATCTAGCCTAAAACATTATAGCAGTAAAAACAAAGTTAAATGATAATCACATAGAGAGAGACCTCTCTGAGTCTAGGAAGGCTAGGTCCTAGACTCATAAGTGGTTTGATGTATCTTTTGTGACTTTTTTCTTTCCAATCTTCAAAATCATAGAATGATAACATAGTGGCGACCATACTGGGGACACATTGAAAAATTATCCTTCCTTTCATTCGAATTCAGACTACCTAGTTAAATATCTTTGTATTATATTATAACTCCAAATATTGGTTTATCTTTTGTTTTTGAATATTCAATTTGTTTGTGGGTTTGATCTGAACACTGGCTCCTAAAAGAATCTCTACTAGATCCCATCCAGATCCCAATCCTCCTACCATAGTAGATAATCCTGAAAAGATCCTAAGGAAAACTCCTAGAACTGAGAGTCAGACAAGCAGTAGATTTCTTCACAGAGCCAACTCACTCCCTGAAGACTTTGTCACCTTCCAAGATATCTAGTTTGATTTACACTTTGAACAAGGCTTATTCAAGACTAAATCAGAGAATTGGAAAGACCATATCATCTTTGATCCATCAATCTTACCTAAGAGCCCAGTAAGAGAACTTTCCTCATAGACTAAATCAGATCTTCAACTCTTACAACATTTTGATACACTGCAAGATCTAGTGACAGATCTCACCTCAGAAATTGATGATTCTTACCTTCAACAATTAGTAGAATTAAGTGCTTTAAACGTCGCATCTTCTTCCTTCACATATCAACCTGCATATATTCAGTCACCAAGTCCTCCTACCTCCATAATCACCACCCCTTCTTTCATCCTTCAACATAAGGTTGCTCTAGATTCCCATACTCTCATTCCCGCCTAGCACTAGTCCAACTTCACCCACTGTTCAACCTACTTTATCCACTGTTCAAATTCATTCAAGTGGTCCTCCACCACCACCACCAATCACAGCTTCCAGATATTCTCCTTTGGTGTCACTTGCACCATTGGCCAATATGCCACAAGAATATCAATCCAAAATTGTATTGTTTGATGGGACAAGTCCTTTAACAACCCAACAACATGTGGAAAAAATGAATGACTGTTTTGACCTACAAGAGGTAGATGATGAAAGTATTAAGCTCAGAATGTTCACTCAAATTTTAGGAGGAGAAGTCAGAAAGTGGTTCAAATCTTTGCCTGCAAATAGTATAACTGATCTCCCTGCATTTCACTAAAATTTTCTCAATAGATGGGAAGTCAAGAAGAACCCTTTACAAATTCTATCAGAATATGAAAATATTAAAAGGGAGGTAGGTGAAAGTGTACAGGATTATTGTGCTATATTCAACAATACCTATAATGCAATACCTGTAAATCTCAAACCACCCCAGGATTTAGCCTTGATAAAGTTCCCAGATGGTTTTGATGCAGATATGTCATACCAACTTAGGGAAAGAAATTCTCCAACATTAGAAGCAATGCAAAGAGATGCTGTGAGTGTAGAGGCCAATTTACAAGCTAAAAGAGCTAGGATGAAAACTGAAAGACAAGTGACTTTTAAGGAAGAATCTTCAACTTCTGCTGTAGAAGCCAAAATTGATTCCTTAGTAAGGACTATGGAAAGGATGATGGAGAGAATCAATATAAATGATAGGAATGTTCCTAGGGAAAATACACATGCCCAACGTAACCAAATTCCAAACCCTAGTAGAAACAATCTACAAATCAGACAAAGAGATCAAAGAGGCCCAAATCAACAAATTAGGCCACCATTTCAAGAAATTTATGCTGATGATACAAGTGTAGTTGAAGAAGTGGAGGAGAATCAAATAAATTTAATGGGAACTAATGAAGATGATTCTGTTTTTCTTACACAAGAAGAACATGAATTGTTTTTGTTGACTCAAACAGAACTGGAATCTAAAGAATCTGACGATTATAAACATGGTTTTGAAAATGCTATACTAGAAGTCCACAAACAATATAATCTCAAGAGCAAGAAAAACAATGATAGCTCAAACAGAAAAGATCTGAATAATTCTGCTAAGAAAACTTTAGAATCTGTTCCTAGGAAAACATCTGAAATCTCAAAGAGAAATGACAACGACTCAGAAAAGAGAAATAAAAAAAATATTATCAAGAAAACAATTTCTGTCTCAACAAAATCTATCCTAATTGAAATACCTACTACAAGCAAACAAGTTGAACTTGTAACAAAGACCATAGCTGATGAAACAGATTTCTCAAACTTGCTAAAAATTCAAGCACCCTTCAGTACTGAGAATGAAATTGCAAAACTCAAGATCTCTATCCCTCTTACTGAATTGGTGAACAATAATATCTATAGGTCTCAAGTCCTAAAGGCACTCAATGTGGGAGAGCACATATATAGTGAATGTAAATGATGACTAGCTTGAACTCTTTCTTGGACCAGAAGTGGATGGCAAGCCTCAAGAAGGGGGTGTTCCTCCATTTTATGTCAGTCTTAATATTCATGATAATATTCTTCATAATGCCATGTTGGATTCAGGTGCATCACATAATCTCATGCCAAAGACTGTTATGGAAAAAATTGGACTGGAAGTTACTAGACCATACAAAGATCTCTATTCTTTTGACTCCAGCAAGGTTAGATGTCTAGGTCTAATTAAGGACCTTTGTGTCACACTAGCCCAGATACCAGCCAAAAGTTTAGTGATGGATATTGTAGTAGCAGATATTCCTCCTAAGTATGGTATGTTATTATCAAGGTCTTGGGGGGCTAAGTTGCAGGGAACACTTCAAATGGATATGACATATGCCACAATACTAGTATTTGGTTTGTCAGGCGAGGAGGTAACTCCTCAAATGAGATTATATTATTCATTTAGGCTGTTCATTATTATATACATGAGGGAGTGACTGTTGAGTTTCATCTCTCGATGACTCTCCATTTTCTCTATTATTTATTTACATTATTTACAATTGTTCACCCAATCCCTATGATTAGGTGTCAACATGGTCAATCAAGGAGACAATATAGAGAAATGTTAATGAAGTACATGGTGAGTAGTCAAGAAAGACCAGACAATTATCCCCTCTACTCAGTTCACATTGATCTTGATTCCTTTATTCTATATAATGACAATGATGGAGACATAGATACGCAGGTAAAGCAATCAGAAAATGAATTCAATGAAAAACATGATACTAAAGTGCCTATTATGCAGCAAAACCATGAAACAGAACCTCTTTGGAATATGAATTTTGATGATTCATGTGGTAAAACAAGATTAGGGGCAGGAATCTGGTTATATAATCCAACAACTAATCAGGCTCAAGGTTACTCTTATAAACTGAATTTTCTGTGTACAAACAATATAGCAGAATATGAGGCATTATTGTTAGGCTTGAAGTTGCTTAAAAAAATAGGTGCTAAAAGGATTTCTGTCTAGGGAGACTCTGAGCTTATCATTAGAAAAATTAAAGGACAATACTCAACTAAACAACCTAGATTGAGAGAATATCGAAATACTGTAATTGATTTCCTCAAAACATTTGAAGAGTATGACCTTGCTATTATCCCTAGGCTACAGAATGCTCCACCTAATGGACTAGCTTTTTCAGCCAACACCTGCAAATTACCTCATCCAAACAAACAATACATAGTTGAAGTAAAACATCGTCCTGCAGTGCTTGATAACATGAGATACTGGCAAGTTTTTGGGAATGACAAACAAATTGAAAGCTTTTTGCAATCAAAAGATGAATTTGAAGACTGCAACATAGATTTGGAAAGTGAAATAGACAGTCACACTGTTGTACATAGTGATTTGGTGGCCACCCTCCTATTTCACTGGGACCCCCAAAACTGTTTCCTTTTAGTTTCCTTAATTCTAGCACAACTTTCTATTTTTGGTAGTTTTTAGTTCCTAAACTGTCGGAGTTGTTTTGAGGTCCTAAAAAACGTTTTTTGGGAAATTGAAGAGATCAAAAAAGTGCCAGAATATGTTTCCCATATTATTTTTTCGCCTTCTTATTAGGATATTTAAAACAAGGTATTATGATAACCAAACAAAGATCGTATGCCAAAGCTACGACCTAGAGAAGTTTCTAGTTCAACTTACGCCAACAGGTCCGAAAATAATTGGCGCTTCATATCCTAGGGTTAGGGTTTCACACTTATTATTTATGATAAAAATTACTTCCGGTCTCATTGTGACACAGTTCATAAGGAATGTAGTTGTGACATCTTTTCTCAGAGGCACACTACCATCACCCGAGCTAGTTTCTTTCATTCTGCATGTAAACGCTTTTCAGTACTTGTTATTAATTAATTGAAGTTAAGTTCTTTCACTATATCTCTATGTTATATTTAAATAATTATTTAATTTCATTCCTTAATAAATCCATATCAATGGTATCATAGTGGTATGCTCTTTCTCTATTTTTTAGTTCATGTACCCAATAAGATTGGGGTATAAGGAGTTGGGACTTGAACTGGTTGAGGCCTTGCAAGAATCTCCCCATCGACACCGATGATTTACCATGGCAGAAGAAAAGAAATATGAGGGAGTAGGATATCCTATCAAATTATTGCTCAAATAATCCCTTGAGCAGAAAAGGAACGAGATGATGGAAAACTTTGCCCAAATCCTTTGGCGGATGGAAACATGTGACATATCTTCATCCAACAGTCACTTCGGAGGCGCCGCCCCCTTCAAGTTACAATTCAATTTTGATATCCATATATTAAAAGGTCATATAGATGAAAATATTATAGATAAATTCTTAAGTTTGCTAGAAGGTTATTTTTGAGTCCATAGTTTCTTTGATAGGGAAAAGATTTCTTTTGCACTACTTAAGGCCGACCCCCATGCCAAGGACTTGTGGGAAACTTACTGTGATAAAACCGCTGAGCAAATCTCTCTGTTTACAACCACACCCTCTTGGAAATATTTTGGAGATTTTGTTAAGGAACAATATTATCCTATTGGGGGCTAGGAAGACCAGTACATACAATGCACCACACTATGACAACAAAGGGACCAAGATGTGCATGAGATCACAAATATTTTTCATACTTTGCGTATAAAGTTGGTTATGAAAGACTCTAAGAGACATTTGGTGCTCAAGTACCATGACTGTATGCACAAATAAATTCTGGAAGAAATGGAGTTCCTGGACATTTCCTTGCTTGGTGCAACATACTGATATGTTGCTAAGATTGAACAAAAAATTAAACAAAAGAAGTGATACTTTGGATATGCGAATTTGAAGCAGGGAAAGAGCACCCCAAAACCATAGAACAAAGGATAGATCCAGGTGGAATGATCCAGGATAACCCATCGAAGCCACAAGAAAAGAATTGGACTACAAAGAAGAAGAAGGACACATGAAAGTGGTGCAAGTTCCAAGGGAGCCCAACCCACAACACAAATGAGTGTCACACCAAGCAGTCATTGGTGGCTGAGCTAAAAGCTTCAGAGTTCGATGCATGTTCTAATTCTGAGATAGAACCCAAAAAGGTGAATGAAAAGGGGAAGAAAATTATTGACACAGAACCCAGTGCCAAAAGTGCCACCACCAAGGTCTGAAATACTGAGCGCAAAAATCCATAGGAGGAGGAGTGTCTCTTCCACTCACATATGTCGGTGAAGGTTTCTTTGATACAATTCATTGTCGATAGTGGGAGCGAAAAGAAACTCATATCAACAGAGGTTGTTAAGTGGGTCATCCTGCCAACCACACCACACCCATAACCATATATCATTAGGTGGCTCCACCAAGGACGAGATCTCCATTTCAACTAGTAGTGACGCCTCCCCTATAACATCAAGCCCTTCATCAACGAAGTACTATGTGATGTTTCACCTATTGAAGTTTGTGATTTTGTAGTAGGCCAACTATATTTATGGAAGAATCATGCTGTGTATAAGTCCATGCCTCACACTATTATTATTACTTTGGGCAGGAGACTATATAGGATACTAGAGGTATCCCCGCCTACCACTATCTCTTTGATATTTGCTAAGAAATGTAGTAAGATAATCTCCCAGTCTAGAAAATTACCTTGGAAAGGGTCCCTCTGCATAGCATAAGAAATATTATAAGGTCATGGAAGAATACAAAGACATCTTCTGCTCACCTACAGGAGTACCCTTTCACTATTAAGTCAAACATTTGATTGTTATGACTCCCCGGGATCCTCTACCTAATGGGCCAATATATTGCCACTCTTTTTTGGAAAATGAGGAAATCAAATAAAAATAGCTACTACAAAAAGGGAACATCTGACCAATATCCTCACCTTGTGGGAGCCCAATTGTACTCGTACAAAAGAAGGATGAGACCTGGAGACTCTGCATTGATTATTAGTCACTGAATAAAATCACTTTCAAGAACAGGTACATTATCCCATCGATTGATGACCTTCTTTACCATCTCAATGGGGCCAAGTACTTCAACAAGATTGTTTTGAAGTTTGAATATCACAGAGTTCCAATAGAGCCCACATATGTATGGAAGATCACCTTCAAATCCAAGGAGGGTCTTTTGAGTGGTTGGTCATGCCCTTCGGGTTGACAAATTCCCCTGCAACTTTTAAGAGATTGATGGATGAAATATTGCAGCCTTTCACCTACTCATTTGTGGTTGTATATTTGAATGACATCCTCATCTTCAAAAAGAGTTGGACAAAGCACTTGCAACATATTTGATAGGTGCTTCAAACCCTGTGACAACACAAGCTATGTGCCAACTTGGAGAAGTGCTCCTTTGGAATGGACCAGGTCTAATATTTGTGATGGGTCCCATCAATATGTATATTTTGAGGCCCATTGTGCTATCCTCTAGCTTTTAAACTCTATTTCTCTCAGATTAATTTACATTTTTAGCCATAATGTACTTAGTAGGGAGACTAAAGGTTGCATGTCATATTTCATGGCCTAATGTGGTTAATATGTAGGAAAAATAAGCATTTTTTGAGACATTTACTATGCAAGGCCTTGTTGGAGGCATCTAGAGAGAATATACGAGAATTTTCCACTACATTAAGTCTCCAACTCGACTTGAGTCCCAAGATTCCTCACCAACAACTCGAAGTCCACTAGAAGCTAAGGAACTCAAGTGCATGTGGAGATCTAAGGGAACTATATCCACCAATTTCAATATTTTGGAGGGAAACAACCCTACACACAAGGGAGTTTCCCTTCAGTCAATTTTTATATAAAAAAATAGGCCTAAGGGCTCAGTAGTATTCGAAATCTTGGAGCTAGGAAGAGCTACAGAAGGGTGAGTACTCAATACAATTATCTCCATTTTGAAATTATGTATTTGCACTCTATTTTTTTTAATTAAAGGTCCTTAAATGTTGATCTACATCAGAGATATCTTAAGAGGGTTATACCCCTTATGTTAGGGCCCAACCCAGAGGCTTTAGTCCCTCTCATGTATTTTTTCCTTTTCTTTCTTGTTCAAGTTGTTGTATTTATTTCCTTGTTTAAGTAGGAATTAGATTGAAAAAATTGTAGTTGCAGGTCTGATCACCACCTCTCTTATGGGAAGTGTGGTTGAAGAGTCTACAACAACAAGCCAAAAATATGTGTTTATGATTCCTTGGAAATTGCTAGGCTTTGGATTGAAATTCTTTTGCATGCTTGGTTTCTTCACCTTAGAAGTTAATATCATTATTTGGAAAATATATTAAATGCATGTTGTAGGATAGAATAGATCTTGAAGAAATAAAATTCAACTCATCCTTTCCACTTTGATTAATTTTACTGCAATATTGATTAGTAGATGTATGTCCTTGATTGCTAGTATGCAGGAGCTTCCAGTGACTTGTAGGGTT
Organism: Pinus tabuliformis; assembly: GCA_031772625.1. NCBI lineage: Eukaryota > Viridiplantae > Streptophyta > Pinopsida > Pinales > Pinaceae > Pinus > Pinus tabuliformis. The sequence goes on along the minus strand of CM062817.1, from coordinate 926,160,820 downwards.
GGCACACTTGGCACTACATCCACATATGCCGTACCACTTAGACAGATTCAGACAGGGCCTCCATCCTAACCTCCTAGCTACATTAGCTCATATTAAACTCTACCCTAAACAAGCTCTGATAGCTCCTGAGCATTGCATATGGTGAAGCCAGTCTTAGACAGCCCTAGAAGAGCACTCGTTGCAGGCTGCAATGGAATTTTATGCAGAGTCGGGTCGATACGGTAGGGCAGCCACCTCTCAGGCCCGAAGCACAAGGCACCGTTAACTAAAAGCTGTTGATGCGCTGAGCTGCACGAAGAATAGGCCTGAAACCGACCGCAGACACCGCAGGTAGCAGGCCACGAGACCTCGGAACCGTCGATGCAACGCCTGAGGGCGACCAGATCCTCCTTCTTGGTACTATCACACACTTATCCACATCTACTTAGACATTTCCATCCTCCTCCTAGACATCTCATATTTCTCTCAAGCTCTGTCCCTGAGATCATATTTTTAGGGCCAGTGAGGGACACTGCAGGCATGGAATTTTATGCAAGATAGGTCTCTGAGGGGTTCTAAGCTTGGAAAAAGGCCTCAAACATCCTTCATCCGCCTTCCTTCACCTTTATAACAACTTCCTTTTCCTTAGGAAGCTCTCGTACCCAATCCTGTAGCAAAACAAGGCACTCCTATAGAAAAAAATAGCTCCCTGTAGCACCCTGTAGCAGTCGTGTAACACTAGCCAAACTCAACCAATTTTCCCTAGGATCTTGATTTTTGTATTTTGAGATTGAATGATGACCTCCAGGCTTTTAATCCATGATTAGGGAGACCCAAGGACCACTCTAGACCCCTCCTTCCTCCTCTCCAAGCACAAAATAACAAATAGAGTTAGGACGCAAGTTTTCACATTTGAATCACAATGAGTGTTCTCTTATGCAGTGATTAAAGGCCCTAGTGTTAGTTTTAAAGCCATATTACACTTAGTGAAATGAAGGGAAACTCTTCAATGAAAGTGAAATAGACTTAGTTTCTGAATTTCCTAGTTGTGTGTTGTAGACTGAATTTCTTCTTTCCAAGCAATTTGCAATTAGAATAATAATTCCCATTCTGCAACTAGAATATTGATTCAATTTGTTTGCAAATAGAGTAGCATGGTTTATTTTTGCAACTAGTGTAGTATTTCCCTTTCATGCGGTTACAATGTGTCCCTACATCTAATGAATGGAATTTTCATTTATACAATTAGGCTAATGCTCCTTTTCTTGCAATTAAGGTATTATTTTTGTCTTTCCACATAAATTATTTTTGTAGTTAGTTGAAGGATTGGTCTGTGTTTGCCTTGATCTGATCCAATGACTTATTGTGACATGAGTAGAACTTGACCTACTATGCATATAACACTGTCACCTCTAAGTTTGTATGAACCCCGAGTTGATAATTTATGTTGAGAGTCTTAGGAGTTGCAACATACATGATGCAATACCAGGGCTCATCACTTTTTGACGCTGTTTCCGAGGAGGTGTGTTTTATACTTAGAAGTTGCTTGTTTTGTTTCTTTCTATTTTGCATCAATACTATTGGTTTGAAAGATTAAAAAAAAAGGAAAAAATTCAAAAAAGTACAGTTAGGTTTTTCATGCCTCGTAGGAGTAGGGATAGTCCGGGAAAATTCCTACCAAAAACCCCCACCCCTTCAAGCAACCAACCATCATTCGTCTTTGGTAATTATGAACTTGCCTCTCTAACTACAGGGGAGTTAGAAGGACCTCTAGGCGAGCAACCTGAAATTTTTGAGGAACCCATAGGAGGAGAAGAGCCTACATCACCTACCCAAACCATGGCTAAAAACATACAAAATGAGCTTTTCCTAGCCGAGAATGGAGGCCATAATGAAGAATATAAGCCCTGTTTCCCTTCCACATTTCCATGGCCTAACCTCTGAGGACCATGACACCTTCATGTTTGAATTTTATATTGTCTGTAGGACCTATGACTATACCTATGATGAACAAAAGTTGAATTTGTTTCCATCCACCCTTAAAGATGCACACTTGATCTAGTTTATGGGCTTACCTGGAGGCAACATCCCTACCTGGGCCCAAATGTAGCAAGCCTTTAATGAAAAATACATGTATTACTGTAGGACCAAGGAAATAAATGTATTTAGGATGACCCTAGGACCCGACGAATCTATAGAGGACTATGGGGAGAGATTCTAACTAAATTATAGGAGGTCTAACTGTACCCTTGACCCTGAGTCACTCAGGTTAGTTATTCTTCGAGGGATTAGGGAGGAAGTAATGGATACCGTCAACATGCTGTTTGGAGGAGACATCTACTATTTTCCTTATGATGACATCAATTCAATATTCAGGAATCACTCTAGGGTTGCTAGGAAAAAGGGTAGGTCTAGCCAAGGCTTGGTTAGTTCATCTCCCTTTGCATCAACCATCAAACATGAGATAGGAAGTATGTTAGAGTATTTTAAGAGTGAAATTTTGCATACCTTTTCCCTACATATGGATACTATGTAGATCAAAAGGAAGCAAGAGGAAGTAGAAAGAGCGTTAGCTATATTTTTCCCTAGATGCACTAAGAGACATCCTAGAAATGAGTGCCCACTGAATGTCATAGAAGTATTCTCTATATGTGAGGAAAACCATGCAACAAAAAATGTCCCTCTTACAGGCCTAAAAGTTGTATACCAAGGGGTAGAAGGTGGTGTGGAGCAACTCTGCTTCATTAACGAAAGGAGGCCCCAAGGCCATCGACCATACCAATAGGTCATGCAAGGTGCACATTATCCTCCTTACAATCCAAATTCAATTGAAACTTTCTAACCTTGGTACCCTTCCACTCATCCATCATGGCCCATACCCTCTCCTTGGCCTTATACTCCTCAATATCCTCCTCAACCTATCAACCCTCCTTTCCAGCCATATCCACCTCAATCTCCTGAACGGGGCAACTCCTCACAAGGGTGGAGGCCTTAAAAAACCCAATATATTTGTTTAATTCCTCCACCATAACCTCAACCACAACTCCCTCACCATAACCCACCTAGGAAACCTCAACTATCTGCCCAACCCAATCCAAACTTGAAAAATAGTCAGGCACAATAGGTGTACAATGGCGAGACATCCTATCCTGCTTATGCTATGGAAATCCAAGAGATCAATCTTCAGTCTGGGAAGGTAATTCCAGATGTTCATCCAACTTCTCCACCTAAAGAGATTGAAGAAGAGAAGGAAGAAAGTTACCCTTAAGCCAATGCACATACTTACCTTATGAGGTTGGTCCACCCTAAACAAAACACCCTAGAAGAGTCTACAATTCTTAGAGAATTGAAGAATTTGTGTGTCAAAATAACCCTTCTCCAGGCCATCAAAGATGTCCCCATTTACACCAGGCTTATTAAGGAATAGTGTTTTAAAAGGTTCGGGAGAAGAAGAAGAGATACCCCACTATCGATGTTTTTTGACAACTGTCTGATGCTTGGGAGGGCAATCTCGCAAAAGTACTTGGATCCTGGTAGCCCAATAGTGGATGTGTGCATAGATAACATTATGGTCCCTAATACCTTGATTGACGTTAGGGCTGCAATCAATGTGATGACCGAGGAAACCATGCTCAATCTCAACCTTCGAGGGGCCTTGAGGAAGACCACTACATTGTTGCAGCTTGCAGTCCTGAGAGAGTTATTGAGGATGTAATGGTATCCATTGACTCCTGGGAGTACCCTACTCATTTCCTTGTCCTCTTTCACAAAACCAAGTTTAATGGCTACCCTTTCATCCTAGGAATACCTTGGTTGGCCACTGCTGATGCCTACATTAGTTGCAGGGTTAGGAACATGACCATAAAAAACGGGCATCTATCAAAACGACTTGTGTTGTATCTTCCCGTTCAACATTTTATTGAGCATGAATTTCCCTTCTGGTTAGAGGATGAGGAAGAGGAATAATTTTATCAGGAATCCCTCTACCAAGTTTTCACACTAGACACTGTTACCTTATTGACTATATCTTACAGAATCAACCTCCCACTGCCATGCTAGTTGATGAATTGATGAAGGAATCTGAGAGTAACCCATGGAATTATTTGTGCTCTAATTACCCCAATCCAGAACACTAAGGATCAACCCATCTCTCTCAGCTGAGCATGAAGAAAAATTATGCAGTGTGCTGAGGCAACACTTGGATGATTTTTCTTGGGACTATAAGGAGATGAAAGGTGTGCATCCCTCGGTTTGTACTCATCATATCTACATCAAAGAGGGATGAAAAACTGTTTGCCAACCTCAGAGAAGGATGAATCCAACTCTTAAGGACATTGTGAAAGAGGAATTACAAAATATACTGGATCGAGGGTTCATATAACCCATTTTAGATAGTGATTGGGTGACCCCCTCTTCATAGTCCCCAAGAAAATTGGGAAGTGGAGGATTTGTGTTGATTATTAAGAACTTAACAAGGCTACAAAGAAGGACCACTTCCCTTTTCCTTTCATTGACCAAGTCTTGTATGGCTTTATAAGAAAAATATAATTTTCATTACTAGATGGGTTTAGTATGTACAACCAAATATAGATCAGCCCTGAGGACCAATACATGACCACATTCACATGTCCTTGGGGTACCTTCTCCCATAGGGTCCTTCCATTCAGTTTGTGCAATTCCCTTGTTACTGTCTAGAGGGAATTTTTGAGTATCTTTGCCGACCTTGTTCATGACACTGTTGAGATATACATGGATGACTTCACCCCTTATGGTTGTGACGTACAAGAAGCTCTTTCTAACCCATGTAAAGACTTAAAGAAATGCATTGAGATGAACCTTTTATTAAGTCCCGAGAAATGTGATTTTTTGATGAATGCAAGGACTGTCTTCAGCCATTCCATATCCAAGTAAGGGAGATAGGTTGTCCCCAACAAAGTTGCCATCATTAAAAGGGTACCTATCCCTAAAAAACAAAGAGACGTTAGAAGATTTCTTAGATTGGATGGGTACTATAGAAGATTCATTAAGGACTTCAGTAAGCTGGCTTCACCCTTATTTGGACTATTGGCTAAAGATTCAGATTTTTGTTGGATAAATGAATGTCAAGAGGCCTTAGAAGTGCTAAAGGAGACGTTGACCATTGCACCAATCCTTAGGAGTTACAATTGGGAATTTCCTTTCCATATCCATACAGATGCATCAGATAAAGCCGTAGGAGTAGCCTTAAGACAAGTGGAAGATTAATTTCCCTATGCTATCTATTTCATTGGTAAGGAACTTTCTAAAGTTGAGCTAAATTATAGTCACTGAAAAAAATCCTGGTTGTGGTACGCTCTTTAAACAAGTTTAGGCACTACATCATTGGATATCAAAAGTCTGTCCACACTGATCATGCAACCATCAAGTATTTAGTGAATAAACCTAATGTAAAGTCTAGTATAATTAGATGGTTGTTATTATTGCAACAATTTTATTTAACCATTATTGAAAAACATGGGAAAGAAAATATGGTTGCAAATTTCTTTTCAAGACTGATCTTACTTGCAAGGAATGAAGAGATGGTAGATGATCAGTTCCCATATGAACACCTCTTTTACATATCGGTGCTATCTCCTTGGTTTGATGATATATAAAATTACTTGGTTACTTGGTTCCATCCTAATCTATCCTCCAGGGAGAAGTGCAAGATTATTAGGAAGAGTGCCCCATTCACTTGGATTGGGGGAAATCTTTTCAAGTTGTGGCCAAATTAGATTTTTAGAAGTTATCTAAGGGAAGAGGAGGTATTTGAATTTCTCTCATCATGCCATTATGGAACTTTTGGAGGCCACTTTGTTGCTAATAGAACAACCTTCAAAGTTCTACAAGTTGGTTACTACTGGCCCACTCTACATCAAGATGCAATAAAGTACACGACTAGGTGTGATTAGTGCCAAATGATTGGTAAGACACACCTAAGGATGAAATTACCTTACAACCTCAAGTGAATTTTGAAACAAAGGTAGTAAAGGAAACAAATGAGAAGAAGGTGGCTAAGTTTTTGAGGGAGAATATTTTCTATGAATTTTTTTTTCCCAGGGAGTTGGTCACTGATCAAGGGATACAATTCACCTCAAATATGATTGAAGAATTTATGAAGCACCACCACATCAAGAACATGACATCCAATGCCTATAACCCTTAGGAAAATGGGCAAGTGGAAGTCACAAACAGAGCCTTGGAGAACATTCTAACCAAGGTTGTTAGCAATAATAGAAATGATTGCACATACAAACTTATAGAAGCTACTTAGGCTTACAATATCACTTGGATTACAACCACTGTAGAAATTTCACCATAGATTAATTTGATTATGCAATGTACTAAAGCAAAATACTTGATCTACTTCTATAAACAAACTTGCGGAAGCTTAATCGATTTTGAGCAAGATCGAACATAACACATATAATAGAGAATGAGAAATCAATCACACATGAACACATAAGAATACTCTGGGGAAAGCCTCAGCTAAAAACCTCGATCTCTGTATTATTATACAAGTGGAAATATCTCAAGATTACACAAAGCTTTAGCTCACAAGCTATCCAGCTCTCAGTACAATCCCTCACTGCTGCTCATAGACAAATTAGACAACACATATGCCTTCTCCTCTGTCCTCCAAGCCTCATATTTCCTTGCGCAGATTCTCCTGGGTCCTCCGGCTGCAACTTGTGTGATTCTCACCTTACACACAACACTGACCTCTGAAATAACTATGCAATCCTGAAGGAGTGAATTCCTTCTGCATGGATGAGTTTGCTTTATAGGAAAATTCCTCCAACTGATAGTACACTGTCCCTTCCTTTAATCTCAATTGGGTCTTTCTTCGAACTGACATACATGAGTTATTTATAAGAGAATATTCAGTTATCTGGAGAACACTAGTTGCATGCATGCATGCATTAACTGAATAAACTCACAATTAGTTCCTCCAACTGTTTGGAACTAATTTAACTAGACTTAACTCAGTTAACTGAAAACTAATTACAACTCAAATACAACTCATCCTTATCTCCTTAATTAAGGGATAACTTCCTCAATCAAAGGGATAATTGTTGCATGTCTTCACATAGACTTCATGTTTGATTTTCTCCAACTAATTAACTCAAGATGAATTAATTAATTATTTTTCAAATAGTTGCTGAGATCAAATTCGAATTTTAATTCTCAATTTTAATTCAAGGACTAATTAAAATTGGAATATATCCTGAAATTCTATTTATAGCAATGCTATTTTTAGTGTTTCTATTTTATCATTCCTTGTTGCTATTTTCTACACTCGTACTTGAAATGCTATTTATAGCATTTCTATTTTTAGCATTTCTTGTTGCTATTTTCAACAACCACTGGATTTACCCCATCTGAATTAGTCTATGGTAAGAAGGCCCTACTATCCATTGAATTTGAATACAATACCCTAAGGATGACAACTCAATTACACTTGGACCTCAGTATAACACAACAAGAGAGGCTATTCCAACTTAATGGTTTAGATCAATTCATATTTCAAGCTCTCCTGCACATTGAGATAGTCCAGTTACTGAGGAAGATTTGGCATGACAAACACATTAGGGAGAGAGAGTTTCAAGAAGGTGATTGGGCCATTCTATATGACTCAAGATTCAAGGATTTCAAAGAAAAATTAATGAAAATATGGTTGGTCCTTTATCTAGTGGAAAATTTCATGATAATGGGTCTGTCCAAATTAGAACAATTGATGAAGAAGGTATCCCTTTTCTTGTCAACAGTTACCGATTGAAAGTGAAAAAAATACCTCTGTCCAAAGAAGATTTTATTAGTTTAATCAACAAGGAGATGAATTTGATTAGGGGGCTCACAATCCCCAGTTCACCAAGCTTCTAATCAACATAAACAAAAAAAATAAAAAATAAAAATAAAAATACAATAAAGGGCCTAGGTGAAAACCTCCATGAGGCATCTCAGGGGAAATCTAAGGTTGAAACATCTATGAGGCAACCCAAGAGAAAAATAAAAATAAAAATAAAAATGAAAAGATCCCCAGGTGAAAACCTCCTCTAAGGTGCCTGGGGTAGACATGTAGGTTGACAATCTCTCTAGAGGCAGTCTGCATGTCTCAAAAAAAGGAAGAGAAAAAAAGGAAAACGTAACACACAAGGAGGAGTCCTTACTCCAAACAGTCAAGGGGACAATGGTTGAAGAACAGAGTCCATAGTCCATTTCTCCATTCCCCCATCTAGCCAGTTCATTTCCATCATCATTCATCCATCTCCCTACCTTTCTCCATCACTTCAAAAATAACTACACCCAAATTTTCGTCAACCCTGTAATGCTACAAGATTGTTCTGAACTACTATAGGACTGTCTTGAATTGCTACATGATCAACCATAAATGCTACAGGATTGAAATCTACTTGGAAAAGGGGCCAAAAGTCATTTTTTTCCTTGGTAAATGTTAGAAGAGGTTCACCCAACTTCCTTCACCTCTCATCCACTCCATTCATTTAATTCCATCCTCAAGATTCTACATATGACCTGGCATTAAAAACATACAGAACACAAGACTTTGCCTTCACTCTTTTTCACAAATTTCACCACCTTTAGAAGCTTCTATTCCTGTCCCTAGACTCACTATGATTTATCCAAGTCCTTGAATGTAGCATGAGGTTTTGAGAAGGAACTGAGTGATTGCTACAGGAAGGAGATCAGTCATGTAGCAGCCTGCACAAATCCAACAAAACCATATACAAAGGATTGTTGCAACTTCAGAATGAAAATTTGGCCACCCTAAAGCATCAAGAGACCATCCCCGAGGCTTAGAAAAGTCACACCATCCCTAAGGAATAGATGCAAGGCTACCAATCCAGTCTAGTAGAAAAATATTAAACACTGGAAAAGACCTGCATGGTAGCAAGATTTCACTAGTCAAGTACATCATCATGTTGTTTTGTTTAAAGAGGACATGTTCATAAGAGAGACAATCGAAGATAACACCTTCAAAGAGTAGTTTATCGATCATCAGGTTCAACAATGACATGCATGCATCTCCAACAAATCAACATCATAGGTAGGCTCAGGTATGACACCCCTCACTCCTTCCCTATGTGCATAATGGTAAAAAATGTGTTTAATGAACAAGAATAGAGTTTTTATGGGCTGGAGGTGGCTAGTAAACTTGGCCACCTTCGATTAGTAAACTGCAGTCTACTCAACCACCCATGCAACGTGGAAAAGTCAAAGTAGGGGGAGTGATAATTATGAGGAGTGGGGACAATGAATAAAAGAGGAAATACATGCAGAGGCCAAGTCACCAAGCATTCCGAGCCCATTACCACAAAAGGGAATAAAAGGACAAGGCTCGATTTCACTTGCACCAATGCTCATTCCCAAGAAACGGTTATATGGGCCCATCAAGATATCGAAGGATGAGCTAGATGCTCCCTAGGGTGCAACAAATGAGCTACAAAGTTGGTTTGTAGGCACTATAGGACTGGACACCACTGCTACAGGAATACTAAATTGCTACAAGAATGTTGAGGAGGTGCTACAAGGTTGAATTAAGAGGATTAAAGGAGTCCAAACCACCAATAATTTTCCTCAAACCCCCATGAACATAAAGAAGTCATGCTGAGAAGGGTAAGGGGCCTCCTCCCTCATAATTTTCCATACAATTGCATAGAAAATTATGCTTGCTACAGACATACTATAGCAAACCATTATGAAAGTAAATCCCTTTGAAAAATTTATTTTATCACATAAGAACATCCATACAAGAGCAGGGGAAGTTTTTTTCACCACAGTCAAGGGTATCATCCTTCTCCTTCTCTGAGAAAAAAACATCAACCACCCTATCTCTACCTCTGCACCCTAGACTAATAAGAGGAAAACCTTAAAAGATTCCATTTAGAAAATTTAAGGAAGGAGAAGTAAGAGCCATGGGGGGAGGTTTCAATTGAAGAGAGCCCACAGACACTAAAAGAATCCATCAACATCCTCCTATTAGAGACATTTTTTTGAGACACCGATGGATGGGGTTATTTGAACAATTGAAGGGGTATGATGATGAGGTAACTGATGAGTTTTCCATGGCCCTCAATTTTTAGTGATAAGAGAGTGCTACCATTGTTGTAAGGGGATTGGCCATCGATTTAAACGTAGATCTCATCAACTGAGTGATCAACACACCCTTAGGATTTTGATGGGGAAAAGAAGATGGGAAAATAAATGTAACAACCAAGAAAAACTTCTTTCTTCCTGAAGAGGAGCCCGTTGAAGACAAAAATGAGGTGAGAAGAGTGAAACTCCCTTACTCTTGGGATGAAGTATTGTGTATGCCTATCAATTTAGGCTCCTTTATGAGTTAAGGTTCTAGACAGAGTTATCAATTCAAAGCAGGTTTAGTATTCCACATTTCCTCTTTCAATCCATCATTGAAATGAGCTAGATAGTGAGGGAAGGGAAGCACCAACACATTTCCCATCATGGCCTAATTGATCTGAAAATGGAATGTACTTGTTTAAGGGTGCAAGGTATCCATTTCCAATAATTTCAACTGTGAGCTAGACACTCCAAATGACCTCGAAAAATGTATAAACTTCTTATTTCTTATACAGAGATAGACTGTAGGGGCATTCACCGGACATTTTACCTCTAAAAAGAGGATGAGTTCTAGAGGCTACCTGGCCCTCTACAGGCTCTGCCTAAAGAAATAACAAAGTAAACACTTAGAAGTCTTTGACATACACATACTTGAAGGTTAAGGTCTTGCGGAATAAGACAAGTAACTTTCTGTAGCTGAATAAGTGATTATGTGTGTATGCAAGTTATATTTATTTGCTGTTTAATACTTTATATCAGTTTTGTTTAGCATATCATCTTCAGCAAATAAAGACATCAAAATGATAAAGCAGTTCACCCCCCCTTTGGGCTACATCTGCTGGACCAAACCTCTCCAACTAGGCTTGTCCTCTTGTATTAAAATTGCTACAAAGGCTAATACAAGAATATGGGTGTCTCAAAGGATAGATCTGACTGTAAATACAGAATCAGAAGATAGGAATTAGCCAAACATGCTCTTTCCCAAACACTAAACAATGAATTTTGTACCTTATACAGTACTTTCCCCAATTGGCCCTGGTGGCCCTTTAAACTTGCATGGAGAATTTCGAGGTGAAGATGACCTCAATTGGTTTTGAAACCTCTACCATTAGACTCAGAAGGTTGAAAATAGCAGACATAGGCTTTTGAATCACCGAAAATGGATGAATATAGCCCCCAAACAGCTCCAACACTGAAATGGCCCTAGTGGCCCTGAAAGCTTCCTTGAAGCTAAATAGTGAAAAGAATGCCTCAAAAGGAAAAACGAGCTGCAGAAATGGATTCAGAAGGCTGGAAAACTTCAGGAATGACCTTCGTTCCACATTCACTGGCTGCACAATTCCCGATGCAGCTCCCAAACTGATTTGGCCCTAATGGCTCCTGGAACTTCCACGAAGAAAAAACACCTACAAATGACTTCAGATGGCTGTGAAACATGTGCCAATGGCTTCAGAAGGTCGAAGAGACCCAAAACCCAAAAAAAAAATCGTCCAAAACCGACTTTCCTAGCCAAAGTTATGGCCATTTAAAGTTTCTCCAGTTTGCCCCTAGAAAAACTCTAGCTAACTTTAGTTAACTCCAGATAGCTCTGCCAATTATGGCGGGTCCGCCAAATTTGGCGCTCCTGCCAAAATTCCGCCAAATTAACTGCAGTTACATTTAATGTTTGGTGGTTTCCTCGGATTTCGTGCCCAACGGAATATTCCTTTTTTAATTTTTTTTTTGAAAAATTAAAATTTCTAATGTTATGGACAAATTCTTCTTTTTGCCATAACTTCCTCATACGGCGACCGTTTTTTGAACCGTTTGCGGCGCCGGAATCGGGAAGACGAGCACTTTCTATTCATTCAACTTTGAACCAGTTCTAAGCACTTTAAATTTTGAGCATTTTACGACACTTGGGACATGAGCACCTGATCACAAATCATGCTCATTGTCATGAATTCCTTAAGACATCTCAGAAGGCCTATGTTGTGGGACGAGTTTGTGGACATGGATAGGAAGGTCTTCATTGAGACACAAACCCTTACCTCAATACAACAAGAAGATACACAAAAATTTAGTGTCGGAGGAAGGAAAGAAGGAGAAAAGATAGAGGAAGAAGAAGGAGGAGAACATAAAAAATAAGAAGAAACCCCTGAGGATCCCTATAGGTCCCAAAATATAGGAAAACAGGGGAAAAAAATAAGCCTCTCACCAGGGAACACAAAACAAGAGGTGGCTGCTACCTTGGCCACACTTAGAACACCTATCAAGCCCAAGAGAAGGTAGCCCAAGCAGGGACCCTTGTACTATAAGAGGAGAAAGAGCACTATTATCAAGCAAGGGAAACCATAACGTCCTTCAACAGTCCCAATGAAAATTGACGAGTCAGCTAGCCAGGAAGGAAAATTGAGACCCAGTGAAGGAAAAATTGAGGAATTCACCTCCCCTAAAGCCAAGGGTAAATAGTACTTACCACCCACAGGAAGGCCCACCACTAGAGAAATCACATCTAAGAATCTCAAAGCACAAGCTACCCTTCTATAGGAGAAAACAAAGGAGCTACAGGAAAAAATAAGGTTGCGTCAGGAAGGAACAACTCTGCTACAGGATCAACAGGGAATGTTATGGGAAAGGGAAACCATATCAAAAAGGGAAGAAGAAGGTCTCCAAGAACTACAAGAGCTTGAACCAGAACCTGACCTTGGATCCTACTACAAATTTGTTGAGGGAGGGAGAATTATACTCGATAAATTTGCAGTCGCCCTCTTATTCAAATCAGAGGGAGAGAGGGTCATAACTCACAAATGGATGGAGATTGCAAATTCAAAGAAGGTAGAGGATGTGGGTATTATGGAGGAGAAATTTGAACAATGGGAAAATAAATGGTTGACCTAATATTAAGAGAGTCAAGCATGAGGGAAAAAATACAATAAAAGAACAAGAGGTTAAGGGAGAAATTGCAGGAAAAAGAGGTACAACTTGACACTATGGAAAGTTTTTCCATGGAAGCCATACAATGTATGAAACCATCCAAGTCCTATGCCATCTTACCCAAGGATAAGTGGCTGCAATTCCAGATAAAAACATTAGAACAATATGGCTCTCTACCATTCCAAGATTACAGGAAGTTCATTGACTTTTGTTGGAAGGTAAGTATTAAGGACAAAGCGAAAATGGATGAGTTCTATATGCATAATATGATCCTCACAAACATGAAATTTTGGGACCCCAACTCAAGATTGGGGAAGATGAAACTAATAGAACTATCCTCCTGGCTGACCCAATAAGAAACGAGGGCTGAGGAAGTGAAGAGGGTGATGACCAAAGAATAAAATGAGCCCTTGTACATAATACAAGAGTTAGTGAGCCACAAGGCTGACATCAGTAACCACAACATAATCTCCGTCAATCCCAAATTAGCCACTCGCTACATGGAAACACAAGAACAAGCTATCCTCCACTTCAAGGACACCTTTAGGTTTTTGGGCATTGAAAGCTTGCAAGCTTTCCAAAGGAGATGGCATGTTCTGCCTCACATTTTGTAAATCAAGAGTATCACTCTCTTAAAAGACTAAGGAATTCCCTGGAGAGAACCCCACTTTAAAAATGGATCATTCAAAGGTTGAAGATCATTTGGATAGGGCTCAAACTCAGTCCACCCTTACTGTTGGGCCTACAGGAGAGAAGAGACTAGGCATAAGAGAAAAAGGAGAGGGTAGACATAGAAGCACATGCAGGGTTCTATCCATGGGAAGGCACACCATTTGAGATGCCTTAGGATGTCAGAGAGGCTACCAGGGCCATGAATGAACTTCACATCAGAGAGTGAGTTGCTCAGAGGGTGAAAAAAACCTTCAACAAGGGGGTAATGATGGGTCCCATCAATAGGTATATTTTGAGGCCCATTGTGCTATCCTCCAACCCTTAAACTCTCTTTTTCTCACATTAATTTACATTTTTAGCCATAATGTGCTTAGTAGGGAGACTAAAGGGTGAATGTCATATTTCATGGCCTAATGTGATTAATATGTAGGCAAAAGAAGCATTTTTGGAGACATTTACTATGCAGGGGTTTGTTGGAGGCATCTAGAGAGAATATAGGAGGCTTTTCCACTACATTTACTCTCCAAATCGACTTGAGTCCCAATATTCCTCACCGAAATCTTAAAGTCCACTGGAAACCAGGGAACTCAAGTGCATGCGGAGATATAAGGGAACTAGATCCACCAATTTCGATATTTTTGAGGGAAGCAACCCTCCTCTCAAGGGAGCTACCCCTTAGTCACTTTCTGTATAAATAAATATGCCTAAGGGCTTACTAGGATTCGAAATCATGGAGCTAGGAAGAGATATTGAAGGCCGAGTACTTGACACCGTTATCTCCATTTTGAGATTATGTATTTGCACTCTATTTTTTGTTAACGAAAGGCCATTTTTTGAGCTACATCTAAGATAGCTTAAGAGGGTTGGAACCCTTGGGTTAGGGCCTAACCCAGAGGCTCTAGTCCCTCTGATGTATTTTTTCCTTTTCTTTCTTGTTTAAGTTGTATTTCTTTCCTTGTTTAAGTAGGAATTAGATTACAAAAATTGTAGTTGTAGGTTTGGTCACCAACTCTCTTGTGGGAAGTGTGGTTGAAGAGTCTACAATAACAAGCCAAAAATATGTGTTTATGATTCCTTGGAAATTTGTAGGCTTTGGATTCAAATTATTTTGCATGATTTTTTTTTGCACCTTAGAAGGTAATATCATGATTTGGAAAATATATTAGATGCATTCTATAGGATATAATATATCCTAAAGAAATAAAATTCAACTCATCCTTTCCATTTTGATTAATTTTAGTACAATATTGATTAGTAGATGTCTGTCCTTGATTGCTTGTCTGCAGGAGTTTTTGATGACTTGCAGGGGTCGACACACTCATCCACATCCAGTTAGATATTTTCGTCCTACTTGTAGACACCTCATACTGCTCTCAAGTTCTTCCCCCGAGATCATATTTTTAAGGTCAATGAAGGACACTGCGGGCATGAAATTTTGTACAAGATATGCCTCCGAGGGGTGATAAGCTTGGAAAAATGCCTCACACATCCTTCATCCACCTAATACACCATTCTCCACCTTCAAAATTCCTTCCTTTCCCTAATAAATCTCTTAGACCCAATCCTATAGAAAAACAAGGAACTCCTGTAGCAAAAAAGAGCTTCCTGTAGCACCCTGTAGAAGTCCTGTAACACTACCCAAACTCAACCATATTTTCCCTAGGATATTGATTTTTGTGTTTGAGATTGAATGATGACATCCAAGATTTGAATCCATGATTAGAAATACCTAAGGATCACTCTTTACCCCTCCTTCCTCCTCTACAAGCACAAAACAACACATAGAGTTAGGAAGCAAGTTTTCACATCTGAATCACAATGAGTGTTCTCTTATTTAGTGAGTAAAGACCCCGTTGTTAGTGTTAAAGCCATCTTACACTTAGTGAAATGAAGGGAAACTCTTCAATGCAAGTGAAATATAATTAGTTTCTGAATTTCCTAGTTGTGTGTTGTAGATTGAATTTCTTATTTCCAAGCAATTTGCATTTATATTAATAATTTTCATTCTGCAAGTAGATAATTGATTTAATTTGTTTGCAAATAGAGTAGCATGGTTTATTTCTACAACTAGTTTAGTATTTCCCTTTCCTGTAGTTACAATTAGTCCCTACATCTAATGAATGACACTTTCATTTATGCAATTAGGCTAATGCTCCTTTCCTTGCAATTAGGGTATGTTTTTGTCTTTCCACAAAAATTATCTTTATAGTTAGTTGAATGAGTGGTCTTTTATTGCCTTGACATGATCTAATGAATTGAGGGTGACATGAGTAGAACTTGACCTACTATGCATATAACATTGTCATTTCTAAGTTTGTATGAACCCTAGGTTGATAATTTAAGTTGAGAGTCTTGGGAGTTGCAACATCCTTGATGCAATACCAGGGCTCATCAATTTTGGCTACATAATCAACAAGCAAGGCGTGTATGTGGATCTAACTAAGATCCAAGTCCTTCAAGATTGTCCAACCTTGACGACTATGACAAAGCTTCGTAACTTCTTTGGCCTTGCTAATTTCTTCTGGAGATTCGTGTTGAGGTTCTCTCATATTACTTGGCCCTTAAGTCAAGTTACCAAGGGCAAAGAAAATGTGATTTTTTTTTGGTCCGAGGCACAATAGAAGGTATTCATTGAACTGAAACACTACCTTTGCTCAACACCAGTCATGAACTTACTATACCTACAACAACCATTTGAGATTGAGATGGATGCCTTAGATTATGCTATTGGTGTAGTCCTCACTCAGGAAGGGCACCTCATGGCCTATCATAATGAGACACTCTCTGATATTGTTTGTAGGTACCCAAGCTATGATATCGAGATGTACTCTATCATGTAAGCCTGATAAAAATGCCATCATTATATTATGGAGAAGGAAATGATCATACACGCAGATCACCGACCTCTTCAATTTATGCAGACATAGGGGAAGTTACATAACTACCACCATCATAAATGGTCCACATACCATCAACAATTCCATTTGAAAAGAAAGTAAAATAAGGGAAGCACCAGTCATGTTAAAGAATACATTAGTCGACCCCTAATTGTGGCACTAAGTACAATTCTCAACTCTTGCGAGCACGGGACCTTTGGATGGCCACAACTATATGAAAATGACTCAGAGTTTGCTGCTGTTGGGTATGTGTTATATTATTTCCACGACTAGCCCCATGCATAAATCCGGGGGTTAGAGGGGGGTGGTAGCCCCCCTGCACGGGGTTTGGGGCAACACCCCACGAAAATTCTTTTGGGCCCTATTTTAGGTGGGCAGACCTACCTATGGTTTTGTGCATGGATTTTGCACATGGTTTTGGGCATGATGGTTTTATGCCCATGGTATTTTTTAGATCCGGTCAAGGGAACTACAGTTATGTTCTAATCTAGGGTTAATGGATTGGGGTTTAGGGATGCATTGGAATGTATATATATGTATTGTAATATTGAAAGGAATATAATGAAAAATCAATCTGGTAGTCTCGATTTTTGGATCTAGGGGAAAACTCTGTATATTTTTTTTATATTTCTCGCTATTGTATATTTTTTTATTTTAAGAATTTGTTTGCACGTAATTTATGTACAAGGTTAAAACCTACATTTGGTATCAGATATGTTTCAACTTCAAGGGGACGTCTTTGCTGCTGAGAATTTTTTCTCAAGCCTATGGTAGACCATGTTCAGTGGAAGATATGCGGCATCAATTCTTGTGGTGAAGGAAGATGGTGAGTAGTGGAAAGATAGAGATCAAGAAATTTAATGCTCAGAGTTTTGGGTTGTGGAAACTCACTATGGAGGATCTGCTGGTGGATAAAGATCAGTCGATCGTGGTATATCTGGGTACTAAACCAACAACAATGTTCAATGAAGACTAGAATAAGTTGGATCAGAAAGTAAAGAGCACAATATGATTGTGTATCTCAGATTCAGTTTTGTTGAATGTATCACGGAAAGTGTTCTAGACATATTTGGGCACTGCAACCCCAATCTTATATTTCAATAAACCAAGGGCTATTTAACCCCTAAAAGTGTTGTTTCATACCCTAAAGTATCATGTTCAACTGATTACATCATTCCCCAAAAGTTCCACCTGAAAAAACAATCAGAACTGGTCAAAACTGGACCATACTGACTACTTCACTGTCAGGGTGCGATGCCTATTGACTTCTACACTAGCCAGGTGTGATGCATACTGAAGAGGCCTTATGTGGGGTGCGATGAGTGAGGATGGACAAATGTCTGAGACAGTTTTCTAAGTGGATGCTGATGGAATCTTCCAGAAACTTCTCCTATTACACTTGCCTCTCTGAATTCGCCCAGGGATGAGTAAGAGATCCAAAAAATCTCCAAGTGGAACCAAGAACAACAAGTGGAAAAACACTAATAAAAAACCTAGAGATGACTCACACCCTTGTGGACATATATAAATGGATCCCTCATCTGAGAGATCTAGAGGCTGGAATTTTGTAATTTGTAAGGAAGTGCGGATAGTTTGTCTTTGAGAAAAGGCATTGTATTGTTGGGTGATCTTGCTTTTCATGAGGTGAAGAGGGCTTTGATGCTGGGAGGATGATGCTGGATCAGACAGCTAGGTTGTAATTCTCTCTTCTACTATTAATAAATTTCTTTGATTTTTCCTCCATACAATCGTGTATTTGTGAATGTCATTGTATGTTCAATGTATTTCTGATTCTACATTGTTTATGATATAATAGATCAAGATCCTTTGATGTTGTTTTGTTACTTTGTCTCTATAGGTATTCACTAAGCGGGATAAGTATGAGAAGAGGTGCAAGCTCTATCAAGGGAGAGAGAAATCAAGCGAGGAGTCAAGCGGAAGATCCAAGTTGGTCCCTTTGCTTCTCTCTTATCTATCATACATAGAGGAAATCACAAATTGCTTTGATTGTTTGTTTCTAGGATAGCTGCCAATCCTAGTGGGACTAGCAGATCGAAAAGACACTAGTTTTCCTGGAAACAAAATGGAAACTCCACTTGGGAACGAATAGTTTTTTTGTTTTTTGGTGATTGTTTGTTTTATAAACTATAGACGGAGCCTGAAGTTAGCCAGATAGCCTTCGAACTGCTCTTGCTCTGCAATTGCAAAGTAGATGAATGCTGCTTCAGTCAATCTCTGGTTTAGTTTATGATTTGAACATATGAATTACAATCATTCTAGATGCCCTGTTGGTAGCTCAATAAACTTCCAAGATCATACCCCTGTACTTTGTTCTTTACTGTCCATAATAGCTCAGCTTAATTCACCGAATTCAGCTGCAAATTTGAACCAAAACCCACCTCAGTTGCGCTCCCTGGCCCATCGCACTATCTGTCACTGGAAGCCAGTATGCATCGCACTTCCTGAGTGTAGCAGGTGACATGCATCCCTGTTTTTGTGAAGCACAGGTGAGATGACTAAGTAGTCCTATTTCTCTCCTTGAAATTTGGGTTTTTTATCCTTGTTTTCAGCTCTGTTCAGTTGTTTTGCTGCTTGTGAACAGTATCTCATTGCTAAAGCCTCCTTGCTTTACATAGTTCAGCCTCCATTGATTAGGATTAACAAATGTTTTTATGTATTTGTCCATCATTTGCAATCCTTTGTCAAAAAGTTGCTTAAATCGAATTGTCGTTTTGATGCAAAAAGTGTCGTAACTGTCGTTTTGTATCAAAAAGAGAAGTGTCGTTGAGTCTTCCTTCCTTGGATAGTCGATTGAACTTTTTGTCATGTATTTTATTTGATTTTTTGATATCTTGAAGTGTTGAAAGCATTCTCTATTCGAAATCGAAAAGTGTCGTTAAGTATTCCTTTCTATTTTGAAAAGAAATTGTTGAAATGTCGCTTTGAAGAAAATATTTCAGATCTATACTTAGTTTTCCTTTTTTGGCATGTTTTCACATTAAAGGGAACGAAAAACAAATACATGCATTTAGATTGTGTGCGAAAAATGATTTAGGAAAAGTGCATTTAGTGTGTGCTTTTTGCTCTTTGTTTGAAAGAATCGTAATCTTCTTTCCTTAATAGCTAGGATTTTCATTGCTAAAAATAAACAATGATTGTTTTTCATTTTAGATTGCATATTTAGGAAGTTTACATCTACATCACGCGATGAACCATTGAAAGGAAAACTTCTAAACAAGATCAACTCTAAAATAAATTTCAATGAACTTAAAAATGCTTTGGAACCTAACGCAACACATCTAGAGGTCTAGGCTAGAGACGTGTTCTGGCATCGTAAAATCTAGTAACTATCATTTTCATCGAGGTTGGGTGATTCCTCCTCTTTGATAAGACAAGTGCTATAAAAGACTTGTGCTCCCTGTATCGTTGAGTATATATTAGGAGACCACAATAGGCTTATATCCTTTATCCATAGGAAGTCGTGTCTACCTCCCTATCGATCGCAATGCACTGAACACAACATTCATGAAGATTGACTACCGTACATAAGTCCTTGGTAATTTCTCTTTAATTTATCACCAAGGTGTATATTGCAGTTTTGCAATTGGTTTGGTAATCCCTCTGTCTAGATTTCCAGAGTAGTCACTTTCGTTCCTTTTCGACTCCTTAAAAGAAAAGGTCCATCTAAGCACTTGTCACTTCAGGCTCATTAAAAATCGAAGGTGACTAGAGTCATCTTTAGCTTTTTCTCGACTCTTAAAAATTGAAAAAGCAAAGTTGTGTCAAAGCGTCATTAAAATTTATTTAGTTTGGAATAACATCCCTGTTCCTTCGTTGATCTTAGGTTGAGATAATGGAGTCCACCAATCATGGAATCCCTCTTTAGGGGAATCCTAGTCCATTTTCCTCTTAGGGAAATATTGGTGCTCCATATATGGCCACATTTTCCCTTCCAGGAATCACAATTGGTCTGTCGTTATGGCTATTCTTAACCTCTGCCATTCAAAATACCGTAATTCCTCAGCAATCATTTGATACTGAAGTTAACCCCTCACCTTCTACTTCGTTTGTTTCTCCCTCCCTTTCTTCCTCTTCACTTTGTGATACTAGTAACCAAGTAGCTGAGAAGAAGAAGAAAGGGAAGGAGAAGAAGAAGAAGAAGTCAATTAAGTAAGGGGACAACCATGAATCATCTAGTGAAAATCCACACACTAAATATCCTAGATATCCTTGTGTAATTTGCAAATGAAACCATTTTCATCGAGATTTTCCTTGCGTTCCGCAGATCTTGAGAGAATGGTCTCCCCGTTTGCACCGTCTGGTGTCATCGACCTCTGGCGATCATGTTGATAACACATCATCAACTAGTGAAAATGAAGTTCCTGGACAAAAAGGAAAGATCAAAACTCCATGTACACTATGTGAAGGGGACCATACCCTTCCCCGTTGTCCTTTTCTAGATGAGGCCAAGAGAGTCTTGCATAACTGTCCTGTTTCACTGCACCGACTTCCATCTAGATACAAGAAACTCTCCCCAAGTCCTTTACTAGTTGAAAATCTGACTGACATAACTCAATCATCGGTCGAAATACCTATAATTGAAAGTGAATCTTTTGAGTCCATACCGGACCAAAGTCAATAGGTCGAGATGGCAGTCGACCCAGTTTTACCTTCAGAAGGTCCACCTTCAGATGATACCATTCCCAAAGAGAGTGAGAACGATACTATTCAAATTCTTTTTGTTACTTCAAAGTCCGATGAACTTGGGGGAAATCCACCCATTCCTTCACAACAGGAAGAGAATCGCCCAGTTCCCTCTACTCAAGGGGTCGATTCAATCGTTTATTCGGCACCCTCTCCAAGTAGTCTAGTCACTTCCTTTGATTGGAATTGACTAGCAAGATCCCGCCTTCCTTCTAATATACCATTCCGGATCATAGTACAAGTTTACAAAATGAGCGTTTCTGGCACCATCATAGATGAAGGGCTTCAGTGAGTATCCTTTCCTCAACTGCTTGGAAAGCGCTTGGTTCGCCATCGCTTATGCCTGTTACACAGAATTTGTCAGGCTTTAACAAAGGAACCAGTCGACCGTTAGGGATCCTTCCTAAGTTGCCGATAACTTTGAGAAGGAAAACCATTCACTTGAACGTGATGGTAGTCCAAGGGCCATTAGATTACAATCTACTCCTTGGACGTGACTATGTTTATAGCATGGAAGCTATTGTTTCCACACTCTTTTGAGTGATGTGTTTCCCGCATGAAGGCAAAATTGTCCAGCTTATTGACCAACTTTCATTTCCCGGTTCAAACACAGTTCCAAGTCAAACATCATCCCTAAATGGTCTCTTTGCATCAAGAGTGTCTCTTCAACCTTCATTCCATCCACCTAACTACAGCGGGTAGTCTGGTGAATGTAGCGAAGCTTAGGGGGCATGCACCCTTGTCCATTTGGTGGACGAACCCAGCTGAAAAGATAGGTTTCCCCTTAGGTTATGTGATTGGAAGTGCCATCCCACACCATTCACTTTTGTCCACTCTGTGGATGAAGCCAAGGAAGTGTTTTGCCTAACCACTGACGAAACCATCCTACCATATGAATTTCCCTATAAGTTAAGTGATTGGTCTGACACAACACTCACCTTTGTCTAGTTAGCAGACAAAGCCAATGAAGTGTTTTTGTCTAACCGCTGATAAGAACAATCCTGCTTAACCACAGTGATTCCCATATGGTTACTGGAGACTTTCCTTTTCTCGATGCTTGGGGGCATGCAAACCTTTTTATGCAAGCGAAAAATGACCAATTCCATTTTTTAGCTTTTTAGCTTTTTATTTTTCTAATATTTCAACTTCTTAGGTTAGGTGATTGGTCTGATCCACCATTCACCTTCATCTATGTTGCGGACGGAGCAAAGGAAGGGTTTTGTCTAAACTGCTGATGAAACCATCCTACCTAACCTCAGTATTTCCTTAGCTTTTTAGTGTTTTTTAGCTTTGTAGTTTGGTCATTTCTAGACTACATAAAAAGAAATTGAGCAATGTTTCCGCAAGGTTCAAGCTCGTTAAAAAATAAACCTGCCAAATGAGCAATGTTTCCGCAAGGTTCAAGCTCGTTAAAAAATAAACTTGCCAAATGAGCAATGTTTCCGCAAGGTTCAAGCTCGTTAAAAAATAAACCTGCCAACTGAGCATATGTTCCCCCAGAGTTCAAGCTCATTAAAAAATGAACCCACCTTCAGTAAATAACCTTATTGATTGCCCTGCTATCAGCCTTCTGAGCCTTGGTTGTGTTCCTGCCATCACCTCCATTCTTTTGGCCGATCATACGCTTCCATTTAATTGTTTACCTTTTGAGGAACAACTGTAATGAGTGGTCCTGTTAGCCACCCTCTTCACATCACCATGTTTTGAGAAGTTCCAAGATTACTCGGAACCAGTCGCTACCCTAAACACCAATCATTCCTAAAAAACGAGTCTCCTTTAAACTCTTTTCAGACTCGCTAAATATGAAAAGATTTTCGATCTATTGGCGTTTCTATCTTGCTAAAGTAATTGGAAGTGCCATCCCTCCTGTATATTTTAAAATTTTCAGACTTGAGGGATTATCTCATGAAAAAGTTCGAGAGCTTGTCCTTTTCGGCTTGCTAAAGTGATCGGAAAAGTCATCCCTTTTGTATTATTTTAATCTTTTTCGGACTTAAGGGATTATGCTACGAAAAAGAACTACTGGAGTTTTCTTTTGATCCTTTTCAAACTCTCTAAACATGAAAAGGACTGAGTTATCTTTGTCGTTAAACTCGCTAAAACAATAGCAAAAAACTTGTCCACCTAGACAAGAACGAGTTTCATTGTTGCTAGGCTCGCTAAAACATAGCGACAGGTTTGCCCGAAGGGCAAATTATAGAACAAGCATATGTTATCCTCCTCAAGCTTGACAAAAATAAAGAGGTACTGGTCAGCAATGACTGGGGAAAAAGGGAAGAAAACTTGAAGAATTTTATTGGTAGCAGGTCGCTCTTGAACATGACACTTTCACTCCATCACCATGATTGAGTCGGGTTGGGTTATTCCGTTCACCGGTCATATCACCATTGGTCCTCCATACCATCCATATTTTGGGGTTAACGCTACCAATCCATCTCAGTGTTGCCAATATGTTCAAGAGAAGTCATTCAGAGAATTCACCATCCAGTTAATGCCTCATCCATTGCAATACCTTCACCCTCCATTTTTCATGACCGCCATTCCTGAACCTTATATCATTAGATCATTTTCACCTCTAGAAAATCATTTGCTTCATTTCGTGTCGTAGATCTGGGATACATTAAGGCCCTCCTACGATGGGTCACTTCTTATCGACATCAACTCATTATCCAAGAAGTTGACTTAGAAAAAACCCTTTTACTACTTTGAAGCTTGCATGCCTCAATGGCAAGTTTCTCACTTCCGGCGACAGGTTTACATCAATGACCTTCGACCGAAAGATTTTGCGTGGTGTTCGACATTGGATCATATATTCACACCACGTGAATTTTAATGTAGTACCTTGAGGGTCATTATCATTATCGGTGATTCCTCTCGCGCCTGTTAACAACTTACATTATTGGCTGGTAATCAGGCGATGTCTTTCCATGTTCGACTTCAGGACATCTTTTCACATGGATCGACTTGTACATCGGGCAAAGATTGAACGAGTTTGAAGACCCCGGATCTAGTTTCATCCATCAGGGCTACGATATATTTAAGGATATAAAGACATCAAATGTACACAGAAGCTGCACAGATGGTCATCTAAGCTAGGGAAGATGACTCTTCATGTGAAGAATCACCAGTCTGCAACTGTAGACGATTATCTGTCCTATGTACATGAAAATGAATTTATAAAGTTGAGCATGGGAATGCCCGACTCAGCTAGATCATGAAAATAATATGATGATGATGTATTGTATTGTATCTTATACAGGTCACCTTCCAGTTCGAATACCTCAGATCCTCATGATAAAGCATTTCACCCGACATCAAAAGATTTACGACTTCATGCTTTAGGGGGCAACTGCTATAGACATATTTGGGCACTGCAACCCCAATCTTATATGTCTATAAACTAAGGGCTCTTTAACCCCTAAAAGTTTTGTTTCATACCCTAAAGGATCATGGTCAAATGATTACATCATTCCCCAAAAGTTCCACTTGAAAAAACACTTAGATTGGCCAAAACTGGACCATATTGACTGTTCCACTGTCAGGGTGCGATGAATACTGACTTCTACACTAGCCAGGTGCGATGCATACTGAAGAGGCCTTCTATGGGGTGTGATGAGTGAGGATGGACAAATGTCCGAGACAATTTGCTAAGTGGATGCTCATGGAATCTTCCAGAAACTTCTCCTATGACACCTGCCTCTCTGAATTCGCCCAGGGATGTGTAAAGAGATCCAAAAAATATCCAAGTGGAACCAAGAGAAACAAGTGGAATAACACTAATAAAAAACCCAAAGATGACTCACACCCTTGCAGACATATATAAATGGATACCTCATCTGAGAGATCTAGAGGCTGGAATTTTGTAATTTGTAAGGAAGTGCTGATAGTTTGTCTTCGAGAAAAGGCATTGTATTGTTGGGTGATTTTGCTTTTCATGAGGTGAAGAGGGCTTTGATGCTTGGAGGATGATGCTGGATCAGACAATTGGGTTTTAATTCTCCCTTCTATTATTAATAAAGTTCTTTGAGTTTTCCTCCATACAATCGTGTATTTGTGAATGTCATTGTATGTTCAATGTATTTCTGATTCTGCATTGTTTATGATATAATAGATCAAGATGCTTTGATGGTGTTTTGTTACTTCGTCTCTACAAGTATTCATTGAGCGGGATAAGTAGGAGAAGAGGCGCAAGCTCTATCAAGGGAGAGAGAAATCAAGCGAGGATTCAAGTGGAAGATCCAGGCTGGTCCCTTTGCTTCTCTCTTATCTAAAATACATAGAGGAAATCACAAATTTCTTTGATTGTTTGTTTCTAGGATAGCTGCCAATCCTAGTGGGACTAGTAGATCAAAAAGACACTAGTTTTCTCGGAGATAGAAAGCTTCAGCGAAGGCTTTGTGGGACAAGTTAGGGAATTTGTACCAATCTAAGTCTCTGTTGAATAAATTGTTCATACAAAAAAATTTGTATAACCCGAGGATGAAGGATGGAGACTCAGTGACAGAGCATATGAACGCCTTTAATACTGTGGTAATCCAGTTGTTATATGCTGATATTAAAATATCAGATGAAGATAAGTGCATCAATTTGTTGTGTTCTCTACTAGATTCGTGGGATAGTCTAGTTGTTGCAATAGGTACCAATACAACTGCCTTGTATTTTGATGAAATAGTGTCATCCTTGCTGATGATATGGAAAAATATGGAGGGCCATAATGGTGATTCCTTTTTTGTATGAGGATGGTCCCAGAACATAAACAAAAATAAGTCTTTTAGTGGGAGATATAAATCTAGAGGGAGATTTAAATCTCTAGGAAAACCTGTAAAGGTGTGCTAGAAATGTGGGAAGGAAGGACACTTCAAAAAGGATTGTAGATCTAAAGCTCCTAAGAAAGGAAAGGGATCTAATGATGATCCTTTTGCGGAGGCAAAAACCACCTCGGATGAAGGCGGGGATGTGTACTTGGCTTCTTCTTCAAGTACACTTCTAGATCATGAGGCTTGGTTGATTGACTCAGGTGCATCCTTTCACTTCACTCCCCATAGGGAGTGGTTTTGCGAGTATGAGAAATATGATGGTGGTGATGTCTTCTTAAGGGATGATAAGAAGGATAGAATTGTCAGACGCAGAAAATTCAAGCTGAATTTTCAAGGTGGAAGGATTAGAACACTTCTGGGTGTTATGCATATTCCTGCATTGGCCAGAAATATGATTTTCGTAAGGAAGTTGGATGACGCAGGTGTAAAAATAGTGTTTGAGAAGATACCTACAAGATGGTTCGAGGAGAACTTATAATTATTCAGGGAGTTTAGATTGGAACTCTTTACAAGCTTCTAGGTATCACTATTACTGATGGGTACAACAATTCTGTGGTTCGTGAAAGTGGAGCATAAAACATTGTGGTCTCTGTAGAAAAGACCATGCTATGGCTTCAAGGGCTTGGAAATATTAGAGAGAAGGGCCTTCGAATACTTCATGGTAATGGTATGGTAGAAGGTATGTCTAATTTCTCTTTGGATTTCGATTTTTGTGAACATTGTGTATATGAGAAGTAGAATCAGGTGAGTTTCCCCTCTGGTGCTAAGAGGGCGAAAGTGATATTAGAGCTTATGCACAGTGATGTGTTTGGACCTGTGTCAATTCCTTCACTGGGTAAGTCTGTGTACTATGTATCATTTATAGATGACTTCTCAAGGAAAACATGGATATATTTCCTTAGGAAGAAATCTGAAGTCTTTGACATGTTTAAAGAATTTAAGGCTCTTGTGGAAAACTAGATAGAGAAGAAGATAAAGGTGTTGAGGACAAATAATGGTGGAGATTTTAGCATGAAGGAATTTGAAGAGTTATTTAAGAATTGTGGTATAGCATGATAGAAGATTACTCCATACACACCTCAACAAAATGGAGTTGCAGAAATAATGAACAAGATGTTGATGGAAAAGGAAAGAAGCATGCTCAGTGGTGCTGGGTTAGGACAAGAATTATGGGCAGAGGCGGTGGAGATTGCATGTTACCTGGTTAATAGATCACCTTCATCAATGTTGGAGGATAAGTCTCCACATGAGGTATGGATTGGTAAGAAACCCTCTCTTTCACATCTAAGGGTATTTGGTTGTGATGCATATGTAAATGTTCCAAAAGAGAAAGAACCAAGTTGGATAGTAAATATGAAAGGTGCATCTTTATTGGGTATAAGGATGGTTTAAAAGGCTATAAGTTTTGGAACCCAAAAATAAGGAAGGTTGTGTACAACCGAGATGTGATGTTTAGAGAGGTGAAATATGCTATTAAACATGAAGTCCTACCAAAGGAACCTGAGAAGATAGAGTTTGAGCTAAAAGAGGAAGAACCAGAGTCTACAACAGAAGAGGAATCAGAAGATGAAGAACCACAAACTCCAAATTTGAGAAGATCAGTTCGAGAAAGAAGGCATCTAGAAAGGTATAGTCCATCTTCTTTCTGTTCAAAATTTTCTTTATCTATTACTGATGATGATCCCAAAACTGTCAGGGAGGCAGTAGATTCAGAGGATGGAAAACTATGGAAAGATTCCATGGTTGATGAAATGCCATCTTTGGACAAAAATGAGGCTTGGGATTTGGTGGAGTTTTTGGCTGAAAGGAAACCCATTTGAAGGAAATCAATGTTTAAGAAGAAGATGAATGCAAAATTGTTGTGAAGGAAAATTCCCTCTATGGACAGAGGTGATCCCTCTAGCCCAATGAGTGGGTCTAGCAATAAACAAAACAATATAATATTCACTTTCCTAGCTTATGCTTGATAAATGCAATAAGAAAGAGGAACCTACCTCGTTCTAATGTTAATCGCTCGTTCCTCAGAGATGGCTTTGAATCTTTCACTCCAGGCCTTGGTCCTAAGTCATTCTTCACATCCTGAAACCTGCAAGGAAGATCAAAGTACTATACAAGACACGAGATCATATACACCATATATCAAGCATTAACTACTTAACAGATCAAGGAACATTAAGCTAATTGCATAAATATTTACACAATTATGGAAAGTGAACATTAGTTGTATATATTAAGAAACTAAAAAGGGAAGCATACAACCTATTCCTTAATGTTGAGGCCTTCCTTTGGATGGATGTCCAAGTCCAAAAAAATACTCTTCAAGCACTCCTTCTTCAAGCTAGAACGGGAAGCATGTAAGAATAATCTCAACATAGGGATGCAACAATTAATGACCAACCATTTAGGAATGGAAGGGGGTGAATTTATAGGAAGGGAGAGGGAGTTAGGGATCCACAAAAGAGGGAGGAAGGTCCACATCTCAAGGGGAAATCCCATGATGATAAGATCAAGAGGCCCAAATGAGAGAGCTCGACCATATCAACAACAACCAATATCCAGCTCGTTGTTCCCGAAGGTTCTAGTGAGTGAAGCTTCTCCTCCAGTTTGGGAAATCCTTCCAGAAGGAGTTCAATGTGAGTTTTCCTATGAAAACCCACGTTGGAAGCGCGAGTGTATAACTGAGAAACCTGCCATTAGCACAGGTAGGTAGTGAATAAAAATTCACCATTAGCACAGGAAGGTAGTGAAGAAAAATGCGCCAATGTGAAAAATTAAGTTTTTAGGCAACTTCTCCAGAATGATTTTAGGGAAAATTTCCTTTGATTCTTCAAGAAGGTTTTGGTCTATATATCATGATGGATATGCTACACAATAGTCAATGTTTTGGCACTATGGGATATGGCATGGGAAGTGAATAGGAGATATGACAAAATACTATGTAACAGATGCCCCCTAAAGTATGAAGGTAGAACATGGAGTGATGGATGAGATGCTTTATAAGTCAGTGCAAGGACGAGAACAACACCGCCAAGAAACCTGCAAATCAAGCACATACATATACATATCTGAAATCTCTGATGATCATGCCTAACAACACAGGAATATGCATCTAATAATACATGAATCCGTGGTATGGACGCAACCATCCGTAAAAATTGATCATGTGCAAAGATCCTTTGTATGGTCGCAAACATTCGAATAGAAAGGATCATGAATATGGACCCACAGTATGGTCACAACCATTTGTCCAGAGGAAACATGTATACAATCATGAATGACTCATAACTCCACACAACCTAGATTCTATCAAACAAAATCCAGGGTCTCGTGCTCTGTCTCGACCCGATCAATGTACAAATTCTAACATTTGAATAGATGTGCCAAAGTTGAACATGATAGAAAAGCACCTGATTACCGGTCAATGATGTAAACTGTTAATAGGCATGAGAGAAACCACCAATAATGACAATGGATCTCAAGGTACAATCAACAAAATCCATGAATGTGAATAATGGAACTAAAATCGAACACCTGTGAAGTCATTCGATCGAAGGTCAAATATATAAACCTGTCGTCAAATGCGAAGAACTTGTCATTGAGGCATGAAAGCTCTAAGGTACTGGAAGGGAGTTTCTAGATCATCTTCCCGAATAATGATTTGAAGCCAACGGGAAGCGATCCGTCAAACAAGGGCCATAATGAATCCCACACCATCGACACGAAACAAAGGATGTAGTAGAGGGAACAAGTATGATTCAAGACTGTGGTAGAAAGCCAGACAGTGTATAGGCAAAACTACAGATAGGACTTCTCTTGAACATATCGATGACAAGAATCCAGAGTTTGGCATCATTTGACTCAACATAGGATCAGAGGTCATGATGGTGGAATGGTATGATCAGATGAGAGGCAAAATATATTTCCCAAAGCCAGGAAGGAAAGTGACAAAGTGAGGATATCCAAACCCGACACAAGTAACATATGAGTGTCATGTTCGCAACATGCTACCTTTACAAGGTACACAAGATGGACACTTTCACTTTTCCCCCCACCATTTCTGGTGAGTACCCCATATATTTTTTATCGCAATCTTAAAGGGGATAGCATATGCCATATAAGTTCACCCTTCAGATGAATCCATCCTAGTATGTTTTATGAGCCCTAGGAAGGAGGAACTCGATCTCGTCATGGTGAGAAGTCCTGCATCATTTTAAGTTTTATGAGTCTGACGGAGGTGAAATTTGGCATCTTTTTCATGTTTAGAGAGTTTGAAAAAGAAGCGGAAAAGAAAAATCCAAAGGTCCATTTTCGTAAATCATCTCTTGAACCCGAAAATGTAGAAAACAGTAGCCAAGAGAACCTCTTAGCCATGTTCAACTAAGGTATTCCTTTTTTGTACAATATTCTATCTCAATCTGGAAAAGGGTTAAAATTATACTGAGTAGACGTCTTTTCATTTATTTTTACGAGTTCGAAAATACAAGTGCTTGACAATTTTTTCATATTTCAAGAGTCAGAAAAGAGATGAAAGATGACTCCACTTGAAGAATGAGTGGTATAAAAGGATAGAAACTGGTTCCAGTGATGTTGGAACTATTCAAAACATGTAAAGGTCAAGAGGATGGCTAATAACACCAGTCATTGCAGATGTTCCCTAGGCAAGGGTAAAACAACAAAGTGAAAGCGAATGATTGGCCAAAGAGATGGTGGCAATGGAATGGATAAACCAAGGCTCATCTGGAAAAAAGCGGTTGATAAAAACGAAAATCACGAGATGTAAAGTGGGAATGGTTTCATTTTAACACAAACTTAAAACATGAGAAACTATGCTTGAGTATACTTGAAGATGGTTTCATTTTTTCACAAGCTTGAAACATGAGAATAAACTATGCTTGGATTTGGTTTCATTTTTACACAAGCTTGAAACAAAGATAAAATATGCTTGAGATAAGTTTTCATGCCCCCAGCATACTGCCTCAATTCGAGTTACATGCCCCCTAAGCTTCATTTCATTCACCTAAGTAGACTACTGGTTACTAATAGGTGGATGGAATGAAGGTTCAATTATGATATCAAGTGAAAGACTCGAATGGGATTTTACGAGATCTAATCAAAGACTCGAATTGAAAGGGGATTTGATTCATTTTTTAACAGGCTTGATATAGGAAAATAACCATTCTCATGACACCTTTATTCATTTTTTAATGAGGTTTACACAAGTAAAAGAACTCTGCTCATGGATACCTATTTCATTTTTTAACGAGGTTGACATAGTAAAAGAAATATCCTCATGGAGACCTATTTCATTTTTTAACGAGGTTGACATAGTAAAAGAATTATCCTCATGGAGACCTATTTCATTTTTTAACGAGGTTGACATAGTAAAAGAACTATCCTCATAGGGACTTATTTCATTTTTTAACGAGGTTGACATAGTAAAAGAACTATCCTCGTGGCACCTTGTTTCATTTTTTAATGAGCTTGACACAAGACAAGGAACTCTGCTCCAAACCCTTGATCACAGACCAAAAAGAGGCCATGGATTCCAAGAGGTTCTCATCAGATGGGAGAACAACACTCTGGAAGGGGTACATTCCTAGGGATCTAAATGAAAAATCGGGCTCCAATGCCCCCATCACATGATGTACTACATCGTCTACTAGATCATCAGTAGATGCAGGCATGGAACATGTGGCCATGTAATTAACCTATGGCAGGGGTGATACCGCTTGCAAATAAGAAGCATTTAGGGATGATGGTTGATTGGGGGTTGATTAAGGACTAATGAATGTAAGCTGATCAATGATCATAATGATTCCTTCATGCGGGAAACACATCAATCGAAAAGAGAAGAAACAAGAGCTCCCATGATGTAAACATGGTCATGACCAAGGAGTAGACTAAAATCCAACGGGCCTTGGATGATCATCACGTCTATATAGACAATCTTTCCTCCCAAAAGTAATAGGTAACTTATGAAGGATCCCTAATGGTTGACTGGTTCCTCTGTTAAAAGCTAACAGATTCTGGGTGACGGGGACAAGTTGCGGAGAACCTAAATATTTTGAAGCAGTTGAGGACATAATACTAACAAATGCACCCTCGTCTATGACTGTGCTAGGTACGGCCATATTGTAAGCCTGTACTGTAATCTAGAAAGGCACATAAAACAGAAGGCGATATCCTACTAGTCAACTCTAATCAAAAGAATTGACTAAACTACTTGGAGGGGGTGTTGTAGGAACGTGATAGCTACCCTCTTTCACTATGGGAATAGGAGAACTATTCTCATGCACCTTGGGAATGGGAGGATTTCCCCCCAGTTCATTCGAAACTAAAGAAACCAAAAGAACCTGAGCAGTATGGGGTTCACTCTCTACTTGAAAAGGTACGGTTAATTGAAGGTGGAGCCAGGTCTACCAGTTTCGCAACCAATGGTTGGTTGAGAACAAACTCACGAGACACACTTTCAGAGAGAGTGCGGTTAACCAAAGATGACTTTCGATCAATCACTAGATCAACTAGTGAAGGATCAACGGAAAGATTTTGATACCTAGCCGGAAGACGAGGTTGAGAAGAAATAAGGTTTTCCAACTGTTTGGAAGCTTCATCCATAAGAGAAGGTGAACGAGAAGATTACCTTCACACAACTTATAGGGAAATTTGACTTTTCGCTTTTTCCCATGGACTTTACTATCACTAGTTGAAGGTTTATCACTAGCATGATCTCCAGAGGCTAATGAAAAAGGTCGATGTGAACCTGTGGACTACACTTCTAAGACCTAGGGAATACCTGGAAAATTACGAAGAAGATGGTCACCCTTACATGTTACTTTCCGAGGCCGGTTGGAAGATTTTTCTACGTCAGTTGCATCCATAGAAATGGTTGCTTGGTTGCTCCTTGCTTATTTTTCTTCTTCTTCTTCGTCCTCTTCTTCTTCTTCTTAGCTTCCTGATTACTAGAATCCAGACTTTCACCAAACGAAGAGAAAGAACGGGGTGAATAAATAGGTGAAGAAGGTGAGGGGTCAAATTTAGTATCAACATGAGGTTGATGTTGTTTAGGTGGAGGAGAACTTGGTTGAAAAGCAGTTTGGACACTTAGAATCACCGAGGTCGAAAATAAACCAAACTGGAAGACCAATGGTCAATCCAGGAAGGGACAATGTTGCCATATAGGGAGCACCAATATTTCCAAAAGAATTAGGAGTCTTGTCAGAGAGGTTTCCTTGACTGGTAGACTCAGGAAATCTTGCCATTAGTATCAACCTAAGATCTACTAAGGAGTATTTCCACAGGAAGGATTTTTTCCGCTGTCAATTAATTGATTTCAGAAATTAACAAAACAAAATTAAAGAGGGGTAAGCTAGGCAAGAGGGCTTACCAAGTATCGGCGAACCGTTATAGACACCTTAACCAAAACCAAGGACTTAACGTACAACGAACGATCTCCCCGAATGTTGTCTTCGGTATATCATGTTTACAAGGAAGCTGACTCGTTTACCTGTGGCTAAAGGATAACAACCTAATGGGGTATCCCAATATATACTTGATGATACGAGGAGCACAAGTCCGTGTTAGTGTTCTCTAATGCATAACCATTCAGTGAGAGCGTTTCGATATACTTACCATACTAGAGTGCCTCCGATATACCCTAGAGTATTGGAGAACCTCTGATATACTTCTGTACTGGAACAAGATTTCACCCCTAGGATACAATGTAGGAAGTTAACGATAACTGCTAGGTTTATAGATGCTGTAACACGTCTCTAGCCTAGACCTCTAAATGTTTGCGTTAAGTTCCAAATGCTCCTTAGGTTAATTCAATAAATTTTAAAGTTTTTCTTGAATTAGGTTTCAATTTTGGGCTCAAACGATGTCACCTGAATCCTAGTATGCAACTATATGAGAAAAAGGAAACCTTTCATTTCAATTAATTCTATACTAACGAGGGAAGAGAGTACAAGAAATTAATGCATCAAACAATATGCCTCCACTAACTTTTCCAAATGCAAAATGCAAGAGCAAAACTAAACTTCACTTTCACTAATGAAAATGCAATCTATTGAAAGAAAAAAATGATATTCATTTCACTAAGATTCAATTTTACTTATATGATGTTCTTTGATTTTCAAATGTCTATATGCAACTAAGCTTCAAATAAAGCAAAAATGAAGAATTTTTCCAAAATTCTCCTAAATTCAACAAGGCATCAATCAAAATAACACCAAATTCAAAGCATTCCACGAAAATGTCTTTCACTTTCTCTTTCAAATAGATAATAAAATATGATATTTTAGTTTACAAACCAAACAATGTAATTTATGATTGATGAATGACAAATATGGATTTCAAATTCAAGATGACCTAATACACATGAAAAACAACTTTGCACAAGACAAATAGAAATCAATGCAAGTCAATGTTTCAAGCGATTTTACCAGATGAACAGACCTAATCATCAGCGAACTAGAGACTCAAAGAAACTCACGAGACAAGAGGCAACCAATTGACCTATAAACCCTAAAATCAATCAAATTACACCCATACACTTGAAATTCCAAAGAATTAAGGATATGCTAATAAAACAAGGTAATCAACCAAAACATCAACAAAAATCAGTCATACAAGACAAAACAAGATCTCAGGGGCTCATACACACTAGGGTTTGACAGAGAAACCCTAAATTTTTCCAATCTCAGGGATCAACATGGATTTCAAGGCCAAAAAAGCGCTGAACAAGGGATAAGTGTTGGGCATGGAATCCCCCCGAAGGCATGTTTTTGGGCTTAAAGCCCAAGTTTTGACCGAATCTTATTGTAAAGCTTTGCGAATTACGGGCGCGGGGCGTGAAAGTATGATAGAGTCACAAGGTTGTCCGCCCTAGTTTTGTAATGTAATATCGGCTGGATAAAACTACCCATGGTCCACGGACCATGGGATTGTATAAATAGAGTGAGGCTCTAAGTATATAAGAGAATTAGCTAAGAATAGAAGTAAGAAGAAGTCTAAGTGATTGAGCCGCAGTGTGAAGTGTGTATTTGGGTCTTAGAGTAGGAGAAGGCTCTGCAGCTGAGTGTGCAGAGGCCTAGTAGTCCGCAGGTGAGTGCGCATACCCCTACAGCTGAGTGTGTAGGGCGAGTTGAGTCTGTAACCGGGGAAAGAATCAATAAAGAGAATTTTTATCATAATTCTGTGTATTTGTTCTTGGGTTAATGCATGTTTGATATAATTTGCAAATATACTGTTTATTTACTGCGCACACCTGTATGAATGGTTTATGTTGTTAAGTATAACTTAAAGCATGTAAGTAGGCTAAAATAATCAACTAACTTTGGAATATCAGTAAGGTCTTGAGTAATAACATAGAAGCGTGGCATTTAGCCCCTGAGTAGGGCCGCGCGAAGGTAGTATATCAGGCTGCGAGGTACGGGAAAGTGCACGGAGCCACCTGTGCATAGGGTCAAACCGAAGACTAGTCGAACTCATCAGAACTCTCCAAGGTGCGGAAACCTAGTTCTAGCACTCTCCCATACTACTTCGGGTGAGACCTCAGTCCACGCTCCGCAGACTGTTGCCGAAAGGGCCAATAGTATCAGGATTTGTTTGGCTAAAATAACTCTGAACCTGGGTCAGGCCCCAACAAGCCAACAAATGGTTCCATTGCTAGGACTGGGATATGCATAGAGATGTCTAATGTCGTATCACTGGAATCCAACAAAGAAAGGAATTGAAGAGTGGTTGGACAAAAAGATTTACGATTTCGCGGCATAGGAAAACAAGAATCCGCAATTATCGAAGGAAGAGTGGTTAGATTGCTACTTATATACGGAAATCCACAAAATTTTCTTTGCATCCTTCCCTACTGAGTTGTACGAGTGGATTGCGAAGCTAGCAGACAGTCAAGGAAGGTGTAGGCTCGACAAACCTATTGTGTGGACTCCAGAGTTGGTGTGCAAATTGGAAGCATCAGAAGATAAGATCGCACACGCTGTCGATCATTGGCTGGCTCAGATCATAAGAGGGTTCATCACCGAATTCGCGGTAGATACTTCGGTCAGCTATAGCGAGGCAGAGCAACGCTTCCTCAAGGGACCACAAGGTAAGTATGTTAAATCTTTGAACACTTGGATTAAAATGATACTATGTGAAAAGTGGGTTATGCGAATAAATTGATGTTTGGGGCTGCACGGAGTGGGAGGATCTATAGAAACGAAGGTAGCACAGAAATCGAAACTAGCCCCTTGATATCACCTCCGCAAGGGGGCGAAGAAGATATCGTGAAGGTTTCACTAAGAAGTGTGATCAATCTGATAAAGTAGAGAATTTTGCGCATACCACCCCCGCTCACACCACCACCAGTTTCACCATCGTCACCCCCGACTTTGCCCATACCACCTCTGCCACCACCACGAAGCAGTATGGCTAGCGTGATAAAGCTGCTAGTGTTCAAGGGAATATGGAATGAAGATCCAGGCCAATTTTGGTTCATGGTAAAAGCAGTATGGGAAGCACTCTGTGTCACGGACAACAATA
The DNA here is from genome assembly GCA_031772625.1 of Pinus tabuliformis. Lineage (NCBI taxonomy): Eukaryota > Viridiplantae > Streptophyta > Pinopsida > Pinales > Pinaceae > Pinus > Pinus tabuliformis. The sequence continues at coordinate 926,124,183 of CM062817.1, read as the reverse complement.
TAAAGAAGGCAATGTTGGTCAGTTCTCTGCAGGATCGCGTGCTGACTTGGTAAATTAAGCATTCCAATGACAATCTGAATGCAGGGATAGTGGATATCTAGACTGTGCTAAACAAAGAATTTAGCAGGCCGAAATCGGAAGCACGACTGATCATTGAATTCAAGGAAATCACCATGCTACCAGGTGAAACCCCATGGGAGTTGGATCAAAGACTGAAGTGCACAATTCACAAAGCAAACATGACCTTAACAGATGGGCAACACTGCGAATGGTTTGTAGCCTCATTAACACCACATCTACGAAACACGCAGTCGCAACAAAGGTTAACCACTCAGGTTGATGCTTTGGAGATTGCGATGAGATTGCACGAGACTCCGATACAAGATCCAAACCTGGGAGTCCAACAAATTCATGCGTAGTTGAAGAACTTGTGCCTTGAGATGTAGAGTTTGAAACAAGACATGACGACTCATCCAGAAGTGCGCGACGAGGTATGGTGTGTAAAGTGCAAGGGCCAGGGACACGACAAGGACCACTGCCCGGTGTTCGCGAATTACGTCACGGAAGGAGGACCAATTCCTTTGAGACTGGAGGCACAAGTAGGACCAAGCATGATGCCTACATTGTGGTGCACAATTTGTCAAATAGGAGGGAAGCATGATACAGATAACTTCCATCTATTACAGAAGTATACGTAGAATTCCCAGTAGTTGTTCTGTAATTTCTGCAGGTCAGTAGTCCATGATGAGTGCACTTGTAGAAGTTAGGAACTAATGATGGATCAGACTCTTGCCTACAGAGTTCAGGCCGAAACATGGCCCCTCGATCAAAATGTAGGAATGGGGCGCGCTAGATTTCAGGGGTGCGAACGAGGTCGAGGAGGAATGGGACCAGGAAGAGGTCGCGACCAATTGATATGTTACAATTGTGAAGGACTGGGGCATTATTCCCGCAATTGTACAAATCCAATGAGACCATCATGCTTATATTGTACCTAGTTTGATCATGAGATGGAGGACTATCCCATGCTGATAGTGAGGTTGCACGATAAAGGAGCACTCCAACCTCCCCCGACTCAGAACCCGTAAATGATGAGGTATGAGCCGCGTGAGGAAGACCTGAATGTAAATATCGTGCTCCGGAGTGGTATCATGACAGGGGATGAAAAAGGCAAGCAGCCCAAAGAAAGTACCTGGGTTTGCAAGGCTCTAACAAAGGAACCTGAATTTCATTTGGATCGTGCTAAAGAGACATTCATGGAAGCTAAGAAGAGCTTCAAAGATGCCTCTATTTCAGGAAGTAAAGACAAATTGGAACTAGAAATGGACCCATCGATGCTCACTACATTCTTGGAGACATGCATGAAGTTGCTGCGCAACAGCAAGGCTGTGAAGGGGCTACAAGAACTCATAACTAGATGTGCTGGGACCGCTCCAGGAGAACCACGTGTAGTTTGGAAACTTGGAAAGCACACGACGCGAATAGGAAGGGAGATGAGATTGACCGCGCAGATCAGGGAATATGAAATGGATCAAGTGATTCTTGATCTAGGATCGGACGTGAACGTCCTGCCAAAGCAGACATGGGAGTGCATGGGTAGGCTTGCGCTGCAATTGTCTCCTATCCAACTACGAATGGAAAACCAACAGAAGATCCTACCTATGGGAAGATTGCAAGGAATAACGGTAGATATCGAAGGTGCGAGCATGCTTGCAGAATTCGAAGTGATAGAGATTGTTGATGACAACAATCCCTATCCTGCGCTACTGGGAATAGATTGGGCCACTGACATGAATGGAGTGATAAATCTAAATAAACACAAGATGATTTTCGAGAAAAAGTGACTGCACATAGTGGTATCTTTAGACCCTGAGGAAGGATCGTGCTACATAGAACAAGTGCGTGACAATGACAGCGGCGACGATCTGGACTGCATTTACAAGATAATCGCGTGGGAGAAGGACTGGGTAAATCCAATATCGGATGGCAGGATTTCGTGGGAGCGCGAAAGCTCTTGCACCTCAGATTCAGACGAGGAAATAGAACGATGGCAGAACCGGTTACACGAGGTAACCACACTCAACTGTGACATGATGACAAGGTCGCTGCGCTGTGTGGCAATAAAGGTAAGAGATCTGCCTATGTATGACGGGTTGAGTGAGGTGGATGATTTCCTGAAAAAATTTGAAAGAGAAGTACTAGAACAACAGCGTTTTGACGCTTTGAAATGGATACTGCACACTACGTCCGCAAGATTGTGGGGTACGCATCAAAGAAGTTTTGAGGACTGGCACGAATGCAGAAGGATGATGCACCTACAATTGGAAAGCCTCAGATGTAGATAAAAGCCAAGTATGATGGAAAAAACGGCCTGTGCGCCCACCTTTCCAGATGGATACAGGCATATGGTGTGCAATCTGCATGAAGGCACACTGTCCTCACGATTGGAAACATGACGGGTAAGCAGGGGCGGGCAAGATAATGGCGTGAACAACCCCTCCGTTTGAGACGAGGAATTATGGTAAGACCAAGTGCGCAAAAGCATATTCATGCAAAAGCTTTTGACAAAGTACACAAAGCATTGAACATGGTTCACCATTTGAAGCGGGCTAACTAGGACCTGCACGTACCAGCGGTTCTCTGGGCATATAGGACTGTGTGGAAAACCCTGATCATGCAGGCACTACCAAGGCTAGAGTATGATGCAACTGAAGTAAGCCCTATAATACTTGGAGAACTTAGGCCGCACATGATCACACCAATGGATGTGACGGCTCACGAAAACTTGGAAGTAGAAATCCAACAGGGAAATTTTAGGCTCCAAGAACTTGAAAAAGAAAGGGTGCGATTAAGGAGGAAAAGCACTTTGGTAGAAGCGGAAGTCAAGAAGCTGGAAGACGAGATAAGGGATGAGTTTCTCGATAATAATACCATGGTGATAAAACAAGGTGCACATGATCATGTTGACAAGCTTAAGGACTATCACCATGAATTGATCAGTCTGATGCCTTGGCTTGGACCGCATATTACTAAGAGAAATAACCAGGCTGATGCACTGTAGAGGATAAGGTGTGGGATGCGGCCAGTAACGGTAAAATGTAGGTATTTCCCAGAAGGAATGCTGGATGATCGGAGGAAACCGCACATAGGTGGCACGACTGCTTGACTAGCCGAGGAAGGAATAGTCTTAGCGCTCCAGGCAGTTGAAAGGGAGCGCGGGACTATAAACTATTATGCCCGGGAGCTGCGCGATATTGGAGATGCGCACAGAAACAAAAAGTCACAAGGTTCTTGACCGTGCACGGGGGCCTGCGCTGCCACACAGGTTGGTCAGAAAGTGACCGTTGAAGTCACTATTCATGATGGGATGCTCGACTTGAGGCCAAATGGAGCGAGCGACAGGCATTTAAGACGCGATTTATGGGCAAAATATGGGAAAATCTGCTGCCAAGGGAGCATTAATGAAGCGGAATTGGGGGGAATGGTTGAATTCAAATTTAAAAAGCATTATAAAATATAATGAGCTTCCCAACAAACAACACTTGGTAATTTGCGAATTGAGCGATTGAGCAGAGCCCTGAGTGTTGTGAGTCGAGCGTTGATTGAGCCCCTAAGTTTGCGAGTGCTAGATTTTCGGACGAGTATGATGGCAACTGCTCAGGATGTTATGGACATAACAGAAACGACCGCCGAGGAGGTCGTGTAGACCCTAACTGTGGGGGATGTTCTAGAAGATGTCGGGATTGTGGAAGAAATCCTGAAATCACTGTGCATGCCAAGACCTAAGAAGGACAAACAAGCAATGGCTCCTGTACGCGTGTCCCCGCAGAACCCGCTGCGCAGCAAACTATTGATGGAGGAGAAGGGGAAAGCCATCACTATAGAAATAGACGAAGAAGAAGAAGATCTGGAGGATCTTATCATATCGAAGGAGGAGGATGAGGGCATGGAGGAGGACACTCAGCCTGCGCATTCTGCAACAAAATTTCCCGCCTATGTACCCCCGCGAAAAGGGAATGCGAAAGTGCCCAAGGACCTGGATGAGACCAAGAGCTCACTTTAGACCCCGCTCCTCCCAGATAACATTATATTTGAGGGCATGCACCTGGGACGCGTGCCGAGCCTAAAATTTGAAGATTGGGACCTCGTTGACCATGAGAAGTTCCCTCACCTGGAGACAAGGAACCTCATGAAGCCCAAGCAGAACACCGCGGTGGGGGTTACAGAGCTAGAGCCGCAGAAGTGGTTGCGCAGAGTGGAGAAGGCTGGACTGCTGAATTTGCTTTGGGTGCCGCACTTCCATTGTGCCCCAATAACCATTTTCGTCATCAGGCAGCTGCTCTGCCTAGTGCATGATGGGTGTTTGTGGTTGGAGGAGCCCATCCCCATCACGACAGACCTGATTCACCACGTCTCCTGGCTTCCATGTAAAGGACAGGACCCCGCAGACATATCAGAAGGGAAGGGTAGTGACTTGGCCAATACGGAGGCCCTGAAGAAAAGGTATAAGTTGGAAAAGAAGAAGAGGGCCTACACCATCTGCAGCATCAAGGACAAAGCAGTACACGTGGCAACCCAAATCCTTGTAGGAAAAGTTATGTGCAAGTGTCGCATAGACGAGGTACTTGCGCCGGTGGTCGCACTGGTCGAGTAGTGCGTGGAGGGGGTCCAGTTTAACGGGTCCAAATTCCTCTGCACAGAATTTTTAGAGCATTGCCGTGAAGCCTAGGAACAAGGCAAAGCGTTCCACTATGCATGGTTATTACTGTCCATAGTACTCGTGGTTAAGGAGTTTCCGGAGGATAGTCAATTCCCCATAATTGACAGGGACCTACTGGAGGCCGCGAAGTATGCTTTGCTCTGGGCCACGAAGGATGTCAAGTGGATACGTGACAGAAAAATCTTCTGGGGGTTCATGGAAATGAACCTTAGAATGAGGATCAACCGTAAACCGCGGTTGTCACCCACTGTTTACAACAGTCTGCAGGGTTTTTCGATTTTAAAGCAAACATGCATAACATCTATATCAGGGCACGCAAGGACCCGACTAAGAAGTGGGAAAAGCTACCCTTCATAGCCACTGAAAACGTCATTTTCAATGCCCTGGAGGCATGGCCGCCAGAGTGGCGTGCCCCAGACATCGCAGAGATTGAGAAGTCGGTGACACAAAGAAAGAAAGATGAGGCCAAGTTGTGCATCAAAAAGTTGGCTAAAAAATGAAGGGAGGAAGCAGCGACAGAAGAAGTACGGACAACGCAGGACGTGGCACAGAAAACAGCTGAGTAGGAAAAGGCCGCAGCAGCAGCAACAACATAAGAAGCAACCGCGAAGGTGGGCAAGGGCCAAACAACGCCTTCACAGGGGAAGGAAGCAGCTGAAGCAGGAACAGAAGAAGGAGGCGCGACCCACAAACCACATCAACACAGCTGAAATGCCAACACCTGGCTGAGCGGGTAGGGCCGCAGAAGAAGGCCAAGGCCTCAAAATTGTCCATTGACCCGATCACCCTAAACGAGGGTGATTTCCACGACATTAGCGAAGCAGTGCCCGATGTCACCATTGAGGCTCTCCAAGATTTCATGCAGGAGAACCAGATTGTGTTGGGGGGCCTCAGAGCACAGTTGCTGGAATTACAGGTACGCCCCCCTCAAGTTGGTACAGTCGGATTCTCGGCAGTAGAGCAGATTTTGCACGCGCGGATAACAAACACGATAGTGCTGTTAGAAGGAGCACTAGTGCCATCAAATGAGGCCGATAGGCCCTCGGTTAGCGTACTGAAAGGTCTCGTTATCAATCTTGCTACACTCCCGCGCGAGACCTTATATGTGTTGCAGGATGGGATAACTGCAGAGCTGCGAGCTAGGGAGAGCCGTGCGCTCCAAGTCCTCAATGAGCAGAAAATAAACATGGAACAACTAAGCTTGCAACATGATGAATTGGTGTCGCAGAATCAACAACTGATACAGGTGATAGATGACGCTTGTCAAAGCGTCCTGGAGTTGTCCATCCCAGCAGACATACCAGCAGAGGTGCGGATCCACAGGTTAGCAGCAGGGGTCCATGAGGCGCGGGAAGAAATGACAAAGGTTCAGCTGGAGTTGAACCTTCAGATCACAGAGCTACGGTTAAAGGCGCAAACATCCACTCCCCCGGAAGTCTGAGAATAGCGCGCTAGCGTTATCACAGCGAGATTGGAGGAAATCAGAGGTGCAGTGCGAGATTGTACCAGCATGTTGGACAAATCACTTGAGGTCCTCACAACTCTACAAGAGGACCCCAACATCCAACACTTAGATACAGAGGCGCGAGAACTCCAACAACAGTATCACAGTGTCTGAGGAACTGCGCAGACAGTGGTCCTCACCTAGAGGCTTGCATGGATGCAGCATGCTAAAGCACTGAAGGAGCAGGTGGACACGACACGACATAAGGAAGCAGTCCTCAAAGCGCGTGTCTAGCCTTGGATGGACGAGGCCTTCACCATCACGGTAGACATCGAAGGAAAGCTTGCACACATGCAAGGGATGCACACTTTCATGTAGAGAAGCACTCCCAACATAGAGTTCTCGGAACAACGTATGTAGTAGATCTAGCAAGAAGCAGCTCAGTGCGTTGCTGACCTCCGTGCAGTTTGAGAACAATTGTAGGGACTCTACTTAAAGATCACAACACCGATAGAGTGACTCGAGGGTGAGTCACAATATTTGTGTTGGGGGCCTGTTGGTCATGGAATCCCCTAGAAGGCATGTTTTGGGGCTTAAAGCCCAAGTTTTGACCAAATCTTGTTGTAAAGCTCCACGAATTACGGGCACCGACCACGAAAGTATGATGGAGTCACAGGGTTGTCTGCCCTAGTTTTGTAATGTAATTTCAGCTAGATAGACCTACCCATGGTCCGCGGACCATGGGATTGTATAAATAGAGTGAGACTCTAAGTGTATAAGAGAATTAACTAAGAATAGAAGTAAGAAGAAGTCTAAGTGATTGAGTCGCAGTGTGAAGTGTGTCTTTGGGTTGTAGAGTAGGAGAAGGCTCTGCAACTGAGTGCGTAGAGGTCTAGTAGTCCACAGTTGAGTGCGCGGACCCCTGCAGCTGAGTGTACAGGGCGAGTCGAGTCTATAACCGGGGAATAATCAATAAAGAGAAGTTTTATCATAATTATGTGTATTTGTTCTTGGGTTAATGCATTTTTGATATAATTTGCAAATATACTGTTTATTTACTGCACGCGCCTGTATGAATGGTTTATGTTGTTAAGTATAACTTAAAGCATGCAAGTAGGCTAAAATAATCAACTAACTTTGGAATATCAGTAAGGTCTTGGGTAATAATGCATAAGCATGACATTCAGCCCCTGAGTAGGGCCACACGAAGGCAGTATATCAGGCTGCGAGGTACGGGAAAGTGCACGAAGCCACCTGTGCATAGGGTCAAACCACGGACCAGTCGAACTCATCAGACATCTCTAGGGTACGAAAACCTGGTTCTAGCACCCTCCCATACTACTTCGGTGAGACCTCAGTCCGTGCTCCGTGGATTGTTGCCAAAAGGGCTAGTAGTACTAGGATTTGTTTGGCTAAAATAACTCTAAACCTAGGTCAGACCCTAACAAGCCAACAATAAGCATGACTGTTTTAAGAAAAGCGCTCTAGCAGTGCGACTGCAGATCAAAAAACGTGTTGTTCGAGGAAACAAGCAAAAAATAAAACTAATTTCACAAAATCTTCCAGATTGAGCACTCTAAGACAATAACCAGTGATTGTGCAAACCTATATCAATGCAAACTAACTGAGAACACGATGGTCGGTCAAACTGATCAAGAGCTCAGTTGAGAAAGGAATATTAACAAGCTATAGCTTCTCTAGTGGAGTCGCCATTTTTCGTGAAGGAAAATCCCCTTTGCGGACATAGGTGATCCATCTAGACCAATGAGTGGGTCTAGAAATAAACCAAACAATCTAATACTCACTTTCCAAGCTTATGCTTGATAAATGCAATAAGAAAGAGGAGCCAACCTCATTCTGATGCTAATCACTCGTTCCTCAGAGATGGCTTTGAATATTTCGCTCTAGGCCTCACTCCTAAGTCATTCTTCATGTCCAGAAACCTGCAAGGAATATCAAAGTACTATACATGACATGAGAGTATATACAAAATACATCAAACATTAACTACTTAACAAATCAAGGAACATTAAGCTAATTGCATAAATATTTACACAATTATGGAAATTGAACAACATATGTATATATTAAGAAAATAAAAAGGGAAGCATACAACCTATGCCTTGATGTTGAGGCCTTCCTTTGGGTGGATATCCAAGTCCAAGAAAAGACTCTTCAATCACTCCTACAAGCTAGAATGGGAAGCATGTAAGCATAATATCAGCATAGGGATGTAACAATCAACGACCAACCATTTGGGAATGGAAGGGGGTGAATTTATAAGAAGGGAGAGGGAGTTAGGGATCAAAAAAAGAGGGAGGAAGGTCCACATATCAAGGGGAAAACCCATGATGATAAGATCAAGAGGCCCAAATGAGAGAGTTTGACCATATCAATAACAACCAATATCCAGCTCGTTTTTCCCAAAGGTTCTAGTAAGCAAAGCTTCTCCTCTAGTTTGGGAAAGCTTGCTAGAAGGAGTTCAGCGCGAGTTTTCCTATGAAAACCCGCACTGGCAGCACGAGTGTATAACTGAGAAACCTGCCATCAACATGGGCAAACAGTGGAGCAAAACCCATTGATGCCAAAAATTAAGTTTTTAGGCAAGTTCTCCAGAATGATTTCAGGGCAGATTTCCTTTGATTCTTCAAGGAGGTTTTGGTCTATATATCATGATGGATATGCTGCACAGTAGTCAATGTTTTGGCACTCCAGGATATGGCAGGGGAAGTGAACAGGAGATGTGATAAAATACTGTATAACAACAAGGCGAGGTGGAGAGATACAAATCTCGGTTGGTAGAAAAAGGTTATTCCCATGTGCCGAGAATTGATTTTGGTGATATTTTTTCTCCTATTTTCAAGGTAGCCTCTATTAGATTACTTTTATCAATTGCCGCTGCTTTTGTTTTTGGACAAAATTTCTTCAATGGGATCTGGAAGAAGACACATACATGAAGCAACCTGAAGGCTTTTCGGTGAAGGGTAAGAAAGAAATGGTATGCAGTTTAAAAAAGTCTATGTATGGGTTAAAAGAATCACCAAGGATGTGGTATCAGAAATTTGATACATTTATACGAGGACTTGGATTCACTAGAAGCAAAGATGATCACTGTGTGTATTTTAAATTAATTGGCGATCATGTTATTTATTTGGTCTTGTATGTGGATGATATGTTGCTGATTGGAAACAACAAAGAAATTATCCAATATTTGAAGACCTAATCATCGTCAAAATTCGACATGAAAGATATTGGTATTGAAAACTATATTTTGGGCATGGAAATTAAACGAGCTTAGGCAAGGAGGAAGCTCTGGTTAAAATAGAGGAAGTATGTCGAGACAATACTGCAGAGGTTTAATATGCAAGATAGTAAACCGATGAAGGTTCCTATTCCTGTAGTGTAAAGTTATCTGCTGAACAATGTCCCAAGGCACAAGAAGAGGAAGTGGACATGTCTTGTGTTCCTTATTCAAGTGCAGTCGGTAGCTTGATGTATGCAATGGTATGTACTAGACCATACATTGCACATGCAGTGGGAATATTGAGTAGGCTTATGTCAAAACCTGGGAAGGAGCATTGGACAATGATGAAGCGGGTTTTTAGGTATTTGTGTGGCACTAGTGATTATGGTCTGTGCTACCAAGGAAGACTAGGATTGGACAAAGTTTTGGACATCTGTGGCTTTGTTGATGCAGACTGGCTTGGAGATCTGGATTAAAGAAGATCTACAATTGGGTATGTGTTTAACCTATTTGGAGGAGCAGTTAGTTGGATGAGTAAGAGACAGTCTGTAGTGCTACTTTCAACTATAGAGGCAGAATACAAGGCAGCGACTCATGCAAGCAAGGAAGTATTTTGGTTGCAAAGATTGTGTTCAAGTATGGGGTTAGTACAACGAGTTATAAGGATAGAATGTGACAACCAAAGTACAATTTTCTTAGCAAAGAACCCTGCTTATCATTCAAAGATAAAACACATTGATGATCAATATCACTTTGTGAGGGATATGGTTGAGGACAAAAAGGTGTTGCTGGTAAAGGTGGACACTTTGAAGAATACTACAGATGCATTGAAAAAGTTTGTGAGCACTGAGAAGTTCTCTTGGTATAGAGAAACAATGGGCATTGCACGGTTGGACCAATGACTAAGCTCTCCTGTGACCCCCTGTGTGGAAAAGAAAAGAACAAGTGGGAGAATGTTGGGTCTGTGTTATATTATTTCCATGACTATATTAGGTGGGTGGACCTACCTATGGTTTTGTGCATGGATTTCGCACAATTTTTGGGCATGATGGTTTTCTGCCCATGGTATTTTGTAGCTTCGGTCAAGGGAACTATGTTTATGTTCTAATCCAGGGTTAATGGATTGAGGCTTATGGATGCTTCCACACACACACACACACACACACACACACACACATATGTATTGTAACATTGAAAGGAATATAATGAAAAATCAATTTGGTGGTCTCGGTTTTGGGATCTAGGGGAAAAATTTGTGTATTTGTTTTCATATTTCTTAACATTGTATATTTTTTGTTTATAGAATTCATTTGCATGTTTTTTCTATACAGGGTTGAAACCTACAGCTTCCATCTACAAGATACTGATGGACAAAAATCCAATTATAGACTTGCACCTTTAGGATGGACTGTTGTGCTATCTGGGACATCTTTGTTTTCCTTCAAGCGAGTGTGTCAAGATGATTTGGGAGGCGCATCACGACAGGGCCGTAGACACTTTGGTTCTGGGAAGATAATGGAAGTACTTCGTAAATATTTTTATTGGTCGAAACTCTGACAGGATGTTGGAAAATATATCAAATCTTGCACTGCCTGTGCCATTGCCAAGACAACCATTAAGAAGTAAGGCCTGTACACTCCTTTGCCTACTCCTAGCCGACCTTGGGAATCCATCTCCATGGACTATATGTATAACATCCCTTCTACCAATCATGGTAATGACTATGTATTTTTGGTTATTCATAGATTTTCTAAGAGGGCTATATTGATGTCTTGCAAGAGCATCACATTCGAAGACACTGGAAAAATATTCTTCAAACGAGTGTGGGTTCATTTTGGGATTCCACAGACCATTATATCAGAATGGAATAGTAGGTTCCTGAGCACATTCTGGCCGTGCCTTTGGTCATTATTAGACACTAATATCACCAAGTCGATTGCATTCCATCTATAGACTAATGGCCATAGAAAGGTTAAATTCAATAGGATACTAGTGCACATACTACACATGTACAACTCTAAGCATCCATGAACATGGGATGAGAGTCTTACCTATGTGAAACACAACTATAACAAATCTCTCCATAGATCGACTCGCCACAACCCTTTTCAAGTGGGCATGGGATTTAACCCATTGTGTCCCATTGATGTCGGATTGCCTCTTGCGACTATACAGGCAACATCTGCACATGTTCAGTCTGAAGCTAATAAAGCCATCAAATTTATTGAACACATCCAAAACATCTGCCAACAGGTCCATGATAGATTGGATAATGCCAATGCCAAGTACAAACAAACTCATGATCAACATCAGGAGCCACATAAGTTTTAAGTGGGAAAAAAAGTTTGGTTACATTTGCAGAAGGAATGACTTAGTTGAGCCCATCGAAAGCTTTGAACACTTTGATATGGGACTTAAACCATCACGAAGGCTATGGGTGATAATTCTTTTGAGCTCAACATTCCTCCATTCCTTAGCCTGCACCCATTGTTCAATGTGGACTACCTTCAACCATACTTTCCACCAATGCTGAACACATCAGACATTGTTGAGTAGTTGACACCAACATAGCTCAACCCAGATTGCATTGAAAATTCCACAATTGACAGGATCATGGACACACAGATTAAACACACTCGCTAACAGAGGATCCAACTGTATTGGGTTGTTAAAGGTGAGTAGCTCCTGCACCAAGGAAAGTGGGTCACTATGTACCAAGTTCAACAGAAGTTTCATCATCTCATGGAGACACTCAACACAATGGGGACCATTTATTCCTAATGGGGGAGGAATGATCCATGTGGATATTGGTGGCCACCTTCCTATTCCACTTGGACCCCCATCACTGTTTCCTTAATTCTAGCATAACTTTCTATTTTTGGCAGTTTTTCAGTTCCTAAACTTTCGTAGATGTTTTGAGTTCCTAAAAGACATTTTATGGGAAAACAAAGAGACCAAAAAAGTACCATATTCTATTGCGCATATTTTTTTCCTCTCCTTGTGGAGATCTTCGAAACAAGGTATTATGGTAGCCAAACGGAGATCATATGCCAAAGTTACGACCCCAAGAAGTTGGTGGTCCAACTTATCCAAATAGGGCCCAAAACTATTGGTGGTTCATCTCCTAGGCTTAGGGTTTCACACTTCTTCTTTATGATAAAAAGGCCTCTGAGCCTCATTGTAACATAGTTCAGAAGACATGTAGCCGTCACATATCTTCTAAGAGATAAGCTACTATCACCCGAGCTATTTTGTTCCATTCTGCATGTAAACAATTTTTCGTACTTGTAATTGATTAATTGAAGTTATGTTCTTTCGATATATCTCCATTTTTGTTTAAATCTGTATTTCATTTTATTCCTTCATAAATCCGTCTCAACTAGTGATGATGATGTTGCTGATGAAGATTTGATATAACCTTTTCTTAGAGGAATTTGTCAACTTGTGAACATCTATGACAATAATTGTAAGTACCTCTGTAGTTAAGAGGGAGTGTTAAATTTTGTAACTAAGGTTGGTCTTCATAATGTATATTTGTCCCTTGATGTATTTATATTAATTATTGTAAAGCATATTTTAAATGTTTAAGTCAAGAAAAATATATTTTGAGTCAAGTCCCATTTGGAATTTTGAAAGATGAAAATTTGAATTTTTAAAATTTGAAAAATACGACTCCAAGTTTGTCAAGTCGGCCTCCCTCCAAGTCAAGTTGACCCTGGCAGAGTCACACCCATTCAGTCCACCTAGTTCACTATATAAAGGTGTCAACTTGACCTCCTCCTCAAGACACCAATTCACACTCTCTCAAGTAAGACAATTTTTGGGCATCATAGCGAAGGACAAGGAGGACGAAAAGAAGGATGAAAATTCATCTTTTTCTCTTATCTTTAGCTCACACATGTGGAATAATTCTCTCTCTCAACATTTCACATTTTTTGGGTAGTTTCTATTGTAGGGGAATTTTCTTTTTTGGCAATTGCATGGGGCGAAAATTTTGGGATTCTGGCAAGTTGCAGGAGGGCTGAAATTCTGGGGTGGATTAATAGAATGAAGTACATAATCAAATTGAGAGGCTTGACCTGGAGGGCTTGCCCATAGGTTTGTTGAAGGGAAGTTTGACCTTATTCATGACTTGAAGGCCTACTTGTGTCTCTTGTTGAATAAAAGAATTTCTCTATTGAAGAGGTTGCTATGTTTTTCCCCTTTGTGGGTTTTCCAAGGGTAAATCTTGTGTATGTATTGCACTTGAAAAATCAACAAGAGATTACAAGTCTTTAAAAAATAAATGAAAAAAAAAACTAGGTCAAAGTAGCAAAGAATGGAAATAAGATAGTTACCAATCAAACGAGAACTTGACCGAGTTTTCATTTTTTTAGAGGTTGCAAAAACCATCCGATTTTGAAAATTGTTGATTCAAAATAAACATTTTTTTGGAGCATATTTTTGACACTTAAATTTTCTTATGTATTAAGTATGCTCGTTTTCTTAAAACGTCATACCAATTTTGAAAATTGCTCATGCAACATCAACCCCTTTTTTTGGCTTATTTTTGGTAGTTTAAATCTTCTTATGTCTCAAGTATGAATATTTTTTTCGAAATGTTGGCGATTTTTATGCGGATTTTGAAAAGTGTTGATGCATCATCAATTTTTATTTTTTATTTTTATTTATGACATTTTAAATTTTCTTATGTCCTAAGTATGCACATTTTTTTAAAAATGTTGTATTTTAACCATTTTTTAGGTTGACTTATTCCTCTTCTTGTTTTTCATACAAAGATATTTTATTTTTGAAGATTTTTCAAGCTTGAGTTTTTTAATTTTTTTTGCAATGTTTTTTTATAATGATTTTTATTTTTATTTTTTTGCAAAGTCAAAAAAATAATAAGAATAATATTTTGATATTAGAGTTTTTTTTTAATACTTCAATTCACATAAAATAATTGTCTCCCCCCAAAAAAATTAAACATTTGATAAAAAATACAAAATATGTATTTTTAGACTTTGTTACGAAAAATAACATGTTAAATAAAGGATTTTTAGTAAAAAAATTGAATAAAAAATGTTAAAAAAAACAAATTTTATGTTTTATGTCCAAATATGATGACATTTGAATTTTTTTTTCTCTCCAAAAATAATGATTCACATAAAATTTAAAGTTAAAAAAAATACTTGAAAAAAAAAACAAAAAAAAGAATAATTAAAAAAAACATTTAAAACAAAAATTGAAAAAATATTTAGCAAAACAAGAAAATAATAAATAAATGTAATAATAATAAAACTATTTATTCTTATTGGAAAAAAAAACAAAAAAGAATAATTAAAAAAAACATTTAAAGCAAAAATTAGAAAAAAAAATTAGCAAAAAAAGAAAATAATAAATAAATAAATGTAATAATAATAAAACAATTTATTATTATTGGAGTATAATAATGATTCACATAAAATTTTAAGAAAAAACAAAAATTTGAAAACAAAGAAAAAAAAAAATAATAATTAAAAAAAGTTTAAAATAAAAATTGGAAAAAAAAATTAGCCAAAAAAGAAAATAATAAAAAATAAATAAAAATAAAATAAGCATAATAAATAAAATAATCATAATAAATAAATAAATAAATAAAAACATTATGATGGTTAACGCCGGCTGAGACCAAACATTGGTCTATCAAACATAAATATGTTAAAATAAAATTTTATTTAAAAAAAACAAAATTGGGAAAAAACAATTAAAAAAAAAAACAAATAGATAACCAATTAAAATATTAGTAAAAATTTAAAAATAACTAAATAAAACTATAATAAAAAAAACACAATTTACCTAACAAATTAAAGACAAAACAAAAAAGCAAAACTTAAAAAAAAATTAAATTTTAAAATATATATTAAAAAAATAAAAAATAAAAAATTCTTTTTAAAACATTCCAAAAAAAAATAACATTAAAAATTTAATAAATAAATAAAATAATATTTCATATATATATATATATATATATACAAACAAGTATATTTAAAAAACAAAAAATAAATATTAAAAACATATTTGTGTGGTCGAGGTCCTTGTCGCGCGGCTTGGGATGATAGGTGATTCCCAAAATCAGCCATAGGATGGGCGACAATGGTTGGGTGCGCGACATGGCGGTAAAGGCCGCGGGCGTTGCTCCCTAAGCCCCACTCGCAACCCTTGCTGCGTGGCCAAGGAGGCCAAGCCAGGGATACATTTTTAATGTATTTTTTCATTTTTAAAAAAAATACAATTTTATTATTTATATAAATATTTTAAAAGGAATATTTTTTTTTTAAATTTTTTATTATTTATTTTTAATATATATATATATATATTTTTTTTTCCGAATGTTTTCTTTTTATTATTAATTTTTTTTTTCATTTGTTAAATTTGTTATTATTATTATTATTATTTTTTAAATTATGTAATTTTAGAGAGATATGTTTTGTATTTGTTTGTCTTTTAATTTTTTTTGTTTTTGTTTTTTTTTTTTGTTTTTTTTTTTTTTTTTTTTTTTTTTTTTTTGTTATCAATATTATTTTTTTGTTTGTTTAGTTTTTTTCACTCTTTTTCATGTTTAATTTTTAATTTTTTTGTTTTTTTTAATTTTTTGATTTTTTAAATTTTTGTTTGGTTTTGTTTTTTCATTTTTAGTTATTTATCATTTTTTTTAAAATGTTGTTTTTTCATTATTTATCTAATTGTTTTTACCCTTTTTTTTGTTATATTAACAAACTGACCCAGTATGTGCTAATTTATTAATTGATTTTTAAGTTTTTGTTACAATGGATCAGGTGTGTCACCTTTGTGTGCCAATTCATGATTGATTTTAATTTTTCGTTGTAATGGGTCAAGTCCACCCCCACTGCATGCCAATTTGATGGTTAATTTTTAAATAACGCCTGCAATATGTCACATTGTCTTAGATTAAATTTTTTAAAGAGCTATACTTTAGCATTTAAAAGAAATACTCTTGGTATAATGACTTTTTATTACATATTCATTATTTAGGATTTTTTTGTCATGATATTTGGTTTCTAAATTTTAAGGTTTTTGGAATCATGATATTTTACCTTTGACACCATTGTTGAAAAATGTCATAATTTTAAGGTTCTTCAGAGTCATGATATTTATCTTCAACATCATCGTTGAAAATTGTTGGATTTTTAAGGTTTTTCAGAGACATAGTGTTTTTTTTAACGTAACGCCAAAACACTGATGAATTTAAGGTTTTTTTGGAGTGATGATATTTTATGCAAAAAAATATTAGAAATTTACCTCGAAAAAAATGTTGTTCCAACATCAACACTTTTTTGTTTTCAGGGTGTTTTTTGCACAAAAGAAATTAGATTTTACTATCATTTGTAAAAAATGTTGAAAATTTACCCTGAAAAAAAAAACATCGTTCTAGAATACACACTTTTTTTTTTTTCATGTTTTTTGGATAGAGTTCTCGTTTAATCGATAACTGTGTTAAATTTCAAACAAAATAAAAAAATGCAAAATGGCACAAAAGGGGAGACTTTATTTGCAAAGTATACCTAGTTGTGCATAGGATGAGCGAGAATGCATAGTGGAGTGATGTGTATGGGATATCAATGGAAACATCTTTCCAGGTTGAAGTCTATACACACAAACAAATCTAACATGTGTAGTGTGTGCCTATAATGGTAGAGTAGGCATAGAAATGGGATTGAGCCAGATAGGGTGCATGGAAAAGCGAAATATCTTTAGGTCAAATGCATAAACTAGGTCAATCATTTCCTCATAATCCTCAGGAGCGCTCATCTATTTTTTCTATTTTGGGGCTGTATGCAAAGATCTTAGCTTGAATCTACTTAAGAGGGAGAGAGGGTTCAAAGTTGCAGATCTGAGTGATAGAGGGTTAAGATTGAGGACAAAGAGAGTATAGTAGAGAAAGAGTCCCGAGTTACACCAACTCTAATAAGCTCAGGATTACAGAGGAATTTTTAGCGAAACTAGCTATGATACCAAGTTAAACTAACACAAAAATAGATTAGAATGGATAAACACAAATTGCATATTACTCACAATATTTACATACTAATACAATCCACTTACCCTTGGTTTTCATCTTCCAAGAGGTCTTTTAGATTTTTATGACTGTTGGAATTCCACAACACCAGCATGTTGTGGCCACAACACCCTCTATAATTGTTGAAAACATTATAGGGACCCTCCATCTAAATTTTGGTCAAATCACTTTTGTAATGCTTTAATTTTGTTAATCTTGTGAGATTTTTAGTTTTCTCAGATTTTCGTTTTGATTGCTTCACTTTGTGTGTTTCGTTACCAACTTTCCAACGGTTTAAGTTTCGTCTCATTCCAACTTAAAGTTTGGAAAATATCTTCAGTCAAAGTTTGGTCAAATTTCACCGCTTAAACTTTAAATATGTAAAAATGTATTTTAATTTTATCTTATAGATTTATTTAATTTAAATACGTAAATATAATTATTTATCTAATTAAGTTAATTAATCGCTAAATATTATTTTTAATTAGTTACATTTATTATTAATTTAATTTTTATTTATTAAAATAGACAAAAATGTCTTTTTCACCAGAATCTAGTGATACAATTTCAAACAAGATTCTGAAATTTTGTTGTTTAAAATAAAATTTTGAATGCATGCATGGATTCAACGCCTTAAAAAAATCCCTAACACTTTAATTCTATAAATTAAACAACTTAAACCTAAGTTTTTAAAAATTTCCAACATATTTTAATTAAAATTAACAATATATATATATTTAAAAAAAAATCATTTCATTTATAAATTAAATTATTCTTATATATAATTTATATAATATAATATAAATTTGTTAAAAAAATAACATCGTCTCGGTACTAAGCCACAGTAAGAACATAAAGACCTTCATATTAAAGTATGAGGATCTCATTATTTGTAACATGAAGCCGGGAGGGGCCACTCTCCACGTGGGCTCCCCTCCTCTCATATGTCCTTCCTCCTAAAACAAATATAAACTCGTGACTTCATTATCTCTTATGGTTTATTTGAATCTAATTTATTTTATTTTTATTATATATTATTTTGTTTAAATTTTTATTTATTTATTTTTTATATGATTTAATTTAATTTAATTTTATATATTATATTATTTTAGTTTTATTTTAATATTTTAAAGTTATTTAAAAATCAAAATATTTTTTTTCTTCAATTAGTCTATTCCTATATTCATACAAAAAAGTTAGAGCGAGGTCACTGCCTCGAGAATTCATGCCATGAAGTTGGCATAGAGCAAAAAAAACTTGGCATCTTGATTGTGGAACCGGCAAAATGATTTACATTAGAGAGCCGAAGACTGAGCCCGAGAAAAGCGATGAGCGTCAGGAACCGGAGCTGAATGGAGGCCAGAGATGGTGAAGGCGCATATAGCCCAGTAGAGACAGACCAACAGGGAAGAACTCTCAGCATGCACCAGAGCCGACGGGAAGCAGGTGGACGAGCTATCGCTCGGAGAGTCGCCCAGGACTGCAACCTTGATGGAGCCGAATGCATGCGTTGGAACAACAGCAATGAGGATTAAACTGAGCGCCATCGCGCCAATAACTAGAAGCAGGGAAGGCAGTGTTAATGCTGCCATTAATGAGTTTGTACGAGGCCAGCTTTCCAGCCCATGACGCTTACACCTGACGCAGTTGGGCTGCCACTTGCCCACCTTGCGCGCCTCCATCGTACCTCTATCCCTGTCAATCACCCACATTCGGGAAAATCAAAATATTATAATTATTCATAATTTTTAATAAAAAAGTGTAAAGCAAGTTTTGAATTCAAAGTTTGGTTATTGATATCTTAAATTTCACTAATGAAATTAAGCGAGGGTTTGTTTGAAAGTTTATTTTATGGAGAAGAATCCAAAAGTAATTGTATGACTATATTTGGTCATTAAATTCTTCAAAAAATTAGCATAAGTAATAGATTTGAATTTATAACAAAAACTAGTTTCCAAAATTTGTTTTGTAATTTTTTTCATTGACCAAAGCTTTTTATTGTTTCAAATTCGTTTTAGATTATCAATTTTGTTGGAGAAATTTCCAAGGAGGCAATGGAAAGCAAAAATATCGTTTTATTTTATTTATTAATTTTAATTTCAAATTGAGAATTTGTTCTCAGAGTTTCAGTATTTTGATTTTATGTACAAATTTAATTGATTTTAATTTTTAATTTTGAATTGGTTTTTGGAAGAGAGTTTGTTGCAAGGAGATGAGGCCATGGGTTTGGAGCAATGGGATTGTACCAACATAAAAGGAAAAATAAAATTTATAGCTCAAAAAATGAGGGATTTTGATTTTATGTACAAATTTAATTGATTTTAATTTTTAATTTTGAATTGGTTTTTGGAAGAGAGTTTGTTGCAAGGAGATGAGGCCATGGGTTTGGAGCAATGGGATTGTACCAACATAAAAGGAAAAATAAAATTTATAGCTCAAAAAATGAGGGATCAAATCTGCCTTTCAATAACTCTCCTTTTTGGGATTTTTTTGTAAATTATAAATAACAGTTTTGAGAATGAAAAAAGGGGTTCCTCTTTGCTACAAATAGGAGACTCTTAACACTTTTGTGAGAAGGATTTTTCGTTGTAGATTGAGAGGAATACTCAAATATGAGTTTTGGGGGTTTTCTTTTCAAGACCAATCTCTGTCTTTGAAGCAAATCTTGCACTATTGCAACTCTTTTCTCAAGTGGCAGAGCTCAAAGTCTTGGGAGAATTGTTGAAAAGATTCATTGTAAAATAGAGCAAGAGATTTAGGTTTTTATTTGAATTAAAATATTAATATTTAGAAATACAAATGTTATTATCTTAATGACAAATCTGTGCCAATTATTCCATGTTTTGCACCTTTGTTTAATATGTGGCTTCTTGTCTACTAGATAAACTATTTAATCTAATAGTTTTATAGATATACTATTTATTTTATATTTTCTCTTGTATTTGAATTTACATACAAAGTTTCCATCTTGAAATGATTTAATTGTCATTGAAATTGTGGGAACTATTTCCATATTTTAATGGATCATCTTTCATTATTTTGATCTCTAAAACAGAGCATGTTTTGCAATAACAATATCAACTGTTAGAACTATTTTCAGCAGGTAGATATTCATCATAAAAAGCATGTTAAATCCCCATCATATTTAAATCCTTTCATTTGGTATTTGGGGATATTTCCTAGGTATCAAGTTAGAGTAGTTTGTCTGATTGTTTTTTTCCAGCTCTAGTAAGTATTCCCACATTTATATTTAGATTTAATTCTCATTTTTAGAAGTCTCCTTATGTAGGAGAAACCTCATTCGTGGCTTGGCTGAGTCCTTATGTGAGCTTAGGGATTACTTTCTTGCAAGCTAGTTGCAAGGGGGTAAATCCAATATCTCTTTTCTTTTTGATAAGTAGTAGGAGTACTACAAGTTGCAAGAAGGGTGATAGGGTAACTGAACCCATTTGAACTAGTCAAAATCACCATTCCAAATGAATAAGGGCTTAGTTTGCGGCCTTGATGGAGTGATCTCCCAATTGTTGATTTTGGTCATTTTTGGCCATCAACACAACCCTAAGGGATTATGTGTCCAATAATTTAAACATGTTAAAATTTTACGGTATTTTGGACTCATGATATTTGGTTTTAGTACCATGGTTGAAGAATGTCATAATTTTAAGGTCTTTGGAAGCCATTGTATTTGATCTTTAACATCAAGGTTGATAATTGTTGGAATTTCAAGGTTTTCCATAATTGTGATTTGGTTTTTAATGCCATGGCTGAAAAATGTTGGAATTTTAAATCTTTTAATAAAAGCACCACTTTTCGATTTTGGGGTGTTTTTTTTCATGTCTTTTGCATAAAAATAAGGGTTTTTTGGGCTACAGTTCTCATTAGGTTGGTAATAATGTTTTTGTTTTAAATCTTAGTTTTTTAAGGGGCGGAAAGAGGGGGAGGTGTTCCTTTTGGCCCTGATGGAACTAAAGTCTATAAATATTCATGGGGCCTTGGACAAAAGACTAATAATCAAGAAAAAATATACAATCTCCTGTGAGGCCTCCTTCGAGAGAGTTAAATTTTTCCTCTCTTACTGTGACTGGTGACCCTCTCTTAATCATTCACGGTAAGAGGTACTTTCCCTAAAGACAAACTCTTGGATAACTTATTAAACCATATCAAAGACATTACAAAAGGTATTCCTTCAATAATCTTTGTGCACATCTTAAGGGATAAAAATAAAGAAGCAGATTATAGTGCCAATGAGGAGTGCACACTGCAGTTTACTGAGCTAAGAGTGAATGTCCAACTTAGGCCTTCTTTTGTCCCCTAAGGACTCATCCTTTCTAATACACTAGAAAAATTAAAAAAGGAGGAGGGCAGGGGGTGCGGGGCCCTTTACACTAGCTTTCCCTAAGCGAAGTTTAGTTTCATTCACTATCAATATAAGTCTCTTGGAGAACCCATATCGAACTCTCGTGGCCTTCAAATCTGCATTCCACAGTACAAGTTGACACAAACACATTTCATTTGGAATCATTCATGAGTGTGTGGGATTTATTAATCCTTGTGGTGAATTGAATGCTAAAGAGTGTGGGATGGCTCGAATCATCCTCAATTTCCTTGGTTCACTAACTCCCTCGCAATAGAATGATGAGTTTAATAATGTAGTGGGAAATACTAGCCGTAGAGTGAAACTACTATATTGGATTTAGAATTTCTACCCTCTTGTGGGCTGTTTCCTTATTCTAGATAGATTGTGGCTTCAATTGGTGTGATGTTGGTTGGGTTTTCTCCCCGACTGAGTGCTTCATTGTTTGTGGTTTTGACGCCTTATCTCTAGGAATATGTATAGAATTGTAGCGTGGATGGTCATGTGATTTCTTGGTCCTCATACTCGTATAGAATTGCAAAAATTATTGAAATCTATGGATGGTAGGTGGAAAAATGCTCTTACCCAACTCGATGACATGTAGTTGGACCTCATGAGACTACAATTTCAGCAAAATGAATAGTCTAATTCCATGTTCAATGATAGAGAGAAATTGTGGAAACTTCATAATAAGGTGGAAGACAAGGAAGAAGTGATCCACCATATTTTCCAATAAGTGGATCAATTGAATTCTCTTGTTAATAGTCTGATTCTCAACATGAAGGATACAACTATGCCTAGTGGGTCTT
Organism: Pinus tabuliformis; assembly: GCA_031772625.1. NCBI lineage: Eukaryota > Viridiplantae > Streptophyta > Pinopsida > Pinales > Pinaceae > Pinus > Pinus tabuliformis. Next base: position 926,101,574 of record CM062817.1, on the reverse strand, counting down.
GTGTAAATGTTTTCCTAGATTTGAATGAATCAGTCGACCTCAGAAAATACATTATCATCAAATATTATATTCTCAAGTAGCTAACGTGTATTGTAAATTTAGTTTTTTGACATGTTCTTTCTGGAAGGTTTTTACCTCTAAAGACCTAGGTTTTGTTAGAGTTTACTATATTCCTCTTTAGAGGATAATTTTGATACTTTTGAGCTTAGGTACTTCTGAAGCTCAAGGCATCTACGAATTGTAACTCCGGGTGTACAACTGTGATATGGGCATAGATTTTCCTTAATACAAATATTCTCATTATTGTTAAAAAAAGTTGTTAGTTTTTTAAGTGTTTTTTAAGTTTGTCTTTTTTTTTTCCAATATTTTTTTGTGATAAGATTTTCAAAATTTTTACAATGTTAAAAAAATAGTTAATATTTTGAAGTTATTTTTTCTTTTTTCTTTTTGAAAGAAACAAATATATATTTTGTACTATAAAGAGCTGGATTTCGGGCTAGTACCCTGACAATATTTTATCATGTTCTAAAAATACACAGTATTCAATAGTTGAAAAAAAGAAAATTTATGCACGTGACACTTTTTTTCCAACTATTCAGAACATATGCCTACTGTAGAATCTATAATAAACACATAGTATTAACTTATATTTTCATAGCATTAAAAAATTAAGAACATATCTATTTAACCAAGTTTAGACAACCCTGCCACAAGAGCTTCCACTAGTTCAAGATCATTATCTCCGTTTTTCTAGTCACTTCCTTTAATGCGTTTAGTCCTTCTCTGCTAAGGTTCCTTACTATATTTGCCTCTGTCAAGATGTCCTATTCTCTAACGCCAATCTTTTCTTCCAACTCATTCAGTCTGATGTCCATAGCAACTAATTCAATTTTTCACTCTAGTTTTTTTTTTTCAAAGATCCCCTTTAATAAAACATATTTGATCTCCAACATTTCTGATTTTTCTCGCTTCCCCTCTTCTTCTATGTCAGCCTTCTTTTCCACCGTACTCAAGAAGCCTTATATCATTATCGACATTTGGTCCAAAAGAGCGTTTATCTTTATAAACACTTGGCTCGAGGCCATTGATCCATCCTCCTCTATTGTTACTCCTCATCACAACAAAATGCTTGGAATTCTAATGCCAATTATATAACTATTTGTTCCCCTATACAACCCTCTTCATAGAGGATTATTTCGAGTCCATTGTAGATAAACTCCAACGATTATAAGGCTACCTACACCCTTGAATCACCTTTGAGATGCTATTGAATGCGTATATGCCATATCCATGTAATCTTCACAACAAAGATCCATGATTGAATGTAGAGGGAGGACAAATATGAGGAGGTCGATGTGAATTAAAGCCACTCCCATTTAGCATGAACTCTTATTCGCCTATGTACACCATAATTCATTCATTTATATTAGAGCCTGTGTACACCTATGCACTCCTCGTACTACATGGGTGCTCCATATGTTGTCACCATTACAACTATAACTCTCCACCATCAAACCATGCATTCTTAGTTCATTAATAAGCCGCCGAACAATTCTCAAGGTTGTCGAAGGAGTTAATCTCCTTAATTCACATATTGTTAATGCAAAAAAAAATATCCTAATCTTGTCCTTGAATGTTTTCTCACGGAGAGGTTGTAAGAATTTCCTTTTGCATCTAATAGAGGATTTTTCCTTTTATTCATGGAATTGGTATATAGTATGTTAAGACTGAAACCTTTTCCATTATCCCTTGGGCCAACATTGATCTGTTATTGGTCAATGTATCAACCTCTATATTGATATTTCTATACACATGCTAAAATACAATCTGATCAAATAGGTGATTTTACAGTATAATTCTTTGAATGGTAGGGAGAAGAGAAGAATAGTTGTTCCTCCTAGCCTTATGGACCTGTTGGATAACCAACATTGAGTCTCCAAATACCATAATCTTTGAAATATTACGTGCTATTTCCAATTCTAAACCTTTCCATAACACTAAATATTCTGCTTGGTTATTGGTCGAGGTGCCCTACGACCCTCGAAGTTAAGATTTTTCATATAATTATGTACCATTTTTTAGTTTTTGATGGTTGGGTAGCATCAGATAGGTGTTCTAGTCTCGAATTTGGTTAGAGAGGCTTAGAAATACTAGATATCCAGAATCCAAAAAAAGTTTCAAGAGAAAACACCTAAAGATGGAACAATTAAGTTAATTAGCCTATAATTAAATATTTCCCAAGTCTAACTTAGGAAAATTGATTAATTAACAAGAATTAAATGAGAAAGGTGAGATTTCTCTAGAAACTCACATGGATAGACATAGAGATGATATTATCCATTGATTAGGATTTAATCATAGCCATTGGTAAGCCACCGAGAGATTATAAGAGGAGGTCTATGGGGTTGGAACAAAAACACACTTGAGACTTGAGGTCAAGTTCCTTGGCATAGATCAAGCTTCCAGTAGCTGAGCAAAGAGAGTTCGAGCTAGAAGGGATGCAAAGTTGGTGAGGATTAGAGATAGTGAGTTTGAAGGAAGATTTCCAATTTTGGAGAGGCAATAATAAGTGACAAAAGTTTTACACAGTGAATCTACGTAGGGGCTATACAGTAGCTTCAAAAGTTAGTTCGATTTAGCTAAGACGAAGGTCGCTTCAACTTCCAGAGGCTGAGAAAATTTTCCAGAGTGCTAGAGAGTCACTTCTAGCAGCAGAGACATGAAGGATGACTTGTTTTATGGCTAGTCTATGCCACACATGTGAGGGTTTGTGTAGAAGGGCCTCCGCAAGGGTTGGACAACCAATTTTCAGAGGGAGCTAAAGGGTGGGATTGCTTGTGAGGAGAGAGAATTTTCTCTCTAGTTATTTTTGTCAGCTATTTGCTGATTGGATAATCAACTGGGCATCCATAGCTTTGACTCAGAATTTTTCACAACTGCATAACAATAAAACCCTCATTTGCTACACCAATTTTCTTGCATTGGGTTTTTCGGGGGACAATTGTCCAAAAATAACATGTCAAATTTTTATGTGTGTGTGCATATATATTTATGAGTTCTTATTTATTTTCCATAGTGTTTTATTTGTGAAGAATTGTAGTGTGATTTATTCATAGTTTTCCATAGCAAAAAAACTGTGTAATCAATTAAAAGAACAAATTTATAGTTGCTAAATGTAAGGAAAATTTCACATGGCATCAGAGCAAAGTTGATTAGATCAGAAGCTCAGAGGTGGAAGGGATAAATTTCACAGTTCAGAGGGAGTTTGAGCAAATTTCTTGTGGGTCTGCATGAAGGTTGGCCAGATAGTTTGAATTGTTGGACAGGGTTCGATTTTCTAGTTGCAGGTGGTAGGAAAGTTCAATTTGTTCAGTAGTAGTTCCAATAGGAAGTGGTGAAGTAGTTACAGTGAGAAGATCAGTAAGTTCGTTGAGAATATATAGGCACCATTGATTAGCAACAATTTTGCAGTAGAAGAATCAATGTCGGGTGAAAAAGAAATATCACAAAAAATGATACTCAGGACTCTTCAGTAAATTTTCCAGAAACCTCCAATATGGCCACAAACAAATTTTATATTCAGGGAGATACAAAATTGTCTTCCAGATTGGAAGACGAATTTGATTTCTTAACTAGCTCATTTTCACAGGGAGTCTAGTATATAGAAAATGGAACATCGACTCTCATGATAGGAGTTAGAGAATATTTTTCCAACTATAATGAGGATAAAATGGACTTCCAGATAACAATGGGAAATAGGACAAAATGAACTCTAGTTGTGAGAGATACCATTGAAATTTAGAGGGATTTAGGAGCAAGCACCAACATTACAGATGTATTGCATGTGCCAGGATTGGGTATGAACCTAATTTTAGTATCCCAGCTATATGATAGGGGATATGATGTCCAATTTTTAGGGAAGAAGGTGTTCATTGAACACCAGAAATGGAAGAGGGTGAAACAAACTAGGGTACAAAGTAACAAATTTTACAAGTTGCAGTTTGACTCTCAAATGGCACTAGTGAAAAGTAGCAGTGATGGTGTAAAAACTATGAATGAGTTATGGCATAGGAGTATGATACATTTACATCATGGAGCACTAAGAATGATTAGGGAGAGAGTAACAGGTGTTCTAGAATTAGGCATGGAACATGATGATGTGGGCAAGGGGTGCATGCTTGGGAAGTATGCTAAGATAGCGTTCCTAAGAAGTGACAACAAATAAGATGGTGCATTACAACTTATACACTCAGGCATATGTGTCCCTATGTCCATTAGATATCTCGTAAGGTACAATTACTTTGTCACCTTTATTGATGATAATTCCAAGAAAACCTGGATTTGTTTTTTGTAGACCAAGGATGAGGTCTTCAATCGCTTCAAGGATTTGAAGGCTATGGTGGAGAATGCGATAGGGAAAAATATTAGGGTGCTTCACTTAGATAACTGAGATGAGTACACAGATAGTGACTTTATAGGTTTCTTTGTAAAGGAAGGCATCAAGAGGAAGTGGACAACTCCATACAACCCACAATAGAATGGGATAGCGGAGTGGAAGAATAGGTCTACAGTTGGGGCTGCGAAGGTGATGTTGGGTCCCTATAATACTAGTGATTACCCCATTACTATTGTAGTTATACCCCTTATTTATATTGTTGTGCCCCTATTACCCCCATATTGTTATTTCTGTGCCCCATAAAATCCCTCTATTGTTATTTTTGTGGCTTTATATTATTATTGTTAGGTCGGCTGGATTATATTGTGACTCTTTAGACTCCTATATATAGAAAGGAGGTTTTGTCATTTGTATCATCCAATAATTGTTCATTTATGTAATGTAAAGGAGGTTGCCCCCTCGAAGAGGCTGAATTCTAAGGCGTTGATCTTTCTTTTCTATCTTTTCTTGAGCTGGTTCCATAACATTTGGTATCAGAGCTTTGGATTCTAGGGTTTCGCTGCTCCAAACAGGTCATCGTGGAATTTTTGCTATAAATTTTTTTCTGTGACGTTTCAGAAGTCTCAAAAAAAACCCATTTGAGAAGAAATCGCGCTGAACCTTGGGTCCAAATTTCAGATCTTTTCGCGCGATATTTGCGGATATATGCTCTGAGGAAGTTGGTCCTTTTACAGACTCCTGAATTACATTCAAAACAGGTGACCTAGGGAAAATCATCATAACTTTCTCTCTAAGGATCGGATTGAAATTTTGTAAGAAGGTACAGAAAGAGGACGGACTGTAGTTTCGTTTATATCTTTTTCAGAACCAAAGGTCGAAAATTGTACACGTGGCACTTCATACAAGTTCACTCTTTTGGAAAGGTCTATAATCAGGTCATCTTGGGAGATTGTGCATAACTCTTTCTTGGAGAATCCAATTTGGATCAGACTGGTGGCATTGGAAAGAGGACACAGAGAGCTACTACAGGTCACAATTTCAGAACTAGATGATTGGAAAGTACAGAGATACATCAGAGGCAATATCAAGCTCCTACAAAGTGAAAAAAGGTGTGTAGATTTTTTTAATTTTTTGCTTAAGCTTGGTTTGAAAATTTATTTTGAAGGAATTCAAAGGGCATAGTAGAGCATTATTATCGGTAACTGATGCCCGAGGAAAGAAAATGCAAACACCTAGTAAGGAACCTGAAAGCTCTAGCATGACTCATGAAGAAGAGGAAGAAATGCAACATGATATATCAAAATTACAAGACCAAGTGCAACAACTGTCCCTTGCACAAAAAGGAACAAAATCTAAGATGGATGGTTTAAAGAAAGATGTAGAAGCTAAGATGGATGGTTTAAAGAAAGGTGTAGAAGCTAAGATGGATGTTTAAAGAAAGGCGTAGAAGCTAAGATGGATGGCATGGAAGCTAAGGTGAATGGCATGGACGCTAAAATTGATGGCATGGATGATAAGATGGAAGAATTGAAGATAAATATGAATAAGTTGCTACAAGAAATGGTCACTAAGGGTGAAAGAGTACTAAAGGAAACTCATGATGAGAACAAAAGAAATGTTAATCATGATTCCATAGACTCTAATGTTGGATCGAAGACTCACCATGTTCCAAAAATCGATATGAGGAAGTTTGATGGCAAGGATCCCGCCACATGGATATTACAGATGGAGCAATTCTTCGATCTCAATAATGTGCAAAACACACAAAAGGTACGTATGGAAACTTTATATTTGGAACCAAATCAGTTTGTATGGTATCAATGGCTTTGTTCTCGTAAACAATTTATCACTTGGGCAATTTTTACGGAAGAATTGATAGCACATTATGAGGATACAAAAAGCAACACTTTTTTTAGCCAATTGATAAGTCTCAAACAAAAGGGTTCAATAATGGAGCACATTGAGGAGTTCCAAAAATTGAACATAAGGGTAAAAGATATTCCAGAGGAGCATAGGATTGATGTGTTCATAGGGTCTTTAAAGGATAATATCCAACATGATGTGTGCCTTTGGGAACCTGATTCATTAGAGAAGGCATTCAGGTTAGCAAGAAAAATGGAAAGCAAAATTATGGCAACTAGGAAGCATACCATTCACAACTATAAAGACGGAAGTGTTGTTGCCCATAGTCTTCCACAACCTACAAGGTTGACACCACAACAATTGGAAGAAAAAAGAGCAAAAGGGCTTTGTTACAATTGTGATAGCAAATACACAAAAGGTCATAAGTGTGCTGAGAAGAAATTATTCTACATAGATTGTGAAGAGGAAGAAGAAAAGGAGCAAGAAAGGTCAAAAGAAGAGGATATATTCCAGGAACAAAGCCTAGATGAAGAACAAATAAATCCGACCATATCTTGTAATGCATTGGTGGGAATTACCACTCCTCAAACCATCAAGATAGAAGGACAAATCAAGAAGAAAAAGGTAATAGTGTTGATTGATTCAGGAAGCACCCACAATTTTATTCATTGTAGGGTAGCAAAAGAATTGAATTGCTTCCTATATCCAGCACCAGAGTGTCAAGTGATGATTGCAAATGGAGGAACAATAAATTGTTCTGGAAAGTGCCATAATATCAAGCTATCCATGGGAGAATATGTATTGACTAGCCCAATGCTTTCCATTCCAATGGGAGGTGCTGATGTTGTACTAGGAGTCCAATGGCTACAATCCTTGGGTACAATAGCTTTTAATTTTCAAGAACTTTTCATGAAATTTTCTGTGGAAGGAAAGGAAGTTGAATTAAGGGGTATTGCAGGGAAACCAGGAAAGATAATCAGCTCTAATGGCATGACAAAGCTTCTAAAAAAGGAGCAAAGAGGTGTAATTGCACAATTATGTTCGCTAGATGTTTCCACATTGGAATCATCTATTTCTCCAGATCTCCAAAAAGTCCTGGACAATCATTCCAAGGTATTTGAGACTCCCAAAGGTCTCCCACCTATGCGTGATCATGATCATGCTATTCATCTGATTCCAGGAAGTGTTCCTCCAAACATCAGGCCGTACAGATATCCATATGTCCAAAAAAGTGAAATTGAACGTATGGTTGCAGAAATGCTAGAGGCTGGTATAATTCAACCGAGTCAAAGTTCTTTCTCAGCTCCAGTAGTATTGGTGCACAAGAAGGATGGATCATGGCGCATGTGTCCAGATTATAGGGAGCTCAACAAGCTCACTATTAAAGATAAGTTCCCCATTCCTGTCATTGATGAATTACTGGATGAATTGCATGGATCAATTTACTTCACCAAGTTGGATCTTCGTTCGAGATATCATCAAATCAGAATGAAGATTGAAGACATTCCGAAAACAACATTTAGAACTCATGAGGGTCATTATGAATTTTTGGTCATGCCTTTTGGCCTTACCAATGCACCTTCAACATTTCAAGGTTTGATGAATTCAATTTTCAAACCATTCCTTAGAAAATTTGTGTTAGTATTTTTTGATGATATACTAATCTACAGCAAGTCTTGGAAGGATCATGTTGAACATGTTGACAAGGTGCTACAACTATTGGAGGAGAAACAATTATATGCAAAAAGATCCAAATGTTTCTTTGGAGTCCAGGAGGTGGAATATTTGGGTCATATTGTATCTCATGAAGGAGTTAAGGTAGACCCTAGCAAAATTAAAGCCATTAAGGAATGGAAAATTCCCACATCCATAAAGCATCTGCGAGGATTTCTTGGGTTGACAGGGTATTATCGCAAGTTTGTTAAGAATTATGGGAGAATAGCAGCACCTCTAACAACATTATTGAAGAAAGATTCATTTTCATGGACTTCGGAAGCAACAAAGGCCTTTAAACATCTTAAAGAGGCAATGTGCCAAGCACCGGTCTTAGCTACACCGGACTTCACAAAAACCTTTATTGTGGAATGTGATGCTTCAGGAAATGGAATTGGTGCTGTTCTAATGCAAGATGAAAGACCCATTGCTTTTGAAAGTCGTCCAATCAAGGGAAAGTTTTTAAGCAAAGCTATTTATGAGAAGGAAATGTTGGCAATACTCCATGCACTTAAGAAATGGCGACCCTACCTAATGGGAAGACACTTCAAGGTAAAAACGGATCATGATAGCCTTAAATACTTTTTAGAACAAAGATTATCCTCTGAAGAGCAACAAAAGTGGGTCACAAAGATGTTGGGTTATGACTTTGAAATCATCTACAAAAAAGGGAAGCAAAATGTGGTGGCAGATGCACTCTCAAGAAAGGATGAGGATATGGAAGCATTGTTGTGTGCCATTTCTATTATCCAACCAGATTGGATAAACGAAGCAAAGGAGGAATGGAAGAATGACGAAGAAGTGTGGGCACTTATTCGAAAGCTACAACAAGATTCCAGTACTTCTGATACATTTAGCTGGCAAAATGATTCGTTATGGTACAAAGATCGCTTATACCTCTGTAAGAATTCCCAGCTAAAACAAAAGATTCTTATGGAATTGCACACTTCTCCCTTAGGAGGGCACTCAGGATTTTTAAAAACTTACCACAGGGTTAAGAAGGAATTTTTTTGGGATGGCCTTAAATCAGATATTCAAAAGTTTGTGGCGGAATGTTTGGTTTGCCAACAAAATAAAGTTGAAACAATTAAGACACCGGGTCTATTACAACCTTTATCCATTCCAAGCCAACGTTGGGAGGAGGTTTCAATGGATTTTATCACAGGTTTACCCAAGTCTGAGGGAAAGAGTGTCATCATGGTGGTAGTTGACAGACTTACCAAGTATGCACACTTTTGTGCATTATCACATCCATTTAAAGCCAGTACAGTTTCTACTGCATTTATGGAAACAGTTCAAAAGCTACATGGAAACCCAAAGATTATTGTAAGTGACAGAGATCCCATTTTCACTGGAAATTTTTGGACAAAATTATTTTCTTGTCTTGGTACTCAGTTAGCTCATAGCTCATCTTATCATCCTCAATCTGATGGGCAAACTGAGATAGTAAACAAATGTTTGGAAGGATATCTTCGTTGCTTTGTATCTGATAAACAGACACAATGGGTCAAATGGTTGCCTCTGGCTGAATGGTGGTATAACACTTCCTTCCATACAGCAACAAAAATGACCCCATTTATGGCACTTTATGGGTACCAACCACCATCAATCACATCATATTTAAGAGAAAATTCTAAGGTTCAGGCAGTGGAACATCACATCGAACATCAACAACAAGTCCTCCAACTCTTAAAGGATAACCTCGTGTTGGCACAAAATAGAATGAAACAACAGGCAGATCAACATCGCAGTGAAAGAAGTTTTGATGTAGGTGATTGGGTATTCCTACGGCTACAACCATATAAGCAAATGTCCCTAAAGCAAGCTAAGAAGGATAATAAATTATCACCAAAGTATTATGGTCCGTACAAGGTGTTGGAAAAGATTGGTACTATGGCATACAAATTGGAGCTTCCTGCAGCTTCTCGATTGCACCCAGTTTTCCATGTTTCATGTTTAAAGAAGGTTATAGGTGACAAGCTCCCAGTTCAAACAATATTGCCAGAACTTGACGAGGAAGGAAAAATTATATTGGAACCGGAAGCAGTCACAGAAACAAGAACTCGACAGCTACGAAATCGATCAATTTCAGAGTATCTTATCAAGTGGAAGAACTTATCCGCTGAAGATTCCACATGGGAGGATGAGAATTTTATGCAGAAGTATCCAGAACTACTCAAGCGTTGAGGACAACACTTTTTTGAAGGAGAGGGGCATGTTGGGTCCCTATAATACTAGTGATTACCCCATTACTATTGTAGTTATACCCCTTATTTATATTGTTGTGCCCCTATTACCCCCATATTGTTATTTCTGTGCCCCATAGAATCCCTCTATTGTTATTTTTGTGGCTTTATATTATTATTGTTAGGTCGGCTGGATTATATTGTGACTCCTTAGACTCCTATATATAGAAAGGAGGTTTTGTCATTTGTATCATCCAAGAATTGTTCATTTATGTAATGTAAAGGAGGTTGCCCCCTCGAAGAGGCTGAATTCTAAGGCGTTGATCTTTCTTTTCTATCTTTTCTTGAGCTGGTTCCATAACAAACTTGCGTAGATTCTTATGGGTAAAGGCATGTAACATGACTATGCATATTCAGAATAGGGTTCCTCATAGGGCATTGGGGAAAATAACACCAAAAGAAGTCTTCTAAGGGAAGAAGCCAGGAGTCAGTCAGTTTAGGATATTTGGTTGAATAACTTATTGCCAAGTACTAGATGAGAAGTGTACCAAGTTGGATCAGACTGAAAAGAGGGGGTACTTCGTTGGGTATAGAGAAACCTCTAAGGCATATAAGATCTACATTCCTAGTAGTAGGAATATTATCATGAGAGGAGACATGAAGTTCATGGAGAAAAAAGCCTTAAAGAAATCCTGTGATATGCTAATAGGTGATCAAAGTGAGCCAATATAAGATCCATTGGTTCAATAGTAGGGGTAGCCACAGGGGAAGCCACAAGGGAAGCTGCTAGGACCGTTGCAACCACAATCACAAGGATTTGATACATTTACCAGTATCAACACATACTCAACTACATGGGATCTAGTGAGTTCGCAATAAAGGAAGGATGAGGGGTTGGTCAATCCTCCCACCACTAGTGGTCGAACCAGTAGGTAAGTTCATTAGAAATTGAGAGATGCAAATGATTTCATTGGAGCTCCTGGGGCAAACAAAGGAGAACACAAATAGTCTGATAGGCACCAATATTTAGTGGCACAGGTTGAAGAACCTTCCAGCTATCATGAGGCTGCACAACATTAGGTGTGAATAGATTCCATTGTAGAAGAATATAGCTCTATCATGACAAATGATGCTTGGGAGGTAGTGCGGATACCTGAGGGCAAGTTAGTTGCGGGATCTCAACGAATATACAAGATCAAGTACATTGCATACGATAGCATGGAGAAGTACAAGGCTAGGTGCATGGAAAAGAGGTATGTACAAAAATAAGGGATAAACTATGAGGATACCTTTGCCCTAGTTTCAAGATATACCTCTATCCAGTCAGTTATATCCCTAGTAGCATAGGTGTGATGGAATATTCACAAGATGGAAGTCAAGACAACCTTCTTGAACAAAGTGATAGAAGAGGAGGTATATATAGAACAATATGAGGGCTTTGAGATACATGAAAGGCACACACATGTGCGTAGGCTAAATAAATCTCTATAAGGGCTGATGTAGGCTCCCAGGGCATGGTATGGTTAGATTGAAAACTACGTGCCGTAGAAGGGATTCATCAAGAGTGACACAGATCCCAACCTTTACTATTTGATGGTAGAGGATGAGCCACTCATCCTAATGTTGTATGTGGATGACCTCTTCTTGATAGGGTCATCGAGACTCATAGAGGACTACATGAGGAACCTAGCAACATAGTTTGACATGAAGGACTTGGGGCTGATGCATTACTTCCTAGGATTGGAAGTGTGGTAGAAGGATGGGAAGATCTTCCTTGGTTAAGGGAGATATAGTACATAGATTCTAAAGAGATTCAAAATCCAAGATTGTAGACCTATGTTTATGCCTATGAACAAACTGGAGGAAGATCGATGCATAAGAGGATGACGACGTTGTACCAAGAAACCACCCCTGATCAAGTCTCAAGTGTGTTTTTGTTCCAACCTCATAGACCTCCTCTTATAATCTCTCGGTGGCTTATCAATGGCCATGATTAAATCCTAATCAATGGATAATATCATCTCTATGTCTATCCATGTGAGTTTCTATAGAAATCTCACCTTTCTCATTTAATTCTTGTTAACTAATCAATTTTCCTAAGTTAGACTTGGGAAATATTTAGTTATAGGATAATTAACTTAATTGATCCATCTTTAGGTGTTTTCTCTTGAATTTTTTTTTTGTATTCTGGATATCTAGTATTTCTAAGCCTCTCTAACCAAATTCGAGACTAGAACACCTATCTGATGCTACCCAACCATCAAAAACTAAAAAATGGTACATAATTATATGAAAAATCTTAACTTCGAGGGTTGTAGGGCACCTCGACCAATAACCAAGCAGAATATTTAGCGTTATGGAAAGGTTTAGAATTGGAAATAGCACATAATATTTCAAAGATTATGGTATTTGGAGACTCAATGTTGGTTATCCAATAGGTCCATAAGACTAGGAGGAACAACTATTCTTCTCTTCCCCCTACCATTAAAAAAATTACACTGTAAAATCACCTATTTGATCAGATTGTATTTTAGCATGTGTATAGAAATATCAATACAGAGGTTGATACATTGACCAATAACGGATCAATGTTGGCCCAAGGGATAATGGAAAAGGTTTCAGCCTTAACATACTATATACCAATTCCATGAATAAAAGGAAAAATCCTCTATTAGATGCAAAAGGAAATTCTTACAACCTCTCCCAGAGAAAACATTCAAGGGACAAGTTTAGGATATTTTGTTTTGCATTAACAATATGTGAATTAAGGAGATTAACTCCTTCGACAACCTTGAGAATTGTTCGGCGGCTTATCAATGAACTAAGAATGCATGGTTTGATGGTGGAGAGCTATAGTTGTAATGGTGACAACATATGGAGCACCCATGTAGTACGAGGAGTGCATAGGTGTACACAGGCTCTAATATAAACGAATGAACTATAGTGGACATAGGCGAATAAGAGTTCATGCTAAATGGGAGTGGCTTTAATTCACCTCGGCCTCCTCATATTTTTCCTCCCTCTACATTCAATCATGGATCTTTGTTGTGAAGATTACATGGATATGGCATATACGCATTCAATAGCATCTCAAAGGTGATTCAAGGGTGTAGGTAGTCTTATAATCGTTGGAGTTTATCTACAATGGACTCGAAACAATCCTCTATGAAGAGGGTTGTATAGGGGAACAAATAGTTATATAACTGGCATTGGAATTCCAAGCATTTTTCTGCGATGAGGAGTAACAATGGAGGGGGATGGATCAATGGCCTCGAGCCAAGTGTTTATAAAGATAAACGCTCTTTTGGACCAAATGTCGATAATGATATAAGGCTTCTTGAGTACGGTGGAAAGGAAGGCTAACATAGAAGAAGAGGGGAAGCGAGAAAAATAAAAAAAGTTGGAGATCAAATATGTTTTATTGAAGGGGATCTTTGAAAAAAAAAACTAGAGTGAAAAATTGAATTAGCTACTATGGACATCAGACTGAATGAGTTGGAAGAAAATCTTGGCATTGGAGAATAGGGCATCTTGACAGAGGCAAAATATAGCAAGGAACCTTAGCAGAAAAGGACTAAACGTATTAAAGGAAGTGACTAGAAAAACAGAGATAATGATCTTGAACCAGTGGAAGCTCATGTGGCAGGGTTGTCTAAACCCAGTTAAATAGATATGTTCTTAATTTTTTAATGCTATGAAAATATAAGTTAATACTATGTGTTTATTATAGATTCTACAGTAGGCATATGTTCTGAATAGTTGGAAAAAAAGTGTCACATGCATGAATTTTCTTTTTTTCGACTATTGAATACTGTGTATTTTTAGAACATGATAAAATATTGTCAGGGTACTGGCCCGAAATCTAGCTCTTTATAGTACAAAATATATATTTGTTTCTTTTAAAAAGAAAAAAAGTTAACTTCAAAATATTAACTATTTTTTTAACATTGTAAAAATTTTGAAAATCTTATCACAAAAAAATATTGGAAAAAAAAAAGACAAACTTAAAAAACACTTAAAAAACTAACAACTTTTTTTAACAATAATGAGAATATTTGTATTAAGGAAAATCTATGCCCATATCACAGTTGTACACCCGGAGTTACAATTCGTAGATGCCTTGAGCTTCAGAAGTACCTAAGCTCAAAAGTATCAAAATTATCCTCTAAAGAGGAATATAGTAAACTCTAACAAAACCTAGGTCTTTAGAGGTAAAAACCTTCCAAAAAGAACACATCAAAAAACCAAATTTACAATACACATTAGCTACTTGAGAATATAATATTTGATGATAATGTATTTTCTCAGGTCGACTGATTCATTCAAATCTGGGAAAACATTTACACGAGACCCACTAGGCATAGTTGTATCCTTCATGTTGAGAATCAGACTATTAAAAAGAGAATTCAATTGATCCACTTATTGGAAAATATGGTGGATCACTTCTTCCTTGTCTTCCACCTTACTATGAAGTTTCCACAATGTCTCTCTATCATTGAACATGGAATTAGACTATTCATTCTGCTGAAATTGTAGTCTCATGAGGTCCAACTACATGTCATCGAGTTGGGTAAGAGCATTTTTCCACCTACCATCCATAGATTTCAATAATTTTTGGAATTCTATACGAGTATGAGGACCAAGAAATCACATGACCATCCACGCTACAATTCTATACATATTCCTAGAGATTAGGCGTCAAAACCACAAACAATGAAGCACTCGGTCGGGGAGGAAACACAACCAACATCGCACCAATTGAAGCCACAATCTATCTAGAATAAGGAAACAGCTCACAGGAGGGTAGAAATTCTAAATCCAATATAGTAGTTTCACTCTACGGCTAGTATTTCCCACTACATTATTAAACTCATCATTCTATTGCGAGGGAGTTAGTGAACCAAGGAAATTGAGGATGATTTGAGCCATCCCACACTCTTTAGCATTCAATTCACCACAAGGATTAATAAATCCCACACACTCATGAATGATTCCAAATGAAATGTGTTTGTATCAACTTGTACTGTGGAATGCAGATATGAAGGCCACAAGAGTTCGATATGGGTTCTCCAAGAGACTTATATTGATAGTGAATGAAACTAAACTTCGCTTAGGGAAAGCTAGTGTAAAGGGCCCCACACCCCCTGCCCTCCTCCTTTTTTAATTTTTCTAATGTATTAGAAAGGATGAGTCCTTAGGGGACAAAAGAAGGCCTAAGTTGGACATTCACTCTTAGCTCACTAAACTGCAGTGTGCACTCCTCATTGGCACTATAATATGCTTCTTTATTTTTATCCCTTAAGATGTGCACAAAGATTATTGAAGGAATACCTTTTGTAATGTCTTTGATATGGTTTAATAAGTTATCCAAGAGTTTGTCTTTAGGGAAAGTACCTCTTACCGTGAATGATTAAGAGAGGGTCACTAGTCACAGTAAGAGAGGAAAAATTTAACTCTCTCGAAGGAGGCCTCGCAAGAGATTGTATGATTTTTCTTGATTATTAGTCTTTTGTCCAAGGCCCCATGAATATTTATAGACTTTAGTTCCATCAGGGCCAAAAGAAACACCTCCCCCTCTTTCTGCCCCTTAAAAAACTAACATTTGAAAAAAAACATTATTACCAACCTAATGAGAATTGTAGCCCAAAAAACCCTTATTTTTATGCAAAAGACATGAAAAAAAACACCCCAAAATCGAAAAGTGGTGCTTTTATTAAAAGATTTAAAATTCCAACATTTTTCAGCCATGGCATTAAAAACCAAATCACAATTATGGAAAACCTTGAAATTCCAACAATTATCAACCTTGATGTTAAAGATCAAATAACATGGCTTCCAAAGATCTTAAAATTATGACATTCTTCAACCATGGTACTAAAACCAAATATCATGAGTCCAAAATACCGTAAAATTTTAACATGTTTAAACTATTGGACACACAATCCCTTAGGGTTGTGTTGATGGCCAAAAATGACCAAAATCAACAATTGGGAGATCGCTCGTTCAAGGCCCCAAACTAAGCCCTTATTCATTTGGAATGGTGATTCTGACTAGTTCAAATGGGTTCAGTTACCCTATCACTCTTCTTGCTAACTTGTAGTACTCCTATTACTTATCAAAAAGAAAAGAGATATTAGATTTACCCCCTTGCAGCTAGCTTGCAAGAAATTAATCCCTAAGCTCACATAAGGACTCAACCAAGCCACGAATGAGGTTTCTCCTACATAAGGAGACTTCTAAAAATGAGAATTAAATCTAAATATAAATGTGGGAATACTTACTAGAGCTGGAAAAAAACAATCAGACAAACTACTCTAACTTGATACCTAGGAAATATCCCCAAATACCAAGTGAAAGGATTTAAATATGATGGGGATTTAACATGCTTTTTATGATGAATATCTACCTGCTGAAAGTAGTTTTAACAGTTGATATTGTTATTGCAAAACATCCTCTGTTTTAGAGATCAAAATAATGAAAGATGATCCATTAAAATATGGAGATAGTTCCCACAATTTCAATGACAATTAAATCATTTCAAGATGGAAATTTTGTATGTAAATTCAAATACAAGAGAAAATATAAAATAAATAGTATATCTATAAAACTATTAGATTAAATAGTTTATCTAGTAGACAAGAATCCACATATTATACAAAGGTGCAAAACATGGAATAATTGGCACATATTTGTCATTAAGATAATAATATCTGTATTTCTAAATATTAATATTTTAATTCAAATAGAAACCTGAATATCTTGCTCTATTTTACAATGAATCTTTTCAACAATTCTCCCAGGACTTTGAGCTCTTCCACTTGAGAAAAGAGTTACAATAGTGCAAGAGTTTCTTCAAAGACGGAGATTGGTCTTGAAAAGAAAACCCCCAAAACTCAGATTTGAGTATTCCTCTCAATCTACAACGAAAAATACTTCTCACAAAAGTGTTAAGAGTCTCCTATTTGTAGCAAAGAGGAACCCCTTTTCTCATTCTCAAAACTATTATTTATAATTTACAAAAAAATCCCAAAAATGAGAGTTATTGAAAGGCAGATTTGATCCCTCATTTTTTGAGCTATAAATTTTATTTTTCCTTTTATGTTGGTACAATCCCATTGCTCCAAACCCTTGGCCTCGTCTCCTTGCAACAAACTCTCTTCCAAAAACAAATTCAAAATTAAAAATTAAAAAAAAAAAATTGTACATAAAATCAAAATACTAAAACTGTGAGAACAAATTCTCAATTTGAAATTAAAATAAATAAATAAATAAAATAAAATGATATTTTTGATTTCCATTGTCCCCTCGGAAATTTCTCCAATAAAATTGATAATCTGAAACGAATTTGCAACAATAAAAAACTTTAGGTCAATGAAAAAAATTACAAAACAAATTTTGGAAACTAGAGTTGCATTAGGATCTATGATAATATAGTGTTTCACGATAGGTCGAAACACATAGAAATTAAATGATACCATTTCATCAGAGATTGTGTGCAGTGTGGAGCAGTCCAACTACAACATGTGACCATATAAGAGTAGGTTGTAGATATACTCATGAAAGCTCTAGGGAGAGATACGTTTGTATATTTTAGAGAACATATGGGTATAATGGAGAAACCTTTTCAGTAGAAAGGGCATGATAAATTAATTATCAGTTGCAACTGTAGCAACAATATGAGATCATTTGCAGCACAGAGAAAATTTGGCTATAGTACAAGTTGTATAGTGTAGTGTCAGCAACAACGAAAATGCGGGTTGGTTTAGTTTAGAGTAGCAGATGAATTAGAGTTGTGTAGTAGTTGGTGAGCAATGAAGGGTTGTCATAGTTTTCAGACATCAACAACGTGTATGGGAGGATGTTATGAGATCATATAGAACACCTTCCTCACTAAGAGGGAGTGTTAGTTTTTTGATGGTTGGGTAGTATCAGACATGTGTTCTAGTCACAACTTTGGTCAAAGAGGCTTAGAAACACTAGATCTACAGAACCAAGAAAAAATTTCAGGAGAAAACACCTAGAGATGGATCAATTAAGTTAATTAGTCTATAATTAAATATTTCCTAAGTCTAACTTAGGAAAAGTGATTAATTAAGATGAATTAATTGAGAAAGGTGAGATTTCTCTGTAAAATCACATGGATTGACTTAGAGATGATATTAGCCATTGATGAGGATTTAATCATGGCTGTTGGTGAGCTAACAAGAGGTTATAAGAGGAGGTCAATGGGGTTGGAGAAAAAACAAACTTGAGACTTGAGGTCGAGTTCCTTGGCAAAGATCGAGCTTCCAACAATTGAGCAGAGAGAGTTCAAACGAGAGGGGATGTAGATTCAATGAGGGGTAGAGAAAGTGAGTATGTAGGAAGATTTCCAGTTCCAGAGAGGCAACAATAAGTGATAAAAATATTCCATAGTGAAGTTTTGCAATAGCTTTAGAAGGTAGTTCAATTTAGCTGAGAGGAAGGTTGATTGAATTTCCATGGGTCGGGAAAATTTTCCAGAGGGTCAGAGAGTCATTTCCAGAAAAAGAGAAATGCATGAAAACTTGTTCTGTAGCTAATCTAAGCCACATGTGTGAGGGTCTATGCAAAGGAAATGTAGAAGGGCCTGCATAATGGTTGGACAACCAGTTTTCAGAGAGAGCTAGAGGCCAAAATTTCTTGTGGAGAGAGATAATTTTCTCTCTAATTATTTTTGTTAGATATTTTCTGATTGGATAGCTAGCTGGGAATCCATGGATTGTACTCATAATTTTTCACTATTGCATGATAATCAAATCCTCATCTTCTACATTGGTTTTCCCGCATTGGATTTTTTTGGGGATAATTATCTAAAAATAATTGTGTCAAATTTTTATGTGTGTGTGCATCTGTATTTCTCATTTCCTATTTATTTTTTGTAACATTTCCTTTGTGAAGAATTGTAGTGTGATTTAGTCGTTGTTTTCCTTAACAAATAAACTATATAATTAATCAGTTAGAAGAATAAATTTCCAGTTATTACAATTTATGGAAAATTTCACACCATTAATTAATTTGGGATACCATATTTTTTTGTTAATTAATTTGTTTCCATTAGATCATAAATCAAACATACATAACATAACAAATAAACTCCTCATTATTATGGCTTGCTGCAAGGGAAACTAGACCAACAATAGTGGAGGCATTGCATCAGTCTATTGCGATTAAAATGGGCTCAAATAAACCTACTAATTGGTGTCCAGATGCCAAGACAGATGTTTGGCACCACTAACAAAATAATTACAAACTATTTGTTGGATGATATTACTGTAACATAGCTTTAGGTTATATAAGAAATAAAATAAAAATCCATGATAATACGCAAAATAGAAAACCAGTGGATGCATCGTTCATTAGAGATAATTACTGGAGTCGGATCCTGCATACTTGGGCATGCTAGAGAATGAAGACTATACTAAAGATGTCTCTCAATGTGGGTCTGTTGGGTGTAAAGGATAACCAAACAAGAGTGATGGTGCCATTGAGGGAGGTTATAATTTCATTGCGGTCCTGTTGATGGTGTTGGAAGACGTCAATGGTGCAGGGGGTCTCCCTAATGTGAAGTCGCAATTAGAATCCACACTATTTGGAGTAGGAGCCCCAACCGGAATACAAACAATTGCCAAAGTAATGGGTTTTAAGTGTGTTCCTTGGCGCAAATAACCGCATATAATTTGTATGCATAAATTTGGCAAAACAAGTATATGGTCTTTGTAAAGTATCAAGTGCAATGCATGAGAAGTTAAATCACACCGAAGGAAAAGAGAGTGGGCCCCTTAGAAGCCTGTAATAGTACTTAGCTTGAAAGGGGAACATAAGTGGTAAAAGAATCATAAGTTAACCTACAAAATAGTTCATAAGATAACCATGATCGAAATAACACATAATAAGGCAAACGAAATGGTTCATAAGCGTTAGCGTAAATGAAATAACACATATTGAAAACATAATAAGAATAATATTACTATATTCATGACATATGCATGAAGATGTGCCGACTGCGAGCTTTTATTAAAGTGAAATTTCCAAACATACATATACAATTGACAAACCACTTGTCCCAATAGAGGAACATGAAGCCAACACCTTCTCCTCTAAATATAGATAATCATTCTATGCTAAATGAGAAGCAAAGGATCTCGCCAAAAATACCTAGCTTTTGATCCTAAGCCAAAAGAGTGGCCAAAAACCATTTACATGAGTTATGAGGGTATGATTATAACATATGAGATGAATATTCATATTCCTTTGCGACTCTTTGAATTCCCTCATGACTATCTGACTTATTTTAAATAATTACTCTTCATATTCCAAAATTGACACTTGGACTTCCAGCTACAAAAATATTTTAAATACAATATTACAAATGCCCATATAAGACAAAACTGGGTAGAGTCAACTATACAAGCCTAATAAGACAAACATGTCAAGATTGAGTTTAGGGAATTAGCTAAACCACTTCAACTTGTATCTTTTCAGTCACATAGCGATGCTAAGTTCTATACTGTGCGATGATTCTCCCAATCTTTGCTATGGGACCAAGATGGAAGCAGACTCTAGCCTCCATTTCATATGAGTACATGATCGTGGATCCAATACGAGTTTCCTTCTTCAACAGGAACAACATGGTGTTGATCTTGGCAGGGCCACCCATAGACTTCTGCATATCATGTATGTTAACCTATAGATATCCCTTGATAGAAATCTTCCTCAACTAGTCCAAGTATTCATAAACTTTTTGTCTGACCTTGTTTTTGCCTTTAGCTTTGGTGAGTGTGCCGATTGGAGGTATCTTGTGTGACTTCACCATGAAATCCACACTATTATAAAACCATGCATAAGAAGTTTGAATGTTGGTGATGAAAGAGGCAAGCTAGTTATTGCTTTGGATAAGCATCTAAACTTCAACTTTCTCCAACTCATCTTGTTCCCTTGTCTTCTTTACCAAATCGAGAGGTGCACCTCTATATTGCATTGCCCACTCATGCATACTATCGATGGCTGTATGAACAACATTGAGAGATTTAACATTCTCTTTACATTTTTGTTACATGCCGTGCAAGTGGAAAACTTGTTTATGCATGGTGACTAACCCCTCATAGAGGTTCCTCATGGTTTCTCCCAATACTGATACTTCACCAAGTATGGTTTCCTTGAGTTCTTCTAAATAAACCCGTGCGATAGTTTCTTTTTGAACCTCTACCTAGAGCTATTTAATTCGTTGCTTTGTAGCCTCTAAGTACTTTTACATCTATCTGTTCTCGGCCATCAAATACTATATATTTGACTTGGAGGCTCTTGTGAAGGCCAAGTTGGTTGCGGAAATGACTTCTGGATTCTTCTTGGTATCCATCACAATCACCTTTTATTTGATAAAATACAGATGTGTGAGATCGTCTGGAAATTGTTTCTTTCTTTCTTGTATGATCTTCTTCTATAGCTCATCAAAAATTAAACTGTAGATATCCATCACAGAACCTTCATCAAAAGGAGCAATTTCCTCTTCCTCACTTGGAGCTTTTCTTTCTGTAGGAGGAGGGGGAGACCGAGTGGTGAATCGGTGATATTCTACATACAAGACATGAGATTGACATCCTGATTTTTCTACTCTGATTCTACCTTCATATCTTGGATCGCTATCAAATCTTGAATTTCCTGGACAAGTTCCTTGTTTTTGCAACTACTTGCTTTCTTCTACAAGTATCCAATTTTGTTCTTCTTCTTCGCCTTTGTTCAATGTTATTTCTTCCTCTTATTTTCTCCTTATTTCTTCTGTTCTTGTTCATCCTTTTGCCTTAATTCTTCCTCTTGCTTCTTTTGTTTCCTCCTCCTTTCTACTGCTATAGCCACTTTCAAGATGATTGGATCTGCTTTTAATTTGTGGCTTTGATGTTCTCCAGGACTGTGTGAAACCTTCCTCTCATCCTTTTCATGCACTGGGTTGCGCATTTATGGTGGTTCAGCTTTCAGAGTGGATTCTTGCTGAGGAGTGACTTGTGATATACCTGTAAAACTGATTGGTTTGTGGGGCTCGAAGGCATTATAACAATTCTTTATCTTTTCCTCCTTAGGTCTGGAATAAGTCCCTCTTGGACAATTGAAATGTATCTTTGCACAATGTTGCTTGCAAACACTCCTTGAATCATATGGGTGGTATTCCATGAGACCAAACAATTTTTTTTTTAATTATTTTCCCTCGGTCTCCATATCCTTCAGGTTCTTGATCTCATAAGATCCAATTTGCAAAGGAAGAGTGGGCAAAGGTGCTTTCTTCTTCCTCTGTAAGACTCTTGATAAACCCGTGGAAAGATGATAAGCTACTTCCTGCATGCCCAATTTGTCATTGGCATACCTTAGTAGGATATGTGAAGACTTATAAACACCAAACACCTTGAGGTAAGTTCCATCTAGTTAGGAAAACCAATCAGCAAGTTCTGCTACTGCTTCCATTGCCTCATGGGACATGCAAGGTGGATCTTCCTCAAATATCATCATGTACAATGGTATGAGGAAGTTATTGGTTAAGTTCTCCATGAATCCCCTATAGCTGCTCTCTGAAAGAAACTTGCAGTAAATATGTATAACAGGCTCCTTTGGTAACCAAGTCCAACTCATTCCAGGAAAAGAGTTTTGAGAACATATCGCATCCAACAAGTAAGCATACATATATAACCTAACTTGTTTACCCTTAGGAGGGTTCTTGGCATTAGTCACATGGATCTTCAACTTTTGAGCCAACAAGCATGACTAGTTGAATGCTTTCCCTTCATTCACAACTTGATGCAACAAAAATGCCTAGCCTTCGGGAAAAGTCTCAGTACTCTTTTGACCATATATCTGACAAAATAGAATTATCAAGTACTGGAATGATTTTTTGAGAGATTTGGTCTTATAAGTGTTGCTGGGTGTCTGGTGGAATTTGGATGGATCTTTCACCCAATATTTGATGACATATTTAGTGCTTAGGTAATTGGTGACTACATAGAAGTGAGAATCCATGTAGACTTCTGCTAGGGAAATGATACATAAGATGAAAATCATGTGCCATGAATGAGGCAAGACTTTGTCCACTGTCACTGCTAAGGATCATGCTCTTTGTATATGTGTGTGATAGGATCCACAATGTCTGTGCAAGGGAATACCAGGAACTTTCAAGCAATTTTATGCAATCTTGACTTCTAGACATTTATATAAACTTGTCTGTCTTAGAGATATGATTTGTAATTGGTTTACGTGAATAAATATTTTACTATGTGCCATGTAATATCTGAATCTTTCTCAATGAATAGTTGAGTGTGTGAAAAAAATGGCATGGTAACAAGAGTAATTTAAACTACTTCACCGATGTTTCTCCCTATGGTATCTTTTGAGGCAGATTTCTTTGGTGGCATGATGATAGTAATCAATAGAGAGAGATAATCTCAAAAATCTATAGTACCTGTATCACAAGGTGCACTCATGGCGAATACAAATCAGCTCAAGAAAATCAGTTCATTTAGTAAGATCAAATCCGTAACTCATTAATTAAAGGTAAGGATTGCACAATTTCTAGGATGAAGGTGGGATAATGTGATCATGAATTGTGCATTGTGCAGTCTTAGCATGTAAAGGGCGAGACTGAGGTTTGAGACTACATAACGCACAATCCCAACTGGGCATGTTGAGGGAAGAGACTGCGCATTGCGTATTCTCAGTGGCCATTCTGAGGGTTGACACCTGGAACTACACAATATGTAGTTGGGAAAGCCATTGAGTATGGATTACTCAGTCTCAGAGGCCAAGGATGAAGCTTGTGCCTTAAGAATGAAAATTGCACAGTTGTGAATGGAAGTTTCTAGCCAATATTGTGCAGATCCACCCAGGAAGGAGAGAGAAAAGTGACAGATCTAAGTGTTGAGGCAAGAAGGAATGTAGATCAAGGTGAGGGGAAGATAAATCAATGAAAATTAAGTGCCATAAACAAGCATGCAAAAGGAAAAACACATGCACAAACTGACCCAACAACGACAACTGTTGGTGGGAAAAAAGCAAGAAGTCAATGCGAAAGTTAGAAAATATGAATGGCAGATTGAACCAACACTTGTAAAAGATAATAATAGTTAAAATTCCAACTAACATGAAAATAAATAGACAAAATATTACTCAAATAAACAGAAGTGATAAAAAAAGAGACACATGTAAAACTTACCCGAAAAAGTGCAACAAACTAATTAGCCAAAAGTTCCTTGATCTTGTTGGGAAGGCTACAAATCTAAGATCGAATATGAAAATGAGCTCTAGAGGCATATATTATATAGATCTAGTTGGATCAGGGTTTATGATGCGCATGCCTAAAATCAAGGAAAAATGGCCACTTGTCTTAAGGTCAAAATTAGCAACTTAGTGCCACTTACCAGACGTTAATTAGGAAATCCCTATTTTCTAGGGATGACAACTCGTCTTTTCCCGGGAAACTTCCTACTCACACGGGCAAAAAGGAATACACAATTCCTTGAATCAATGCATTTCACAGTTTCTGGTTGGAGGAGGAGGCTTAGTGCAATTTCTAAGCTCAGTGACTGCTTGCCTTCAAAGATTTCACATTTGTAATCCTCAAGGAATAACACATTTTCCAGAGATAATGGATTGCACAGTTCCAAGAGGGAAGACCGGCAATGGATGCAAGAACAGAGAAGGAGGTGGCTTGTATTTGAAAATGCTTAGCCACTAATCACAAGCATTACATGCGAAGATAAGTCTTCAACATCATAATGAATACTTGACGATAGTGAAACATGGGTCCCTGTGGATAGAAGGTAGGCTCCAAAATCAAGGCACGGGCAACATTTTTGAGGGGGGTTGTAGCAACTGCAACACTTGGTGGCACACTGGTAGAAATCTAACTCTCTTTATGGGTCTTAACTCTTGTAAACCAGGTCTAAATCTTCAAGAAATATTGTTCATTTCATCAATCACCACAACTTATTTACTCAACTTGAGTTACAAATAGAGTCTGTACCATTCTCTTCATTGGTGACACATTAAAAAATGCAAGTCACACTTAGCTATTTTGATTGGGGATGAGGAGTATATAGCTACACAAGTGGGAAAGGATTATCAGAGTCTTGGATTTCATCTTTGGTGTCACTCCACTGCCAGCAGGCCTGTACAATACCCGACAGAGTAACTTTGGGAACACAAACATTGGTCTGTTGCTAATGAGCCTGGATAGTACCCGACAGAGTTGCTTGCCTCACCTCTCTGCACAGGAAGCCTTTCTCTTCTTTCACCCTTTATTTATTTGTTATATTTATTCATAGAATTGTGCATCGAAACTTATTGATTTCATGGGGAAAAATAGGGATCCTGACTTATTGAGAGTAGGAGAGGTTGTCCCTTCAAAGAAGGATATTTATACACCTTTGAAATATAGTCCACTTATTTAATTTTCCTCCCCTCCTTATTCTACTTGACTTAGCTAACAAAACAAAACTGACCATGCATACAAAATTGATTAGAGAAGATGGTACTAGATATAGATTCAAGCATCGCAATTCCACTAAGGATCTCTTTGAAAAGAATGTATTTTCCATTAGGGTATCATCAACTAAAAGGTTTTTGACGATGATGGACCCATCAACATTCAAAGGGATCTTCTCGATAAAAATTCCTAACTAGACCTCAAACCGTTTGGAGTAGGAGTCCCAATAGTGGGTGGTAGTGTAGTGCCTTGACAGTGGTAGCATGCAAAGGTAAGTATGATGAATTTGGTTGGAAGAAAGTGTGTGACATTGCAGTGATTCAAGTGAGATGCATGGGGGTTCTAACACATAGAGGGGAAAATGAAGTGTGTCCCTTACAAGCCTATAATAGTCTGAAACCTGAAAGGAACACATGAGATGAATGAAATCACAAGCTGGAAGCATAATAGTCCACAAACCAAAGTGAGGGGTTAATCCAACAACATGGATTCAACAAGATTCATACAATTTCATAAAAAATAGTTCATAAGAAATTGCGTAAGTTAAACAACATAAATTGCTAAAGTAACTAGAATATTCGAACTAAAATAACAACATATGCATGAAAACGTGCTGACTTAGTTATATTATAAATAGGTGAAAGTTCTATCCATACATACACCATTGACAACCACTAGCCCCAATAGTGGAACATTATAGTCAACACTGCATGCTCCTCCAAAGAAGTGTACTCGCTCTACACTGTGGAGAAGCCAAGGTTCATCACAATACTCCCAAGCCTTCTCTAAGCCTAAGCCTCGCCAAAAGCTTGGCTCCCAAAATCTTGTTCTACGAGTTATGAGGTTCTATTATAACAAAGAGTGGGGTGACCCTTGACATTCCCCATTGACTCTTTGACTACCCTCATGACTCTTTAACTCCTTTACAAATAACTCTTTACATTGCATAGTGACTGTTCACATTCCACTAATGACACTTGGAGTTTTACTTAAAATATATTTACAAAAAATATACATTTTCCACATATACCCATGTGGGACAAAATAGGATAGATTCAGCCTAAGAAGACAAACACTATGAATCAGAAGCTTTGGGAAAGACCAACTCAGCAACATCCTCTTGATGATCTTCGGTGATGAACTGATACCAAGCTTGGTACTGCGCTATGGTGTCCCCATACTATTTGGTGATGTTTTTCTGGAAACAAACTCCTACCTCCATGGTTTCTGGGTATATGGTCCTGGAAATTTTGTACAACTCATCTTGAAGCATGCATAGGATTTTCATGGGTATGGCAGGACAACCAATGTACTTCTACATGTTTTCTGTGCTCAAATCCAAGTCATCGTTGGTGGCCTCTCACATTAAATGCTCCATGTACTTGTCGACCTCCAGCTGAACTTGGCTCTTCTCAATGGATTGGGTGAGGGAACCAATTGAAGGGATCCTGTGCATCCTCACCATGAAATCCAAGCTCTTGAACAACAGTGCATAGGAATCCTCAATGCTACTGATGAGTAGAGGGAGCTTCTCATAGTTCCATATCAACATCCGGATCTGTGCTTTGTCTAGCTCTGCCTGCGGCTTCATTATCTTATGCAAGTAAAGTGGGGATCCCTTGTATCTAATTTTCCATTACTGTACATGTCAAATAGAATCATGTATGTCCTTGAGAGTTTGGACAATATTTATGCACCGCTGCTGAAAACCATATAGATGGACAACTGCCTTGTGCATGGTGACAAATCCATCATAAATTTTTCGTATGGTGGTCTCAAGAGTCGATACTTCAGCCAATATCAATTTCCTCATATTTTCCATAGCGGATCCTACAAATTTTTCTGCCCTCTCCCTGGCTGCTTGCAAGTCCTTTTCCATCCGATCATTCTTTGCTACTAAGAAATTGACATTTGAGCTCGTGGCTTCTGCATAGGCCTTAGTGGCTGTTAATTTTTGAAATTGCGGTAAAATTCCACCTTGGAAAGCTCAAATGACCTAGATAATGATTGCATTAGATTACTTTTTTCGAGATGACCAAAATCGACCTAAAGATCACCCAATTTGGTTAAGCAGAAGTTGAGTTATGAATTATTTTATTCATACATACATTATGGAATGGGTCAGCCCTAACCACATGGGTAACTACTTGGGTCAGTCTTAACCCCAAGTAACCCTTCAGGAAATCCTATAAATAGAAGAGACCTCAAGATCATTTAGACACATCTTCTCTTCTCTTTTGTCTTGGTTCACACAAGTTCAACGTAAGGATTTCCTCAAGGGTTTGAAATCATAGGAAAGGTTCGCTTTGGTTAGAGTCTTATGAATCTTGGTCACTGGCATAGAACAAAGCATTCTAGTCCATGGTCGCTGGCACACAAGCCTATGAGAGAAACTATAGACTCTTGGTCACTGACAAAGAGGCATATGGGAGATATTATGGCTTCAGAGGCAGATCGGAAAGTTCCAGTCCCCAGTCACTACCACAGAGTAGTCCTAGCAGCGACCATGACATCAAGGTCACTCACACAACAACAATAAGGGAGAAAATATGGATTTTAGCAATATTATGCCACATTCGCATGCATGAAGGCTTCCTGGGAGAGAGCAACCCAAAAGTTATAGTCGGTCACAGACAATGTTGATGAGGGTGACCCAATTCAGATCTAAGGTTTGACATCTTGGCTTTAGTTGACTTCTGTGATCAGGTAGATTTGGGTTTCTCTCTAACGTTATACATATATGTAGATATGATTTGTTTGTTTCCGCTGCAAACATATGTATTGGGCTCATTGAGAGTGACAACAATACTTAGCAATATTCAGCACAATGAAAACAATACTCAACAGTGTTTGACACAATGACAACAATACTCAACAGTGTTTGGTACAGTGATAATAACATGCAATAGTTGACATCAGTTTGTGACAACACATCACAGTCATCAGTATGAGGGTTTTGATTCCTAGTCTGATTAGATCTATTTCATAGATATCATTATTGTTTTGCTGCATAGATAAAGTGATGAATCATTGTACTCTCTTTTGCTGCATTATTTGATGATGATCTAAGAAGAAGAAGATTTGCAAGGTTTTTTCCCATAGTGGGTTTTTCCCTGGTCTCAGACCAATCTTGGTGTCTCTATATGTGTGCATGCTTTCTTCTACAGTTCCTTTTATATTTTGCTGCGTTGATGATGATTGTGATGTTGTTTCTTCCTATGCAATTACGTATGTTGATGTATAATGGCGTAGACCTGAGTAATGTAATGATGAAATGGGGTTAAATTAATGTATTAAAAATGAAACGAAACTATCATAGCAAAGAAAAATGTCACCTTAAGAAAAAATTAACATGGAATTAGAGTTGGGCTGAAGAAAATCCATGAAGATCACCCCGATGATGACACCATTGATGGAAGCAAGAAGATGATGGTGGAGACCTAAAATAATTATAGGGTTTGAAGATAACCCTAGGCATGTTGATGATTAGGATTTGATGGATTCTATGAGGTTAGGGTCGGAGAGAAAACCCTAGAAAAGTATGAAACTCTAGCATGTTCTATAAGCACTTGATGAAGATTCAATGAAGTCCTTGATGGGATAACCCCTAACAAATCTGGTTGGATACTTGAAGACAAAATTGGTATATGGACCATGGACATTGCTGGATCTTGAAGATTGGTTCAAGAGGGAGAAGATGACCTCTCGTTGAAGATAAGTATTTCTTGACTTATGATACTTCTTACTTGTTAGACTTATGGATCTAGTGATTATGTTTATTACTTCCTGCATATGTGTTTGAGTATATGGATGTTTCTAACCTCCTTGATGAGATGAGATGTGTAGATCCTTCTTGAGGATCATTTTGAGATGCAAATCTGGAAAGAGACAAAGAGGTACTTAATGGAAATATGACAATGTGCTTTAAGCAGCCTATGACTAATGAGCAGTTTCTTAGGTATTTGAACACCTCAAGGTATGCATGGTATGTTGTGTTTTAGCTATTGGCTAGGTAAGCCCTAAGGTATGATGAGAATGCCTCTTTCTTTAATGGCTCATACATGCATATGAAAATGACTTGGATATATGTCTCCTATGATGAAATTATGAACTTTATGTTGAACATTTTGACCTTCTTGAATTCTATGAGGCTATCTAATGTTGGTACATTGATACACTTGATGTTTGGCTAACGTCTATGATCTATATGTTGGATATCTTTATCCTAGAAAGAAGAGTAGCACCTTATCTCTAGAAAAAAGGTACTCTTGATACTTGTCATGATGGGTTTCATATAGAAGGATAGTTTATTGACTCCTATACATGAGTTTGCTGGTAATGCTTGCGATAAGAATGATGGAAAGAGTAATTGACACTCTTGTTGTTTTGGTAAAGTTTTTGAATGACCTAATTTGATCTCATTGGCCAGGAAGAGAATGATAACCTTGATGTGAGAGGTATAAGTGTAAGATTGATATTGTAGATCTCTTACTACCTATGGTCTTTTCTTGATGGAATATGGTTAAACTAGATGCAATAACTTGATGGAGTGACTTGACAGAAAATGCTATTATGTTCATAATCTTTGAGATATGATGCTGCATCTATCTGTTGCTTTGAGTCTAACCTTTGATGAAAGATTGATGTCACGATGTTGATAGCCATATGTTTATGATATAATAGATCTATTGTTGCATGAATCAAGTCGAGATAAGTTTCTTACATGAATGAAGATGAATGATGCAAATCCCCAGTCAGAGGGAGAATCACTTCTCAAGATTCTTAACATTATTTCTATTTTCATTATGTGATGCTGAAGTATGATTTATGTGCAGCTGATAGTACTGATATGTAGCAGAGTTTCAGATTTGAAGCCCATAAATAAATTAGGGTTTCTGCTCCAGTCGTAGTCACAGATCTAGGATATTTTGTCCCTCATTGCACGCAGGCTAAGGCCTAGACAACGTCTAGGAAAATAAAGTCGCTCCCATGCTAACTTGAAGAGAGCAACTAGAGGTTTGACTGTTTTTTACCATCATTTGAAGGTTTTTGAAGCTATTTGAACTCTGAATCATGATGTCCCTGACATAGTTTTCCATTATTAACTGATTTTTGAAGTTGTTAAGTTAAATTGTTGATCATATAATGAAGTATTGTGCATAAAATCAGATGGGCACTTGGAAGATATCAGGACCACAAATGTATTGAAGATAAAAACAAGATCTGCTAATAGGAAAAGGTTGAATGTTTTCCATAACATAAACATGCAGACTAAAATTGTGTTTGCAGGTGACCGACATACATATAGATATGTCACTATGTTTGTGCTACAAGAGATTGGTATGATTTGGAATTACTGGTATATATGAAAAGTGTTTTGTCATGATGCATGGAAATAAATTTGAATTGATGATTGAGATGTGATTTGACTATTGATCTCTCTATGTTAGAAATTTGGACTTGACTTAATGACTAGTGATCTGATTTGACGATTTTTTATTTGCCCTGATATCGATACTATGAGGGCATGATGACTTATGTGGGTATTTGGAGATTGGCCTCCTTATTATTAGCACAATGATGGGTATAATGATAGTTGTGATTTGGCATTAAAAATGGAACTTGAATGACTCATCCTTGATGTATGAATTTGCATCTAGTGATAAGATGACTTATATTATGCTTATGAGAATCACTTGATAAAGTTCGGATTGATAATGCATGACTTGTCGGCATGATTTGACATGAGCTCTACCTGTCTCCTAGTTGAAAGTATTATTACTATGATAATGATGACTTTGATAATGGTCATGATTTGGCTTCTAAACTCCGATGAGTTGACTTTGTTGTTGATGGTACAACATTGATTTATGTAAAGATGATTATGTTGGCTTAGCTAGGCATTATGCTTAGAGCATTGCAAGATTTGACAGTTATCTGATGAAGTCAGGACGATGAGTTCCAAGGTATATTATGATTTTATATCCTGATGATCTATTTGTGACAGGTGATGAGCCTCTGATGATCTAAATCAGAGGGAGATGGCTTATGAAGCTTGAAATGATGTATCATGGAATGATGAATCGATTTCTGGAATTTAGGAAAAAAATTCCATATTACAAAGCTATTGGAAAATGTTTTGAATAATGAAAGTTACAAATCCTTGGATACTCTGATTTGAAGTTCAATATGTTGTTGAACTTGACATGGCATCCGACGGCTGAAGCATTGTTGTTCCGTTTTGAGCATCCATCTATATATATATGATGTACATAGAACCTTAATGAATTCATGAGTGAGTTGCTTCACTCACATAGAGTTTCCACCAAGCATGCTTTGAAATATCTTCATGAGGTGTTATATTTTGAGAATGTGATATTTCTCCTATGATATGTATTTGATTAGATGTATTGTTGATATTTGAGATTATTGTTGATAAGCACATTTGAATGCTGCTTTAGTATGCGATTTGCCATGATCCGATTGACAATAAGTCCCATATTTATAGTTGGGACCGAGATACTCTCATATATTGAGATAGTGCAACTATTCGAAACAAGCTCAGGCTTGTGGTTGGAACCTCCTTGAGAGGGAGGATGATTATGGTATCATTTTGTGATTTGTGTGGTTATATATGATCTGACATGATAATTGATTTAATGTTCTGTATGAACAAGAAACAATTGCTATTGAGACAAGTAGATGGAATATATTCTCTCAAAGGCATCTTGGTTTTCAGAGAGCATCCCCTTCGGATGAGGGGAAACGCTGATCAAAGACAGTGAGCCAACTCTTCCTACCCTATTTGAGCTCCCAGGGTGAGGAACCGAGATGGAGGGCTCCTGGGGTTGAGGGAACTCTAGACAATATGGCGTTACCCTATCTATATAGGGAGTTACCCCTATCTGTTACCCATAGGGTTGGAGTTGTAGTTCACCCTATCTCGGTCTTAGCAGAGTATACCCCAGTTGGGATCATACACACAAGAAGGGCTTATTGGGAATATTACTCCTCGTTTGGCCAATGAGTTGAGGGTATGCTTGGGGGTGTATAACCCAAGGAGATTATGATGCAGGTGTTCCACCACATGACTATTCTGGGTCATTGGTGGGAAGATCATTAATAAATAGGATGGGTTGATATGACTCATGGGTTGAGGTTATAGATCCCTGATGAAATTACAGGGGCGAGCATTTACTCCCCTGTTTGATGAGGTATCCTATTTCTTGGTATGGGTGGAAGCTATTGCTCCCTGATGTGATTCCAGGTTGAGATGTTCTCCTTGATGATATTCTCTCTGATGAAAACATTCCATATCAGCCCAACAATAGAGATTCCAGATAGCATCCTAATGGATAGAGGGTGGTATCTTGAGCTCCCCTCCAGTATCAAATTCTTCTTCTTCTAGATCCAAGAATGTTTAACATATGAGGAGGAACAATAAAGAGATAAGTAAAAATATGCAAAGGATAGATCGAGATGTACAATGCTGATTTGTGATCATGAGACACTTGAGATGGACATGACACAACTACTACATGACAAAGATGACCCATAATTACACTCAAAGATTCTAGAATGGCATATTGTTCGATGCACATATATTGGCAGGTGGAATTCTCCCTAGTTGAGAGGGAGTGTTATTTTTGAAACTGTGGTAAACTTCCACCTTTTATAGCTCAAATTACCAAGATAATTATTTCATGGGATTCCTCTTTTCGCGAGGACCAAAATCGACCTAAATATCACCAATTTTAATAAGTGGAAGTTGAGTTATGAATTATTTTATTCATACATACATTATGGAATGGGTCGGCCCTAACCACATGAGTAACTTCTTGGGTCAGTCTTAACCCCAAGTAACCCCTCAGGAAATCCTATAAATAGAAGAGACCTCAAGATCATTTGGACACATCTTCTCCTCTTTTGTCTTGGTCCACATAGGTTCGACGGAAGGAGTTCGCTAAAGGGTTAGAAATCATAGGTGAAAGTTTGCTATGGATTAGAGTCTTCGGGATCTCGGTCGCTGGCACAGAATAGGGAATTCTAGTCCTTGGTCACTGGCATACAAGCCTATGAGAGTGATTATAGACTCTTGATCGCTGGCATAAAGGCTTATGGGAGCAACTATGACTTTAGATGTAGATCAGAAAGTTTCGGTCCCCAGTCGCTCACATAGAGTAGTTCTGGGAGTGACCAGGACATCAAGGCCGCTTGCACAACAAATGTAAGGGAGTGAATATGGATTTTAGTAGTATGATGCCACAGTCACATGCATGAAGGATTCTTGGGAGCGACTCTGCAGTCAAATCTCTCACATACATTATTAGGGAGAGCGACCCAAAAGTTTTAGTCGCTCATAGACAATGTTGATGAGGGTGACCAAGTTTAGATCTAGGGTTTAATATCTTGGCTTCAGTTGACTTCTGTGATTAGGTAGATCTAGGTTTCTCTCTACTGTTATACATATTTTTAGATATGATTTTTTAGTTTCCGATGCAAACATATGTATTGGGCTTATTGACAGTGACAACAATACTCAATAGTATTTGACATAGTGACAACAATACTCAACAAAGTTCGACATAGTGACAACAATACTCAATAATGTTTGGCACAACGGAAATAGTATACAACAGTTGACATCAATTTGTGACAACAAATCACAGTCATCAATATGAGGGTTTTGATTCCTAGTATGATTATATCTATTTCATAGATATCATTATTGTTTTGCTACATAGATAAAGTGATGAATCATTGCACTCTATTTTGCTGCATCATTTGATGATGATCTAAGAAGAAGAAGATTTGCAAGGGTTTTCCCCATAGTGAGTTTTTCCTTGGTCTCATGCCAATCCTGGTATCTCTATATGTGTGCATGATTTCTTCTACCGTTCCTTTTATATTCCGCTACATTGGTGATGATGGTGATGTTGTTTCTTCCTATGTAATTGCATATGTTGATGTATAATGGCGTAGACCTGAATAATGTAATGATGAAATGGGGTGAACTTAATGTGTTAATGATGAAATGAAACTATCATAGCAAAGAAAAATTTCACCTTAAGAAAAAATTAACAGTGGCATCGACCATGGCAGTTGAATGCTTTCTAACATCCGACACTATCACCCTTTCCTTCATAAATGTAGGTGATGTGTGATCATCCGGGAAATGCTTTCTCCGCAACTGTAAAATATTTTTCTGCAACTCATTAAAGGATATATTATACACATCCATCACCGGATCATCATTAAGGAGAAAAATCTATCCTTGCTTGGTCGGGACTGGTTCTGATAGTGGAGGTGGTGGAGACTACGCAGCGACCTCAGATGCTCTTGACATGAGGTTGGTATCTTGATCCTATGGCTCTTGTGCCAACTCTGTGTCCATCTCTTCAACCATTTTCTCAATTTTCTGAGCAAGCTCCCGATCTTGCAACTGCTCACCCTCTTCTTCATCTGCTATCTTTTCTGACTCTTCAACCTGTATTGGCACTGTTTGATCTATGATCACACCTTTCCCTTCTTCTTGTTCACATTTCTTCTTCTCTTCCCTCTCTCTCCTTCTTAGCTCCTACTCTTCTTTCAGCTTTCTTCTTCCTCCAACCTTTGCTTTTATCTCTTCCTTCTCTCTTCTCTCTTTATGTGTTGTTTCCTCTTCACCTCCATTGCCAAAGTTTCTTTCTCAATGAGAGGATATTATTTGAATTTGTAGCTTTTCTGAGATTTCGGGTTCTTGACAATCTTCCTCTTGCCTTTGTCTTGCACCAGTTTGCTGCTCACTTCTATTGTTGTTGTTTCTTCCTATGGTGTTGTTGCCTACATAGCAACTTTCCATTTTATAGCCATGCTGACTGGTTCATTGAGCTTGGAGGAGTTGTAATGGTACCTCCAAGGATATTCCTCTTCCCATTGAAATGTCCCATGGATCCATGGATAATACAACTTCACACAATGGTTCTTGCAAATATAGTGGGGATCATACGAATTGTAGTCTTTGGTGTCGAAATCAAACTTTTCTGAATCCTTGGCCTTGACATCTGCATCCTTCAAGCCCCTGATCTCGTACAATCCAATATGCAAAGGAAGAGCAGGCCATGGTGCCTTCTTCCTCCTATGCATCCCTGTTGATAACCCTATGGAGATGTGATATGAAACCTCTTGCATGACCAACTTATTAGTGGAAAATCTTGGTAGCACATGCGGAGGCTTCTCTCTGCTAAACATCCCATTGAAGGGGACACTAGGTGAGGCTTACCAATATGTAACATTAAGTAATGCCTCCATCACTTATTGGGACATGTAAGGTAGATATTGGTCAAAGATCAACTTGTAAACCAAGATGATGAAATGGTCAGATAACCTCGCCATGAATCCTTAGTAGCTGCACTCGGAAAGCAACTTGTAATAAATATTCACGGCAGTGTTTAACGGCGTCCATGTCCAACCCATGCCAAAAAATTGATGATGGGCACAAATTGCATCAAGTAGGTACACAGACATATAGAATCTCGCTTGCTCATCCTTGGGCAGATTCTGGGCATTAGTCACATGCACTTTCAGCTGAAGAGCCAACAAATCCGACCATTTGAATGGCCTTCCATCATTCGCCAATTGGTCCAACAAAACCACCCAATTGTGTGGCAAGATCTTTGTGCTATCTTGACTGTACAATTGGCATGAGAATATCATCAAGAGTTGGTAGGCCTTTCTGAGTGACTTAGTCTTGTAAACATGATTGGGTGTCAATCTGAACTTTGACTGCTCTTTCACCCAACACTTTATGATGTCTCTAGAGTTTATATTGCTATGGGTGGCATAGAAAAGTGCATCCATGCGGTTCACCAGCTGTAGTGAGTGATACATCTGATGATAGTTTTCTGTCCTGAAGGTAGCAAGCTGTGTTCCACTGGCACTGCTCAATGTTATTGTCTCGGGATTGGTATGTGAAAAAATATAGTAAATGATGTTCGAAAATGGGAAGGAGGGGTACCTACATGCAACCTTATATAAGCTTGACCAATGGATGTTGACATAGACCTACCAATCTTCTAGATCTTCCTTGAAGTTCCCTGCAAAGATATCCTTGATTTCCCGCCATGTTATCTTCATGTCCTTCTATATGAACAACTGTGTGTATACATAGATTTTCAAGTTCACTGACACCTGTTCAACTACATCCCTAGTGCTGCTCTGGACAATATCCTTTGATGTATATTTCTTGGAATCCAAGTTACCTGTACTGCTGAAGAGAGTTGCTCAACAACTACTCCACCTGGAGACAGAGAGGACACTCATGGCATGCAAATGTTAGATTGAAATCAAAAGCACTTCAAGAACATACCAAGCAACAAACTGGGCAACTGTGTTGAAAATAGCAACAAGAAATGCTAAATATAGAAGTGCTAAAAATAACATTTCTATAAATAGCATTTCGGGATACATTCCAATTTTAGTTAGTCCCTGAACTAAAATTGAGAATTAAAATTCGAATTTGATCTTAGCAGCTGTTTGAAAATTAATTAATTAATTCATCTTGAGTTAATTAGTTGGAGAAAGTAAAACATGAAGTCTATGTGAAGACATGCAACAATTTTCCCTTTGATTGAGGAAGTTATTCCTTAATTAAGGAGATCAGGATGAGTTGTAATTAGTTAGCTCAGTTAACTGAGTTAAGTCCAGTTAGATTAGTTCCAACAGTTTGTGGAACTGATTGTAAATAACTACTGTACTTCAATTAACTGCATATTATCTCATAAATAACTCATGCATGTTAGTTCAGTCAGAGACCTAGTTGAGATCAGAGGATGGGATAGTGTACTATTAGTTGCAGGAATATTCCATTGAGGATATCTCTTGCATGCAGAAGGAATTCATTCCTTGGAGATTGCGCAGTTGCTTTTGATTTTGGTGAGTT
Source organism: Pinus tabuliformis (assembly GCA_031772625.1). Classification (NCBI taxonomy): domain Eukaryota; kingdom Viridiplantae; phylum Streptophyta; class Pinopsida; order Pinales; family Pinaceae; genus Pinus; species Pinus tabuliformis. The sequence continues at coordinate 926,064,012 of CM062817.1, read as the reverse complement.
GTGTGAGTGGTGAATTCACACAGGTGGCAGCAAGAGGACCCGGGAGAAACTGCGCAAGGAAATAAGAGGCTTGGAGGACTGAGGGAAGGCATATGTTGTGTCTATTTAGTCTATGAGCAACATTGAGGGATTGTACTGAGAGCTGGATAGCTTGTGAGCTAAAGCTTTGTGTAATCCTGAGACATTTTCCACTTGTATGATAATATAGATAGTAGGGTTTTTAGTTGAGGCTTTCCCCAGAGTATTCTTTTGTGTTCATCTGTGATTGTTTCTTCTTCATCTGTTATATGTGTTCTATTTGATCTTGCTCAAAATCGATTAAGCTTCCGCAAGTTTGTTTGTAGAAGTAGATCAAGTATTTTTCTTTAGTATATTACATTATAAGATGATCTACAGTGAGAATTTCTACATGGTATCAGGGCAAAGGTGATCAAAGTGAAGAACAATATACAAAGAAGGGATAAGTTCAAAGTTTGAAGTTCCTGATTATAGAAATCGAATTCTTATCACATCTCAAATTTCACCAATGGCGTTCAATAGTTTGAGACTCGAGTATGCCCTGGATGGCAGCTCGATTATATAGCCTGGAAGGATCACATGGAAGTGGTAATAGAGGACAATGGTTTGAAGGACTTCATTTATCAAGAAGTCCCCAAGCCAACAGTTGCTAATGCCCAAGAATTGGCGGAATGGAAGAAATGTGTGGCTAGAGTGAGGAGGATTCTTCTGGAGGGAGTTCGAGACCACATTGTCTCGAGTCTCCATGGGAAGGAGACACCGTTTTCAATGTGGAAAACGTTGAAAGATCTATATCAGAACATCAACGATCAGAGGAAGCTGGCGCTGAAAGACAAGCTTCGGAAAATCAAGTGTGAAAAAGGTGACACGATCTCTACATATCTGAACAAGCTCACCACCTGCAGGGATGAGCTTGGAAGTGTAGGGATCACGACAATCGATGATGACATGGTGAGTCTTGCTCTCCTCGGTCTTCCTAAGAGATGGCATAGCTACCAAGACTCAGTAAATGGAAGAGAGAAACTGCCAGATTAGGAACGACTTTGGTCGGATCTGATGTAGGAGGAGATAAGAAGAAGCACCAGAGATGGATCTTCATCAAAGAAAGATGATGAAGAAAATCTAGCCTTAGTGAGTAAGGCGAGGAAAGGGAAGGGGAAGGCTTCCCATTCTAAATCGAGTTCTTCCCATGGTGAGAAGAAGATTGACAAATCGAAAGTGAGATGCTTTCATTGTCATGAGGTGGGCCATTATGCTACAAATAGTCCATAGAATAAATCCAAGAAGGGATCCTCGAAAGGATCAGATGGTGAGGCACTAGCCTCACAGTTCGAATTGGATTTCACCCTCATCGCAAGCATGGTTTCATTGATGGTGGGTTGTGTTCGGTACCTAGACAATGGAGCCTCATTCTACATGACCAGCGATAAGAGTCTATTCAGTACCTTGGAGGAGAAGGACCTCCAGATGCGCATAGAGATGGGCGATAATGGAAAGTACCATGTTTCAGGTGAAGGTACGGTTGTGTTTCAGAGGGAGCATGGAGCTCCTCTCACCCTGACTGATGTAAAGTATGTGCCTGGTCTGAAGAAGAACCTTGTGTTCGCCGCTATGCTAGAAGACAAGGGCTATGATGTAGTATTTAGTAAAGGAAAGGAATTCTTGAGGCATATCGGCACTGGACAGACCAAGAGGATTGAGATTCGAGTAAAGAATCTCTACAAGCTGGAGGTAGACGATTGTGCTTCATTGAGTTCCAAAGCAAAGTTGGTGTAGATCCAAGATATTGGCGAGCTATGGCATAGAAGATTGGGCCACTTGCACCATGGGACCTCGAAGATCATGCAACAGATTTCTACGGACTTCCCAAGGGTAAACTGGAGCAAGTGGATACATGCAAAGGTTGTACCTTGGGTAAGTAAGCAAAATCTTCCTTTCAGGATTGAGACAGTTGAGCTGGAGCAATCCTGGAGCGAGTTCATACAGATGTGTGTGGATCTTTCTCAACAACTTCCACCGCTAAAAAAAGGTACTGTGTTATTTTTATTGATGATTTTTCTCATAGATGTTGGATCTACTTCATGCAGAAGAAGGATCAAACCTTCTCAAGGTTTTGTGAGTTCAAAGCCTTGGTTGAGAAAGAATCTAGAAAGAAAATAAGGGCCTTGCGAAGCGACGATGGTGGAGAGTATGTCTCTCAACAGTTTAAGGACTTATGTGCAGCAAAAGGAATTAAACGGGAGTTGACGGCACCCCATAACCCACAACAGAATGGGGTGGCCTAAAGGAAGAACAGATCGATTGTGGGAGAAAGTCGAGTGATGCTGCATGACTAAAGCCTACCACTTCATTTGTGGGCTGAGGCATGCAATACATCAATATACTTACAGAATAGAAGCCTGCAACGTATACTGGGGATGAAGACACCAGTGGAGGCTTTTTCCAGGAAGAGACTAGATGTGAGTCACTTCAGGATATTTGGATCATCGATTTATTGCCATGTGACCAAAGATGCCTGGTAGAAGCTAGAGCCAACATATGAGTTGGGGATACTTGTGGAGTACACTGATACACCCCACAACTATCGGGTGTTCTTGCATACCAGTCAGAGGATAGTGGTACATAGAGATCTGAAGTTCGACTAGTAGAAGGCCATGTGAGTTTCCCTTGAGAGGGAGCTCAAGTTACATGTAGAGGAGGAACTTTTGGTTCCTAAGGAGGAGGAGCATGAGACTGATGCGGAGCAGCCGCATGTAGAAGATTCGGGAGTGGAGACATCCACTCATGCAGAGTCTTCTAGAGATGGGCAAAAACGCTGAAGGGAAGCTGACAGATTGATGCTGGATGCAAGAGAGAATGTGGGACAACCATCTTCTCAGCGCAGACAGAGGAGGTCACCCGAGCGGTACACTGGTTACATGTCCCTGGTTGGGGAATGTGTAGAGACCGAACCATCTTCCTTCAAGGAAGTAGTGTAGCAACCGGTCTGGGTTGATGCTATGGTGGAGGAGTACGACTTCATAGTTCAGAACAGTGTTAGGGATGTTGTCCCAAGACTAGAGGACAAGTCAATAGTGAGTTCCCGATGGCTTTACAAGGTAAAGCAAGCAGTTGATGGGAGTGTTGAGAAACATAAGGCAAGGTTTGTTGCCCATGGTTTCTCATAGGTCGAGAGAATCGACTATGATGAGACTTTTGCTCCTGTATCAAGGTAGTCATCTATCAGATCGATGTTGGCACTATCAGCATAGATGGGTTGGAAGATCCATCAGATGGATGTGAAGACTATGTTCCTCAATGGCAAGATTGAGGAAGAGGTGTACATAGAGCAGCCGGAAGGATTTGAGACCTTCGATCGTGAGTCGCACGTGTGCTGACTCAAGAGAGTTTTGTGCAGGCTGAAGCAAGCACCTCGTGCTTGGTACACCAAGATCGAAAACTATATCATCGGGTTGGGCTTCACAAAGAGTGAAGCAGATGAAAACCTTTACCACATCATGGTAGAAGGTAAGCCATTGATCATTGTTATTTAAATTGATGATCTGATATTGACAAGTGATGATCAGTTGATCAAGTCTTGCAAGGAGGACCTTGCAAGAGAGTTCGAGATGAAAGACATGGGTCTTATGCACTACTTTCTGGGCATGGAAGTGTGGTAGAAAGATGGGGAAGTGTTTGTGTCTCAAGGCAAATATGCCAATGAGATACTCAGATGATTCCACATGGAGAAGTGTAATCCCATGCAGACTCCTCTAGTTGGTAACTGGAGGAAGGAGGATGCTACTTCAGGTGAACTAGTAGCTGTCACTATTTATCGACAACTTGTGGGTTCATTGATGTATTTAGTGAACACGAGACCAGTTTTATGCTTTGCGGTGAACCAGCTGAGTCAAGCTATGGTTCAGCCTATTGGGTCTTGAAAATGTCATTCATTTCGATTACAATTTCACTATTATGTCCATTATATCACCTCCATTTCACTACTATGTCACTACGTTCATCCCACTTTCATTATCATTGGGCCACATTTATGTTTTTCCAAACTTTATTAATTCTTGGCCTTTTTAAGTGAATTTTTGGTTAAAGATTAGAAAATAATGTGCATATGCTTATACCTAACAAGTGGGTTGAGATTGTTGACATGTGTAGGTCAACCCACTTGTTAGGTATAAGCATAAGCTTTCCAAAGCTTTCAAAAGCCATCAAGGAAGAACTACAAACTCCAAGCTAAGCTAAGACTCACAAGCTAACAAGCTAAGCTCTAACAAGCTCACCAAACTCTAAGCTAACAAATGAAGGAGAGAGATCTCCTATTTATACAAAAAGATGAGAAGCCATCTCATTAATGAGAGTCCATGAATCTCTCCCTCTACCTCTAGAGTCCTAATAAAAATAGGAACTGATAAGACACATGTATTCTTAGAGTTTCAATACAATTAGGAGATGTGACACATATCCTCATGATCCCATGATTCTTTCCACCCAAATTCGAATTTGAGTGGAAAGAATCATGGGATCATGAGGATATGTGTCACATCTCCTAATTGTATTGAAACTCTAAGAAGACATGTGTCTTATCAGTTCCTATTTTGATTAGGACTCTAGAGGTAGAGGGAGAGATTCATGGACTCTCATTAATGAGATGGCTTCTCATCTTTTTGTATAAATAGGAGATCTCTCTCCTTCATTTGTTAGCTTAGAGTTTGGTGAGCTTGTTAGAGCTTAGCTTGTTAGCTTGTGAGTCTTAGCTTAGCTTGGAGTTTGTAGTTCTTCCTTGATGGCTTTTGAAATCTTTGGAAAGCTTTGTTGTACTTTGTAATTTTGAAGAATTTGAATAAAGCTTTGATGTTCTCAACATGGAAGGAGATGTGAAGTAGATGTCATGGAGCACATTAGAATGTAAGGTAGAGTAGATTTTATTTTGTAATTTTACTTTGATTTCATTATGTCATTTTATTGCTTTCAAGCTTGGTAGATTAGATTTTCCATTCATGCAATTTTAATTCATGCAAGTGTGTTCAACCGGCTGATTGTAGATTAGTTTTTCTTTACATGTTTTTGCATCAAATAGTGACATGAGATTTGCCTCTCTGCTGACTTTGTTTTTTTAGCTCTTTAATTTCAGTCTTATTCATTTTCTTTGTTAGTTAGTTTAGATATCAAATTCCTCATATCATTGACGTTATCTCCTAAAGCCATAGCTTAGACTACTTGGCAAACTATCGGACTATGAATGATGTGATTTGATTTTAGTTTTACTTGTTTGCAATTAGATATCAAATTACTCATATCATTGACGTTATCTCCTAAAGCCATAGCTTAGACTACTTGGCGAGCTATCGGACTATGAATGATGTGATTTGGTTTTAGTTTTACTTTTCTGCAATTAGATATCAAACTGCTCATATCATTGACGTTATCTCCTAAAGCCATAGCTTAGACTACTTGGCGAGCTATCGGACTATGAATGATGTGATTTGATTCTAGCTTTATTTTTCTGCAATAAGATATTAAATTCTTCATATCATTGACGTTATCTCCTAAAGCCATAGCTTAGACTACTTGGCGAGCTATCAGACTATGAATGAAGTAAATTGATTTTACTTTTATTAGTTTGCAGTTTTTTATTTGTTTGAGTGCAATAGCTTAACTTTTATTTCTGTATTTAGTTAAACTGCAGAGACAGTGATTTCATGACCAGTATTTTATCTTTTGTTTGATTTAAGTAGCTGCATATTTACACTTTTGTTCAAGTATTGATTTGATCAATAACACGTTTTGAGATCTTTTGAAGTGCTAAGTTTTGGAAGTTACCATAAGGGACATAAACCTTATCTTGAAATCTCTATCCATACTTGACCTTTAAAAGTATTATTAAGACCTTAGAATAGGATTTCCATTTGCATTAGACACTTTAGGAGATCAACAAGAACAAAACCCCAAAACAAGATAAAAACTATAAAAAAACGAAGTAAGAAAAAAGGTTAAGTGAGAACATATGGTGCACCACACTTCATCAGTTTACGATACCCGGATTGATAATTTATGTAGAGCAATTTAAGACGTTAAATTGAGTAGAAATTTTGGCGCCGTTGCTGGGGAAGTGTAATTAGGAGACTTTATTTCTTACATCTAAAAAAATTTAATAATTCTTGAGTATGCTCTTCTTCTACACTTTGTGTGATCTGGAGGATCAGAAAAATGATTGTTATGTAAAAAAAAAAAAATTAATAATTCTTGAGTATGCTCTCTTCCTGCACTTTGTGTGATCTAGAGGATCAGAAAAAGAATTGTTATGTTAAAAAAAAAAAAGGGAGACAAAATAAACTTCATCATTTCAATTGATAAAAAAAAATGAAACCCAACTGCTTTGGTAGGTTCAAACTGTTCAAGATTGACTGGTTATGGTTTGTAGTGGTCATCAAAACACTGTATCCTGTTTTAATAAGATTTTGCAACTTAGCTGCGGAATGTAGCTTGATTCCGCAACTAATTGTGAATTCCGCAACTGATTTCAAGGTTTAGCTGGTTACAGGCATCCAATGAAGAAACTGACCACATGGGCATCTCCGGAATTGTCCTAACATGGATCCTATCCTAGTCACCCAGCTTAGATTGATAAAAAATCAGCTTAAGACCTCAGTCAAAGTCCTGTTTTTAGCATGTTTTCCTTGAAGTCTTTGCTGCCTGAAATTGAAAATCATTAATCATTCTTATAAAATTTCACAATTTCAGAGAAAAAAGAAGAAGAAAACCAATCAAAGGCTATCCCCAATTCCAGTCTTCACTGTGGTCTCAATATAAAATCTGCATTCTTGTTTGAAGCTTTGGCCTTAAAACAAACCTGCAAGAACATTTAAAAAAAAAATCAAAAGTGAAAATTCAACAGATAGAATTGCTTGGACTGTTGTAAAGAAAAATAAGATGAGAAATTAAAAAAAAAAACCCTTGTGTGGTTTTCAAAAGAGTGTATGCGGCATCCAATTTATGTGGAAATTTTTTTGAAACCTCCCAATGTCAAAATCTGAAAAATCTACATACACATTGATTTGATGTTCTGGCCTCTTCGTGATTTTGTTTCAGTGCATCCTCAGCCCTTTGTAAGCAATCCATTTGCATTCATTTGGACTGTGTATCTTACTCATGTAGGAAGCTTTTGGTTTTGGAACGTTTTTGGAAAGCCAACATAGGAAATTTCTCGATGATAACAGAATCTGAAACCTATGGATGGCCTACATAAACTGTGCAAATAGATTAAAAACAAAGGCTTAAGGCATGCCGCAGTCACCAATACTCCTAAAGAAAATGTTGAGCTCATGATCTCTATTGAAGGCCTCATAGACTTCTTTGAGTTCTTGGTTATTGGCAATTCGCTCGTTCACCATATTTGTTGTTGACTGCATCTGAAAATAATCTTTCTTTGAAATCGATTTTACAGAGAATTCCACTTCACGAATTTCATTTACATTCCTGAGGCTAAAACCAAATTATGTGTTTCAACATTGTGCATACTACCGCTGGCAAATAAAGGTGTGTCGTCCTACCTCTGATTCGAAAACTTTACAGCCGAATGCAACAATTTAAAAAAAAAAAACGCAGAACAGAGAAAAATGTCAAACTTCACATGCACGATTTGGCCAAACGGAGATGAATTTGAGAAAAATAAAACATGGGTTTTTTCGGAAGTAGGGTCAATTAGATAACCCAGAAATTGTTTTAAGAAATTCGTGGTGGTTTGAGAGAATTTCTCAGTTCTCTGAAGCCTCTTTTTGTCTGTTGCGTGAAGAAAAACAGATTTTAATTAATGAACAGGCTGTGATTTAATTCGGCAAGGGAATTCTGATTTAGGAATCAACTATGCGCTGGCATCTAACTTACTCCACCATGTCTCCCGCCCTTAATGCCACCCGTTTGTAACTCATTAACACCTGTTAACAAGCAATCCCAATTGAATACGACTCTGTTTAGTGATTAACTCCATTACGTGAACCGGTTGGATATGGCTCTTCACAGCCGATTGATAGACGTGGCATGGAGCTTCTTAGCATTCAATCTTGACTTTAACATGGAGCTTCTTAGCATTCAATCTTGACTTTAATCTATAATGGTTTCTCTCCTGACTCGTACTTCAGTTACGATTGATTATATGTATCCAAAAATCACACAACTCTTCTCTTTATTTCCACGTTCCAGAGTTTTAGATTTGGTGTGATCTTATGGGAGTTGGCTACTTTACGTATGCCACGAAGTGGAATGAATCCCATGCAGGTAGTTGGTGTTGTTATTTTTCAGAATCGTCATCTAATATTCCTGGGAGTTGTCTTAAACATGAGTTATGGCTCAGTATATGCATACCTGGATTCAAAACAGCGTATTGTTGCAGCATGAAGCTGCACAAATAGTCCAGTCCTTGCTCAGGCCAAACAACTATGTTATTATCAAGCATGACCTTAGTATCCTTGATTATTTATCAGACTTTATCTGTTGTTTGTATGGGAAGCCTGGGGCTTATTGTGTAGTAACACTGGCATTTTCAGTTAGAGAAGGGATCAATATCATTTTGGTTGGTTTTGTTTCAACTGAAAATCTCTGTTTTAAAGATGAATCACTTACTTTTAAGGTTGCAGAAACTCCACAGGAAAGTGCAGAAGAGATAAAAATCTATGCACGACACAAGTATCCAAATATGTGTAAAACTAATGGTTGGTTGTCTTTTAGCTACGGAATGCAGCCTGATTCCGCAGCTAACTAGCAATTCCGTAGCCATTTTATTACTTCTATAGGTTATAGGTGTCAAGAGACGAAACAAACCACATGGGTAGCTGGGAAAATGTCAGTACATGGATGGTGTCCTATTCATTTGATCCAAGTCGATGAAAAATACCCCGGTCAAAGGGAAGTCAATGTGTGTGTTATCACTAAGTCGCCACACTAAGTCGCTGCATATCAAGAAAAAAATTAATAATTTTGAATCAATGAAATGAATATGTTATTTGCTCACTTTTCTGAAGGTATTGATTAATTTTGGACTGATGATGAAAGATGAATGGCTAACTTTTTATTCAAGATTTTTAGCTACAGAAATTGTGCACATTCCGCAGCTAAAGTCCAATTACGCCGTTGTTCTCTAATTCCACAGCCAGAAAAACCTCATTGTTCAAATCAGCCTATCTTTCTCATACAAATTTAGATTTGATGATTCAAGTACCGTTGGAAAGATCTCAACAAGATCTACACGATGAGAAATCCATCATTAGAGTTTGAAATGGCAAATAATGAAATAAATTGCTGAAAAGAAGCAACATTCAACTTGGGGCACCAATTCTAAAGCATGCATAAATTCTTTTGATTTTTCCTTTAAGAATTTGTTTCATTAATACAAATTCTTAGTTTTGTGTGTAAATATCATAACTAGAGAGATTGGCCATCTCTCTCCTTTGATAATCTTACAATCCATTGCAGAAGAAGTATTAGTTTTTTCTTTGCAGGTTCCAGGAGGAAGGACAAATGACTATGAGAGAATGGTGTCTCTCTAAGAGACCAATTTGTTTCATAAGAGGATGATCAGCAACAAAGAGGAAATATGCTGATACAAAATCAGATCCAAACACTTGAAAGACTTTCAGATACTGTTGTCTCCATCACATCCATACCTCATAATAAACCATTTACCTCATTTCACTCCATACTTTCCATTTAGATGCACTTTCCATCTCTTTTTGTCCATTCATAATCCACAAATAAAAGCAAGAGGCTCATTCACATGCTTATTTCCCATTTCCATTTCTGCTCTCCATTGTCATCTTCCATTTTCATCTTTCATATCTTGTCATTTTCATTTCGCAAATAAGCCCTGCTTCAATGAAAATTATTGAGTCCATAGTCCTTTGAGTCTAAGTTCCTTGTAAAGACACCTTGAGACTTGCATGCCTTAATGGAAAGTTCTCATGCTGACAAACAATGGGAATACATTAATGTCCCTTGTTCGTCAGATCTTCTAGGTGACTCGACATCGGCAAATTCATTCGTACCTAGCAAGATGTGTTTGGGCATCTTGACTCTCATTGTCATCAATGGTGAGAGTTCTCGTGTTGACTAGTGGCATCCATTAATGGCCACTAAGTCAACAATTTCCTGCTATGTTCGACATCATAACATTTTTTTTTTCACATAGTAGGAATTGTGCCAATGAGTTTTGAAGACATGAAGACTATTATTTTCAGCATTTTGGAGCAGATTCAACAAGTTTTAGTAGAAGCAATAAAAAGTCATCTTATCTCTTTATCCATGACTCCTCTTGTTCAGCCACTTGAAGAAGAATATGATCAGAATTTTGCAGCCACCACATATACAACTCATCCATTCCAAAGGGTAAGTTAAGGTACGCCATTTTCTAACTTTTGACCATAGAATTCCATAAAAAGCTAGAATGATAATTGTTGGAAAAACATTTCTCTTCCTCATTTCATAAAATTGCCAATACCATCAGTTGGGGGGGGGAAATACATTCATATTCATATCTTGCCATGTCCATATCATATTCAGGAGCCCACATACTTTCAACATATATTAACTATTACATTGTTATTATGAGCATACAATGGCTTTTCAAAAAGTGCTTAAAGGAGAAATTCGATACAACAAAATCATGGTTGTCACACAAGAACCAACCATTATGCAATCCAATAAAGATATAATTTGCAACAATAATCAAAATATCATTATGCAAAAATCAAAGATCAAAATAAAATGCAACAACAACAAAAAAATTGGTTGTAACACAAGAACCAACCATGTTGCAATTCAAGTGAAACACTTTGCAAAAATACGAAGTTATCAAATGATATCAGGCAAAGTTAAGCCAAAGCTCAAGGATCAAAAGAGTTAATGTAATATATATTGCATGAGGACATGCAATAGCTTCAGTTGGGGGGTATGTTGGGTCTTGAAAATGTCATTCATTTCCATCACACTTTCACTATTATGTCCATTATATCACCTCCATTTCACTACTATGTCACTACATTAATCCCACTTTCGTTATCATTGGGCCACATTTAAGTTTTTCCAAACTTTATTAATTCTTAGCCTTTTTTAAGTGAATTTGTGGTTAAAAATTAGAAAATTATGTGCATATGCTTATACCTAACAAGTGGGTAGAGATTGTTGACATGTGTAGGTCAAAAGCAGGCTTCTAGAAGACCCTTATGTGGCACTCTAAGGCCAAATTCGAATTTGAGTGGAAAGAATCATGGGATCATGAGGATATGTGTCACATATCCTAATTGTATTGAAACTCTAAGAAGACATGTGTCTTATCAGTTCCTATTTTGATTAAGACTCTAGAGGTAGAGGGAGAGATCCATGGACTCTCATTAATGAGATGGCTTCTCATCTTTTTGTATAAATAGGAGATCTCTCTCCTTCATTTGTTAGCTTAGAGTTTGGTGAGCTTGTTAGAGCTTAGCTTGTTAGCTTGTGAGTCTTAGCTTAGCTTGGAGTTTGTAGTTATTCCTTGATGGCTTTTGAAAGCTTTGGAGAGCTTTGTTGTACTTTGTAATTTTGAAGAATTTGAATAAAGCTTTGATGTTCTCAACATGGAAGGAGATGTGAAGTAGATGTCATGGAGCACATTAGAATGTAAGGTAGAGTATATTTTATTTTGTAATTTTATTTTGATTTCAATATGTCATTTTATTGCTTTCAAGCTTGGTAGATTAGATTTTCCATTCATGCAATTTTAATTCATGCAAGTGTGTTCAATCGGTTGATTGTAGATTAGTTTTTCTTTACATGTTTTTGCATCAAATAGTGACATGAGATTTGCCTCTCTGCTGACTTTGTTTTTTTAGCTCTTCAATTTCAGTTATGCTTTGATTTCAGTCTTATTCATTTGCTTTGTTAGTTAGTTTAGATATCAAATTCCTCATATCTCCTAAAGCCATAGCTTAGACTACTTGGCGAGCTATCGGACTATGAATGATGTGATTTGATTTTAGTTTTACTTTTCTGCAATTAGATATCAAACTGCTCATATCATTGACTTTATCTCCTAAAGCCATAGCTTAGACCACTTGGCGAGCTATCAGACTATGAATGATGTGATTTGATTTTAGTTTTACTTTTCTGCAATTAGATATCAAACTGCTCATATCATTGATGTTATCTCCTAAAGCCATAGCTTAGACTACTTGGCAAGCTATCGGACTATGAATGATGTGATTTGATTTTAGCTTTATTTTTCTGCAATTAGATATTAAATTCTTCATATCATTGACGTTATCTCCTAAAGCCATAGCTTAGACTACTTGGCGAGCTATCAGACTATGAATGAAGTGTTGAACTAGGTTGTCATTGATGTCAATATGGCAATATTCTGGATACTAGAGGATGACATGAAGCCAAGGGGATGCATAGTAGATTCATGAAGAGACAGGAGCAAAGGCCATCAGTATAGCCGAGCCATATATATATATATATATATATATATATATATCATATATATATGCGGAAACAGACTTATATGTAAGGAGGTCTTTGAAAGAACACTGCCAAGCCAGAGGAGTAGATGGAGACGAGAAGCCAGAGGAGCCACATTGGACATGACTAAAAGGAGCTGCAGGAGGAGCCACATACATATATACATATGCCAAAACAGGCATATCAGAGAGGAGTAGATGGAACAAGAGGAGCCAAGAGGAGACGGACCGAGAAGAGCAGATGGACCAAGAGGAACCAAGAGGAGCCATATATATGTATATGTCACATATATATGCCAAATAAGAGGAGCGCACAGAGACCGATCAAAAGAGCATAGAGAAAGAGCGGAGGACACAGCCATCGGAGAAACAGAGGAGTAAACAGAGCTATCGGAGCCATAGAGGAAGTAGACAGAGTTATCAGGAGCCTATCGGGAGCAGAATAACTATCGGAGAGCCATATCAGAGCAAGAGGAATGTTGCTTGTAACATAGCCATATATGCCGCAGATAATAGATATCGGGAGCATACACATATATCGGAGCATATCGGAGCAAGAGGAGCCATCGGAGGAGCTATCGGAGCTATCGAAGCATATAGGAATTCATTTGATGGCGATCAAATGAGCTACTAATATATACATGCCCAGACTTTCCATCAGAACGACGAGAGCATACACAGGAGCCATTTGGCCTTCCAGATCAACGGTCCAGGAGACATGGGAATAGTGCGATGAGTTGTGAGCCGTCCGATCACTAATCTGGATCGATGGTCCCGATCTAATCGGTGATCGGGAGATCGGAGGAGTGGAGCCTTTCGGGACTGCGAAGTGGAGAGCTCCGATATCCGGAGCCGAAGTCATATTAGAGAGCAGCCTAAAGGGAGATCGGGTTCGATAAAGAATTGCTTGCGAAGTGGGGAGCTCTGATATCCGGAGCCGAAGTCATTTTAGAGAGCAGCCTAAAGGGAGATCGGGTCTAGTTTTGTATCAGCGGATGCACACAGATATAACCCGCGACGAGCGATCGCCGATTGCCCACGAATTACCTTTGGGCGGAGGCGGATGCGATAAAATATAAACTGTGGTGCATAGCATATCGGGTCCGCGGAGCAGAGAATCCTTATCGCATCAGCGAAATCCGGAGCCGAAACTCTTATCAAGCAAAATAGAAAGCATATCGGGTCCGCGGAGCAGAGAATCCTTATCGCATCAGCGAAATCCGGAGCCGAAACTCTTATCAAGCAAAATAGAAAGCATATCGGGTCCTTGGAGGACTTGTATCATTTCAGAGGTAGCGACAAGCGAGCGCTGATATACATCGGACCCAAAACCAGTATAGAAGGGAGTCTAAAAGAGCATCGGGTCTGCTCCTCATCAGAGGTCGGAGTAAAGGGATTTATTGTGATCGCCGAAATCCGGACCCGCCGATAACTATAAAGGTGGGCGGATAAGATTTGAAATCCGCGAATGTTCATTTGAGCGGATTTACATGGGTTCCTGTGTAGTAATGTATATGTGACCGAAATCTTTATAAAGGGGTTTTATAATGTTTCCCATATATTATATGTGGCTGTGGGTTTAAGCTTTAAGACATATATTGAAATGCTTGTGTTGATTGTATGTGTGGACACGGTTGGGCAGTGGCTTCCGATGGGTGATTAAAAGCGCCGATAAAAAGGTGGCTCTGATTCTAAGTAAGTCCAAGGTTTATAGAAGGCACATAGCCTAAGGAAAGCTTTCGATAGACATAAAAGCGGTGATAAAAGGGTGGCTCCGATTCTTAAGCGTGGAGGCGAAAATACTGTGAGGAACAGTCCTGATAGTGCAGGAGACCAAATCATGGCGACTATGATTGTGATAAGGACGTGGCTGTCCGTTAAAAAATGCCATCCCTGTGTATGCCCACAATCATTGGCAAAGCAGCGCTGTTACAAGTTTTTGAACTTGTGTTCTCTACGGATGACTCGATCCTTGCTCATTGATTCAACGTGTCCTGTGAAAACGAATGGACAGAGGAAGCTACAGCGACAAACAAGCCAACAAGTGAGGAAGCTGAAACAGGCGAGAAGGAAGCCGAAGAGCCAGCAAGAAAGAGGAAACGAATGGACAAAGACAGGTATGCATAAAACAGTAAACAGAGGACTACATGGGTGATGGTTGTTGCAAACAAACTAGAATATGAGGTAGCAGAAGCAACAGAGGTGGTGGAGCATTGTTTGAATTTTCTAGTGAACACTGCCGCGGCTGTTGAACACTGTTGGAGCTGCTGTGGGGGTGAAGAACCAGAGTGTGAGGTAGTAAAAGCAGCAGAGGCTGTAGAGGCTGTAGAAGCAGTGGAGGTTATAGAGGCAGCAGCAGCAGAAAAGGCTATTGGAGACTATGCGTGGGTAGTGTGCAGAGCTGTGAAGACTCATCCATAAGAAGACATGGTTGTCATTGATACTGTAGTTTGGAGACTACAGTGAAGCTGTAAATAGACAGAACTCAGCAGAGAAGAGTTCTGAGAGCAGAAGGATTGGAGTCCTTGGGGTTGGAGCCTTAAAAGTGAGAAGGATGGGAGTCCTTGAGGCTGGTGCCTTAGAAGTGAGATTGGATTGGAGTCCTTGGGGTTAGTGCCTCAAAAGCAGGAAGGATTGAAGTCCTTGGGAGTTGGTGCTCTTAAGTCCAAGATTGGTGTCTTGGGAAAATAGAGTTGGTGCTCTGGAGGTTGGAGCCTCACCAAAGTCCAAGTTGGAGCTTGGCAACCGATTGTGACCATCTATATATTGTATTTATTTTAGTGCACAGTTATATTAATAAAAGCATTTATTCTTGTTGTTCATATTGTGTTCTGAATATATATGTTTTAACTGGTAAAACAATAGTGGGAAAAAGAAATACTGATTCACCCCCCCTCTCAGTATTTCCAACAATTGGTATCAGAGCCAAGTTCCTTCATTCAAAGCTTAACAGCTTGAAGGTTGACTCTCAGAACACAAATGGCGAGATTGAGGAAGAAAGTCTCCAATCCTCCTAAGGATGTGTCTCCCTCTGCTACTAAAATATAAGACAATGAATTTGAGGAGGCTCCAAGGCTCAATGGGAACTTTAATATATGGGAAGTAAGAATGAGGAATTTCTTACAGACTCAAGGCTTTGAAATCTAGAAATCTGTGATTGATGATAGCAGTATGGATGAAAAATCCAAGGAGTACAATGCAAAAGCAGTAAAGGCAATCTTGAATGGGCTACCTGATTCTGTAAAGAACAATCTAGGAAAATGTTCATTAGCAAAGGGTATATGGGACAAACTTCATGACCTTCACTCAAAAGGAGCATTGACCATGAACATCAATCAAGAAGATAATGGAAATCTAGAAGGAAATCCAGAACCCATCATAGAAGCTGAAAATAAGAATGATGACATCAAGACTGTAGCAGACCAAAAAGATGAAGAGAATGAAAAAGACTTCGTAGAAGAACTCCTTGCTTGACTTATGACTGTCATGGAAGAGAATAATAATTTGAAAAAAGAAAATGAGGGACTTAAGAAGATAGCTCCAGTTGGTGACCAAGATCAAACAAGGAAGAAAGTTGATCTCATCAAGCTTCAAGTACAAGAAAGGGATGAAGAGCTTGCCAAGCTTAAGAAGGAATATCATAAAGCAAAGAAGCAGGAAGATATCTTGTCAAGTCAGCTTGAACAAAGGCACAAGAGTGTGAACAAACTTGAAGAAGAGATTGGTCAGTACAAGGTAGAGGTCTCCTCCCTTAAGTCTCAATTACAAGAAGCCAGGAAACATGCACAAGGAGCTGAGAAGAGAATGGAGAGCAGTCAAGCAAAGAATGAAGAAATCTTCAAAATGAAGTCAGATATCATCTCCCTTAAAATAGTAGCAGCTGAAGCTACTCGTAGCAAGGAAGAAACTGAGGAACAACTTGAAAAGAAGAATAATGAGTGTGAAAGATTGGAAGAAGAGATTTTCCTCCTCAGGAAAAAGGTTGAAGGGATGAACAAAATCATGAAGAGCTCTCAGGCCTTGGATGACATGCTCAGCTATCACAGATGTCCATCTGATAAATCAGGTCTCGGATATGTAGGTGAATCCTCAAACAAGAATGAAAATGCTTCAAACAAAAGAGATGTGAAGAAGCTAGAAAGAAATAGTGATGCTCCCAGTTCCAGCAAAGGCAAGGAGAAAAATCAAGGCTACAATAGAACAAATCCTACTCCAAAAAGAAATCCTGCTCCAAGAAGAAAACCCGCTCCAAGAAGAAATATAGATGATGACAAAGATGCGAGAGGCAATGGTTATCATCAAAGGATCTCAAGGCAGCAAGGCTTCAGAAGTACACCAAAGAAACCTCCATCTCCCAGGTACCAAAGTTCATTTTTTGGTTATTGTTATTCCTGTTCAAACTTTGGTCATATGGAAAAAGACTGTAAAGTATATCATAAAGATAGATGTTGTGGTCACCAACCATCTCATAGAGATAGATGTTATAGCCTCCGACAACCTCCAAGAAACAATTTTGCAAGAGGAAACCATGAATTCTTATTCATGTACAATGTAGAATGCCTCAAGTGTCATAACATTGGTCATATGGCACGAGATTGTAACTTAACATGGGCTCTTACACAAGCTAGAACCATGCAAAAGAAGAAAGTTACACAAGTATGGAGAAGGAAGGAAATACAATCCGAAAGTCCCTTGAGTTCATCAGCCAACAGCATGTATCATTGGCCTAAATTCTGACAATCTAAGCATTTTATAAGAAGACTCTGCCAAGAGGAGATGATGCATACAATTAGGGGGAGCCTATCATGTTTCAGAAGCACTCCATTGAAGCATATGATCCTGTAACCATTCTTTGGACTGTTGTTAAAGAAATAGGGCAAACATACATGGTGCTGTTATCACAGAGGTTTATGTCTTAACTCAGGAATTTAATGTGAGAACAGATAAATTCTGGACACTAATAGAGGCAGTCTTCAAACAAACAGATACATCTGGAATGGAGGTTGAAGTAAGAGCAGCTAGCAGCATATAACAAATTGAAGCATTGTAAAAGGATGCAGATCAGCAATTGGATTTAAAAGGCAGTCACAGATTGGATATTTGAATCTGCAGAGATATGTACAAGAACGCAAGGAAAAGATGGCTCACAGGAAGGAGAATGTTGTGCAGTCAAGCATAACTGAAGCTGATACAGATCACTTAAGGAATATAGCAACAACAAGGCACAACCCCTCACATTTTTTTTTGTCCAAATGCAATGATGATTGAATACTAGATGGCAGTAACTTAAGGGGAAGCACAAAGACACAAATAAACTCAGATCTGAAGAAAGACAATCTCAGGAGCAGTTTCTATCTTGATTCGAACTCTGAAGGTCTCTCAATTCTGCCTATGGAGACATCAATATGGATTGAGCATGAAAGCCTGGACTTGGACACCTGTGTATGGCCATTTGCAATCTGAATGAAAGCATTAAAGTAGAGCATCCTGAAGCATTGTTGAAGCCATGATAAAGCAGTTCTGAGACATGAAGATGATAAAGCATCAATCCTTCTATCTTGAAGAAGAAGAGCACTATGACAGGGGGAGTCACAGACCCATGAAGATCTACCATTCATGAAGAACAGAAGCAGTTTGATAGGGGGAGTCCCAGAGCACCCCTTTGCCATTGATGTCAAAGGGGGAGAGAAGAAGAATATTGCCATCAATAACAAAGGGGGAGATTGTTGAACTAGGTTGTCATTGATGTCAATATGGCAATATTCTGGATACTAGAGGATGACATGAAGCCAAGGGGATGCAGAGCAGATTCATGAAGAGACAGGAGCAAAGGCCATCAGTATAGCCGAGCCATATATATATATATATGCGGAAACAGACTTATATGCAAGGAGGTCTTTGAAAGACACTGCCAAGCCAGAGGAGTAGATGGAGACGAGAAGCCAGAGGAGCCACATTGGACATGACTAAAAGGAGCTGTAGGAGGAGCCACATACATATATACATATGCAAAAATAGGCATATCAGAGAGGAGCAGATGGAACAAGAGGAGCCAAGAGGAGACGGACTGAGAAGAGCAGATGGACCAAGAGGAACCAAGAGGAGCCATATATATGTATATGTCACATATACATGCCAAAGAAGAGGAGCACACAGAGACCGATCAAAAGAGCATAGAGAAAGAGTGGAGGACATAGCCATCGGAGCAACAGAGGAGTAAACAGAGTTATCGGAGCCATAGAGGAAGCAGACAGAGTTATCAGGAGCCTATCGGGAGCAGAACAGCTATCGGAGAGCCATATCAGAGTAAGAGGAACGTTGCTTGTAACATAGCCATATATGCCGCAGATAATAGATATCGGGAGCATACACATATATCGGAGAATATCGGAGCAAGAGGAGCCATCAGAGGAGCTATCGGAGCTATCGGAGCATATAGGAATTCATTTGATGGCGATCAAATGAACTACTAATATATACATGCCTAGATTTTCCATCAGAACGACGAGAGCATACACAGGAGCCATTTGGCCTTCCAGATCAACGGTCCAGGAGACATGGGAATAGTGCGATGAGCTGTGAGCCGTCCGATCACTAATCCGGATCGATGGTCTCGATCTAATCGGCGATCGGGAGATCGGAGGAGTGGAGCCTTTCGGGATTGCGAAGTGGAGAGCTCCGATATCCGGAGCCGAAGTCATATTAGAGAGCAGCCTAAAGGGAGATCGGGTCCGATAAAGAATTGCTTGCGAAGTGGGGAGCTCCGATATCCGGAGCCGAAGTCATATTAGAGAGCAACCTAAAGGGAGATCGGGTCCAGTTTTGTATCGGAGGATGCACACAGATATAACCCGCGACGAGCGATCGCTGATCGCTGACGAATTACCTTTGGGCGGAGGCGGATGCGATAAAATATAAACTGTGGTGCATAGCATATCAGGTCCACGGAGCAGAGAATCCTTATCGCATCAGCGAAATCTGGAGCCGAAACTCTTATCAAGCAAAATAGAAAGCATATCGGGTCCGCGGAGCAGAGAATCCTTATCGCATCAGCGAAATCCGGAGCCGAAACTCTTATCAAGCAAAATAGAAAGCATATCGGGTCCGCGGAGGACTTGTATCATTTCGGAGGTAGCGACAAGCGAGCGCCGATATACATCGGACCCGAAACCAGTATAGAAGGGAGTCTAAAAGAGCATCGGGTCCGCTCCTCATCGGAGGTCGGAGTAAAGGGATTTATTGTGATCGCCGAAATCCGGACCCGCCGATAACTATAAAGGCGGGCGGATAAGATTTGAAATCCGCGAATGTTCATTTGAGCGGATTTACATGGGTTCCTGTGTAGTAATGTATATGTGACCGAAATCTTTATAAAGGGGTTTTATAATGTTTCCCATATATTATATGTGGCTGTGGGTTTAAGCCTTAAGACATATATTGAAATGCTTGTGTTGATTGTATGTGTGGACACAGTTGGGCGGTGGCTTCCGATGGGTGATTAAAAGCGCCGATAAAAACGTGGCTTTGATTCTAAGTAAGTCCAAGGTTTATAGAAGGCACATAGCCTAAGGAAAGCTTTCGATAGACATAAAAGCGGTGATAAAAGGGTGGCTCCGATTCTTAAGTGTGGAGGCGAAAATACTGTGAGGAACAGTCCCGATAGTGTGGGAGACCAAATCATGGCGACTATGATTGTGATAAGGACGTGGCTGTCCGTTAAAAAATTCCATCCCTGTGTATGCCCACAATCATTGGCAAAGCAGCGCTGTTACAAGTTTTTGAACTTGTGTTCTCTACGGATGACTCGATCCTTGCTCATTGATTCAACGTGTCCTGTGAAAATGAATGGACAGAGGAAGCTACAGCGACAAACAAGCCAACAAGTGAGGAAGCTGAAACAGGCGAGAAGGAAGCCGAAGAGCCAGCAAAAAAGAGGAAACGAATGGACAAATATAGGTATGCATAAAACAGTAAACAGAGGACTACATGGGTGATGGTTGTTGCAAACAAACCAGAATATGAGGTAGCGGAAGAAGCAGAGGTGATGGAGCATTGTTTGAATTTGCTAGTGAACAATGCTGCGGCTGTTGAACACTGTTGGAGCTGCTGTGGGGGTGAAGAACCAGAGTGTGAGGTAGTAAAAGCAGCAGAGGCTGTAGAGGCTGCAGAAGCAGCGGAGATTATAGAGGCACCAGCAGCAGAAAAGGCTATTGGAGACTATGCGTGGGTAGTGTGCAGAGCTGTGAAGACTCATCCATAAGAAGACATGGTTGTCATTGATATTGTAGTTTGGAGACTACAGTGAAGCTTTATAAATAGACAAAACACAGCAGAGAAGAGTTTTGAGAGCAGAAGGATTGGAGTCCTTGGGGTTGGAGCCTTAAAAGTGAGAAGGATGGGAGTCCTTGAGGCTGGTGCCTCAGAAGTGAGATTGGATTGGAGTCCTTGGGGTTAGTGCCTCAAAAGCAGGAAGGATTGAAGTCCTTGGGAGTTGGTTCTCTTAAGTCCAAGATTGGTGTCTTGGGAAAATAGAGTTGGTGCTCTGGAGGTTGGAGCCTCACCAAAGTCCAAGTTGGAGCTTGGCAACCGATTGTGACCATCTATATATTGTATTTATTTTACTGCACAGTTATATTAATAAAAGCATTTATTCTTGTTGTTCATATTGTGTTCTGAATATATATGTTTTAACTGGTAAAACAATAGTGGGAAAAAGAAATACTGATTCACCCCCCCTCTCAGTATTTACAACATGAAGTAAATTGATTTTAATTTTATTAGTTTGCAATTTTTGATTTGTTTGAGTGCAATAACCTAAATTTTATTTCTGTATTTAGATAAATAGCAGAGACATTGATTTCATGATCAATATTTCATCTTTTGTTTGATTTAAGTAGCTGCATATTTACACTTTTGTTCAAGTACTGATTTGTTCAATAACACGTTTTGAGATCTTTTGAAATTTTATTTCTGTATTTAGATAAATAGCAGAGACATTGATTTCATGATCAATATTTCATCTTTTGTTTGATTTAAGTAGCTGCATATTTACACTTTTGTTCAAGTACTCATTTGATCAATAACACGTTTTGAGATCTTTTGAAGCGCTAAGTTTTGGAAGTTACCATAAGGGACATAAACCTTGTCTTGAAATCTCTATCCATACTTGACCTTTAAAAGTATTCTTAAGACCTTAGAATAGGATTTCCATTTGCATTAGACACTTTAGGAGATCAACAAGAACAAAACCCCAAAAAAGATAAAAACTATAAAACAATGAAGTAAGAAAAAAGTTTAACTAAGCACATATGGTGCACCACACTTCATTAGTTTACGATACTCAGATTGATAGTTTATGTAGAGAAATTTAAGACGTTAATTTGACTAGACACAGCCTACCAAGCTGTTTTGGAAGGCAGCGAAGCATGTGCTGAGATACCTCAGAGGCACATCCCAATATGGATTATGGTATAGACAGACAGAGGGAGTGAAGCTTTAGGGCTTCACAGATGCGAATTGGGCAGGGAGTCCATCAAATCATAAGAGCACTTCAAGAGGAATTTTCAACCTTGGTTCAGCTGTATTTTCTTGGTACAACAAGAAACAAAGGTCAGTTACACTTAGCTCAGCAGAGGCTGAATACATGGCTGCCAGTCAGGCAGCATGTGAGGCCATTTGGATGCGGAAAATTCTAGTTGGATTGTTTGGTCAGAGGATGGATCCAACTATGATCTATTGCAATAATCAGAGTTGTATCAAACTCTCTGAGAATCCAGTATTTCATGACAGGTCCAAGCACATCGATATCCAGTATCATCATCTTTGAGACTGTGTGGTGAAGAGGATCATGTTGTTGCTGTATGTTTCGACCGAGGAGCAGGATGCAAATATTTTGACTAAGGCATTGTCAAAATGCAAATTCGAGTTCCACAGAGACAGGATTGGGGTGACTGATAATCCCTTTCTTGTTGAGAGTGAGTGTTGAAAATAGCAACAAGAAATGATAAATATAGAAGTGATAAAATAGCATTGCTATAAATAGCATTTCAGGATACATTCCAATTTTAGTTAGTCCCTGAACTAAAATTCGAATTTGATCTTAGCAGCTGTTTGAAAATTAATTAATTAATTCATCTTGAGTTAATTAGTTGGAGAAAATAAAACATGAAGTCTATGTGAAGACATGCAACAATTTTCCCTTTTATTGAGGAATTTATCCCTTAATTAAGGAGATTAGGATGAGTTGTACTTTGAGTTGTAATTAGTTAGCTCAGTTAACTGAGTTAAGTCCAGTTAGATTAGTTACAACAGTTTGTGGAACCAATTGTGAGTAACTACTGTACTTTAGTTAACTGAATATTCTCTCATAAATAACTCATGCATGTCAGTTCAGTCAGAGACTCAGTTGAGATCAGAGGATGGGACAATGTACTATCAGTTGCAAGAATATTCCATTGATGATATCTCTTGCATGCAGAAGGAATTCATTCCTTGTAAATTGGGCAATTACTTTTGAGTTTGGTGAGTTGTGTGAGAGGTGAATTCACACAGGTGGCAGCCAGAGGACCCAAGAGAAACTGCGCAAGGAAATAGGAGGCTTGGAGGACTAAGAGAAGGCATATGTTGTGTCTATTCAGTCTATGAGCAGCATTGAGGGATTGTACTAAGAGCTGGATAGCTTGTGAGCTAAATCTTTGTGTAATCCTGAGACATTTTCCACTTGTATGATAATACAAATAACGGGGTTTTTAGATAAGGCTTTCCCCAAGGTATTCTTCTGTGTTAATGTGTGATTGTTTCTTCTTCATCTGTTATATGTGTTCTATTTGATCTTGCTCAAAATCGATTAAGCTTCCGCAAGTTTGTTTGTAGAAGTAGATCAAGTATTTTGCTTTAGTATATTGCATTATCAGGTGATCTACAGTAAGAATTTCTACAAACTGTTGGGAAGGATTGCGCAATTATGGCTCTCAGAGGTGACTGACTGCCAGTTGGATCTGCGCATTGCACAATCCCAACTGCCAATGGGGAGGCGATGCTGACTAGAACTGCGTAATGCGCAGTTTAGTATGGTATGAGCTGGTTGGGACTGTGCATTGCGTAATCCCAATGATCAAGGCTTTTGGAATGGCTCCTGGAACTACGCAGTGCATAGTTGGAGCCTGGCCTTGGAAACCTCTGTGCAATTTCTAGAGCCTAGGCAGAGCCTTGAGATCCAGAAATGCATAGTGCATTCCGAGAAGAGCTAGATCAGGGCCAAGGAAGCCTAGATCTGCCCAAGGGCAACATGAAAACGAGTATATCTGAAATTATAAGTGATGGTTGGTGCAGATATGAGTGAATGATGATGCATGCAATAAAAACAAGTGCATGAATTAATGAAACTGAAGAACAATGAAGCTTGTGGAGAGAGTCGCCGCAACGACGACTGTTAGTGGAAAAAATAGGCAATTCATGCAACACTTAGGAAAGGCAATGCAAAACTTAAATAAACACTTCTACAAGATAAAACAAAACAAAATGCTAATGGTTGTTCAATAAGATGGGCAAAACAACACTCTCACAAGCCAAGCAAACAAAAGCGACAGAAAAAGTAGCAAAAGACTAGAAAAGCAAGACTTACTTGTAAAATCTACGATTACTATGTCGAAGGTTCCTAGATCTCCTCGAGAATTCCAGAGCTCCAAGATCAAATGTGAAAGTGAGCTTTGGCAACATCCATTAAATATATTTGGTTGATTTAGGGTTTATGACGCGAAGGCCAAAAATCTAGGAAAAAGCGACACATGGCGACAATTTCCAAAAATAACTCAAGTGTAACTCTGACTGCTAAAAATATATCCTTATTTTTTAGGGATGATTTTTCAGTTTTTACTTTTTATTTTTTTTATTTTTTGGGAAAGGCTACCATGCATGCTGGGAGAGATTTCACAGTTCTAGGGAGAACTATGCAACTCACTAGCACATGCATCGGGCAACTACTGAGGGAAAGCTTCTGCGCAATTCCTTGGTTGAGTGGCTCTAGCTGCCTCTCATGATCTGTGTAGTTTCCCAGCTGAAGGTAGGTTGCTAGCTAGGTCTATGAAATTCTAGCGCAGAAGCTCATTGTTGGATTGAACTGCACATTTCCTGACAGCAAGGCTAGTTGCCCTCAAGGATTGCGCAACTCACTAAGGCAAGTCTAGAATCAGATTGCAACCAAGTCAAGAGGTCAGCTTGCGGTTATAAAGAAAAGTAAGTAAGAAAACAAAAGATATAAGGGAAAAGATAAAACTGAATGAAAGCACGAATACCTAGTTTAGTGCGAGATAAGCTACTGGGATTTTAGTAGGGAGGCTCCAAAACGAAGCGTAGGCAAAATTTTAGAGGGTGGTTGTAACCACTAAAACAAAGGTGAAAGGGTTATGCAAAGAGAAAGAATAAATGGAAAGCCGAGCATTGACAATCGTACCATGTCCTCTTGAACTTCTACATGCTTTTTTAAGAAGCTAACACAGTCTCATGCAAAACTTTATTACAATGGAAAGGAAATAAAGGGTAGGAAAAACACAAAGAAAAAGTAAAAAAACTAAAATAAATTAACCCTACTCCTAAAATAATGAAAAATAGGCTAGGCTAACGTAAAATGAAACTTCCAATATAATCACCAAAGCATTACCTGACCTGTATGGGTGAGGGCATCAATAGCAAGAAAGATGATGAAGAATAATAGCTACCAGAAGAATAAAACATGAAATGTTGCAACACTCGAATATCGAAAACCCAAGCATAAAAATATAATAATAAAACATATGTCAAACATTCTACTAATGCATTATGGTGTTTGTACACATCACAACAAGCTGTCATGCTAAAACATTCTTTCAAACTTTGAAACTTAGCAAAGATGAAGAAAGTGAAAAACTTGCGTTTTGCAAATGGGGTTTCCAGGTATTATTTATCCATCGATTGAGGAATAGGATCATGAAAAACAAGTGAGGATTGTGAATATTGTGAGATAGATTGATTTCGACTTTCACTATTAACTGATGAGGATTCTTGAAATAAAGAATACTACTTGGATCATTCTTGGGACTCGCATAAAGACTGCGAGAACCTGACATAACCATTAATGCATGTTGAAGTGCCTTGAAAACTTGAGGTAGATCCAAGACATCAAAAGGTAGATCATTGAAGACCAATGACTTATAATATTCAACAATTGAAGATGCAAAGTCATTAGATGAATAAATGAATATATCAAGATAACCATGATTAGAATTTTCTTCATCTGAAAGAAAGGAATCCTCATGATATGATGAATCATAAAGAGTGGGAGATTGAAAACAAGGAATTTCACTCTTTGTTTCTTCAAAATGATAAGATGATGGATGAGAGAGATCTCAAAGAGAATATTTTTCTTCATCCTGTTCTGATGTAAAATTGACATACCATGATTCCTGATTGTGATCAAAATTAACATTCTTAAATACTGACTCATCACAAGATGTGACAATTACGACGAGCTCATGGAAAATGTCAGGATAGTGGGGGAGAGGTGAGAGAGAAAAAAAATAATCTTTCATTGGTAGTTGTTCAAAATTAAAATCCCACACATAGTCATTATGAATGCTATCACAAGTTTGTTGGTTAACACTAAGTCCATCCTGAATTTGATCCTCATGACAACCGGAAGAAGTGATTATAACAAGTGGATATGACAAATCAAGATAAGGAGGATCAAAGGAACTAATAGATGGAGGATGATAAGAAATAATGTCACTAATAAAATAGATTCACAATCAAAACTTACATTTGAGTTTTGAACATGTGGGGTGGGAGAAGGTGGTGGTAGATTAACAGAGGGATTTGTAGTTCTTCCAGCTCAACCAACGTACATGGAGTTGTTTTATGAGAAGAAGATGAAGATTAACTCGAGACAACAAATTCTTTCGTCATAGATTTAATAAATCTATAATTGGTATATGTTGAGATACTTTTGAAAGATTCATATTCTGTTGGATTCATCAAAATGTGAAAAAGATACTTGAACTTATCTTTCATTAAATTCCAATCAATATCATCCTCAGAAAATTCGTAACAGAAATGAATAAAACGATTATGAAAATCTTAAAGAGATTCATCAGGTGATTTTATAAGATGAATGATTTTATTATAAATAGATTCATAGCCATACCCGTCAAAGGTGTGATGAAGCTCCTTGAAAAGATGTTTGAAAGAGTGAATGGAAGCGGTTGGAAATGTGTAACACCATTCTTTAATAAGTGTTTTGAATGTAAGGATGAAAAACATGCGAAAAATATCCTCATAGTGAATTTCGTAATAAGTGAAAAATTCAAGAAAGAAAGCAGTGTGCTCGAGAATGGTTGTTCCACCCCCACCATCAAACTTCAAATTTGGCACGTCTTGAAATATCCTCAGGGGAACTTTGAGATTTACAACTCTATAAAATCATGCTGATGTCAAGATTTATGAAGAAGCCATTTGAAGGATAAGGAAGGTTCAAACAAACTTCACGGGCTCAACTTGTCATATGGCCTTCCTTCTAATGCCAAAAAATAGTGACGATGTTGGAAGCCGCCAACGGATGCAGGGGGTATCCCCTATGTGAAGTCCCAATTAGACCCCACACAGTTTGGAGTAGGAGCCTCAACTGGAATAGGACCATTTTATGAAGTAATGGGTTTTAATGGTGTGCCTTGGCTACAATAACTGCATAGAATGATGTATGAATAACCTTTGAGAAACAAATATATGGTCTTTGTGAAGTATCAAGTGCAATGCATGAGAAGTTCCATCACACCAAAGGAAAAGAGAGTGGGCGCCTTAGAAGCATGTAATAGTACTTAGATTGAAAGGGGAACATGAACAGTAAAAGAATCATAAGTTAACCTGCAAAATAGTTCACAAGATAACCATGATCAAAATAACATAACATCACACGTTCAAAAA
Organism: Pinus tabuliformis; assembly: GCA_031772625.1. Classification (NCBI taxonomy): domain Eukaryota; kingdom Viridiplantae; phylum Streptophyta; class Pinopsida; order Pinales; family Pinaceae; genus Pinus; species Pinus tabuliformis. The sequence continues at coordinate 926,036,563 of CM062817.1, read as the reverse complement.
GATTCATACTAAGGCAAATGAAATAGTTCATAAGAATTAGTGTAAATGAAATAACGCATATTGAAAACATAACAATAATAATCTTACTACATCCATGACATATGCATGAAGACGTGTCGACTCTGAGATTTTATTAAAAGTTAAAGTTCCAATAATACATATACAATTGATAAACCACTAGTCCTAATAGTGGAATATGAATCCAACACCTACTCGTCCAAAGATAGATAATCCTTCTATGGTAAAGGAGAAGCCAAGGCTCTCATAAAAACTCCCTAACTTTCAATCCTAAGCCAAAAGGCTAGCCAAAATCCATTTACATGAGTTATGAGGGTATTTTGATAACATATGATATGACTATCCATCTTCCTTTGTGACTATTTGTCTTCCCTCATGACTCTTTGACTTCTTTTACATAATAAGTCTTCATATTTGTTATGAAACCAGCTCAAGAAAATATAGAAAAGATAAATCCACGCCTTAGAATTCAGCCTCTTCGAGGGGGCAACCTCCTTTACATTACATAAATGAAAAATTATTGGATGATTCAAATGACAAAACCTCCTTTCTATATATAGGAGTCTAAGAAGTCACAATATAACCCAGCTGACCTAACAATAATAATATAAAGCCACAAAAATAACAATAGAGGGATTCTATGGGGCACAGTAATAAAAATATGGGGGCAATAGGGGCACAAAAATGTTAATAAGGGATACAACTACAATAGTAATGGGGTAATCACTAGTATTATAGGGACTATCATGCCCCTCTCCTTCAAAAAAAGTGTTGTCCTCAACGCTTGAGTAGATCTGGATTCTTCTGTATAAAATTCTCATCCTCCCATGTGGAATCTTCAGCAGATAAGTTCTTCCACTTGATGAGATACTCCGAAATTGATCGATTTCGTAGCTGTCGAGTTCTTGTTTCTGTGACTGCTTCCGATTCCAATATAATTTTTCCTTCCTCGTCAAGTTCTGGAAATATTGTTTGAACTGGGAGCTTGTCGCCTATAACCTTCTTTAAACATGAAACATGGAAAACTGGGTGCACTCGAGATGCTGCAGGAAGCTCCAATTTGTATGCCATAATACCAATGTTTTGCAACACCTTGTACGGACCATAATACTTTGGTGATAATTTATTATCCTTCTTAGCTTGCTTGAGGGACATTTGTTTATATGGTTGTAGCCGTAGGAATACCCAATTGCCTACATCAAAACTTCTTTCGCTGCAATGTTGATCTACCTGTTGTTTCATTCTGTTTTGTGCCAACACGAGGTTATCCTTTAAGAGTTGGAGGACCTGTTGTTGATGTTCAATGTGATGTTCCACTGCTTGAACCTTAGAATTTTCTCTTAAATATGATGTGATGGATGGTGGCTGATATCCATAAAGTGCCATAAATGGGGTCATTTTTGTTGTTGTATCGAAGGAAGTGTTATACCACCATTCAGCCAGAGGCAACCATTTGACCCATTGCGTCTATTTATCAGATACAAAGCAACGAAGATATCCTTCCAAACATTTGTTTGCTATCTCAGTTTGTCCATCAGATTGAGGATGATAAGATGAACTATGAGCTAACTGAGTACCAAGACAAGAAAATAATTCTGTCCAAAAATTTCCAGTGAAAATGGGATCTCTGTCACTTACAATAATCTTTGGGTTTCCATGTAGCTTTTGAATTGTTTCCATAAATGCAGTAGAAATTGTACTGTCTTTCAATGGATGTGATAATGCACAAAAGTGTGCATACTTGGTAAGTCTGTCAACTACCACCATGATGACACTCTTTCCCTCAGACTTGGGTAAACCTGTGATAAAATCCATTGAAACCTCCTCCCAACGTTGGCTTGGAATGGATAAAGGTTGTAATAGACCCGGGGTCTTAATTGTTTCAACTTTATTTTGTTGGCAAACCAAACATTCTGCCACAAACTTTTGAATATCTGATTTAAGGCCATCCCAAAAAAATTCCTTCTTAACCCTGTGGTAAGTTTTTAAAAATCCTGAATGCCCTCCTAAGGGAGAAGTGTGCAATTCCATAAGAATCTTTTGTTTGAGTTGCGAATTCTTACAGAGGTATAAGCGATCTTTGTACCATAACGAATCATTTTGCCAGATAAATGTATCAGACGTACTGGAATCTTGTTGTAACTTTCGAATAAGTGCCCACACTTCTTCATCATTCTTCCACTCCTCCATTGCTTCATTTATCCAATCTGGTTGGATAATAGAAATGGCGCACAACAACGCTTCCACATCCTCATCCTTTCTTGAGAGTGCATCTGCCACCACATTTTGCTTCCCTTTTTTGTAGATGATTTCAAAGTCATAACCCAACATCTTTGTGACCCACTTTTGTTGTTCTAAAAAGTATTTAAGGCTATCATGATCTGTTTTTACCTTGAAGTGTCTTCCTATTAGGTAGGGTCGCCATTTCTTAAGTGCATGTAGTATTGCCAACATTTCCTTCTCATAAATAGCTTTCTGTAAAAACTTTCCCTTGATTGGACGAATTTCAAAAGTAATGGGTCTTTCATCTTGCATTGAAACAACACCAATTCCATTTCCTGAAGCATCACATTCCACAATAAAGGTTTTTGTGAAATCTGGTGTAGCTAAGACTGGTGCTTGGCACATTGCGTCTTTAAGATGTTCGAAGGCCTTTGTTGCTTCTGGAGTCCATGAAAATGCATCTTTCTTCAATAATGTTGTTAGAGGTGCTGCTATTCTCCCATACTTCTTAACAAACTTGCGATAATACCCTGTCAACCCGAGAAATCCTCGCAAATGCTTTATGGATGTGGGGATTTTCCATTCCTTAATGGCTTTAATTTTGCTAGGGTCTACCTTAACTCCTTCATGAGATACAATATGACCCAGATATTCCACCTCTTGTACTCCAAAGAAACATTTGGATCTTTTTGCATATAATTGTTTCTCCTCCAATAGTTGTAGCACCCTGTCAACATGTTCAACATGATCCTTCCAAGACTTGCTGTAGATTAGTATGTCATCAAAAAATACTAACACAAATTTTCTAAGGAAGGGTTTGAAAATGGAATTCATCAAACCTTGAAATGTAGAAGGTGCATTGGTAAGGCCAAAAGGCATGACCAAAAATTCATAATGACCCTCATGAGTTCTAAATGCTGTTTTTGGAATGTCTTGGTCTTCATTCTGATTTGATGATATCCTGAACGAAGGTCCAACTTGGTGAAGAGAATTGATCCATGCAATTCATCCAATAATTCATCAATGACAGGAATGGGAAACTTATCTTTAATAGTGAGCTTGTTGAGCTCCCTATAATCCGGACACATGCGCCATGATCCATCCTTCTTGTGCACCAATACTACTGAGCAGAGAAAGAACTTTGAATAGGTTGAATTATACCAGCCTCTAGCATTTCTGCAACCATACGTTCAATTTCACTCTTTTGGGCATAGGGATATCTGTATGGCCTGATGTTTGGAGGAACACTTCCTGGAATCAGATGAATAGCATGATCATGATCACGAATAGGTGGGAGACCTTTGGGAGTCTCAAATACCTTGGAATGATTGTCCAATAATTTTTGGAGATCTGGAGAAATAGATGATTCCGGTGTGGAAACATCTAGTGAACATAATTGTGCAATTACACCTCTTTGTTCCTTTTTTAGAATCTTTGTCATATCGTTAGAGCTGATTATCTTTCCCGGTTTCCCTGTAATACCCCTTAATTCAACTTCCTTTCCTTCCACAGAAAATTTCATGAAGAGTTCTTGAAAATTAAAAGCTATTGTACCCAAGGATTGTAGCCATTGGACTCCTAGTACAACATCAGCACCGCCCATTGGAATGGAAAGCATTGGGCTAGTCAATACATATTCTCCCATGGATAGCTTGATATTATGGCACTTTCCAGAGCAATTTATCGTTCCTCCATTTGCAATCATCACTTGACACTCTGGTGCTGGATATAGGAAGCAATTCAATTCTTTTGCTACCTTACAATGAATAAAATTGTGGGCAATTCCTGAATCAATCAACACTATTACCTTTTTCTTCTTGATTTGTCCTTCTATCTTGATGGTTTGAGGAGTGGTGATTCCAGCCAATGCATTACAAGATATGGTCGGATTCATTTCTTCTTTATATAGGCTTTGTTCTTGGAGTATATCCTCTTCCTTTGACCTTTCGTGCTCCTTTTCTTCTTCCTCTTCACAATCTACGTAGAATAATTTCTTCTCAGCACATTTATGACCTTTAGTGTATTTTCTATCACAACTGTAACAAAGCCCTTTTGCTCTTTTTTCTTCCAATTTTTGTGGTGTCAACCTTATAGGTTGTGGAAGGCTAGGGGTAACAACACTTCCATCTTTATAGTTGTGACTGGTATGCTTCCTGGTTGCCATAAGTTTGCTTTCCATTTTTCTTGCTAACCTGAATGCCTTCTCTAATGAATCAGGTTCCCAAAGGCGAACATCATGTTGGATATTTTCCTTTAAAGTCCCTATGAACACATCAATCCTATGCTCCTCTGGAATATTTTTTACCCTTATGTTCAATTTTTGGAACTCCTCAATGTGCTCCATTATTGAACCCTTTTGTTTGAGACTTATCAATTGGCTAAAAAAAGTGTTGCTTTTTGTATCCTCATAATGTGCTATCAATTCTTCTGTAAAAATTGCCCAAGTGATAATTTGTTTACGAGAGCAAAGCCATTGATACCATAAAAATTGATTTGGTTCCAAATATAAAGTTGCAATACGTACCTTTTTTGTGTTTTGCACATTATTGAGATCGAAAAATTGCTCCATCTGTAATATCCATGTTGCGGGATCCTTGCCATCAAACTTCCTCATATCGATTTTTGGAATATGGTGGGTCTTAGATCCAACATTAGAGTCTATGGAATCATGATTAACATTTCTTTTGTTCGCATCATGAGTTTACTTTACAACCTTTTCACCATTAGTAAGTATTTCTTGTAGAAAATTTGTCAAATCTGTCTTCAAATCTGCCATGTCTGTCTTCAAATCTGCCATGTCTCTCTTTAAATCTTTCTTCGAATCATCCATCTTAGCTTCCATGCCCTTTATCTTAGATTCCATGCCATTTATCTTAGATTCCACACCATTTATCTTAGCTTCTGTTAGCTTTTGTGAACGTGACATTTGTTGCACTTGTTCTTGTAATTTTGATATATCATGTAGCATTTCTTCCTCTTCTTCATGAGTCATGCTAGAGCTTTCAGGTTCCTTACTAGGTGTTTGCATTTTCTTTCCTCGGGGCATCAGTTACTGATAATAATGCTTTACTATGCCCTTTGAATTCCTTCAAACCAAGCTTACGCAAAAATTTAAAAAAAAAACTACACACCTTTTTTCACTTTGTAGAAGCCTGATATTGAATCTGATGTATCTCTGTAATTTTGGATCATCCAGTTCTAAAATTGCGATCTGTAGTAGCCTTCTGCGTCCTCTTTCCAATGCCACCAGTTTGATCCAAATTGGATTCTCCAAGGAAGATTTACGCAAAATCTCCCACAGTGACCTTCTTACGAAATTTCAATCCGATGCTCAGAAAGAAAGTAATGACGATTTTCCCCAGGTCACCTGTTTGGAATGTAATTTAGGAGTCTGCAAGAAGACCAACTTCCTCAGATCATATCTCTGCAAATATAGCACGAAAATTTCTAAAATTCGGACCTGAGATTCAGCGCGATGTCTTCTCAAATGGTTTTTTTTTTTAGCTTCTGAAACGTCGCAGAAAAAAGTTATAGTGAAAATGCCACGATGACCTGTTGGGAGCAGCGAAATCCTAGAATCCAAAGCTTTGATACCAAATGTTATGAAACCAACTCAAGAAAAGATAGAAAAGATAAATCCACGCCTTAGAATTCAGCCTCTTTGAGGGGGCAACCTCCTTTACATTACATAAATGAACAATTCTTGGATGATTCAAATGACAAAACCTCCTTTCTATATATATGAGTCTAAGGAGTCACAATATAACCCATCTGACCTAACAATAATAATATAAAGCCACAAAAATAACAATAGAGGGATTCTATGGGGCACAGTAATAAAAATATGGGGGCAATAGGGGCACAACAATGTTAATAAGGGATACAACTACAATAGTAATGGGGTAATCACTAGTATTATAGGGACCTATCAATATTCCAAATTTACACTTGGACTTCCACCTACAAAAATATTTAAATACAATATTGCAAATACCCATATAAGACAAAATTGGGTAGAGTCAAATTGACAAGCCTAGTAAGAAAAACAACATGTCAAGCTTGAGTTTGGGGAGACACGAGCTTAACCACTTCAACTTGTAGCTTTTTGGTCACATAGCGATGCCAAGTTCTATACTGTGCGATGATTGCCTCAAAATTTGTGATGGGATTAGGCTAGAAGCAAACTATAGCCTCCATTGCATCTGGGTACACAGTCTTAGATCCAATCTGAGTTTCCTTCTTATACAGGAAAAACATGATGTTGATCTTGGTAGGGCCACCAATATACTTTTTCATATCATGTTTGTTAAACTCTAGATATCCCTTGGTAGTAATTTTCCTGAACTGGTCCAAGTATTCATCAACTTCCTATTTGACCTTGTTTCTGCCTTTAGCTTCGGTGAGTGTGCCGACTAAAGGGATCTTGTGTGACTTCACCATGAAATCCACACTATTATACAACCATGCATAAGAGGCCTGAATGTTGGTGATGAAAGAGCTGAGCTATTTGTTTCTTTGGATAAGCATCCAAACTTCAACTTTCTCCAACTCAACTTGTTGCCTTGTCTTCTTTACCAACTCAGGAGGTGCACCTCTATACTGCATTCCCCACTCATGCACAACAATGATGGCTGTGTGAAAAACCTTGAGAGATTTAGCATTCTCTTTCCATTTTTGTTGCATACCGTGCAAGTAGAAAAATTCTTTGTGCATGGTGACTAACTCATAGAGGTTCCTCATGGTTTCTTCCAATGCTGATACTTCACCAAGTATGGCTGCCATGAGTTCTTCTAAATACACCTACGCAAGAGCTGATTACTGAACCTATGCCTGGAGCTGTTCAATCTATTTCTTTTCAACCTCTAATTTCTTTTCTATTTATCTATTCTCGGCCACCAAATACTCTGTATTTGACTTGGAGGATCTTGCAAAGTCTAAGTTGGCTACGACAATGGCTTTTGGATTCTTCCGGGTATCCATCATGATCACATTTTTTTATGATAAAAGAAGCGTGTGTGAGATATTCTGAAAATTGTTTATTTCTTGCCTATATGAGCTTCTTTTGCATCTCATCAAAACTTAATTATAGATACCCATCACCAAACCTTCATCAAGAGGAGTAATTTCCTCTTCCTCACCTAAAGCTTTCCCTTCTATAGGAGGAGGGGGAGACTGAGTGGTGATCTACTACATACAAGGAATGAGATCAACATCCTAATTTTGTTTCTCTGATTATACCTCCATATCTTGGATCACTATCAAATTTTCAATTTCTTTGACAAGTTCCTTATCTGGGATATGCTTTCTTTCTTCTTCAAGTAGCCAATTTTTTTCTTCTTCTTCGGCTTGCTTCAATTTTGTTTCTTCCTCTTGTTTTCTCCTTATTTATTCTTGTTGTCTCTTCCTCTCTTCTTGTTCCTCCTTCTGCCTTAATTCTTCCTCTTGATTCTTCCGCTTCCTCCTTCTTTACTTCTACTATATCCTCTTTCAAGATGATTGGATCTGCTTTGAATTTGTAGCTTTGCTCTTTTGCAAGATTGTGCACAACCTTCCTCTTACCCTTTTCATGCACTAGGTTACGTATTTCTGATGGTTCTAATTCTGGAGTGGCTTCTTGCTGAGGAGTGACATGTGATATACAAGCAAAACTAACTGGTGTGTGGGGTTTGGAGGCATTATAACAATTCTTTATCTTTTCCTCCTTAGGTCTAGGATAAGCCCCTCTTGGCCAATTGAAATGTATCTTTGCACAGTGTCGCTTGAAAACACTCATGGGAATGTATGGGTGGTATTCCATGAGACTGAACACAATTTTTTCTAATTCTTTTCCCTCACCCTCAACATCCTTCAGTTTCTTGATCTCGTACGATCCAATCTACAAAGGAAGAGTGGGCCAAGGTGCTTTCTTCTTCCTCTAAAAGACTCCTGATAAAATTGTGGAAAGATGATAAGCTACTTCCTGCATGACAATTTTATTAGTGGCATACCTCAGTAGTAGATGTGAACACTTCTAACCACTAAACATCCTGAGGTATGTGACATCTAGTGGGGCAAACCATTTAGCAAGTTCTTCTACTACTTCCATTGCCAGACGAGACATGCAAGGTGTAGATTTTTACTTGTAGATTCAAACTGCTTGTAATATGCTAAAACAAAAAACTTGAATCTACTCTACTCTCCAGTGGAAACAAAAATTAATCGATGAAACAACTAAACATAAAAGGAAGAATTTCAATCGCACATAACACATTTTTTTTTGTTAGGGAAAGAAACTGCTCAAAACCAGAAGAAAATAAAATGCTTGTTCAATCTGAACAATTCCTGCACAAGTACAATCTATATCTCTACTTCACAAATCATCTCAAGCCAACACTTAACCAATTCTGCTTCCTTCCAAGCCCCTACTTTCTTGCGCAATTTCTGAGAGAAATAACCCATATTGAATTGGGAAAATCCATCACCACAATTGTGCAATCCATCATAGGCCTTCTACTGATTGCATGCACCATTTGTACAACTTAGAAATTATACAAATTATAGTAAATTGTCCCTAAACTCTAATCTCAATTGGGTCTTCCTCTGAACTAACATGCATGAGTTATTTATGAGTGAATCTCCCCACCACTAGACCTCCTACTAGTTCCTCCAATTGTTTGAACTAGTTTTACTAACTATAACTCAGTTAGACTAAGTTAATTAATTACAACTCAAAATAACTCAAATTGGACCCATAAAATTTAGGAATCACTCTACAAGACTCTAGATAAAATTCCAACTCGAATTTACTGAGCCAACCAAGTCAAATTAACTTACTTAACTATTACGATTTGCTATGAGAATAGAATTTCGATTTAATTACTAATTTAATTCAAGGACAAATTAAATTAGGATTTTTTGTTGCTATTTTTAGCACTACCTCTCAACAATAAAGGGATTATCTTCTACCTAGATCCTGCCTCTGTGAAAATCGAATTTGAATCTTGACAAGACCTTTGGAAAAATATTTGTATCCCACTCCTCTGTTGGAATGTACTCCAACAACATGATTATGCTCTACACACAATCTCAAAGATGATGATACTAGATATCAATATGCTTGGAGCGATCATGAAAAATTGGATTCTCAAAGATTTTGATACAACTCTGATTGTCACAGTAACTCCATGTTAGGTCCATCTGATGACCAAACAAACAAATAAGAATCTTCCTCATCCAGATAGCCTCATAAGCTGATTGAATAGCAACCATGTACTCTGCTTCTGCTGAACTAAGTGAAATTGATCTCTATTTCCTACTATACCAAGAAACAATTACTGATCCAATACTGAAGATACCACCTTGTGTGCTCTTCCTATCAGATGGACTCCCTACCCAATCTGCATCAGTGAACCCTTGAATCTTCGCTCCCTCTATCCATCTGTACCAAAGACCAAACTGAGTGGTGCCTCTGAGGTATGTCAACACATGTTTGGCTACCTTCCAATACGGTTTGGTCGGCTTAACCATAGCTAGGCTAAGATGGTTAATTGCATAACACATGTTCGGTTGTGTGTTCACCAAATACATGAGTGAACCCACAAGCTATCTATAAATAGTATCCTCCACTACTTCACCAGAAGTAGCATCCTCCTTCCTCTAGTTACCAGCTAGAGGAGTCTCCATGGTTTTACTTCTCTCCATGTGGAACTTCTTCAGTATCTCATTAGCATACTTTCCCTGAGAGACAAACAGTTCCTCATCTCCTTGCCATACTTCCATCCCTAGAAAGTAGTGCATGAGCCCCAAGTCCTTCATTTCGAACTCTCTTGCAAGATCCTCTTTGCAAGACTTGATCAACTTATCACCACTTGTCGTAATCAAATTGTTGACATATAAAAAAATAATCAACAATTTACCTTCAACCACAATATGGTAAAGGTTCAAATCTTCTTCACTTTTGGTGAAGCCCAAACTAGTGAAATATCTATCGATCCTGGTGTTCCAAGCACGAGGTGCTTGTTTCAGTCCATACAATGCTTACTTGAGTTTTCATACTTGAGACTCTCTATTGAAGGTCTCAAATCCTCTAGGATTCTCATTATACACCTCTTCCTCAATAAAGCCATTGAGGAATGTTGTCTTTACATCCATCTGATGTATCTTCCATCCCATCTGTGTTGATAGTGCTAGAATGGATCTGATTGATGAGTACCTTGCTATAGGGGAAAAAGTCTCATCGTAATCAATCCCCTCGACCTGAGAGAACAATCTAGACACAAACCTAGCCTTGTGTTTCTCCACACTACCTTCAACTGCTTTCTTTACCTTGTAAAACCATCTAGAACTCACCAATGACTTGTCTTCCGGTCTTGGGACCACTTCCCAAACACTGTTCCTGATAACGGAGTCATACTCCTCAACCATGACACCAACCCAAACTAGTTTCTACACTGCTTCCTCAAAAGAGGATGGCTCAATCTCTACACTCTCGATCATCAGAGCCAGGTAGCCAATGTGCCTCCCTGGGGATCTCCTTTACCTGCATTGTGATGTGGGTGATCCCACATTCTCTCTCTCATCATGCAATAACCTGTTAGGCTCTCTAGTGCACTTTCTCCCATCTCTGGAAGAATATGCATGAGTGGGTGTTTCCACTCCCTCCTCCTCTGCATGTGGATTCTCCACATCATCCCGAGGTTCCTCCTTTGGAGCTAAAATATCCTTAACCACATGTAGCTGAAGCTCCCTCTCAATGGAACATCTCATGGCCTTCTCTTCATCGAACTTCAAATCTCTGCGAACCACTGTCCTCCTATTGGTTGGAAGGTATACCCGATAGTTGTGGGGTGTATCAGTGTACCCCACAAATATGCCGAATTCATTTGTTGGCTCTAGCTATTTCCATGCATCTTTGTAACATGGTAATAGACTGATGAAACAAAAATCCTAAAGTGTGACACACTTAGTTTCTTCCCTGAAAAATCCTCTTCCGGTGTATTCATCCCGAGAATTCAATGAGGGATTATGTTATGCAAATAAACAACTGTGTTGCATGCTTCAACCCACAAGTGTAATGTTAGGCCCTTATTAGAAAATTATATATTACAGAGCAACGAGACACATAAAATATATTGCAGAAATACAAACACAAAAAACACATAAAATAAGAGAGACACAGATATACGTGGTTCACCCAGTTTGGGCTACGTCCACGGAGAAACAACTAGTCCTTCCTTTTATATTATCCAGCAAACTGAAGACATATAACCTACAATAGATCCACTGTAATTCCCTCTTTGCTCTCAATCTCCTCTCTCTTCCTCACTCAGAATACAGATCTACATAAACACAATACAATTACCTCATATATAGCGAGGGGTTTCCTTCTAGAGCAAAAAACCCTAAATTAAACATAACTTCTATCGTCAGATCTCCGCCTAATGAACGAACCAGATTGACTATGAAATTACAACATTTTACAAGGAAATTTTACATCTATTTTTAGCTTCGAGGGCGTTTCCCCCGATCCCCTGCCAAGGGGGGGGTTCCCAAATGTTGCAACCGCCCCCCCTGGACCCCGCCTGCAATGAATATTTTAGGGGCGGCATGAACTGGGGTCCAATGCGGTGATACCTCTAAATACAAAAGATAATTAGGCTCCACACCCAACAACCTTGATCATGCAACATTGCCCGTGCCACTCCCACAATAATTTTGTTCTTCCTTTCAACCACACCATTCTGCTGTGGGTTATGAGGTGCTATCAACTCTAATTGAATGACTTCTGATGCACACATTTTTTTGAACTCATTTGACACATACTCTCCACCATTATCACTTCTAAGAGCTTTAACTTTCCCGCCAATATATTTTTCGAAAAGTGATTTAAATTCAAAAATCTTAGCGAACATCTGACCTTTCTTCTGCATGAAGAAAATCCAAGACTTAAGAGAAAAATCATCAACAAATATTACATAATACATGTGCTTGGCTGTGGATGTTGTTGAGAACATTCCACACACATCTGAGTGAACTCAATCAAGGATCGCTTGTGCTCGACTGTATTTTTCATGAAAGGAAGCTTTGGTGTAATTCCACAATGTACACCCTTTTCACGTGTCTCTTTTCTCTAGTGTACCCTTGGGAAGCCTTGTAGAAATTTGCTACAAGATCTTGAAAGCACCATGATGCAAGTGACCCAATCTCATGTGCCATAACTCACCGATTTCTTGGCTTTGCACCTTCTATGCTTTAGCACTCAAAGAAACACAATCTTCTACCTCCAATTTGTAGAGGTTCTTCACTCGAACCCCTACCCGCTTCACCTGTCCTATAGATATGTGAAAAAGGAACACCTTACCCTTACTAAATATCACATCGTAGCCTCTATCCTCCAACATGGCAACAAAAACCAAGTTCTTCTTCAAACCTGAAACATACATAACGTCTCACAAAGTGAGGGGAGAACCAGACTCCCTTTGAAAGGTAATTGTACCGATGCCAGTTTCACTTTACCTCCCATCATCACCCATCTCGATATGCATATGGAGATCCTTCTCCTCCAATTTACTGAAGGGATATTTTTTATCAGTCATATGGAATGAAGCTCCATTGTCCAGGTACCACACACTACCCATCATCGATGACACCATACAAGAAATGAGGGTAAAATCCAGTTCGAATTGTGAAGCAAGAGCTTCACTTGCCGCTCCTCCTGAGGGCTTCTTATTGGCCTTCTTGTGTGGACACTTTGTGGCAAAGTGTCCCAACTCATGACAGTGAAAACACTTGATTTTCGACATGTCCTTCTTCTTGCTTCCCTGACAAGAATCTGATTTGGAATGGGATGAATTCCTCTTCCCTTTCTTTGCCTTACTAGCTAATGCACAATTCTCCTCACCATCATGCTTTGATGAGGATCCATGTCTGGTGTTTTGTCAAATCTATTCATGTACCAAGTCATACCACAATCTCTCCCACTCTGGTAGCTTCTCCCTTCCATTAACTGAGTTATAGTAATTGTGCCAGCTCTTGGGAAGTCCTAGAAGTGATAGAATCACAAGATAATCTTCAGCAATAGTAATCATGACACTTCCAAGCTCATCCCGACATTGGGTGAACATGATCAATTACTTCGGAATTGAGTCACCATTCTCCATCTTGATCTTTTTGAGATTGTCCTTTAGTGACAACTTCCTATGGTCACTGCTATTTTGAAACTGGTCCGTCAATTAGTTCCACATTGCTAATGGATTTTCCTTATCGTAGATATTCGTGACAATATGATCTCGAATTCCTTCTAGGATAATCCTTCTCACCTTTTCTACACACTTTCTCCATTCAACCATATCTTTAGCATCATATTCTGGAGGCTTCAAAATATCATGATCTATAAATTCCTTTAGCGCGTTGTCTTCCAACACTGCCTCCATCCTATCCTTCCAAGCTATGTAATTCAAGCTACCCTCGAGGGCATACTCAAGTCTCAAACCGTAGAATGACATCCTGCTGACTCTGAGGTATGAAACTGCAAATTTGATTTCACCTGCAAAACAAACTTGTATTCTCCTCTTCTATAATGTATTCAACTCTGATACCATGTAGAGTTTTACTTGTATATTCAAACTGCTTATGTAATATGCTAAAACAAAAGTCTTGAATCTACTCTACTCATCAACGGAAACAAAAATTGATCGATAAAAACACTAAGTAGAAAAGGAATAATTTCAATTGCACATAACACAATATTTTTTTAGGGAAGCCACTGCTCAAGACCCCAACTATGTATATTGAATTAACTAGAAGATATGAGAAGAAAATACAATGCTTGTTCAACCCGAACAATTCTTGCACAAGTACAATATATCTCTCTACTTCACAAACCATCTCAAGCCAACACTTAGCCAATTCTGGTGCCTGCCAAGACCCTACTTCCTTGCACCTGAGAGAATTAGCCGATATTTAATTGGGAAAATCCCTCAGCACAACTGTACTATCCATCATAGGACTTGTACTGATTACATGCACCATCTGTACAACTCAAAAAATTATACAACTGATAGTACACTATCCCTCAACTGGGTCTTCCTCTAAACTAACACGCATGAGTTATTTATGAGTGAATCTTCAGTTAACTCGTGGAGCAATGAAGCTGCCCTAAAGCTGCTCCCCACTACTAGACCTCCTACTAGTTCCTCCAACTATTTGAACTAGTTTAACTGACTATAACTCAGTTAGACTAAGTTAATTAATTACAAAGAACTCAACCTGGACCCATAAAATTTAGGAATCACTCTACATGACTATAGATAGACTTCTAACTCGAATTTACTGATCCAACTAAGTCGAATTAACTTAGTTAAGTATTATAGGTTTCCATGAGAATATAATTTCGATTTAATTCCTAATTTAATTCAAGGACATATTAAATTAGGATTTCTTGTTGGTATTTTTAAAACAAGGCGTCTCTTCCTCAAAGACCATCTTGTACAGTGGTATGAAGAAGTTATCGGTCAACTTCTCCATGTCTCCCCTGTAGCTACTATCCAAATGTAACTTGATGTAAATATGTACAACATGATCCTTTGGTGACCAAGTCCAACTCATGTTGGGAAAAGAGTTATGAACACATATCACATCCAACAGGTAAGCATACATGTAGAACTTGGATTGCTAACCATTAGGGGGGTTCTTGGCATTAGTCACATGAATCTTCAATTATTGAGCCAACAAATCCAACCATTTGAATGTTTTCCCTTCATTCATAACCTGATGCAACAAAATTGCCCAGCCTTTGGGAAAGGTCTTAGTACTATTTTGACCATAGATCCGAAAAATTAGAACTATCAAGTACTTGAATGTTTTTCTAAGAGATTTGGTATTATAATTGTTGCTAGGTGTCTGGCGAAATTTAGATGGCTCTTTCACCCAACCTTTGATGACATCTTTAGTGCTCAGGTAATTGGTGACTGCATAGAAGTGAGAATCCATGTAGACTTCTAGAAAGAGAAAATAATACATAAGTTGAAAATCATGTGCCATGAATGAGGCAAGATTTTGTCCACTAGCATTGCTGAGGATCATGCTCTTTGCATCTGTGTGTGACAATATCCACTTAATAATGTCTTCACAAGGGAAGGCTGAGATCCTGCATGCAATCTTATGTAATCCTGACTTTTGGACATTGATATAAACTTGTCTATCTTCAATATCTGCTTTGTAATTGGTTGTCGTGAACACATCTTTTGTTGTGCGCCATGTAATATCTCGATATTTCTCAATGAATAGTTGAGTGTATGAAAGAACTGACATGGTAACATGATTACTCTCCACTATTTCACTAGTGCTTCTCTCATGGTGTCTTTTGAGGTGGATCTCTCCGATGGCTTAATGATAGCAAATGATAGATTGGTATAACCTCAAAAAGTTGCAGTACCTGTATCACAAGATGCACTCATGGTGAATACATATCAACTCATGAAAATCAATTAATTCAAAAAGATCAAAGCAACAACTAAAGGTAAGGATTGTGTAGTTTCTAGGCTAAAGGTGGGAGACTGGGCTCATGAATTGCACATTGTGCAGTCTCATCGGGAAAAGGGCGAGACTGATGTTTGAGACTGTGTAATGCATAGTCCTAGCTAGGAAGGATGAGGGAAGAGACTACACATTGCACAATCTCAGTGGCTAGGGTTGAGGGTTGAGGCTTAGAACTGCGAAATGCATAATTGGGAAAGCCAATAACTATGCATTTCATAGTCTTAGAGGCAAAGCATGAATCTCATGCCTTAAGAATGAAAATTTCTCAGTTGTGAATGACATTTGGTGGCCAAGATTACGTAGATCTTCTCAGGAATGAGAGAGAAAATTGACAAATTTGAGTGCTCGAGTAGGAAGGAATGTAGATCAAGTTGAGGGGAAGATAGATCAGTGGAAATTAACTACCAGAAATAAGTATGCAAAAGGAAAAACAAACATGCATAGAATGACTCAACAACGACAACCACTGGTGGGAAAAAAGAAAGAAGTCAATGTGAAACTTATAAAATGTGAATGATAGACTAAACCAACAATTCTACAAGCTAAAAATAGTTAAAACACCATCTACCATGAAAAGAAACAAACAAAAGAACACTCATAGAAGCAAAAGCGATAGAAAATCGACAAAAAACGACACATGAAAAGCTTACACGGAAAAGCACCACAAACTTAGCCGAAAGTTCCTTGATCTCATTGGGAAGGCTAGAGCTCCAAGATAAAATGTGCAAATGAGCTCTATAGGCATCTATTATATAGATATAGTCGGGTTAGGGTTTATGACACATATGCCTAAAATCAAGGAAAAAGCGCCACTTATCTTAAGATCAAAATTAGAAACTTAGTGCCACTTACCATACATTAATTATGCAATCCCTATTTTCTAGGGATGACAACTCAACTTTTCCCAGGAAATTGCATGTTCATATGGGCAGAAAGGACTATGAAATCAAGAGATTTCACAATTCCTTGCCTCAATGAATTTCACAGTTTCTAGTTGGAGGAGGAGGCTTAGCGTACTTTCTGAGATCAACGATTGCATGCCTTTCAAGATTATACAATTATAATTTTCAAGGCCTAGCGAATTTTCCAAAGATAGTGGATTGTGAAGTTCCAAGAGGGAAGACCAATAATGGATGCAAGAACAAGGAAATAGGTTGCTTGTGTTTAAAAATGCTTAGAAACTCATCACAAGCACTCTATGAAAAGATAATTCTTCAACATTAGAATGGATAATTTATGACAGTGAAAGATGGGTCCCTATGGACAGAAGGTAGGCTCCAAAATCAAGGCATGGGAAAATTTTTGGAGGGGGGTTGTAGGAGTTAGAATAGGTCCTCATGTTTCTCTTTGAGGATGCAGCCCAACATAGTTTTCATTTGCCAATGAAGGGTGATGAATAGAGGTATTGGATCCTACGCCCTATGATATGACCATTCTCATGAACCTAATCGAGTTTTTTCAATAGTTTGAGCTTGGGACTAGGCTTTGGGTCTTCCAAAAGAAATGTGGCCCCTACACCCAAACCTTGGGCGCATTCGCTACCTTAACATTTCTTCTATAAAGTACCATAACTCTGCAATGGGGATTTTCATAAAATGGTGTGGAGGTATGGAGAGGCTAAGGGGAGGTTGGAGTGGGACACATCAAAGAGGAAGGGACAAAGGCCAAGATAAATAGAGGATTTAGTATTGAAGAGAAAAGAGAGATAAATGCATAGGGCTAGAGTTTTGAATGAAGGAATGAACTAGAGAGATGAAAACAACAGTAAAAACCATAGAGATTTTAAACTCAACAATGGAACTCAGATTTCTAGATTCAAGAATATGAAACACAAAAGTAAATCGACAATACAAATAACAGATTATGACCAATAAATATTTTACCATCTCATGAGCTGTGTGCTTGATCTAGAATTTTCCTGTTGGTTCATGTCAAAGATGCCTTCACTGGTATTTGTTTCGTCTTCTCTCCCATGCCCCAAAGATTGCGAATGGGAATGAATTTTCCAGGTTACAGTGAAGTGAGAGTAATGAAGGTCTAATCTAGGAGGGCCTAAGCCTTCCTTTCTTAGAGCACCGAGGAGCCAAACTCTGAGGGGGGAAAATCCCACTTGCAGCTTGGCAAGAAAGTAGAACTAGTAGAAAATGGCAGAGCATGTTCAAATTCAGTAGGAGTAGGTGGATGACACAAGGGTTACCATACTAATTTGCTGTGTTGTCATGACTTGTAGCATGTGTATCTACATGGGGTGAGTTGATCATGCCATCCCCTTATTTTATACCTTGAGAGGTAACCCTTCTCCCCCCCTACCCCCTCAGCTAGCTTTATTTCCAACACCCTCATTGGGGTTGGGATACCATATTTTTAAATACAATGCAAAATAACATTTTTAACACTTCTTTATCTTTACTTCAATACACAACAAATAATTGCCACTAAAAATCAATAATTTTAAACATTTAACAAAAATAATTTAAATTTCATATATCCATATAATTAAAAAGATAAACATTTAGCAAGCTTTTTGCTTAAAAACATATCAAACAAATGATTTATTTAGGAAAGAATGAATTAAAAAGGACATTTTTTTTTAAATTTTATGTTAAAATATGATAATATTTAAAGTTTTTTTTTCCTTAAAAATAGTGATTCATGTAAAAATTAAAGTAACATAACAAAAAAATGGATACTTATTCTTATAATAAAAACTCAAAATCAAAACATTACAAGTATAAGTTATTAATATTTTTCAAAATGAGCTTGTTTTTCAGTCACAACTTAAAATTAATCAACAAGATCATATAAGCTAGATTCATCATCTTCAAGAGTTCCATTATCATCATCTTTCGTGGTATTTTGTGCTTCCATTGTGTCATTTTCCTTTCCCATTGGATCTTTGGTGTTTACAAATCTCCCAAAAGTATTCCTTTCCAATTAATCTATCTATAGGTGCCTAAGGTTCCTTTGAATTTTTCGCCAGACAAGATTCATTAGAATCTAATTTCCTCAAACCAACTTCTTGCATTGCATCTGGAAGAACTTTAATAACATTAATTCTTTGCTGAATAAAATTGCATTATAGTGGGTAATTTTCAATGGCTATGCAATTTTTTCTTTTTTGTAAGTAACATGATATTGTTGTACCTATCACCAAGTTCAATTTCATATCATAAATATTACCTGAACCTAAGAACAAATCCAAAATCCAATCTCCTTCATTTGAACATAAATCTAACAAATATTTAATCATTGCTCGTGATTTTTAATAAATGTTAATTCATATGTTAATTTTCTTATCACAACATTATTAACCATTACTTGTCCATCACCCTTGCCATCTACTTCATATATATAGATATATCATCTTTTGTTTAGGATTCACCATATACAATCTCAATGTCACTTATATTTGGCGCTGACCTATGGAATAAACAAGATTTAAATTTTGCTTGTTACATAAAATAGAAAAATAAAATTCATTTTTAATATTAATAATAAAATTTCTTACCATAAAAGCTTTCGTTGTTACATTAGAATCAGGGGATTCCTAATCAATCTCGGTTTATTTTATATAGGTTTGTTTTAATTTTTAATTTTATTAATGTTTTTTAATTTTTAATTTTATTATTATTATTTTTAATGTTATATATATATATATATATATATATATATTATTTATTATTTATAGTTTTGTTAATATTTTTTCTTCTAGTTTATTTATGGTTCTCTTTTAAATTTTTAAATAGTTATAAATTTGTATTAATAAAACAATGTATTTGAACTTAATTTTTTCAATCATTACAACAACATTTTTTGGTAAAAATCACATAAGAGATAATCTTGTCGATCCGTTTCGAACCAGCGAATGTGGTTCATCTTTAGGACAAGATGAGGAACTAGATCTAGGCAATGCAATAAATAGATGTAGAGAGCAACTAACTAGCCGTTCGAGAGTAACAACTAGTTTGACTTAAGGCATAAATTAATAATTAAGATTTGAACAAGAAGAGGAAGGGAATCAAACTAAATGAATTTTAATTTATACAAATATTATTAAATTAAATTCTATTGATATTATAAATAAATTCTATTAATATTATAAATAAATTCTATTTTTTTAGTTATTAAAATTATACTATTAGAGATAATAATATTATTAATAATTAGTATTTTAATAAAATAATATTATAAACAATATAGCTATAATATGTTAACTTTATTATTATTAATAAATTAATCATTTTTATTAGAATTTTATAACCCCTTATAACCCTATTATTATATATTATTATATATAATATTCTAATAACTACTATTCTTAACCCCACTTGTTTTATTTTTCAATCATCTTTTTTGTTTAAGTAAAAGACAACTATTAAAAAAAAAAAAAAACTAAAAGAAACTATTAATTTTTTTTTTATTTCTTTTCCTTTTTTTAATAATTTTTTTTTACTCTTATATATATATATATATGTATGTATGTATATATTTCGAGGAAAAATTGAACTTTTTATTAAGACAATAAGAAGTTACATATATAGATGCAGTTAAGCATTATGTATATTATAATCCACTATAAAGTAGAAGTGAACCACAACGGAACTGAGCATAGCTAAAAACTACTCAGTCCCAAAAACCAAAAAATAAGTATGTCCACTTTCCAGGCCTCCCCATTATTGCAGAAAACAACCCTTATAATAGTCTGTTTTTCAAAATAAATTTGTATCCAGAAAAATCATAATATGAGTAAAAGTATGAGGTACAATAAACCGTCCAAAAACAAACCAGATAAACTAATAAATAGAAACAATAACTGTCAGACCAAAATGATAAAATAATGTATGGCTTTTGATCCGACACACATATCATTCCATACTTGATTTATGTTATACGTCAGTTGCCTAAAACCTTTTGCAAACCTTCCTTAGAAAGGTGGCCTACCTCTGAATTCTGCTCCCTGTAGATGTGGCACACAATTATTAGATCAAAACCCAATTTTAAATGAAAAAATTCTTCTAAGAGTGGAATCAAAATATGATTTTGACATCTTTGTACTTCATTAAACCAATTTATAACATTTAATGTGTCACCAAATATTTGGACTGATCCAATCCCCAAATGTTTAAACCGACACAACAAGTATTTCAAGGATTGTAATTCTGCAAAAATGTTTGTTCCCAAGCCAAGGCCAGTTGAAGCTTTGAAAGTTCCGTGTTCATTGACGTGAATAACCAGGCTCGATCCCACATCTGTTATGTGCATTAGAGGCTCCATCAAAGTATGCCCATGGTAAATTAGGCCTGATCTGTTCTTCTCTAATGTTCCTAGAGGTCTTTTTTGGAGAAGGCAAGGGAATTAAAGCAAAAATAGAAGCACATTTTTTTGCAATCAGAGAGGGTGATGTTGAGAGGTCCTGAAAAATGCCTTTGTTCCTTGCCAACCATATACCCCAAGAGATGATCAAAGGGATGTGTCTGAAGCTTTCATGTGTTCTTGAGTTCCACCAATTTTTCCAGGCTTCCAAGATACTTGCCCCATTCCATGTTAATCTTATCCCCAGTAGGCTCAACGTGGACTCCTAAATTTTGTTGATGAAAGGACAACATAAAAATAAATGGCAGACTGATTCTTTCAAGTTTTTGCATAAAATGAACCAACCGGGTCCACGTTTGTTTTGATTCTGCAAATTATCCCAAGTGAGCAAGAACAATCTTGATTTCGCTGGAATTTTTAATTTCCACAATAGTTTTCACCACCAATCATACACCCCCCATGCTCTTCTCACCATTAGATAACTATGTACATACTGTGGAGGGTATTGACCTATAGGAGCGTGTACCCATCAAAGCACATCTAGACAGTCCCTTATCCTAACATTTGTGCATTACAGTTCTCTTATATAATTCTGCCATTCATCTCCCTATTGAGGCTCTAAGTGTAGATCCTTAGCTGTTTTCCATCCCTGATGCTAATTCGTTGATAGTTCATCTTTTTCAATCTGATTCAGAAGAAAATAAAAAATAAAAAAAAAATACCTTGGGGGTTTAGACAATAAATTATCTCCCTAAAAAGAGAAAAACCCCCATTGCATCCCAACCATGGGTCGATTCCTATTCTTAGATTTTCTCCATTTCCAACGTACCAAGAAAGTCCATCTTCCACAATACTAAATGATTCCATAGTTTCCTTCCATACTACTAATGCATTTAAGGATATTTTATCTATCCTATGCACCCATTCATCAAAAGGGACCGAATCTATATATTTCCTTTTCACCATAACCGTCCACATATTATCTATTGATAACAACTGCCACCTCGATTTTGCTACTAGAGAGGTTGAAAAAGATGGGAGATCCTTTATACCCCAACCTCCCCAAGCCTTTGGGTGAGCAATTTTATCCCAAGCTACCCAAGGAAGTATTGCATCCTCCTTTGAACAAGCCCATAGAAAATGGCCACACACTTTCCTTATCTGAGAGAGAATTCCTTTTGGAACCAAGGTGAGAGCAATCCAATAGACTAGAATAGCTACAAGGACATATTTAATTAAAACCAGTCTACCAACTCTCGAAAGGCAATTAAAACTCCAATGTTTTATATGATTTTCAATTTTTTCCAAAAGCCAGTTCCAATCATGTTTCCTGTAGGTATCAGGCTTGAGATGGAACCCTATATATTTAAAGTTGTCCTTCATGGGTTTTTCTTCAAAGGGAAGAATCAAAAGAATCCTGTTTACCTCATTCCCTAAAAATCCTTCCTGGAATATTGAGGATTTTTGAGCATTAATACACATCTTAGTAGCTTTTAGAAACAAATCCAGAAAGAGTTTCAACTGCTGTATATCGCCCCTAGTTCCATCACTGAAAAAAAGGATGTCATCCACAAATAGTAGGTGTGTGATAAACATATTGATTGCTACTTATATTCCTTTTAGCTCACCTCTTCGTTTGGCAGCAAGAATCAATTGACTTAGACCTTCTGCCACCAGTTGATAGAGGGAAATGTTCCCCTAGGGCTTTTTGGGTTGAAACCCTAGCAGACTGAAAGTTATCTATTCAAAGAAACATGCATTCACACAGCCATTATACTATTGTAAGAAAATTCTATGATAAGGGTACGTACCTTTGGTCCTACGTTTGAGAAGGCCCTTAGGGTCCAAACCCTTCTTGAAGTTCCCTTCTTCTCTTTTGTCTTGCAAAACAACCAATTCAAAGAACACAACAGTATATGGACAAAAACTTATAAAGAAACCATCTTCATGTTATAAAGAAAGGTAGTTAGTTATGAAATCCAAACAACCATTTACATATGAATTCTAAACAAGAATATCATTAACATAAAGAAGATTCATTTCGGGAACCAAGACATGTGTTTCTTTTATTACAGACAAATAAAGTACATAAAAAGGAATATTTTCACTTGAGTCACCTTCAGCAGGCTCCAAGCAAAGCTTCCTTCTGGATCCGTTCCAGCCTCAAGCCTCTAACAAACTCCTTCCATGACTCTCTCCATGATGTCATAAATGGTGGATGAACATCAACACACAAGGAAACAAAGGTTTCCTGTACAAAATGGGGGAAGTGCAGAAGGCACAAGGGACTTCAGACCTGGTCAAGGGAAAAATCTTAGCATAATAACCTTTCTCTCTCTTCTCTCCCTTCCTTAGGCCTTCCCTTTGAGGTCTTTTTATACCATCTCCAAAGTAGTTTTTTAGTTAGGAGTTGGTTGGGAACAGTTGGGCCACGGGCACTAATAGGTGATCAGCAGGTAAAACCCGCGATCTCCGCCCGAAAATAAGGAGTTTTATATTCTTTTAAGTGTTTTAATACATACATGCGGGTTGGATATACACAGACCCACGTATACACGGATTTAACTCAGGGCAATGTCACGTATAAGGGATAAAACACTGTTTTTTAAATTTTAGGACTAGGTCTGGAAGGAGGGGTTGCCCTAGGCCATGAGTACAGCATCACAAACCATAAGAGTGAGATTTGGAGCTATAACAGATGCCCCCTAATATATGAGGTCAGAAGGGGTACATGATGGCTGAAATATATTATGCGAGTACATGGAAAGGAAGTCTGTCAAAAACCGAGGAGGACTTCACCAGAATTCAGCCTGCCAAGCCACCAAAGGAGATCAGAAAGAAACATTGTCTGAGGCGGGCATACCCATGCTCAGAAAAAGTAAAGCATGTCCGCATATCAAGTACAAGCGGATCCACTAAGTATACAAGTATAAATGACTGAAAGATACATAATGGATCATCTGATCATAATGAACAAGTACATGTCTGAATATCACATATAAGACTGTCAATGATGCTGAAAGATACAACGGATCACTGATATCAGAGACTGATCCCAAAAGGTACCAACTGTACATGATGGAATAGGATGGTACTACACTGCAAACTTAGGTGCCAGCATATAAAATGTCGCCATGACTGACTGCAACATATAAAGTGGAGTGGTATCAACTAGCAGCAACAAGAGCAACTGTCAAGTGAACCAATGAATGCTGATACAACCTGAGGTCTTCACCGACTGCCGTGGTACATTTCTACACCATGGGAATAAATGATCTGAAGTCGACCATGTGAGAAATCGTTTGATTACCGGTCATTGATGTATACCGTTAACAAACGCGAGACTACTCACCGATAATGATAATGAGCGTCAAGGTACCCAGTACAATATAACAAGTGTAAATAGATGATTTGGAGTCGAACACCTGTAAGAATCTATTGATCAGGAGACAATGATGGTTTCCCACTGTCGATAGCGAAGGATCTGCCACTAATGACTGCAAACCCCAAGGTACTGCCAAATGGACTCTAGATCTTTGCCCCAGAGCAATGAGTCGGAGTCGGTAGGGAAAGATCCGCTAGAAGGAAGGCATTAAGGCATCCTCCATCAATCTAGCGCGAGTGTAACCCGTAGGCCAATAATGTGGAAGGAATCGGACGAAAAAAGATGTAGTAACCAAACCAAAGTACGTTTCCGACGTACACAAGATGTGGCTAGCGCACGGCAGAAACCCTCTGAACCAACCAATAATGAAAGCTGACATAGAGGTGAGGTATCCACTAATAGGGTCAACTGGAAGCTAAGGTACTACACGAATCCCAATGTGTGATAATGTAAGCTGACGTCGAACACAAGGGAAACCACTCAGTCAAAGACCCATGATACTGATCGATGCTGAGCACAAGGTGACCTATCAATAATGAAAATAGGGCCAGGGTGCGGCTCTAGGCCTGTCCTCAGAGCAAGATGTCGTCGTCGATAAGGACAAGACCCGCCAGCAAGAAGTCAATGGGGACCTTCTCAAAACGGCACGAGTAAAGGACCAATATAACTGATGTGATAATAGACATGACACTGACAACCAGGGATGGCCAACTGAAAAATGAGTCAAGAGACACCGCAGAGAGGCCGACTTAGGCTAACTTCCCTTGAACAAAAGCATGACTCAATGTGACTATGTGGCAGCATATGATGACTCTGTATAAGTTCGCCATGCAGGAGGCACGAACGAACCCTCCATATGATTGGAAGAGATAACCAATCGGGGGAGAACTGACTCAATAACAAGGTTATGGCGTACCTAAGTCAAACTAAATCCCACCCATGTGGAGGAGACTTTGTTTTGAGTGCTTTGTTCAAGGGCGACACGACTGACTCTAGCTGCCAACAATAAATGGAAATAATGTCCCGTTCCCGCTCTTTTTGGAATATTTAATTTTTTTGTCTTTTTCTGTTAAGCTGGAAAAAGAATAAAAGAATGCTATGGTACAGTGGAAAGAACGAGTGTCGGTGAAACAGATGATCTAGTTCCTGGGAAAGGAACGTTCCTATGCTCAATGCAGGGAGGTGAAAACTGGTCAGTGACACTCAAAGGTATGTTCCTTCCACGGGTCAAGGTGTGTCAAGCTGCAGAAGTCAAAGGTATGCAAGGTTGATTTTGCAGACGTCATGGTCAAAATTTGGCTTAAACACGAGTCCAAGTGAAGCCGGCTCTAGGCCAAAAGGTGCAAGTGGTCAACATGCAATGCAGTAGTACAACTCAACACAAAGGAGCCTCTAGGGTATAAGGCCAGAACAAAGCGGAGAAGCTAAGAGGAATGAGTCTTCAATGCATAAGTCATGGCGGGACTACAGAGGACTCCCGAGCCTACTCAAATCGGAGCAGCATGGGCAACAAATGTCAGTGAGGTGCTAACTAGGATGCCCATGTAAAGGATGGCTCTACCATCGTGTCATGATTTAAAGAATCGGCGAGTGAAGATGGCTTACGAACCATAACACGATGGGATCGACCCTATGGCAGTGAGAAAACGGAAAAATGATGTCCCTAACCTATATGCCAGTGAGAAAACGATACCTGCCATGACGGGTCAGCAGTCATGGAACCGTCTCGAAACTGAAAATCGTCCAAAATGTCCTGAAAAATAGACCAATCTCGACATTCCAAGCTCCAAAGTTAAAAGTCACATGAGGCCAAACAAAATAAAATTTTGAAAAAATTTTGCATTTTCAAAACTTATAAAAAGCATTTTGGACTTTACCATTTGAGTTTGAGAGCAAAATATTTGGAGCAAAAGGAGCAAACTTCCCACAGCCAGATTCAACCGTTCAAATTCGTCGAAAACCTCCAGGTAACTCTTATACTTAGCTTGCAATTGATTGTGACAGGTTTTAAGATTTTTGATTGATGTTTCACCGTTGAACTTTTGTCAAAAATTTGCCCGCGGCGTATATGCGGGTTGGTAATATTGAACCTGCGTACACGCGGGCCCTATATGCTACTGTGTGCACAGGGACCCGCGTATACGCCGCGAATCATTTTTAAACAAAAACTAACGGTTTTAAATCGATTTTTTCTCAGGATGCCTGTCACGTGGCGTGAAAGAGAGCACGCAGCGGTAGACAATGAAGTTATGAACAGTCCAGAAGCATTAGATGCACTACGGGGATGCGGTTTGCTTAAATTTTTCAAACTGCCGAATATGAAAGCGAACACGCGTCTGCTTGAGATGCTCATTGATTATTGGGATGTCGATGAGGAAGCCTTTATGATTGATCAGATGCCACTCAGGGTAGAAGTGGAGGATATCTATTTTATCACGGGCCTTTCCCGAAGGGGAGAGGTAGTATAGTCCCGGGGTAGGACACGGAGTAGCCTCTCGATAGAGGACTATGTACAGATATACTGCCCGGGACATCCCAAGAAGGTTGGGAGCCAGATTTCCATCACACATGTGGCGAGTTTATCACTTAGGATTATCCTGTTCACCATGGCTCGAGTGAACGGATCATCCTCTCTGCATCAGGCGTCACGGCTAAACATGAGCGTGGCAGTTGACTGTCTCACTACTGTGTTCGACTGGTGTACTCCTCTTCTGGCCAACATGAAGAGCCAGCTCACTTCTATCAGGAGGGGTCAGACCAAGAACTTTGGATATGGGACTATCCTGTGTACTTTCTTTTTCGAGAAGGTTCCCGCACTCCGCCCCAGGGTAGAAGTTTCCATCAGCACCCCACGCGATCCACGCATGGGCCGGTGGGCTGATCTGATGAAACGTCTGTGGGGTGGGGAGGTCCCAAGGACTGCCTTCGACGATGACTTCTTCACCTGGTGGGATCAACATATCATCGCCGTGGATGACTACCCCTATGCTGGGTTGGATTTCCGAGGAGATCCTGATCTAGTGTTACCACCGAATGCAGCATGGGGCGAGATTGGTAAGATTTTTTTGATTTTACGATTTTTTGGATTTTTCAAATATAATGATACATTTTGAAAAATATGTTTTGATGAGATTCAAATGACTGATATGATGATCATGTTCCAGACATTGGGCCAGTACGACCAGATGGATTCCCGCGGCATGGACGGCGCGGCCGAGGAGCCGAAGAGGCGGCTGCTAATACAGAACGGACTCTAAACAACATCCAGCGACACTTGGTGAGACTAAGCTGCCGAGTATCGATGGCCGTCATAGAGGACCTTCCTGAGGATATGCAGCGTCATGTGGTTGGCATGCCACATGACTGGGTTCACATTTTTTGACGTGTGGCCAATGCTATAGTTACATACTTAGATGCTCATCCTGAGCCGAGGCATTAGATATGCCGGACATGATTATGGGCATTTGAGTCCCAATTTTGTATATTTTTGGACACACATATGTACACTCGAGACGCTTTACGATATATATATATATATATATATATATATATACAGTTTGACTTTTTGATGCTTGATTTTATCATGATGAATGATTGATGTGCCAGTCTAATGCCTGATTAGTGATAGAATCAGCTAACCAATTATGAGATCTTGGAATGTGCAAATAATTAATATAAGTAAATGATCTTTGCAACAACCTCACCCTTAAATACTGGCGATATAAAGATGGATCCCATACCCGATAAATGTTATTTAATTGATACACTATCAATTGAGAATCAAGATACACTACCAACGAGTCGATCTCATGAGAGATTGCCTTGGATAATAAATTAATAACAACAGTATACTCGACCATATTGTTTGAAGCAGGACCGATGCACACGCCTCTTGATGCCATCAATTGACCAGTTGGATAATAGAGTACCCAAGCTGCAGAAGCAAGATTCCGAGTGTGCCGACTAGCACCATCAGCGAACCCAAAATAGACCAAATCATCCATCAACACCTGCCACAGCAGACCAAAAAGTGCTGATATCAGAAAACTCTCGACGATATATGTACAAATATACATAAAATACAAAGAAGCCATTGCCTGGCCAAAACTAAGCAAAGTACTTCTTTAGGTAGAGCCCATTTCGGGGCTCCGCCAGCTTGTTTCCCTCAAAGTCGATTAACTCATACGACCCTTTTTCTAAAACTCGTTTAATAATGAAAGGACCGTACCACATAGGCTTAAATTTGCCTGCCCCCAAGGTGTCTTTATCTTGGTCATAGACCAAGACAAGGTCACCTTCAGCAAAGACTCGAGGACGGACAGACTTATCATACTGCGTTTTAACCCTTTTCTTATGAGCCTCATTCATCGTGGCAGCATCTCGACGCTGCTCATCGAGATGTTCCAAGTGAACTAGGCGCTCTTCGAGACTCGAAGTCTCAGGAAGGAGCTCAACAGCTAACTTAAGAGATGGAATTTCACATTCAACCGGAAAGATAGATTCCATCCCATAAACCAACTGAAAAGGTGTAAAACCAGTAGCCGTTTTGACGGAGGTTCGGTATGCCCAAAGAGCCGAATACAACATAATGTGCCAATTGGACCGATTTTTATCGATCGTCCGTTGGAGTATCGTCTTGAGAGTTTTATTGACTGCCTCGACCTGTCCATTGGCCTGAGGATAATAAGGGGACGAATGCTCCTGGCGGAAACCTAATTTAAGAGCCAATTCGGACATCAGTTGATTCTGGAAATGACTGCCATGGTCAGTGACAATCTCTCTTGGGATATCGAATCTTGAGATAACCTGATTGAAAAGAAACAATGCTGCCGTGTCACTATCGTTCTTATAAGTAGGCATGGCCTCAACCCACTTCGTAAAGTAGTCTACAGCCACGATAATGTACTTGTGATTCGCCGCTGAAGGTGGATTACAAGTTTTAAAATCAATACCCCACTTAGTAAAGGGACCGATGATGACAACGGGAAAAAGAGGAGCTGGATGCGCGTGCATCTTCCGAGTAAAAATTTGACACGGGTGACAGCGTTTGACCGCTTCCACACAGTCTTTAAAGAGTGAAGGCAAAAAATAGCCAGCACGTAAGATGCGCTGGGCTGTAGCAAGCCCTGATAGATGACCGCCACAAGCTCCACTGTGGCAGTCATTGAGCACAGACTCTGCTTCCTCTAAGGTTAAACAGCACCGAAGGATTGAATCAACCCCTCGACGGTATAATGTGTCACCAATGATAACATAGTTTTTAGCCAGGTGACGTAATTTTCGGCGTTCATCCTTGGAGAAAGTAGAGGGAAACTTCGAAGTCTGGAGATAAACAATGATATCTCCATACCAAGGGTCGAGTGAAGAGATGAGGAATAAATGTTCGTCGGGAAAACTTTCCTCATAAATAGTATCCTCTCCACAAGGTAGCTCAGAAATTAGCTCCGCAAAAACCATGGATTTCTTAGATTTGGCAGACAAGAACTCGAGATCGAATTCTTGAAAAATGACTATCCATCGATTATATTTGCCCCCAATCACTCGCCTACTGAGGACAAATTGGAATGGATTGACCGCCGCTAAGACAAAAGTTTTGCGTAGCAGAATATAATGATGGAGCCACTGGACAGCATGGACAACTGCCAAGGCCAACTTCTCAAACGGAGAATAGCAAAGTTCAGGACCTATTAAGCCTTGGCTCAAATAATAAATCACATGCTCGGCGAGAGCATCGTCTTCCTGAACGAGAACCATACCAATGGTTGATTCTGCTGCCGCGAGATATAAAAGGAAGTCTCTACCATAATCCGGTGGACTCAAAAGCGGGGCAGAGACTAAGGTTTTTTTCAAAGCATCAAACGACCGCTACGCAAAGTCGTCCCACACAAATGGAACTCCTTTCCGTAGCAAACGCATGAACCCTTTAGTGATCTCGACATAGTTTGCTATAAACCGTCTTAAGAAATTAGCCTTTCCTTGAAGACTTTGAAGTTGTCGAATTGAGGACGGGGGAGGCAACTGAACTATCGCCTCAACCTTGAAGGGATCAACCCGAATCCCTTCATTGGACACGATGAACCCTAACAACCGACCGAACGTAACCGCAAAAACGCACTTGTTGGGATTCAACCGGATTTTATAAAAACGACATCGTTCAAAAACCAATTGAAGATGACTAGGATGATCAGTTCTCTTTCGAGAACGAGCAGCGAGATCATCCAAGTATGACTCGATGACATGTTTGATGTCGTGGAAAGCATATGACATGGCCCACTGAAAAGTGGCTCCAGCATTTTTAAGACCAAAAGCCATCTTTCTATATGCAAAGGTACCCCAGGGACATATAAAAGCTGTCTTATGTTGATCTTCAGGACGGATAGAAATTTGATTATAACCCGAAAAACCATCCATGAAGGAAAAAAATTCATTACCCGCACACTCGTCGATAATCTGATCAATGAATGGCGTGGGGTAATTATCTTTCGGACAAGCCTTGTTTAGGTCCCTAAAATCGATGCATACTCGGATTGTTCCTTGCTTTTTATCCACAGGGACTGGATTAGAAACCCAATCAGTAAGAGGAAAAGGGTATATAAAACCCGCCCTTAGCAACTTCTCAACCTCAGCTTTGATAGCTACTGCTTTCCTAGGGTTAACCGGCTAAAGCCTTTGACGAACCGGTTTCGCGTTTTCATACGTCTTGATCTCATGTTGAACTATAGAAGGATCAATGCCAGGCATTTCTTCATAAGACCAAGCAAATACATCACGAAATTCCTTAAATAGTTCGGTGTAAATTTGAATTTCTTCAGGGGAACACTCAATTCCTATGAAGATATTCTCGATGACGTTAGGGTCCCTAGAGATGTTTATAAGTATCATTTTTGAAATTACCGACATATTACCTTCGGCACGAATGTGTGCTGGAGCCAAAGGGTTTGACACCGTACAAACATCGCTAGTGAGGAGCTCGGAGAATCTAGATTCTACTTCCTGCAATGGAGGAAGAAAGTATGAACGATGGTGTAAGTCTTCCCAAGGTCAATCTATACCCATCATTACTTCGAGGATTGCTTCTTCAAAAGGTAAAACCGAATCTAAGCAGTCCAAGGCAGAGGTAGAATCGAGGCTCCAAGCCGGGGCCACATGAACATCTAACTCCTCTTCGGAAAAAGGAGTAGAGTGGTTGTCTGCAGAGTCTACGATAGACTGATATCTAAGCTCAGCTGCAGATATAGGGAATGCCATTCCATTTACTTGTCCTTCAACTAATGTGGTCGCAGGTGAAGGCAAGGTCCAAGGGTCTGCAAAATAATGAGTTCGAAAGAACTCTTCTCGAGGAGACTCCTTAGATGATGAAATAGCATTGATTTTAGCGAAAGGAGAGGGAAGATCAAATGTACCCATCAATGAGGAATACATCCCTACTCCTAAATTCTCAGTCGGCGGGCGAGGGTTATCCACTAAAGGGACAGTAGAGTCAGAGCTTGCTTGAGGATCGACTGGACAATAGTCCAATTGATCAACCTTAACGATTTTCCCCTCATGAGGAAAGCAAATGACACGAAATAGAGTCGAAACAACGGCATCCATCTCGTATACCCAATTCCTTCCTAATAGGAGATTATAGTCTAGGTTAGCGTCTATGACCTCTACTTCAATATTGACGACCTTTCCCCCAACACATATAGGAAAGGCCGGGATAATCCCATGCGGCTTATGAGAATGACCATCAAATGCAGTCAAGACGGTGGGTGAAGGAACAGCCGAAGGCGATCCAATAGCCTTCCAGCATGACATCGACATGACGCATGTGGAAGCTCCTTCATCTATAACGGTGCGAAAAATATTGATTTTTCGGTATGTAGACTTTATTTGGAAAGCCATATGATGAGGGAGTCGCTTTTTGACATTTAACATGTCAAAAGTGAGCACTAAAGAGTTAGCTGGATCGACTGCTCCAATCGCGGAGAGTAAAGCACTTCTCTGAGCCGGACACGACTGGAGAACCTCTAAAGCGGACATGGCGCATGGACACCGAGCCAGATCCTCCACAATGGAGTAATTCTGGGCGGCCCTAGCATTAGGATTAATAGTCGCGCGTTTAGCTGAACCTTTCGGTATCCGTGGTATAGTCTCGACAGGGGGTCGCTCAATATGAAGGTCAGTACTTCCGGGAACAGTCTTGTCCTTGGAAGTTTCGGCTTCACCATAATCACGTGACCGAGTAGCCACATGGACGTTAGAACCCATCATGAAAAAATTTGACGATTTTTCCCCTTCCTGGTTGCCCCCTGCGGAGGTTCCAGGGTTTGAACTCGCGCCAGCAAGAAGTTGCTGCCCTTGGGGAAACAGGTTGGTTAACACAGCTTGAGAACTAGAAGTCCCTTGCTGTCCTAACAAGCGCTGAGCGTCTTCAATCTTAGGGCAGAGATGAGTTAGATGGTCTCCACTACACAACTTGCATGGAAACTTGACTTTCTTTCTCGACTCATTTCTACCACCACCAGCGTTGTTGCCGGATTTATTTGCATCAGGCTTCCCATCCTGGTTCTTTTTCTTACCTCGTCCTTTCTTTTTCCCATTGGAATTTTGATTTCCTTTGGGGTTATCAGATTGGACGGCATTAATTGAAGAAGTTTGGGAAGCGGGGGGATTAGACGATGTGACTTGGTTGTTAGAAGCAGTTTGCAAGGACAACTGCTGCAATTGATTCAACAAGTTCACGGTAGTTGTGTCTACTGACCCAATGATACCATCCGCGTGCAGACCTAGCTTCGACTTAGCTACGTCAACCTTAGATCCAGGAGCATCTGGCAAGTACTTTTGTAGGATCCCAGACTGAAAGTAGATCAATTCTAATTGATGGGCCCTAAAAATGGTTTGCTCCTCAGAATAGACCCCAGACATGGAGACATCCTTGGAGATCTCGGGTTGTAAAGACTTCAAAAACCACTCGAGATGGTACTCCGGAGGGATTTTGGCTTTAATGAGCCTCTTTCTCCGTCTCCATTCCTGAATATGGTCAAAAATGTGGGTTGCCTTATCCTGACGAAAGGTGGCCAGAAGTTCAGTTTCGGCATCATAGCGGACAGGAAACTGGAAATTATTTAAGAAAATATTCGCTAAGTCAGCAAAAGATGTAAAGTTGCCCCCTGGAAACTCTATATACCATTTGGCCGCATTACCAGTCAAGGTGCGCTGAAAGAGTCTCAACCTAATCGAGTCATCGATAAGGGAGTTAGATGAGCACCACAAATGGAATTTGGTTACATGGTCGCCTGGGTCTTCACCACTCTTCCCTTCGAATTTTGGAATGTCCGAGGGGAGTTTGGTTGGGACCGGAGGCCAGGCCGGATTGTACTTGATTGGGTCATTTGTTAACTTAGTGAGATCTGGCAAGTTCAACGTTGCCAGAAACGGAAGCCTAGGAGGACCTTGGGGATTCCACCTAGACTGGGCAGAACTCCCAAAGTTCTGAAAAGATTGTCCTAGAATTTGGGAGGCACCAGGCTGCCCGAAGTAACCAGTAGAACCGGCTGAACCAAAAGGCAAGCCTGGTGATCCAGCAAAATTTGGAGTTTGACCAACTCCGGCCGTATAGCCTCCATAACCAGCAAAGTTTCCTCCTAAAGGATTGTAAGGAGTTGATAACCTCTGATACGGATTCCAAGCTGAAGCAAGGGGAGGAATACTTTGAAACGAACTAACCGTGGAGTACGGCCTATTCCCTTGTTGGCCGATAAACGGATTCCCAGTTCCCATACTACTAACCCCAGGGTTAGTCCAGCCTTGGAAAGGATTACTGCTTTGTCCTATAGAAGAAAAAGGCATGGATCCTACCGCCGGGTTGGAATGTGGTATATGACCACTTCCGAAAGGAAAACCCTTGAATGAAGCCGATCCGCCCATCATGGATGTAGCGGCACTAAACGGAACCGATGGAATACCCTGTGAGTGGGTGCCAAATGGGAAGAATCCAGTACCAAAAGCATTGGTTTGGGCATTTCCACTTGTGGACGGAATGGAGGTAGACCCAACTAAAGATGTGCTAGAAAAAGATCCGAACAAGGAAGTAGAGGAGATGGAAATCGTTCCTCCCCCTTGCACCGATGTTGGAGTTTGCATAGTCGTAGCACTTGTAGAAGCCATGCTTCCAGTAGTGGTCATCGATGGTAAGTGCGTAGCGTAACCTGGACTTGACGGTCTATGCGTTAGAGTCCCAATGTATTGTAATACGTCTGGATGACTAGATGGTAGTGGAGAATTCGGAGCCGCTAATGACTCTGAGAGTTCTTCTACCTCTATGTTATTCTCCGCTTGAAAGAGAACTCGAGAAAGGACTGGAGTGTCTCTCTCTTGTTCAGAAGTGCCAGGCCTTGCTTGAGCACTAATGCCCCCGAGAGGAGGATCAATCCCCGATGTGTCAACCGGCGTGGGACGGAACCCAACGGTAGTATTGCCTCTGCGCCTTCTAGGAGAAGGCTCTAAACTGGGTGGCGAAAGACCACAAAGTCTTCGAGACTATCTAGGAGATCGGTCAGCCACTTTGAATTTTTTGTTATGATCTAACTAAAGACTCAAAAAATGGAAAGCTAGGCCAACAAGGAGCACAGAGCACACACTACAAAGTCCCTAAAGATACAACCAGTCAAACAACTTCCAAGTATTTCCGCTCCGGGTGATTAAGACCGGACACCAAAATACGAGAAAGTGAATTAAGGGGCCTTCTGAAGATAGTCTGGGATGATGAGGGCCCAGTCCTATCAGCGAAGGTATCAGAGGAAGTTATGCTGACCTCCTAACAACAGCCTGCGCCGGTGCAAGCCCCCAAGCTTCGCAAGGGTGCCCTCCAGTAGTACTGTCGAGAGTGATGCAACGTCAACCTCAGGTGCCACGGGATTCCCCTCCGCAGCCACCTGTGTAGTTCCCTAGGAGTAGCAACTATGGATACCAACTCGTCGCAGAAGCCAGGCGGAACAGTCGTGAGGTAAGTTCGGACAAGTAGGAGAGGGGGTATCTCTCTTCCCTGTCTTCACAGACCCTCGTGCTTAACTCCCAGATCTGGAGCTTTCCTGGTCTTCCTAACGCTATTGGATTTTCTCTCGTTATTCAGACTCCTACGTTTGACGTTTATATGGCCTTGGAGAGTTAACTCTCCACTCGCCTAATCCAAGGCCCTAAAATCCTAATCTTGTTGGTGTAATTGACTAAAACAAAAAGTTCTAGTGAATTTTAGTTAGCGCTTGATTTTATTAGGCTGTTCTTTAAGTCACAAGGTAACGAAAGTGAAACTAGTGGTGATTTTTTATGCAAAAGAAATTAATAAAAACTTAACTACATGCACATGCACTTTTTGTTTTTCGATGAAGAGCAATTTCTATAGGGTTCAGAGGTACTTCTAATAAAACAAATTTTTCTTTTCTTTTCGTTAATTCACACTTCACACTCCCAAAAGCTAACAAAGCTATGTATGCCTAAAAGGGGATGCAAATCTATCCTAATGCAACAAATATATGCGGATGCAAGATTTAAAACTACTCTAAAAACAAAAATGAAAGTTACTTGCTTATCAAACTTTATCTTGCCACTTACAATGTCTAGATGGAATATGAGATACTACCATTCATTTCGTCTAAACACTAAAAACAAGTTCCAATACAAACATAAAGCACTTTCACTTCACTAAAAGGAAACCAAATGAAAAGCAAGTTCAAGAAAGCAAAACTAAGATTTTCAAAAGATTTTCTTCAAAGCAACAAACAAAAAAGTCTTTTAAAAAAAAAAAATGCTCTCAACCACACTGAAACTTGTGATTGAAGAATAGGCAATTAAACACTTTTGCGAATCGACACCACACAACGGATGAAAACTCAACAAAAATAAATGTGTTTGCAATCGCTCTTAACAATCAAAAGCAGCAATGAAAGCTTTGACAATGAAAACCAAAAAGATCAAAAAGACAAATTCCAAGAAAGTTTCAATCAACAACTTTCATGAAACAAAGAAGTGGATGGTCACAAAAAGCAATTTTGTCAAGCAAACAAAAAGTCACCAAAAGCAAGATTAACACAAAAATTGTGATCAATCTTCCTACCCTGATGAAACAGAGTAGCCAAGATTCCTAGCAAGAAATCTTGCGTGCTTTAGCAAAAAATGATGACGCTTGCAATCAACAAAAAACAAGACCAATACTCCTTATAATCAGAGAGAATTCAGAACAAGATGCTCGCTGTAAAACAAATAACTGATACTAGAAAATGACTGTTTCAGATTGACTCAAACCACCAGACAAACCTTCAGAGACTAAAAAGATTTATAAATCTTGAAAATTGCAATATATACGCGACTGTACTGAAGTACAGATTGCGTGTATACGCGACTGTATCTGAGGAAACCTGCGTATATGCGGGTTAACTCAAAGAAACAAGCGTATATACGCCTCTATATCTAAGAAAAACAACGTATATGAAAAGCTTCAAGAAAAAAAAAAAAAAAAAAAAACTGAAGAAACTGGCAAAGCTTAAAGTTCAAGAACAGACCGGACAGTAACAGCAAGCAGACAAGGCAGCTGAGCCCTGATTGGCTCGAAAAACACCCAAACTAGGAACAACAAGAGTGTTGTCCCCAGCGGAGTCGCCAATTCTGATAGAGGGAAATGTTCCCCTAGGGCTTTTTGGGTTGAAACCCTAGCAGACTGAAAGTTATCTATTCAAAGAAACATGCATTCACACAGCCATTATACTATTGTAAGCAAATTCTATGATAAGGGTATGTACCTTTGGTCCTACGTTTGAGAAGGCCCTTAGGGTCCAAACCCTTCTTGAAGTTCCCTTCTTCTCTTTTGTCCTGCAAAACAACCAATTCAAAGAACACAACAGTATATGGACAAAAACTTATAAAGAAACCATCTTCATGTTATAAAGAAAGGTAGTTAGTTATGAAATCCAAACAACCATTTACATATGAATTCTAAACAAGAATATCATTAACATAAAGAAGATTCATTTCGGGAACCAAGACATGTGTTTCTTTTATTACAGACAAATAAAGTATATAAAAAAGGAATATTTTCACTTGAGTCACCTTCAGCAGGCTCCAAGCAGAGCTTCCTTCCGGATCCGTTCCAGCCTCAAGCCTCTAACAAACTCCTTCCATGACTCTCTCCATGATGTCATAAATGGTGGATGAACATCAACACACAAGGAAACAAAGGTTTCCTGTACAAAATGGGGGAAGTGTAGAAGGCACAAGGGACTTCAGACCTGGTCAAGGGAAAAATCTCAGCATAATAACCTTTCTCTCTCTTCTCTCCCTTCCTTAGGCCTTCCCTTTGAGGTCTTTTTATACCATCTCCAAAGTAGTTTTTTAGTTAGGAGTTGGTTGGGAACAGTTGGGCCACGGGCACTAACAGGTGATCAGCAGGTAAAACCCGCGATCAGGAGTTTTATATTTTTTTAAGTGTTTTAATACATACACGCGGGTTGGATATACACAGACCCGCGTATACACGGGTTTAACTCAGGGAAATGTTGCGTATAAGGGATAAAACACTGTTTTTTAAATTTTAGGACCAGGTCTGGAAGGAGGGGTTGCCCTAGGCCATGAGTAAAGCATCACAAACCATAAGAGTGAGATTTGGAGCTATAACACCAGTAACAAGAGTAGCAGAGATAGAGGGAAACTGTAACGAATAAAAAATATATAAAAAATGTAAAATAATATAAATGATAATAAGCATAAATAATTATTAGTTAAGTAGTAATTAGGTTGAAGAGGCATGTCTAATTGAGACATGACTCTTCATGAAGAGACACTTGCATGATATATAAGCAAGCCTCTCGTTCTCATTTGTAATTCATTATCATTCTTATTCACTTATTTAATATAATATATATATCCTTAATGGATATCTTGATATTCCAAGTTTTCTAGAGTAATTAATTTATAGAAGGAACTTTGTTCACTTCATTTGATATCAGAGTAGTTCGGTCTTCTAGGTTGCTTAACCAGTGCACAGAGCTCGTTCTTCGATCCAGGTCTTTGGCTATCGAAATTTGTCAAACTCGCTGTCGTAGAATTGAAGCATTTTGCTCAGAATTTGGGAGTTTATCCTTTTCTCCGTTTTTCTAGGCCTTTGGCCATTAATTTTTAATTAAAGGAAAATTCGCTAGAGGGTCCAATTCACTAGTTGACCTTTGGCCATAAAAAAAAAAAATTAACCAAAAAAAAAATACAAGTAAATAAATTTAAAAAAAAAAAGAACATAAAAAATCAAATTATATCTAAAAAAAATAAATTAAAATCACGTGGTAAAAGCCCGTGCTTTTAGAAACAACCCATGGTAATTGCCCATGGTATTTTAAAAGTAAAAGAAAAAACAAAAGGGATACAAAATCTCATACCAAGTGATATTTAAAACCTTTTACGTGGAGAAGCCCATGGTTTTAGAAACAACCCATGGTAATTGCCCATGGTATTCTAAAAGTAAAAGAAAAAACAAAAGGGATACAAAATCTCTTTACATGAAAGGTAAGTTTTACTTTTTACTTAAAAAGTTGGTGAACATCGTGACCTTATCATATGATTTATATTTATTAAGTGTGGTGACATCATAAAAGTTTATATTAAGTGTGACTTTTATATTAAGTATGGCGACATCATTAAAAAAAAAAAAAAAAAAGGAGAAAAAAAGAAAAAAGTGAATTCCAAGATTCAAAGAAGTAACAAAGTTTTGAAGTTTTATAAAAAAAGAAATAAAAAGTAACATTATTACAGTTTAAAAAATATATATACAAAGTCAAAATTCAAAAGTCGGGAAGTGCCACATTCAAGCCAAAAGAGGTGAGATATATAGTATATATATTGATTTAATACAAATTTTATATATACTTAAAAGGATTATTAAATAAAAAAAAAGGTGAGAAAAATGGAATTTCTAAGTAATGAACAAAAACAATTCCAAAGAGAGGTAAAACAAGAAATCACAATACTTAAGCGACAATATGCTGAATTTGTGGATATGCATCACAAAGAAATAATGGAAAAGGACGAAGAAAATTCTCGTCTCAAGGACCACGTCGAAAAATTACTTGCGCAAGTGAAGAAGACTAAGGTCACAAAGAAAGAACTCAAGAAGCACTCTTCAGAACGAGAAGAGGAAACTTTGCGTTTAAAGAACCATAATAAAAATTTATTAGAAAAAATGAGAGATATAAATTATGAAAAGATTA
Source organism: Pinus tabuliformis (assembly GCA_031772625.1). Taxonomy (NCBI): domain Eukaryota; kingdom Viridiplantae; phylum Streptophyta; class Pinopsida; order Pinales; family Pinaceae; genus Pinus; species Pinus tabuliformis. The sequence continues at coordinate 925,996,873 of CM062817.1, read as the reverse complement.
AAATTCAAAACACTGAAAGGACAAAGCTTTTTGAGGAAGGAGGCAATGTAACGAATAAAATATATATAAATAATGTAAAATAATATAAATGATAATAAGCATAAATAATTATTAGTTAAGTAGTAATTAGGTTGAAGAGGCATGTCTAATTGAGACATGACTCTTCATGAAGAGACACTTGCCTGATATATAAGCAAGCCTCTCGTTCTCATTTGTAATTCATAATCATTTTTATTCAGATATTTAATATAATATTTATATCCTTAATGAATATTTTGATATTCCAAGTTTTCTGGAGTAATTAATTTATAGAAGGAACTTTGTTCGCTTCAGAAACCTTGTCTAAGCCCTCTTTGACTGTGGAAAAAGGGGGATGCTACACCATTTATCAGAACTGAAAATATAACATTTTAAATGCATCCCATGACTCGGTTTATGAAACTGATACCAAACCCCAGGTGAGTCAGCAGAAGATGTAAGAATAACCATCTTATTTTGTCATATGCCTTTGAGAGGTCAATTTTAACTATCAAACCTTTTCTTATGATCCTCTTTATGCATCGATTCCTAAGATACCCCGATGGATTCATGAATCTGTATGCCATCAAGGAACCCAATTTTTTCCTTGAATATATGGCTTGAAAGAATTGGTTTTAGTCGAATAACAATAATTTTGGCGATGATTTTATGTATACAGTTACAAAGAGAGATAGGCCTAAACTATTTAAAGGATGAAGGGTCATCAATTTTAGGGATTAAAGCCAAGACTTTAGTGTTGAAGGGTTCATAAAAATAACCTCTAAGTCTAGATTCCTCCACCACCCCAGTAAGCTCATCCCCGACTAGATCAAAAAAATGTTGGAAAAAATTCATAGTCCAGCCATCTAGCCCTGGACCCTTGTCTTTCTGCATAGATTTTATTACCCCTTCGACTTCACCCTTTGAAACAGGGACCATTAGCATCTCATTTTCTTCCTCCTCTGCATATCTAGGGAAAAATTGAGCCACCCATATGACCTATGCAATTGAAGCCCCATCTACCATTTTCATATCCCAAATAGTATTTATATTTTTCCTTCCCTTTGCATAATTTTGAAAAAAATTGAGTTCTCATCCCCAACTAAAAGCCATATTTCTCTGCTTTTGAGTCTCCACTATTCTTCAATATCATTAAGAATTTTCCTTCTTCCTGATTCCAACTGTTTGATCCTTTCCCTCTTCTCCTCAGTCTCATACCCATCCTCTTTTGAGCTTTCCAAATATTTCTTCACCAATGCATTTTAATTCAAATTCATCACTTATATTTTTTTCTTTAGCCCAATTTATCATTTCCCGTTTCATTCTTTTAAGATTTTCCATGAAGGATTGAGATAAAGATGAATCCTCGTGCTGATCCAGAGGCCTTCAGGTGGCTTTGACTAATCTGTTGTAATAGGGCTCTTTGAGCCAATCTAGGTTGAATTTGAAGGGTGAACCAAGCTTCCTACTAGTCCCTTTCAGCTCCAACAGGATAGGAAAATGATCTAATTCTCCTCCTGTTCCAACCCAATGCCTGAAAAAGGGAATTTGATTAACCATATCCTCTTTCAATAGGAAACGATCCAATCTCTTCACCACCATGACTTTCCCCACACGTCTGTTCCTCCAGGTAGGGCTGGATTTTATTAGATTTACATCAATAAACTTTCCTATCCGAAGCTTGTTCATAAATAAATCAGCTAGAGGGTCGGCTTGGGCCAAAGGACCCCAAGTCTCAGACATTCCGTGTGAAAATTTGAAATCCCCACCCACCACCAGATTGGGATTTTTCATAAAATATCTAGAAAGTAAGTTGTTCTAGATATCCTAACACGACTTGTAAGGTGTTAATGAGAGAAAATTCCGAGCCTAGCTCAGACGAATAAACCTCAGCCCCTGACACCAGGTCTGATCCCCATGAATTTAAAAAATTCATACTACTGTCTTTGAAAACCAAGGCAAAATCTGTGGATCTCCCTTTTGCATCAACCGTCACAAAGGACCAACCCGACATCATTTTACTAAGGGAATTACTCACGATTTCGCTAGCTCCAAGAGTTTCTTGAAGCATAATAACATCAAGACAATAATTTTGAAAAAGAGATTTTAAATCTAGCTTCTTTCGAGTGCTAGCAAAACCATGGAAATTGAAGAACAGAATAATGATTTGATAACCTGACAGGGGCCTTCACTGCTCTAAGTGCCCCTTTGAGTGATAATTTTTTTCCATCTGCAATATCCAATTTTTATTTTAACTAAGCCTTTGATAGGTTAGACTTTCCGCCTCGAGTCTTCCGAGTCAATGAGGGCTCCTAGATGCCACACAAAACTCATACAAATTCTAAAGGAAGGTTCCTCTTTTCATGAGGTTGCAGATTATAGTGAGGTTTCTCAGTGGAGTCCACAGGGAGAGAACTAAGCACAGGGCCGACTAGAGAAGACTAGTATAAGGTAAGTGCCAGGATAAAGGTTATTATACTGTCCAAGGAAAAATACACAGAGCCGATAAAAGGAGCTTCTGACATGTAAGGCCTAGAAGGACCAAGCCTAGGGAGAAAATTTAGCAAATATTAAAGAGAATAATTTTAAGAGGAGAGGGGATGAGAACAAGTACCCGCCGATTAGGGTGTTGGATCGATGGTTACCACCTCATCCTGAGCCTCTTGATGGTGTTCCTACTTCGGTAAGGCTTGTATCCATGACCTTACATTCTGATCCTCTTGTATCTCCATCAACACCTTCTCACCATATTGCTGATTCCCTATATCCTCTGTCTGTGCATTGTCCTCCTCCTTAACCTGTGGCCGACCATCTATCCCTGGGTCGCCTCTTTTCATTCTTCTCATTATGAACCCTAGAGGACAATTGCATGCTAGATATCCATGTTTATGGCATCTGTGGCATCTAAAGAGTAACTTCTCATAGTCAATGATCTAAGCGTAAGAATAACCTTGAAGCTGAAGGTGGATTTTTTCTGCCAAACCCTCCCTTGGATCCAATCTTACCAAAATGCATGCCATACTCCTATTTTTTATCTCCACAATTGACATGTCCGCCTCCAAGAAGATACCCAATTTATTGCCTATGGCTTTGAATACGTCCTCTGTTTAGAGATGCAGGGGCAAAGCCGGAAACTGAACCCATACATGTATCTCTTCTATATTTTCTGTCTGAGCATAAAACAGGGGTGTCCACTTCTTGAATAAAATTTGAACTATCCTACAGCACCAATTGCATTCCAGTACCCATTCCAAGGTCTCAGCCTAATTGAATTTTACCATGAACCAACCCCTAGCCAAAATAGTCACTTCTACCTGATTATTTGGTGCTTCACCCCATGCCTTGGCTATCCATTATGTTATATACTTTTTTGAGTAGTGTTTCCATGTTTCTCTTCCAACCAGTATTAGTTCTGAGGCTCCCATGGCCTTATCTATTTGGATATCGACCCCGAGAACCAAATTTGGGCATACTGTTTTTTTCCTTATAACTTTCCCCTCTTTCTCTTTGAATCTATAATTCGGTCATTCTTAGTTGTTCCTAAAAATGACTGCCCCTCTGGCACATGGTTCTCTTCCTCAAAGAGTAGCCCTAACCACTCCCCCACCAACCGATTCCGAGTAAGAAAAACCCTAGGTTCTATATGCTACCCCACCACCTCCGGGACAATGTTCTGAAACCATTCCCCCGCATCCTGGGAGCCAAAACATTGAAACCCTTCATTTTCAAGCACCAGAAAACCTAAAGAGGGGCCACAAAATTGTTCCTTTCCACTATTTATGGATAGGTTTATTCCAATTCCTTGTTTCGGTGCCTGAATCTCTTGAAAAAACCCCTCTCCTGTCGCCACTTTCGCACTGAGGTTCAAACAAAGATTGGGAGTCTCAATAGATTTCTAGCTTAGAGGTACTTTACATGCATGAGTTATGTTCAGCCTTTTACCTGTGCCCAGTTCATTTGGAAACAAATCCATAACTAAGTAGGATTTTAACCCGTCGTTTCCCTGCAAGCCATTGCTTATGACAATGTATTCAAAATCTCCCGAAAAAAGACCCAACACTAGAAACAAAGAGAGACTTTTTGAGCTTACTAATGTCTCCACTAACTCTCTTCTAGCTTGATCTACCCATGTTTCCGCTATCTTCTAACCCTCCAGTAGACTGATGCAAGAGCCCCAACCACCCACCTTTGAAACACAGGGTTATCTTACATCCAGAAACCCTAAATGGCCCTCCGAGTTCCAATGTAGCATTGTGAATCCCATTTTTCCAGCTGGGGATCTAGCTAGAAGAATCACCTTGGCTAGGTTTTGCTGAGTAGGATCTAGGCCCCAAACCGATAGGATGACTTCCGACAGAGTCTCCAGGTCGACAAAATCCTGTGGCTTGACCATATCCGCTGCTTGTAGGATAAAAAGATAACTATAACCACCCCTACTGTTGAAATCATGGAGAGGGCGTGTGCAACTAAGGGTAACCACAAGGATGAAAAATGTAAAACACAGTAACACCTTCCTTTGAAACCGCTTCGCTATCCTTTTTCGTTTTCAACTGACGTCATTCCCTAGGTGATGTGTATTGCTGCCATGTACGAGCCATGTGTTGGCTAGTCCCTGCCACCATTCGCCATTCATACATTGTTGCTTGCTACCCATCCTCCTTCCCAATGAAACCCTCCACGAAAAACCTAATCTCCATTCTCCATATCTCTTCACACACACCGAAATCCAGAACTATGTTATAGGATTACCAAATATTGAAAGAGTATCACCCTTTTTAAATATACTCAAAGTAACATTTTTTTTGTTTTTCTTAGTTCAATGTTCTAAAATTATGGTTTTTTTGTGTTTTTTTTTCTAAAATAGTACAAATATGTTTTTTTTTGTATTTTTTCTCTAAAAAGCCTAAAAATATGTTTTTCTTTGTGTGTCTTCCCCTTGAAATATTATAAATTTTTGTTGGTTTTATAGAAAGTAGCCAAACAAAGTTGATCTCTTTTTTTTTTCACAAAAATATAAAAAACAAATATATTTCACTGAATTTACATAATTTTCTTTCTAAATGATAAAATGATTTGGAAATTTTTTTTAAGGGATGTTTTGGAGAGAAATTTTTGGGCAAAAATTTTGAAGGAACACTTTGGAGGGAAATATTCATTCTTAGAGTTATAATATTTTCATATAGAGAGAGAGAGAATTAGTACCATTCTACATTTTCTATGAAAGGTCATGGATTTTTATTTTTTATTTAATTATTTATTTTTTTAGTCTTTATAAGTTCGACTGGTGAGACATGTTCAGGGGGCGGGGGATTGAACTTCCAATCAGTTGGATACAGAAAGGCTTGCCAACATGTTTTTTTCAATTATGCTACCACCCATAGACTATGAAAGGTCATGGATTAATATGATATTGAAGTTCCTATTTCTAAAACATCAACATCTTTTCCTGCACCAGTTCTCTTTGTAAAAATGAATAGAATAGGAATGCCACTACTATGAATAGAGAGTCATATTTTTCACCTATTGAGGAGTTTTATGGAAGTGCAAGTAATGATATTGATCATGTTAATCAAGAAAGTTCTAATCCCTAGGACTTTGAAGGCACCACTGACTAAGGGGAGGATGGAGAATTTCCTCCAAGATAGGATCTTAAAGGCATAGATGAGGATGGTGGTTTTCTTCTGAGCAAGGATTTCAAAGGCATTGATGAGGACGATGAAGAATTTTCTCCTAGTGAATATTTCCAAGGTACTTATGAGGGTGATGGATTTACTCCAAGAAAGTATTTCAAAGGAACTAATGAGGATGATGGATTTCCTTCAAGTGAGGATCTTAAAGGCACTAATAAGGATGATGGATTTCCTCCGAGCATGAATTTCGAAGGCACAAATCAAGATAATGAAGAATTTCCTTTGAGGGAGGATTTAAAAGACACATATGAAGATGGTGGATTTTATTTGAGCGATAAATGAGGATGATGGATTTACTTCAAGAATGGATTTCACAGAACATATGAGGATGATGGATTTCCTACGAGAAAGGATTTCAAAGAAACATATGAGGATGATGAAGGCTTTTCTCATACTAATGATTTCAAGGCAATGATTAGGATGGTGGATTTCCTCCAAGTGATGATTTCAAATGCACTGATGAGGATGGTGAGGAATTTCTTCTGAGTGAGGATTTCAATGGTACTGATGAGGATGTTGAATTTTCTTCGAGCAAGGATTTCAAAGGCACTGACGAGGATGATGGATTTCCTATGCGTGAGGATTTCAAAGGCACCCGAGAGGATGATGTATTTCCTCCAAGCAAGGATTTCAAAGGCACTAATGAGGAGGATGGATTTTCTCCATGACAAAATTTTAAAGGCACTAATGAGAATGGTGAAGAGTTTCCTTCGAGTGAGGATTTTAAAATAACTAATGAGGATGATGGATTTCCTCCAAGCAAAGATTTAAATGGAATTTTTGAGGATGATGGATTTCCTCCAAGTGAGGATCTCAAAGGCATTGATGAGGATGTTGAAGCATTTTCTTCGAGTGAGGATTTTAAAGCCACTGATGAGGATGATATACTTCCTTTGAGAAAGGATTTCAAGGAAACTAATGAGGATGATGAATTTCCTCTAAATAAGGATTTCAAAGGCACAAATGAGGATGGTGAATAATTTCCTCCAAGTGAGGATTTCAGAGGAGTTGATGAGGATAGTGAATGCTTTCCTCCTAAAGAGGATTTCAAAGGCACCAATAAGGATGGTGAAGAATTTTATTTGAGTGAGGACTTCAGAGGCATCGATGAAAATGATGAAGAATTTCCTATGAGTGAGGATTTCATAAGCATTGATGAGGATAGGAAAACTTTATTAACATTGTTGAGTATGATCATAGTGAGGATAATATTCCTCCTAATGATATGAAAAAAACTTGTACAAAGGATGACAAAATGATGAAGACATCACAAACAAATATTGTATATGTGAATGAATTAGACCTTTTTTAACAAATCCAAATTATTCCAGTTATACAAGGTCCAGGAAATAATTTATCACAAGAATAAATTCCATCACTATTTTGATTTCAAGTGAATGTTGTCCAAATGATTGCTTGATACATATAGACTTCAACTACGCCTTGGTGAAAAGGAAGACATAATTGTCAATGAATAAAGGTGCACAAAATTCATATTTAGTGGGGTACACGAAACTACAAAGATAGGTTAAGATTAGTACATTGAGAATTTTTTACTTTGTAGAAAGGCCTTCAAAAAATTTCATTCAATTGGTGATTTTAATCTATCAAGTATCCAAACAATATTGGAAAAAGATCCTACATTTTATTCAAAAGTACATAATAGATGATGACCCTCATTATTAAAACAAGATTGTTGCAAGTCCCAAGGGGTCTTGAATTTAATTTTCAACCTGAAGTTCATACAAACTTAAGAGGAGTCAACACTATATGTGCAACATGCAAAGTTTTCTTCTTTTGTTGATTTGATGCAGTTGGAAGAAATTGAATGGAAACTAGGTTGCACAAAGACCATTATGATATATATGATATAAGAAATACTAAAAAATTGCAAGAAGGGAAGAGAAGCAAGTAAATCTATTATATTTTTAGGAAAAGAAGGAAAACGAATTCAAGCAAGTTGGACCATAATCAAATCTACTCTCTTTGTGCACTGGAAACAAACTTGCTACTGAAAGAAAGCTTTGAAACATTAAACCCTAATTTGCAGAAAAGAAAGCAGTTTTACTACAAAAATAAGGTCGAAGATTCTATGGGGTCTCTGAGCTTTCAAATTCTATCCTCAAGGTTCGATGTACGTTATAACATGTCATGCTTTAGATACAAAGCTTGAAGATTTTTTGATGCAAATTGTGGGATGTTATAGGAGTCCCAATCTTGCTACAAGAGACAATCTAATAAGTAGAAAAGTTCGTTCTAGATGTGGTTTATAGAATGGATAAGGTGAAGTAGGGCTAAAGCAATGTCAAGAAGTATTTTCCAAGTCCTTATGCCTCTGATGATTGGTTTATTCAGGAAAAGAGTGATTTTGGGGTTTCTTGCACCTCCGCAAACAAGAATTTATGCACTAACAAATTGTAGAAATGTATGAAAACAAGCGAAGAAACAATAATCTAAGCAAGCTACATGCATATAAAAGGGTGCTATCTACATCAAATAACTATTGTTAAATCTAAAGAAAAATGCATAAATAGACTGAAAAACAAACTAACTTATTGACATGCAAGAAACATTATTTATAAGTGATATCACAAGAATGATTGGTTGAAATAATGCATGGAAACGAATGTTACTACAGAACATAAATTGTTGCTAGATTTACTAAAACAAGATGCATAAACACGCTTGAAAACAAGCTAATTCACTAACCCTGCAAAGACAATGTTCAGAAATACAATCACATAATTAACTAACTGAGTTGATGCATGGAAAGTAAAGGTACAAATAGGGGGATTGAGCACCTGGGTTGGGTCCTTACCCAAGGAGACTCAAGTCCTTGAGGAAAGATCATTATAGGAACCAAAAATGTTTCTCATTAATCAGAAAATGTGCTCATACATAAAGTATTACAAGATTGAAATTTTAGGTAAACACCCTCACCTGACTACTACTAATTAATCTCCAAAAATTCAATCTGATGGGCTACTTGAGCCCCCCATTTATACATAAAATAGTTGAGGGTAAACCTCCTTGAAGAGGGGGCCGCTTTGCCCCCAAAATCCATAAAAAGTAGGATCTATCTCCCTATGACCTCGTAGCTACAACGAGGACTAATGAATGTTATAAGACAATTGAGCTTTGGTCATCCTATTGGAGGGGCAGGTCCCATATTTTTCTCTTGACTGGATTCCTTGTGATTTGTACCAAATATCCTCAATATCCTGCACAATAAACACATTAGGCACATGAAGTATGATTATCACATCTAACCTTCATAATAAATTATTAAATATGATAACTACATTATTAAGTGCATAAGGAGATGTTAAATGTTCCTAGGAAAGGTTAAAGGGCCTTCAATTGTACCTAATTGGGAGGCCCATCAATAGATGAGACGTTGGGCCAATAACGAACACTACATTGTCATGGATCCAAGCCTTATTTTCGAAACATCGAGAGTGTATGCCAAAAAGAGACACAATATATATTCCAAATATCTTATGAAGGTGAGAAATATACAACTTATATATCGGAATATGTAGATAGTGTTGAAGGAAATGATAATTTTATTACATATGCATAGTTTACAAGGATATGGAAGAAAAAAATCAACAATGTTCACATTCCTAAGAAGTCAAGGATAGGGGTTTGTAGTACTTGTGCTTCTCTTAAATAAAAAATGGATAAATGTCAAGGGGAAAAAAGAGGTATGCATTTACAACATCACTTGTTATAATTGAATAATTATCAACTATGAAAATGTATTATCAATATATTGTGTTTTATGTTATGTGTATTTTCCATTGTCAAATCATTTCAAGGGCATAAGAATCAACAATCAAGTGAAAGTAAAAGGTTATACACGAATCAAAAGAAGTGTTATAATACTCCAAATAAATATTTAGGTTTGATACTTGATGGTATGGACTAGGAGAAAAACATTCCACCAAATTTTGTCCACACACCAACAAATTTTGAGGAGGATAATTTTATTTAGTTTCACTTGGTTAGTTGTATGGTCCTTAATGGGAAAATGTGTCAAAAGGGTTTACTTCACAAATCAAAATATTCATAATGATGCAAATGTCATCATAACCATAATTCATCATGCACTTTCTCATTGGTCTCACAATTTTCCTCAAGTTTTGTATCTACAATTAGACAACACTAGTCATGAAAACAAAAATCAGATTGTTGGATATCTAAGCATGCTTATTCAATTGGGAATATTTCAAAAGGTAAATGTTGGTTTCCTTCTCATTGTGCACATTCATGACCATATTGATCAATGTTTGGTTGTTTTTCAATAATATTGAGGAGGAAGAATGTTGGGATCTTGCCATCATGAATTGAATGTATTAAGAAATCATTCAATACCGAGCCTATTTCTCACATATCGTAAGAAACTATTGACACATGAATAATTATTTTGGGAGCATATGGTGCAAAAAGATGCATCAAAAAACTTAATGACATTCAACATCAATTCCATATAAAAAAATTGATGGGAAAACACTTATATGTGGCAAGAAACATTCATCAATTGCATAATGGGGGTCTTCATCAAGTTTAGCAATTTTGAAGTTCATTATAGGTCATCCAATATTTGCATAAAATTTATTGTTATTACAATTAGTTGCTGAAATCCACAATGCAATAAGGCATAAAACAGATGTAGATTATTATAAATACTTGGAAGGAATTAAAATTATATTAAATATACATCTGAGAACTTTGATGCTATTGACTCATTTTAGTGGGAGTATGTATTCAATGATCAAAGTGGCATCATTTCAAGATCAAGAAATCAAGATACACTTTTGAAGACTACATTTATTGGCAACAAAATATTCCAAATGATTATGAGGAAAGAAATATTGTCGAATAACAACAATCTCAAGATAATACTGAGTCTTCATAGGTAGAGGAAAGATAAATGAATATTGGTTCTAGAAGATCACTTTCTCAACATGAAGCCATGGAAGAACTTTATAGGGGTCTTGTTTAGGATATTAAGGAGGGTTGCATGATTGTACTGTTATCAAATGAAGATACACATGATTATCCATTTTTGGTTGCCAAGATTATGAAGATCATTAAAAATATGAATATGTTACAATAATTGAAGTACATTGACATTCAACACATACACACCCATTCAATGGTATGTACAAGCTAGATATCATTGTTGACAAACAAATCAACAACAAGAGGAAAGTAAAGGGTTCAAATATACATCATCACTATAACGACCCCTTAAAAATTAGAATATGTTGACATACTTGTGAAGATCATTGTCAAGCAGGAAGGACAAAGAGCTTCATGGGTGGGGGTGGAAAGTATAAAAAAATCCAAGGGAGTTGCAGGGAAGTGGTGGAAGTAGATATATGCAAAAGGGGGCCCTCCTTGGGATGAGAAATGCAAATTTTCCTCCCCACAAGATACACCAAATCTCCTTCACTATCCAAAGGGTTGAAACCAATTTATTAAACTAGGAAACTAGAACCACAACACTACAACTACAAAACCACCTAGAAGAGGCATAAGTTAGAAGTAATACATATGACCTTAAAGGAGATGAGTTCCAAAAGATGCTAGGGGAATCATGGGACTAATCATCTCACCAACGAGCACACTAACCAATTGCATTCACCCTCTTGGATGATTGAGGATTGTAGAGTGTCCAACCAAACATATAGAATGAGTAATGGAAGGCTAGACCAGGAGGGCTTAGACATTTCAAAATTGAAGAACAACAAGTGTAGGCGTAGGGGAGGAAAAATCCCACAAACAACCCGATGATATAGATGAAGCCCTAGATAATTGTAAATTTCCTCCAACAACATTAAGAAGACAAGGTGATTGCAAATGTTACTGGTTTAATGCTTTGCGTAGTCATAACTCATGAACACCTACGTGCATGGAATTGAATAGCCATGACATCCCCCTATTTAATGCCTGGGATGACAGTGAGGTCGCTAGTCTTCTCCTCTACCTCCTAGACACACTTTCCAATACCCGCATTAGTGTAGGAAAGTAAATATATAACAAATATTACATGGATCAACTTAAAATATGGTAAATGTATGGTAAAAAAAATTTATGAAAAATAATTTAATTACTTAATGAACATTAAATATTTAAAATAAAGGTTTTATTTGATTTTTGAAGGAAAAATTAAGTGGGGAATTTGAATGAAAAGCAAGGGAAAAGTTTTGAAGAGAAATTTAAGTAAATTTTTTTGGAGGAAATTTCAGAGTGAAAATTTTGGGGAAGACTTTTGGAAGGTAACTTTTAGGGGGAAATGTTGTAGGGAAACTTTGGAGGGAAATTTTTATTCTTTGAGTTATAAGATTTTCATTGGGAGAGAGAGCAAGTGTATCATTCTACATTTTCTATGAAAGGCCATGGATTCATATATTAGCAAAGCTTTTTATTTCTGCAACATGAACATCTTGTTTGTGCACTAGTTCTATTCGTATTGACGAATATAATATGAATGCATCTATTATGAATAGAAAGTCATATTTTTCACCTATTGGGGAGTTTGGTGAAATTGAAAGTAATTTTATTGAACATGTTAATCAAGAAAGTCCTAATCCTAATGACTTTGAAGGCACTAATAATAAAGGGAAGGATGAAGGATTTCATCCAAGCGAGAATTTTAAAAGAATAGATGAGGATGGTGGATTTCTTTCAAACAAGTATTTCAAAGGCAATAATGAGGATAATGAAGAATTTATTTCGAGCAAGGATTTCAAAGGCATTAATGAGGATGATGGATTTCATCCAATCAAATATTTTAAAGCCACTGATGAGGATGATGGATTTCCTTTGCGTAACGATTTCAAAGGAACTAATGAGGATGATGGATTTCCTCCAAATGAGGATTTCAAAGGCACATTTGAGGATGGTGAATAATTTCCTCCAAGTGATGATTTTAGATGTACAAATGAAAATGATGGATTTACTCTGAGTAAAAATTTCAAAAGCATAGAAGAGGATGATGGATTTCCTCCAAGTGAAGATTTTAAAGGCACAAATGAGTATAATGGAATTCCTTTGAGCAATGATTTCAAAGGATAGATGAGCATGGTGGATTTACTTTGAGTGAGGATTTCAAAGGCACATATGAGGATGGTTAAGGATTTACTTCTAGATAATTTCAAAGGAATCAATGAGGATGATGGATTTCCTCGAAGTGATGATTTAAAAGGAATTTATGAGGATGGTGAAAACTTCCTTCAAGTGAGGGTTTTAAAAATATTAATGAGGATGATGGATTTCCTTTGAGAAAGGATTTCTAAGGAATTTATGAGGATGGTGGATTTCCTCTGAGCAAGCATTTTAAAGGCACCAATGAGGATTATGGATTTCCTCCGAGTACGGAATTCAAAGGCATCGATGAGGATGATGGATTTCCTTCAAGCAAGGATTTCAAATGCACTAATGGGAATGATGGATTTCCTCTAAGTGGGGATTTCAAAGGAATTGATAAGGATGATGAATTTCCTCTGAGTGAGGATTTCAAATGCATTGATGAGGATGGTGAAGAATTTCAACATCTCAAAGGCACTGACAAAGATGATGGATTTCCTCCAGGAAAGGATTTCAAAGGAATTGATGAGTGTGATGGATTTCTTTCGAGTGAGGATTTCAAAGTCACTGAAGAGGATGGTGAATAATTTCATCCAAGTGAGGATTTTAGAGGAACTTATGAGGATGGTGAGAATTTATTCCAAGTGACGATTTCAGAGGCATCGCCGAGGATGGTGAATAATTTTATTTGGGAAAGCATTTTAGAGGCATCGATGAGGATGGTGAAGAATTTCCTCTGAGTGGCGATTTCATAGACATCAATGAGGACGATGAATAATTTCTTGACAATGCTGAGTATGATCATAGTGAGGATAACATTCATCGTAATGATGAGGAAAATTCTTGTAGAGAGGATGATGAAATGATGAAAACATTGCAAACAAATATTGTATCTATGATCAGGGCTAGACATTTTTATATCAGTCCAAATCATTCAAGTTATACAAGGTCTAGGAAATAATTTCTCATGAGAACAAGTTCCATTAATAATTTGATTTCAAGTGAATGTGGTCAAAATGATTGCTTTAAATGTATAGACTTCAAGTATGCCTTGGAGAAAAGGAAGACATATTTGTTGATGAATAAAAACATGAAAAATTCATATTTAGTGGGGTGCATGATACCTACAAAGAATTTTTATTGTGTAGAAAGGTTTTCAAAAAATTGCATTCAATTGGTAATATTCATTTATAGGGAATCCAAACAAGATTGGAAAAAGATCCTAGATTTTATTCAAAAGTACATCATAGATGAGAGATTGGGCCATTAATAAATACTACAATGTCATGGATGCAAGACTTGTTTCTGAAACATGGAGAGTGTATGTTAGTTAGAGAAACAATACACATTTTAGATAATTTATCGAGACAAGAAATCTACAACTTGTATAGAGGCTATGTTGAAGGTGCTAAAGGAAATGATTAATTTTATTACATATGCATATTTTGTAAGGATATGGAAGAAACAATCCAACAATGTCAGTATTTCTAAGAAGTCAAGGAAGGGGGTTTGTAGTACTTGTGCTTATCTTAAATAAAAAAGGATAAATTGTAGAAAATTTGCTAGTAGATTAACCCGATAATGCAATATAAATCAAAGCAGAATACTATAACCTACTTCTACTATCAATTTGCGGAAGCTTAAAGATCGAGTTGAAAAATATAACCAGAAGAAGAAGAATCAATGCAAAATACACATGAGAATACTTTGGGGAAATCCTCATCTAAAAACCCCACTATTTGTATTATCATACAAGGTGGGAATACATAGGAATTATACAAAGCCTTAGCTCTCACAGCTATCCAGCTCTCAGTACAATCCTCACAGATGCTCACAGGAAATTTTGGCTTCTCTCAGGCCTTCCTCTCTGCCCTCCAAGCTCCTATTTCCTTGCACTGTTCCTAGTGGATGATTTTCCTTTTACCAAGTGGATGATCAAGCCTCCAAAACTGCGCAATCTTCAAGGATTATTCCTTAACTGCATGCATGAGTTTTCTTATAAAGAAAACACATGCAACTGATAGTACATTGTCCTTGACTTTAATATCCACTGGGTATTTCTCAGAATAGACATGCATGAGTTTCTGATGAGGGAATCTTCAGTTAACTGGAGTATCGCTAGTTGGTGCATGCATGCATCAACCGACTGTTAACTCTCTATTAGTTCCTCAAACAGTTTGGAACTAATTTAACTGGACTTAACTCAGTAAACTGAGTTAACTAATTACAACTCAAATATAACTCAATCTTATCTCCTTAATTTAAGGGATAACTCTTGCATGACTTCAGAAAGACTTCTAACTTGAATTTATCCAACTAATTAATTTGAAACAAATTAATTAATTATTTCCAAGTAGCTGTTAAGACTAAATTCGATTTTAATTCTCAATCTAATTCAAGGACAAATTAAATTGGAATATTCTTGTTGCCATATTTCAACATAAATGTCAGGAGGATGAAAGAGGTATAAATTTACAACATTACTTGTGAAATTTTAATAGTTATCAACTATGGAATGTATTATCAATAGGTTGTTTTTATGTTATGTGCATATTCCAATGTCAAGGCACTTCAAAAACATCACAATCAACAATCAAGTGAAAGGAAAAAATTGTACAAGGATTCAAAGAAGTATTATGATGTTCCAAATAAATATTTAGGTTTCATAATTGAAAGTATAGACCAGAAGAAAAAACTTCTACCACATTTTGTTCACACCAAAAAAATTATAAGAGGGTAATTTTATTCAGTTTTACTTGGTTGGTTTTATGATATTTAATTGGAAAATGTCTCCAAGGGTTTCCTTCATAGCTCCAAATATTCATAATGACGAAAATATGACGATAATCATAATTTATCATTGCTCGCTCATTGTCATGGTAATCTTCCTCAAGCTTTGTATCTACAATTAGACAACACTAGTTGTGAAAATAAAAAACAAATTGTATTTGGATAACTAAACATACTTGTTGAATTGAGAATATTTTAAAAGGAAAAGGCTGGCTTCCTTCTTGTTGGGCACGTCGATGACCATATTAATCAAAATTTTAGTTGTTTTTTAGTAATATTGAGGAAAAATGTTGGGAGCCTACCATCATTAATTTAATACATTAAAACATCATACTTTCCAAAGCCTACTTTTTATATATTGGCATGGGGAGGAAAAAGGCATTGAATAAATTAAAGACATTAGCTTCCAACATCAATTCTGTATCAAATCAATTGATGGGAAAACACTTATATGGGGCAACAAGTATTCAACTGCTGCGAAATGGGGGCTTTAATCAGGTTTAGCATTTTTGAAGTTCATTTGAGATCATCCAATATTTCCATCAAATTTCTTGTTATTATAATTAGTTGTTGAAATCCATAATGCATGAAGGCACAAGAGATGCATATATGATTCTAAATGCTTGTAAAAAAAATAAAAAAATCTATTAAAGATACATATGGGTATTTTGATGTTGTGGATTCATTTAGGTGAGTATTTTTCAATGATAAAAGAGACATAATTTCAAGATCAAGAAATGGAGATACACCAAGTTTGAAGACTCCATTTATTTGGCCACAAAATATGCCAAATGAATATGAGGAAAGAAATATTGTTGAATGACAACAATCTCAAGGTATTATTGAGTATTTATATTTAGAGGAAAGAGAAATGTATATTGGTTCTAGTAGATCACATGCACAACATGAAGCCATGGAAGAACTTTACATGGGTTCTATATAGGATATTAAGGAGAGCTGTATGATTTCAGTGTTAGTGGATGGAGATCCACATGGTTATGCATTGTGGGTTGCCAAGATTATAATGGTCATTAAATAAAATGAAGATGTGATAGAAGTTGAAGTACAATGATATACAATAGATACACACCCATTCAAAAATGTAGACAAGCCTGATGGTAGTCAATAAAGAAATAAACATAAGGAGAAAAAGAAGGTTACAAATATGAATCATCATTGCATAGACCTCTTAAAATTAGAGGATGTTGACATATTTTTTTATGAATTCAATTTAACAAAGAGAGGAACTCTTTGCTCCAGGACCACATAGATTATCAAGAGGTTGCTACCACAAGAAATAGTGGCAAGAGGGGAGTCCGTTGAACCCAATTGTATATCTAGAAGGATTTTGACATCTACAATGTTGGGCATACATGTAGACTTAGACGGGGCACTGATTGATCATAGAGAAGAATATGGGTTATGGACATTTTCATCCAGTCATTCATCTAAAGACGATGTAGATTCTGATGTGTGTCATAATCTATAAGTGAATATGAATAATTGTATAAACATTATGTAATTTTATCAATATTATGTTTGCATGATAACTTGAAATACATCTTTTAACTTGCATATTATCTTATATGAGGTTATGAGATTTATATGTTTCTTGGACTATTGTTTTAACTATGAAGATTTGTTTTGTTTTGTTTTGAATATCCAAAATGAACCAATAACGTTGAGAAATAATTTATGTTTCATTCAATGTAATCAATATTAAGATTTTGATTAAAAGTAATTTTTTTTTGGAATTAATGTTGAATTTTTAAATTATATGGCAATATTGTCATGCCATTCTGTATTATTATGATTTTATAGACCATAGTTAAAAATGATGCAATTTTAATGCCCCATTAAAAAGGGAGTGCTTGAATTTGATGGTTGATTTTAAGTTTTGGTTGTAATGGGTCAAGTTGTATTGGGGCGATATTTCAAATGAGCTACACTTTTTATAATTAAAAATAATTACACTTGGTAGAATGACACTTTGATTTAGGTGTTTATTTTAAAGGTTTTTTTAGTCATGATATTTGAATTATAATGCCATGGTTAAAAAATGTTGAAATTTTAAGGACTTTAGTACTATATTTGGTTTTAATGCCATGGTTGAAAAATGTTGGAATTTTGAGGTTTTTCATAGTCATGATATTTGGTCTTTAATGCCATGGTTGGAACTTTGAGGTTTTTCATAGTCATGATATTTGGTTTTTAATGCCATGATTGAAAAATGTTGGAATTTAAGCCCAAAAGAAAAAAAATGTGTTGTAGCATCACCACATTTTGATTTTAGAGTATTTTTCATGGTTTTTATGCAAAAATATGAGTTTTTTTAGACTAGAGTTCTCATTTTGAGGTCATAGTTCTTATTAAGTTGGTAACTTTGTTTATTTCCCTTTATTTAGCAGAAGCAGAGTATCCAAAAATGATTAATGTTATGGAAATATTATTTTCATTTATGTCAAAGACAGGGGAGACTACTTATGTCCATGACAAACATTGGAAAATGAAGATTTTTGAAAATATTGTTTTTGGACTTTTGATGCCCCATTTGGATTACCCTATTTTTGAATGAATTTTTGCTCCAATTAAGTAGCTCAAATGGGAACATATGAGTATAGTTGGAAAAAATTATTGTGATACCTTTCCAAGCTATATGACACTCCATCTAACTCCATAAGAAAGGGGAGATATGAAGTATTTTGTCAAGATGACCCAACCAAAGTACAAGCAGGCTGACCAACCAATTTTACATTAAGTCAGCCCTATAAGTGAACGTAAAAACACAATAAATAAAGGGAATATCAGTTTGTTTTAACATTATCCATCGAAGAATAGATTCGAGGTGACAAGAGGAGCTGAAGAATAACTTTTGGGGTGATTCTTGGAGTCTAAAGGTGGAAGCAAAAAATGTGATTTTTGGGGTGAACAAGTCAACTTGGAATTTTCTCTATAGCTTTTCTTTTGGGATGTTTCAGAATATGAAACTTGGAGGATATAGACATAATATCTTCATGTACATTTGATTAAAATTTGACATATTGATTTGCTATAATTTTGGAGATATGGTCTACGGAATTTAGGCTTCATGAATACTCTTGATTTTTTTTTAAACAGACCAACTTGGCATTTTCACTATAACTTTTGTTATGGGATATTGCAAACTATGAAACTTGGAGAATATAGATAAAAAATTTCATGTAACTACAGTTCAAATTAAAAACCTTAGTTCACTACAATTTTGGAGATATGCTCTAAGAAAGTTAGGCTTCTTGCCAATGCTCCTAAAATTTTATTCAAACATTTCAACTTGGTATTTTTGCTATATATTTCTTCTATGTTGTTTCAGAATATGAAATTTGGAGGAGACAAAGAAGAGATCTCAAGGTATTTGTGGTAGAAATTTAAAACCTTATGCCTTGAGGAAGTTAATGTTCCTCAATTCTCATGAAACATGCTTCAAACAAGTTAGCTTGTCATTTTTGCTATAAATTTCTTTCTAAGATGTTTCACACTATAAAATTTGGATGAGACAAAGAAGAGATTACTAGGTGCCTATGGTATAATTTCAGACCTAGATTGCAAAATTGGATATGTGGAAAGATGTGCAATTATTTTCTTTGGAAGAAGCCCAAAGCAACAAGTTTTAGGAGAAGTAGACATGGTGAAGGAAGAAGCAGTAGTTAGACCTAGTGAATGTAGAAGCAACTAAAAAGGTTGGTAAAGGTAGAAGTAGAAAGTAAAATTGGTGAAAATAGAAGCAACTAACAAACATTATGAAGAAGCAAGCAAGTAGGTCGGTGCATACAAATATTTGCAATAGTGGGGATTGTTGTCTCTTGTAGTTTGGCACCTACAAATATTACAACATACGAGATCATTATCTAATGTAGGATGGTGCCTACAACGTAGTAGAGGGGATTGGTGTCTCCTGTAGGTTGGAGCCTACAAAGCAATGAAGGGGATTAGTGTCTTGTAGGTTGGTTCCTACACGCAGTAGAGGGGATTCATGTCTCCTATAGGTTGGCGCCTACAAGCAGTAGAGGGGATTCGTGTCTCCTATAGGTTGGTGCCTACAAAATATTTCATATAATTTTTTTTGTTGGTTTCCATGTATATCTTGTGTTTTTTTTTTTTTTTTATACGATTTATGGTTTATGATGGAATTAAATAAGTAAAAATTGTCATTATACTAATTAACCCAATTCAATATAATTGTGAATTCTAACAATTGGTATCTGAGCATGTTCCTTTAGGAGCGGTTAAACCACTAGAAGGTAAATCTTAGAAGGAAAAATGACTAGCAAGGATAACATAATCTTTGCTGATGGAACAAATTACACGTTTTGGAAGATAAGGATGATATCACATTTAATGTCTCTTGGTGCTAATGTATGGTGTTCTGTGGTAGAAGACTATAAAGTTCCAACAATTCCTTTGACATATGCATATGAGGAAAAAAATTTATGTAAATAATTCCAAAGCAATAAATTCCAACTTAAGTGGTCTTGATAATTTGATATTTATCAAAGTAACGCACTGCGACTATCCCAAACAAGTTTGGGATAAGCTTCAAAGCATCTATAAATGAAATGAAAATGTAAAAAGGGCCAAATTTCAAACTCATAAAATACAATGTGAAGGTTTAAAGATGAATGGAGAAGAAGACATTGTAGATTTTTTTCCTTTGAGTAGATGAAGTTGTGAACACTATTAAAGGATTGGGTGAAAATATTGAAGAATCAACAATTGTTCAAAAAGTCTTGAGATCTCTTCTATTGAGGTTGAATTCAAATGTTTCAACTATTGAAGAAATTAAAGATATAGAGAACTTAAAGATGGAAGAGCTACATGGAATACTCACTGCATATGAGATGAGAACAAGAAAAGAGAAGTCTAGACTAAAGGAATCCACCTTCAAAGCTTTAAAAAAAACAAAAGGACACAAATACTAGGATCACTCTCACCTTGAATCAAATGAAGAAGAAGCTCAATTCATGACAAAGATGAAAAAATATTTTGGAAAATATAAAGGTAATCTACCATTCCAATATTTTAAGTGTGGTATAATAGGTCATTATGCTTCAAAATTTCCATATGGGAAATTGGAAGATAACGATGATGAAAAGGAACATAGAAATAGAGACAAATTTCCTAAAAATAGGAAGGGAAGATATCTGAAGAAGAGAAGTTACTATTCCAAGGAAGATAACAACTCATCAAAATATAGTGATGAATATTCATCTGGTGATGATCAAGAATAATGCCTACTCATGGGTTTGGGAAATCAGAAATATAAGATGTTGTGTAATCTATCTCAAAAGGAACCAACAAAGGAAAATATAATCTTCTACTATGTTTCAATTGTGGTAATGAAGGTAATTTTATCTCTAGATGTCCATATGTAAAATATGAAGGCAATGATGATGAATATGATTTTATAGTCTCGAATAATCAAATAGTTAATAAAAAAATAAAGATAACCAAGAAGAGAAGATAAATGAAGAAGAAGAAATTGGAAGTAAGAAATATTTTCAAGGGTATCTCTCTATTGCCTTAGAAGCTATAAGGAGTCTCACAATAATAAACAAAATTTAGAAGGAGATATTACAATAATAAAAAGATAAGGATCATCATATTTATGAAACAATGAAAATGGTTCTCAACCTTCAAACTCAATTAAATTAATCAAGGAAAATGAAAGAAGCGGTAGCAAGCCAACTTGAAGAAAAGGAAGGGCATTGTGAGAAACTAGAAGCTAAGATTTTTTCCTTGAGAAATGATCTTGAAAAGAAAATGATATGCTAAAGTTTATAAGGAGTTTTGAAATCTTGAATAATATACTCAATAATCAGAGATCCCATTTTATGAAAACAAGCATAAGTTATCATGAAGTTGTCAAGGGAGAATCAAGTGCAAACACATCAAATACAAAAGAACCTAAGAGCTATGTTAATGTGCTTAAAGGAACCAATAATCAATCAAAGGGAGTGAGAAAAAAATCCAAAGATCAACATAATATTGACCAAACTATCCACACAAACTATATGAACAAAAGTGAAGATTAATTAAAGCAAAATTAGATCAACCCCACAGGTAGGAATGGAGTAAGAAAGAAACTCAAGTTTGAAATTCCTTAATCAAGCATCCAAAGTGAGCCAATTCCTTGAAAAGGATCAATTCCTCCAAGAAGACCATTCACATAAAGAAACTCAGATTTCTTTAATGGATATTGTTTTATTTGTCTTAAGCATCAAATGTCCTTATCAAACCTCAGTGAGAAACCCTATCAGAGTTAAAACTTCCTACAATAATGGAATCAAGAACCTCAAATCATTTTCTCCCTTATTGGATAACATTGAATGTTTCAAGTGCAACAATTTCTGACATAAAGCTCATGAGTGTAAAAGAAATATATTAAGGTCTAAATATCAAAGAAGGAAAGAAGACATCATCATCAATAAAAATCGAAGTATGAAGATATGGAGAAGAAAGAAAGAGAAACATGAAGAACGTAGTCTAGCTATATGTGTTTAAGACAAAAAAATCCAATGGTGTATAGATAGTGGATGCACAAAACATATGATAGGTGGTAAAATAAAATTTCTTTGTCTGAAGGAAGTTGTTATCACCAAAAAATTGATCATATAGCCTAATTTACTAGATGGATCGAAGTACACCATGTAAAGCCAATTTTACCATGGTAAAATTGCTTTCCCTGTGAGAAATTACTTAATAAACCACCTTTATTAAGTAATTTATAGTTAAACCCATGAAGAATAATTAAATAAATCAATATTTATTTGATTTCTTATAGGAATAATTAATTAAACCATTGTTTTATTGTTATTCCTTGTCAAATTTAACCCGGTCATGAAAAATAAACAGATAAACCATTATTTATCTTATTTTTCTCTAAGAATAATTAATTAATCACTAGTTAATTATTATTCTTTGTCAAATTTGACTAAATCCCTTAGGAATAATTAAATAAATCCTTGTTTGTTTATTATTCCTTAACTAATTGTTGGCATTATGATTCAAGTGTTGTCCTTGATGGCAACTCACTCAGAGGTTGGTACAGATGCTCAGAAGTTGGTTCAGGTGATGGCAACTTACTCAGAAGACAGATCCTAGTACAGCTTGCCAAGGAAGTTCATACACGCAGGTTTGTTAAGCCCAAGTCGCGTGTACACGCAGGTTGGCTTCAGAAAAAGCGCGTGTATGTGGAAAAGCTCCTTTGGTCCATGGCGGTTAGTCCTTGGAAGTTGTGCCTATGGTTTCGGACCATTGTGTCTCGACGGGCGTGTCGATCCCTAGTTTTGAAGTTGATGGTATTGTGTTTCTATGGTTTTGGCTCTTGGTATTGAACAAGGCCTAAGGCTATATAAGGAGAAGATCACTAGGCAAAGAGGATGTGTGTGTGGGTGTCTGACGCAGTGAGAGGATCTGGTATTGCTGGTTATCTGTTCGGGACGCTTGACAAGGGTCGGATCTGACAGCAAAGGCAGAAGTAATCATTTCTAGATCTGCACGCGGGTTTCCTTTGGAGAAAGCGCGTATACACGCGGTCTTGGTACAGTGAAGTAGCGTATGCATGATAAGGGTTGATATTTCAGGTTGTTGCTGATTCTGGTGGTTGTTGCAGAGTTCTAGATTCTGGTTTGGGTTCTGTGTTCTTGATGACAGGGTTTCAGTGATTCGGTATTGGGTTGTTTAATGAATTTTGATGCAAGTATAAGTTGATGATTGTATTGCGGTAATGTTTGCTTTGTACTCTTGGATCCAGTCTGAAAATTGATGAAACGTGGTCCCTGAAGGTTGTAGGGTCAGCACCTACGTACTAGTAAATGGATCAGCTAGTACAAGAGCTGAGGGGGTTGTAGCTCCCTTCCAAAAGTAGTTGGAAAACGAGAGAGAGGGTTGTAGCCCTCTGCAGGTTGTAGCCTGCATACTGGTAAAGGACTGCACCAGTATATTGTAAAAGAAGTTTCTCATTAAAGAAAGAAAGAGACGAATTGCAGCAGGTGGTTTTCACCCACATTGGGTTTCCACCTTATATCATGGTGTTCATGTGTGTGGCTCTTGTGTGATGATTCTGTTCTGTTATACTGCACCTGTTTACTGCTAAATTGCTTAATAATGTTCTGATGCATTTACTGAAGATAAGATTAACTGAATCATAAGATATCTGCATATACGCTAGTTGCTTTAGACACAGTCGCGTGTACACGCTGGTTCACTTAACAGAAGTTGCGTATATGTTTCTGAGTAGGAAATTGAAAAGGTTTTATTAATCTGATAATACTGATTCACCCCCCCTCTCAGTATTATTTCCAACAATTGGTATCAGAGCAGGTCCTTCAGAGGAAGCTTGATCGCTTGAAGGAAAAGATCCATCAAAATGGCTAATCCAGAAAGAGAGGCACACATCAGGCCACTAGTCTTTGACGGGAACAATTTTACTCACTGGAAGATAAGAACCACTGCATATTTACAGTCTCTTGGAGCAGAAGTTTGGGGACTCATAGAAGGAGGATACAAATTCCCATCAGCAACTCCTACAGATCCAGCAGAGAAAAAGCAATATGAGCTCAATGCCAAAGTAGTTAATGTCCTATTGGGTACTTTGACTCAATCAGAATTTATGAAGATCATGCATCTCAAATCAGCTAAGGAAATATGGGACAAAATCGTTACAAGCTACGAAGGAGATGATCTAGTAAAAATAGCGAAGCTTCAAACTCTCAGAATCCGGTATGAAACTCTTAAGATGCGAAGTAATGAAAGCGTAGCTAATTATTTCCTGCGTATGGATGAGATTGTGAATTGTATGAGGGATCTGGGTGAAGAATTTGAGGAAGTTGTCTTAGTTCAAAAGGTTTTGAGATCTCTGTCTACTAAATTTGATTCTAAAGTATCTGCCGTAGAAGAAAAGGAGAATGTGCGAAAACTTACCATGTCACAGCTTCACGGGATCCTAACTGCTTTTGAAATGCGACTAGAGGTACCACCAGAGGCCGCATTCGAAGTGTCAGAGGAAGAAGATGAGGTAAATTTTGTCAAGAATCTTGAACGGGGAACTGGACGGTTCAAAGATAAGTTGCCTTTCAAATGTTTTCTATGTGGAAGAGTTGGTCACTATGCTGCTAGATGTCCTCATAACAAAGGAAGGATATATGAAGAAGATGGTAGAAGCTATTATTCCCATATTAAAAGTTCATTTAATGATAGTGAAGATATTAGAAGTCTCATGGCGCACAAGAAGAAGAATGCTTCATCCAATGATAGCGAGGATATTAAAAGTCTCATGGCACATGAAGAGAAGAATGTAGAAACTGAAGAAGCTGCCAAATTAAAAGAACTATTGGAAACAGAAACCAGGGTAAGGGAGAAATTGCAGGATATAGCAAAAGATCAGAGCTCAACTATTTAGAGACTTGAATCAAAGATCCTCTCTCTAAAAGAAGATCTTAAAGATCAAGAACATGAAGTGATCAAACTAAAGCGACAAGTAGAAGAAGGGAGAAAAGTTGAAGAAGACCTAAGGAAGCAGTATCTGAAAAAGGAAGAACAACATCAAGTTGAGGTAAATATCTTGAAAGGTAAACTAGAAGAAAAGGATAAGCTTTTACGATTTCAAGACAGTTCTAAAGTCTTGGATGATATTCTTAATAGTCAAAGATCTCCTGCTATCAAGACTGGTCTTGGTTTTCATGAATATGTTGAAGGTGAATCTAGTTCACAAGGTGAGACAAGAAACTCTAATGAGAAATCTGAAATGCTCAAGGAACAACCAAGAAAAGAAATTCCTCAAGGAAGATCCTTTACTCCTAACTATGAACGTGATAGACGATTATTTCCTCCGCTGAATAAAGTTGAATGTTATGTATGTCATAACCTTGGACATGTTGCAGCCAGATGCAGAAGTAGAATGGTTCAAGAAAGATCATCTCATCCCAGGTATTTCAGAGGGTATTGCTTTGCCTGTAATGCATATGGACACAAAGCATTTGATTGTGATAGAAGGAACATGAAAAATATAAGGTGCTATACATGCAACAACTATGGGCATAAAGCAAGGGAATGCAGAAGCAGATTTCAAAATTCAAGACAAGGGGACCATACATCATCACAGTTGCAGGAATTGAAGAAAACAGAGACAGAAAGGTGTGGGATAACTCAGACAGCTGACATAACAGACACAGGGGAATCTGAAAGTGATGAAATTCAGTATTCCATCCTGCATACGCTGATAGACTGAAGACAAGTCGCGTATATACGCGAGTTACAGGCTGCAAAGTCGCGTATATGAAGAAAGGGCAGCAGAACAGACCCAGGTTCAGTCATGGTTGGCTCAGGCTCAGGGGGAGCAGAACAGACTCAGGAAATGGTTCAGACATGGTTGGCTCACACTCAGGGGGAGAATATTCTTCAAATAATGCATTGTTGGCACTATGGTTAGAAGTTGTTGATAAAGTCTATGAAGCTAAATGATACATCTTACTGTTTGGTATTGCAGGCTGATGCTTATATCATGATGCTGTTGGTGGCTTTCATAAGTCTTGGTCTAGATATTTCGTCTCTATGTCATGTATCTCTTGTAATATCTCTTTTATGGTGTCAAGGTCATGTAACGGCCTATGTTGGTTTCCCCACTATGCCTGGGATGAATGATGAATGTATGTTGAGTCTTTTGGTGATAGGAAGGTCTTCTATGATGTATAAGTCCTTGTTCTTCTTGAAGAACATCTTTTGCAGATCTTGCCTACAGTCAAGGGGAGCATGAACAGCACAATTCAGCAAGAGCAGGATGGATAGATTGGTACACTTTGGCATACACAAAGGGGGAGCATAGTTGGAGTTTTCAGCAAGTACTCAGGGGGAGTATGGACAGCAGAAGGTATACCAAAGAAGAGAATATCTTGGTCCGCCCTTTGCCCTTGATGTCAAAGGGGGAGAGTGACTTGGTGTAGTGGTTGCCATCAAGTCCAAAGGGGGAGATTGTTGGCATTATGATTCAAGTGTTGTCCTTGATGGCAACTCACTCAGAGGTTGGTACAGATGCTCAGAAGTTGGTTCAGGTGATGGCAACTTACTCAGAAGACAGATCCTAGTACAGCTTGCCAAGGAAGTTCATACACGCAGGTTTGTTAAGCCCAAGTCGCGTGTACACGCAGGTTGGCTTCAGAAAAAGCGCGTGTATGTGGAAAAGCTCCTTTGGTCCATGGCGGTTAGTCCTTGGAAGTTGTGCCTATGGTTTCGGACCATTGTGTCTCGACGGGCGTGTCGATCCCTAGTTTTGAAGTTGATGGTATTGTGTTTCTATGGTTTTGGCTCTTGGTATTGAACAAGGCCTAAGGCTATATAAGGAGAAGATCACTAGGCAAAGAGGATGTGTGTGTGGGTGTCTGACGCAGTGAGAGGATCTGGTATTGCTGGTTATCTGTTCGGGACGCTTGACAAGGGTCGGATCTGACAGCAAAGGCAGAAGTAATCATTTCTAGATCTGCACGCGGGTTTCCTTTGGAGAAAGCGCGTATACACGCGGTCTTGGTACAGTGAAGTAGCGTATGCATGATAAGGGTTGATATTTCAGGTTGTTGCTGATTCTGGTGGTTGTTGCAGAGTTCTAGATTCTGGTTTGGGTTCTGTGTTCTTGATGACAGGGTTTCAGTGATTCGGTATTGGGTTGTTTAATGAATTTTGATGCAAGTATAAGTTGATGATTGTATTGCGGTAATGTTTGCTTTGTACTCTTGGATCCAGTCTGAAAATTGATGAAACGTGGTCCCTGAAGGTTGTAGGGTCAGCACCTACGTACTAGTAAATGGATCAGCTAGTACAAGAGCTGAGGGGGTTGTAGCTCCCTTCCAAAAGTAGTTGGAAAACGAGAGAGAGGGTTGTAGCCCTCTGCAGGTTGTAGCCTGCATACTGGTAAAGGACTGCACCAGTATATTGTAAAAGAAGTTTCTCATTAAAGAAAGAAAGAGACGAATTGCAGCAGGTGGTTTTCACCCACATTGGGTTTCCACCTTATATCATGGTGTTCATGTGTGTGGCTCTTGTGTGATGATTCTGTTCTGTTATACTGCACCTGTTTACTGCTAAATTGCTTAATAATGTTCTGATGCATTTACTGAAGATAAGATTAACTGAATCATAAGATATCTGCATATACGCTAGTTGCTTTAGACACAGTCGCGTGTACACGCTGGTTCACTTAACAGAAGTCGCGTATATGTTTCTGAGTAGGAAATTGAAAAGGTTTTATTAATCTGATAATACTGATTCACCCCCCTCTCAGTATTATTTCCAACACTAATTCCTTGAGATAATAAATAAATCATTTATTTATTTATTATTTCTAAATAAAAGTTATACTTTTCCCCTCCTAAACAAATATAATAAAAGATTCCAAGCGGTTATTCCAAGAATGAGATCAATAATATTTATTATTGCTCATTATTCGAGGATAACTCAATATTTTGTTATAAATATAAGGGTTTTCCATTCATTACTCAATTTTGATTATTTTCATTGTTGCACTCACTGTTGTAACTCTGATTGTTTTCATTTTTACACACCATATTTTTGTTGGGTTTATGCATTATAGAGGAGAGAGACTCTACAGAAGCTAAAAACATTTGAGGATAGCCAAGAACCCATCCCATAGAGGAGGACTAGTAACATTTATCTGTTCTCTTCATAGGTGTTATTATTAAATTATTCTTTACATATCTGGTTTCCATTGGATATTTGGGGTTATTACTCTTTCTTCCATTGTTTAACTATGATCGTAGCATAGATCATAATTTTGGCATGTTTTGTTTCTATCAATAGATGCACATCTACAATGTTTAGCAGTCATTTCTATTGTTGAGATTGTTTGTCATCCACAATCTTAAGTGGGTTCTTTTCGTACATCATTGAGAAGAAAACACTACAACAAATTGGCAACTCCGCTGGGTTTTATACTTTAGATCCAGAAACCTGGGTGACCTTTGGTTTTCAGCTTAGGGTTTCTTCTTTTTTCAATTTTATTAATGTTTCCTAGTGTTTTAACCCTAGATCTGATAAATTTTTGACTTCCATAAGCTTTCTGGTTGTTTCTGCAGGTCACAGGAAGTAGCCGTGGCAAAGGCGACACTTGTTTCCGAAATTTGCACACTGGGGGTTTCAGAACAAAAATCACCATTTTCAACCCAAAAGGTGCGATCTGGGCTCCAGAACGAAGCTTTCAATCCAAAAAGTGTGATTTCATCAGAAAACAAGTTAGAACTTGAGATTTTTGCGTTTTAGGGTTTTTCTCAAATTTGTTTCTGGGTTTTGCTGAGAGATGTCTAATGAGTGTCTGACCTCTGTCTCATCCCGCTTAGGCCTTGATCCACTCTGTTTTACTCATCGAAGTTGAATTTAGCCTCCCCTAGGGCTTCTAGTACACTTCCACCTTTCTAGGAGGAGTTTAGCTGAGTGAGAAGTTTGAGTTTCTGCAACACTTTCAGCCACATTTTCTAGATCTATAACCTTTTGTTTTAGATATGATAAGATAGGTTGCTACCATCCATAGTTTCACATTTAAACTTGTTTGGTCATTCCCTTAGGGTCCCATCGGTTTCCCTAAGTGTTTCACCCATCTCCCTATCTTTTTGCAACAATCTTCCCCTCTGGTTTTTTGTTGTTGCTGCACCACTTTCCAGCAGCTTAGAGTCACTTGATCCCAGTCACATCGACATTTAGATATCTTGACCATTTCAGTGTATTTTCCATCGGTTTAGCCACCAAGAAGTACAATGTTTGCAAACCCAGTTTGGGTGGGGTTTAGTTAATTGTTTTTCTGTTTATTTTCTGTTATTTATTTCATTTTATTTGCAACAAGTTTTTTCTTTTGTACAAACAAGATTTGGGTTTAATCAATTAATACACTTGCACACACAAGCACACCTTAAGCGAAGGGCGCTTGGTTTACACCGCCAAGCCAAGACTTAACATAATAAATTTATCTCCCCGCATCAGAGACAGAAGATATATTGTTGATCTCCCTTCACCATTTCCATGTTCCGTTTGTCCTTCCATCATTGTGCCACCAAGGCATGAGTCGTAGAGACTATTAGTTCTTCACCCCCAGTTTCCGCTTGAGCGTATTACTCCTCCCCGTCGGGTTTGAGTTTATAGCCCTCTAGGTCCCCATCCCAACTCTTCTCCCAGTCCTTTTGATTCCTCATCTGATTCCGAGCCTCCTTGACCGCATATCGTCACCAAGTCTAGACCCACAGCTGGTGCAGGAACCCAACCTGGTGGTGGCTCCAGTTCTATACCGGTGGTCACATCAGGCGGAACACTCTCAGGAACTGTTTCAACAACCCACATGCTCCCCTTTATGGCTGGGTTAAGTCTACCGGATCTTAACCAATTGATAAATGACCCCATACACCATGATGCTGGTTGGCCCTCTATATCGACTAAGCTTCCCTCAGACATCCCAAAGTTTGAGGGTATTGCTGGAGAGGATCCTACCAACCATGTTTGATCCTTCCACATGTGGTGTTCGTCTAACTCCATAACCGTTGACTCCATTCGTCTTCATCTCTTCCAATGCGTGATCACTAGAGACGCTACAAAATGGTATGTAGCCCAGCCCTCCGCCTCTCATTCTGTTTCCACGACGCTTGCTAAAGTGTTCTTATCATATTTCCAGTTACCTCTCTAGTATGACACTGGTATGGAGTTATTGACCACATTCCGTCAGTCCTCCGCCACTCACCTTTCTGACCATGTTCAAGACTGGCATCGAAGGAGGAGCACATGTCGTGCCCCACCTTTCGAAGACCATGCTTATCTAGATTGGTTTCTCAAGAGCCTTTTATCCCCCATAGGGAAGGATGTTACATCTCGTTTTCCTCAAACCGATGAAGAAGCTCTCCAAACCACTTTAAGATATGATCTGATTTATGCTCAATCCAGTTATGTCTATATTGTCATTCCAAACTTCCCTCGTCCTGGAAGTGCCAATGCACTGGGGGAATCTCACGCCGCTGACAGAATCATTGGATCCCTTTCACACTCTTTTCCATATTATCAATAGAGTTATGGCTATTTGCAGGGGGGCACTAGTTCCTCCAACATTTATGCCCCTCTTTATAGCAACATGTTTCCAGGGCCCCAACCCATTTACCAAACTATTACTCCTTCTTATGCATAGCCTGGCACTCCAAGCCCTCAAGTACTAGCATTGTAACCTCTTGTTACACAGTAATTTGTCACTGTTTGTCACTGTCCCTGTTACCCCTCTCCCGCACGCTGGAGGACTCATTCCGGGACCTGTGAGAAGTGGCATGACCTGAAACCACTTGCATTATATTCCTCTAAGTATGAGCTTCATATGCCCTAAAGACATCTCCTGCAGAATACCCATAAAAAGACCTCTTTTGCATTGGCGCGGTTCCACAGTGTACTGCTCGCGCCAATGGGGGAAATCCTCTAAAGAGGGCGCGCCAGTTGGCGCTCTGTCTCAGAGTCGCACTCGCGCCAACCCAGTTGGGTAAAGTTTTTAACAAACAAACTTCTGAAGGTTCTCCCTAACCCATTCATCAACTGAATCTATGTTGAGCTAGGATGGTTTTGCTTCGAATCTCCATAGAAGGGAAGTGGTTTGCCACCTTTCATGGAAGCTTCTTAGTGATAAAGCCAATCCCATGAATATTGTGGTTGATCCTATCTCCTTCCCCTCTATCTATAAAAGCTTGTTCTTTTGCCTTGAGCAAGCTAGTTCCAGCATAGTGCTAGTGATAGTGAGAATTCCAGGAGTTCAAGAGATTGAAGTTGCAAGAGCCTTCTTTGCATCCATAAGGCCAAATCTAAGTGAGGAGATTCTTGTCACCAAGGAGAGAGAGGCTTGTTTCCTATCCCAACAAGCTTTGCAAGACTTGTGTAGCTGATTACCCAGCCAAAGGAGGATTTGACGTCAGAACTATGGTTGTATTCTTCTTTGTTATTTATCAATAATAGATGACTATCATTATGGTTCCACTCTCATTGTCCTTTGTAATGATTGATGTTGAGTTATATCTTTTCTGACTGATATATAATTGCATCTATTGGATTTTACGCTTGTATTTGTGTTGTTCTTTGCATGTGCAGGTGTCCCATCACAGAGATCGTGGGGATCATGACCGGCCGAGGCAAAGGAACGAGAGCGACGTCTCTTCTACGAATATTAGTGTTGGAATCCAAGTAGGTTCTCATCATCCGCCTTTAATTTGCAATTAGGAACTTGCGTGATAGCATTGTTTGATTGTTGCTAGACCCGGTCTGGGCTAGTAGGGATCGTCTCTGTCTGCAGAGGGGATTTACCTCCACAACACCTCTCATGCATCCTCAGCCCCAATAGCCATTTCCCCCTCAAGGACAAGTGTTTGCGTAGCAGAGTGCTACCAATCCCCAAAATTCGAAGAAAAAGAATAAGGGGAAGGGTAACTAGGGTAACTAGGGTAACCAAGGTAACCAACCTAGTGAACCCCAAGGGAATCAGCCTAACACCAATGACTAATAACAAGGCGGCTAGCCCAAGCAGAAGAAGGATATTCATACAAACAAGCCTTGTTCATGTTGTGGTGTACCTAGCCACTATACACATGAGTGTCCTCTTTTACCCTAGATGTGCCAACTGTGGGAAGCTCAAGCAGTTTCTCGAGGTCAACATTCGCCTCAGAATCTTGTGCCACCTCAACTGGCCATGCTCACAAATCCTTTCCCTCAACAAGGATTTGTTGCTACTCAACCCCAGCCAAGTCAAGAAACCCACGTCCCCCAACCTTTTGGTCTCGGTGACTACCATATCCTGATGATGAACTCTAATGAGGTTAACCCCTCCAATATCAACCTACAAACTCGGTCGCATCAATATGACAAGCCCTCCACTTCGTCAGCTGTCGAGTCTAAAACCAAAGTGTCCACTGAGCCTCCTACGACACTGAATGGTCCTTTGTGGATACCTCAAGCCAAAGTTGAGGCCATTCCCAAGATCCCAAAGGGACCATTATGCCATAATGTGGCTTCTAACAGAGTTTTCCATACATACAATATAGTAGACAACTTGGCGCAATCACTTGCCGCCATGTCGACACTGGAAGTCCTCCAGTCGTGCCCTTCCCAAAAGAAGGCTCTACTAACTGCCTTGGGTGCAACGGATCCTTCTGACAATCATTTGGTTGTATTCCCAGTTGATACATCAGAGCACCCCCCATTACCTTCATCTATTACTTTTTCAGATACCAGTTAGATTCCGTAATGCCATCATCTCCAGATGCATTATTGATAAAGGCACATCCACCTGTGTGATGTCCTCTATTGTTTGGAAACAACTAAAGTCACCTAAGTTTTCCCCCTCCACCATCACCTTGTGTGCTTGGGATGGACACTCCTCCCAGCCCTTTGGCATGTACCGCAACTGTCTAGTGACCCTTGCAGGCAAGACTGTCCATGTCGATATCAAAGTCATTGATGCCCCTTTGGATTACAACATCCTATTAGGTCATAGTTACACATATGCCATGTCAGCTGTCATGTCTGTGGCGTTATGCAATATGTGCTTCCCCCATGAAGGGAAGATTGTTACCATTGATCAGTTGACTTACTACGAGCAGAAATCCGTGACCTCCCCCGAGTCCATCATCTTGTTGATGTCTGAAAACAAGTCTTCAAATCCTTGCACCAGTGTCTTGCCTGAAGTCTATAAGGATTCCTCATTGTTGGGTGCCTTCCTTGGTCCCCCCCCTCCTATTTCTGAACCTACTTCCATGAGTGTTTGCATGTTACAAGCATCACGGGATGCCCTTAAGTAGTCTGATACACCTGATCAACAACCATCTCCTCAACATCCTTATGTTGCTCTTCCTGTTGATCCCTCTAGACCCACTCCCCCAGGACCTCCTCCATTTGTGGGTGCCTATCCTATGTTCCCTCCAGGAACTGTTCCTCCAGGTCTTAACCATCTAGGAGATATTCCGCTGAGACATTATCTTGCTGGCCAGATACCTTTCTTATTTCTCCCTCCGGGAGTTTTTCTGTACCTGTCATGGATTTGCTGGTCCTTCCTAACATGACTCTCGGGATCCCAGTATGTTACATAGATCCCCTTGCAAACACTCTGCCTGGCAGCCAAGAGCATATCATGCTTTGACCCCGTTTAACTGATCCCCATGATCCCTATCGATGCTTTAGTTCCATCACAACCTCAATAGGAACCAACTCATGTTTGCAAAGCATCTAGCTAGGGGGCCAAAGTCAAGAGAAAAGAACCTAAGGACAAGGCTCCCCAAGCTTCTCCAGCCCCTAAAGCCCCAAAGCTGTCACATCTGTGTGCTTTGTGTGAAGTTGTTGGGCATGCCACCAATAATTGTCCCAAGCTTTCTCAAATTAAACCTTTGGTTCACGAAGTGTTCCCTGAGTAAAATATCTCGGAATTCCATGTTAAGTTACGGTCCCACCTAATAAACTCAAAACGCTACACACAAACCACCCTTGTGCCTTGTGTGATCATCATGGTCACTATTCCCATTGTTTCCCTCGTCTTGATGAATTTCGCGATTGCCTTAGGGCGATTCACGAATACAAGACCACTCGTAGTGGACCATCTACTCCTCTACCCATGGATTCTGGTACCACTATTCAACCAAAACAGGGAGACTCTGGCCCCACTATTGTGATCCATCCCCCCAATGTCGAGATGACGGGAACCACGGTCCATATCCTTTACCTGTCATCATCCTTGAGTTCCTTGTAGGTAAACCTTTCTAAGGTTTCTGCACGTGCTTCTATAGAACCTCTTTCAATAGAATCACAGGTCTCAAAATCAGTAGATCCTCCGTCTACCAGTCCATTGTCTACCATCCAAGACGATGCGTATGTGAGCCTTATCCCTCAAGTTGATGCACCATGTAATGCTGCCACTTCATGTAGTCAGTCTTCCTCCTGTCCGCCCATCTCTTAGCCTGATGAGGACACCATGGAAGTTATGTCTACCCCTGATTACCCCTACACTTGAGTAAGGGGGCATTCCTTCAAGAAGATTTCGAAGGCCATCTCCTTCCTAGTTCTCCTAATGTGCTCTACCTCCAGAAATGTTTCTCACAACACATCCCTTTGATTTGCGTGTCTTTATTTCTACCATGAAGTTAGGTAGATTGCATCATCTCATCAGTTGTCTTTTGCACCTTTCAGATGGATCCATCATCCACACCGTATATCGGTCATGTCGACGGTGCAAGTCGCTTCTCCCGGAATCTAGCCTTGGCAACCTGGGCCATTTTTACCCCCTTGCATATGTTAGTCCTTTCGAACGACATGTGCATTGGATCTGCCACCAATAATCAGGCCGAATATGATGCAGTGATAGGTTTGTTAGCTTATGCCCTCGCTCATCGCATCCTTCCTCTTCATGTTCGTTTAGATTCCTTACTACTTATCATGCAATTGAATGGTGTGGATCATGTGCATAACTAAGTCCTTTTTATAAAATATCTACGAGTTAAGTTGTTGGTACGTGAATTTGAAACCATTACATTCAGTCATGTGCCTAGAGCCCAAAATCACTATGTAGATACCATTGTAAACAACATTCTAGATTGACATTTATCGCATGTATACCACAGAAGATAACACAACAAATGGCGAACCATCATCGTCATATAAAATGCATAACCATATTATGTATCACAAAAGTGTTTGGAGCTCTTAGCTCTAAATACATCCAGTACACCCATAACATACTGGGTGGCACATAGGCCCCTACATCTCCTTTGGAGCATCTCGTGCCAAGTTGGGCCAAGATGCTTGAATCGCCTTTTCGAACACTCATAACACAATGGCACTCCTCAAACTGCTAGGGGGGCATCATTCCCACCTTTGCATACCAGATCAACATCCCATGCTTGGGGGCATGATAGTTTTCCCCTGGCCATCTTCTCAATTAAGTCTCGGCCTAGATCCCAATGGATCTAGGTACAGTCGATTATCCTCCCATTCCTTGGATAGTTTGTCCTACCGACCTCTCCGGCCAGCCATATGAACATCGCATATGGTATATGTTTGATACCATATCTTCAAATATTCTACTCTATGTCCACATAGTCCCCATGTTTGACTTAGTGGGTGAGAATGATTCTATACCTCCTCTAGTAGTTCATTCTCGTTTTCCTCTTCCCTTAATTCTTCACTAGGAACCATCATTCCAAGAAGCATTAAGGCCATCTTTAGACAAGTAAGGCCACTTGCCTGAAAGTCGTAGATCCCAATTTCGATGGTTGGTTTATCTGCTACGATCTTCGTAGCTCAATTTGCAAACCATTAGCACCATTGGAAAGCTCTCATAGAGCTCTATAATGGGTCTTCCTCAGTTTTTGATGATTTGACACTTCACCAGGGAACCAATTTTCCATGGAAGGTCACTTCGTCGCCTCTCAAAATCGAATTTTGTCATAAAGCGACAATTATACTTTGAGGTCCACCTCCATTTAATACTTGTTGTACCATATGTCGACTTTCGTCATGAGAAGCCATCATTTACTCATGTTTTCATGGTCCCCAACTGGCCTAGTCTACGTGGTAGCGTCATCGAGTCACCTTTGTTCAGAGCATCTGCAATGAGTTAGCCTTGCATTTTTGGAGTCTATTTCATGTCCCATCATATCATGTCACAGTATTCCATCCATATTTGCATACCGTTCATCCTGTGTTGCCCAT
Organism: Pinus tabuliformis; assembly: GCA_031772625.1. Lineage (NCBI taxonomy): Eukaryota > Viridiplantae > Streptophyta > Pinopsida > Pinales > Pinaceae > Pinus > Pinus tabuliformis. The sequence continues at coordinate 925,960,535 of CM062817.1, read as the reverse complement.
TTTGGCCTCCAGTCATACTATCCCCATCCCCTCCAGTGTTGAGTTAGTTGCTTCCAGGATAACCATGCACTTTATGCTCTAACAAGGGTAGTCGTATGTTTGTCCCTGAGTCCCACTTTTTCCCATTATCCCTGGTGTTAGTCTATCAGTCACATTACTATTTTCCGTCATGCTTTAGTTGAGGATCCTCATTGCCTCATCTATCACAGGCCCTATTCTATTGACATCAACTCATTTATTCCAGAAGAATGGCCTAGAGGGTGGTGTATCTCGGTTCCAACTTCCATTCTTTTTCGGCACCTTGGATCGAGCAGAGGGTCTCATTATTGCCCTTTGACTTGGTCGTTTCATGTTTGTGATCCATACACTTAATGATCTAGTGATGCAGCAGATTGTACCAGTGATTCCCGAGTGTGTGTGAGATGTTTCATACCTCATGAGGGGGTGGCCCTTCAGGTAGCCCCCCACATGCCTAGATGCATATCTATTATGCTACAACCTCAGATGCAGTTCCACAGAGTTGATGGGTTCGGTTCCTACCGATCGCAATGTTCATAGCATGCACATCTCCTCCAGATGATCCATTCAGTTTTGTAGAGCCCTTCCTTGTTCAGCAGGGCTTCTCCGGTTATTCTACCCTCCCTCCCACCCATTTCTTGAGGGAAGGGGCTTTGTATCTCATGTACTCAGATATTATTGTATTCAGTCCTGGCTCATGTTTTTACCAGGTGCATTATGTATATGGGACACATTGTATTATTTTATAGCTCTGTTATGCCAACATGTCATGTACCATTCAGCATGTACTTCATTGCTCAGTTTTATATTTCTGGGCAAACCATTATTTTTGTACTAAGTTATCTCAGCGGGTATGGGTATGCCTCCCCCGCCTCATTAAGGTCCGGTACCACAACATAAAAGGAGACTTGCATTAGTCTCGCCCCCTCTGTCCCTATCCTCTTTAAATTCAACTTCATTGGTCTCTCTCTCTCTCTCCTTGACTCCCTTGTGTTGTCTAAGTGATTGTGTCTTTACAACGTACTTCAGTCATACGTTTTGCTCCTAACACTCGTACGTTGGGGGGAAATCTGTTATCACCAAAAAATTATTCATCTAGCCTAATTTACTAGATGGATCGAAGTACACCATGTAAAGCCAGTTTTACCATAGTAAAATTGCTTTTGCTGTGAGAAATTACTTAATAAACCACCTTTGTTAAGTAATTTATAGTTAAACCCATGAAGAATAATTAAATAAATCACTATTTATTTGATTTTCTTCTAAGAATAATTAATTAAACCATTGTTTTATTATTATTCCTTGTCAATTTTGACCCAATCATGAAAAATAAATAGATACATCATTATTTATCTTATTTTTCTCTAAGAATAATTAATTAATCACTAAATAATTATTATTCTTTGTCAAATTTGACTAAATCCCTTAGGAATAATTAAATAAATCCTTATTTGTTTATTATTCCTTAACTAATTCCTTGAGATAATAAATAAATCATTTATTTATTTATTATTTCTAAATAAAAGTTTAAATATTTTTTCTCTCATAAACAAATATAATAAAATATTCCAAGTGGTTATTCCAGGAATGGGATGAATAATATTTTATTATTGCTCATTATTCGAGGATAACTCACTATTTTTTTATAAATAGAAGGGTTTTCCATTCATTATTCACTTTTGATTATTTTCATTGTTGCACTCACTGTTCTAACTATGATTATTTTCATTGTCGTGCACCATATTTTTTTTTCGTTTATGCATTATAGAGGAGAGAGGCTCTACAGAAGCTAAAAACGTTTGACGATATCCAAGAACCCATCCCATAGAGGGGGATTGGTAACCTTTATCTGTTCTCTTCATATGTGCTATTATTAAATTATTCTTTACATATCTAGTTTCCATTGGATATTTGGGGTTATTACTCTTTCTTTCATTGTTTAACTATGATCGTAGAATAGATCAAAATTTTGGCAGGTTTTGTTTCTATCAATAGCTGCAGATCTACAATGTTTAACAATCATTTCTATTGTTGATATTGTTTTTCATCCACAATCTTAAGTGGGTTCTTTTCATACATCATTGAGAAGAAAACACTACAACAGAAGTTAAAGAAGTTAGTGTCATCCTTGGAAATAGTGTTACAAGAAGGATTATTGGAAAGGGCGCAATCAATCTTGATGATGGAAGGAAAAAAATTCAAACGTTCTACTTGTTGAATGATTGAAGCACAATCTAATGAGTGAATATCAAATGGTTTATCAATGGTATGATCTCACATTCAATTCCAAATGATGTGAAATAAGAAAAACAGGTTGAGGAAGATTAGTAACAAATGAAATAAGGTCTCCAAACAATGTATATTGTCCTTAATGAAATTAAAACAAATAAAAACTCCTCCATGGGAGTAATATTCATAATCTCAACAGTAAGAGAGAGTATAGTTTCAAGTGAAGCAAAAAGTGGCAGGTCTCAAAAAAAATATGAAAGTGTTAGAACATAAGATGCAAGGGAGGAATGACGAGTTTGCAGGGTCTATACAATAGATGATGTGTGAATAAAGTGAAATAAGTTATGTATTTCAGTTAACAACAATACATAATTTTAGGGGAAGCAACATCATGCACTTAATATTAACAAAGGGGGAGAACATGTAGACCTAAGGAGAGATAATAGATAGGGGGAGTAGTTGTGGTCACTAATAGAAGTTGTAAATAGAGGAAGAGTTGTAGACACTAAGATAAGTTGCTTACAGAAAAAGAGTTACAGATAGGAAGAAGCACAATTCCAAGAGGAGCATCCCTTTGTCATTGATGTCAAATGGGGAGAAGTTGCAAGCATGAGGAAAATTTTAGATTTGAGACTTCTGCAATTTGTATTGTGTGTAGAATTTGTTTCTGCATCTGTCACATTCATATTTGTTATTTTATCGACGTTTCTAACCATCCTTTATGGTTCATCATCAGGATTAATGAAAGACATGAAGGTCTGATCAAATGAAAAGGTGATATATATATATATATATAAGAAATTAGTGAAGTAATGATGGGGGCGAGCCGACAAGAAAGGGGAAAAACTGACAAAGGGAACTCCGAAAAAACCCTAAAATTGTTTTGATTATTAATAATATGTATGTTAAAATATTAATTTATTAATATCCAAATCAAGTATTTAATATTTAAAATTAAGTTATTTATAATAAAATTGAGATTTTAAATATTAATATTACTATTTAAATATAGTGATAGTACCTAGTGTAAATGCATTATTATGAATGTAAATAAATTATATAAAGTAATTGTTAATATAAATTATAATGGTAATATTAATGTTATATATAGAGTAATAATTAATATAATGGATAACAATTAATTATTAATTAGCAAGTTGGATACGCATTACTATATATATAGTTAGGGTAGGCATTATTATTCATCCACATTTTTTTCCCCTGGAAAAATCATAATTTTATTCAATATTGAGTAAAATTACATGTTGTAGATGCTGTAATAGCATATGCTGTAACAAAACTTGTCCTGCTAAGAACAGGATCTAAAAATCAATTAACTGTCTATCTATGCTTTCCTATCTTTCTTTTTTTCCACTTTCCGCTAGCCTTCATTGGTAGGCGTCGCTGTTACAATTTGCATTTGTGCTTCGTTAGTGGTAGCCACAATGTCTTTTTCAAAATCTGAGCTTGTTGTAGAGTATGCTCGCTTGCTGCCACCAATTTCCTGTCCTGGAGTCTCATATTGCTACTGTGAGCTGCTTGCATTTGGATCTGTTGCATATTCAATCAGATTTTCATTATTTTGTAAATGGTGTGGAAAGCTTTCTTTGCTGATTTCTGGATTATTTCTTCCATCTTCAGCTTCTTGAAGTATACTGGTGGTTTCTGCATTCTTTTCCTCTTCTATATCCTCTGCCCATGTGGCTGTAAATTGCCATCCTTTCGGCTTTGGTGGTTGTCTTTTTTTCCTATCTTTTTTGTTTTGTGGGCATGCACTCTGAAGATGACCAGTTTGTCGACATATGCGGCAGCGAAAGGCAGTGTTTTCATAATCAAGTGGCTGTGCCCATTGCTTTCCATTATGGAGTAAGAGAATGTGATCTGGTAGGCCTTGACTGAGATCAACCTCCACACAGATCCTGGAAAAAGTGTAGATATCCTTGGATAGGCGCTCATTGTCTACTTTTAAAAAAGTCCCCAAGGCGTTGCCGATTCCTTCCAATACTTTGTAATGCCAAAAGTGTATAGGTAAGTTAAATAATTTTACCCACACTGGCATTTTGGAGACCACCATGTTGTTTGGATCGAAGTCCGGGAACCAAGATTTCATAAAAAGGCCTGCATTTCCCCAAAACCATGGTCCCTCATTCAATGCATATTCCTTGTCCTTTATGGTGTTGAATTTGACAATAAAGAATCCCTTTGAACAGAGATGGATATCACAGTTTTCTGTCCATATGGAGTAAATCCATTGACGAAGGGCTTCTGGTTTGGGCCAAAAACCATTGAACCTGCATATCACTGCTTTAGTTAAATAGTCAGCATGTATTTCATTTACCTCTGGTATGGCGATTGTTAATGCAGGGTTCTGTGTTGTCTGCTCAACAATGTAGGCCCCTGGTGTTGTAGCTTGCTGTTCTGGTTTCTTTTGTGGTTCCATCTTCCCTTTTACTGCATCTTTGAAGGAAGCAGGTCCTTTTGAACTTGTGCCAGAACAGCCTCCGCGGAGTCTTGTGCTAAGACAGATGGTTGAGTCATTTCCTATACCGTATTCCATTAGCTTGCGCTCCTCCTGCAGTACTTTCCCTGTGTAGAGGAGGAGTTGTTTGCATGGTGGGATTCCAGTTCTTTCTTGTATCCTCTGTTTGAGTGTTTTTGTCGCCTCCCATTTCCCTATCTTGATGCATATTGTGTTCCCTCCCATGGATCTGATAAAGAGAGAACTTTTTCTTCCTTCGAGCATATCCGATGCAGGTGTTGTTTGGATGTTTTGCTGATTCGTCATAATCATCGAATCTTTCTGTTGCCTGCTCCGATCTATGATCTGAGACTGTGATCCAGATCTGTGAGGAGCCTTTTTGTTATCAGGCATCCAGATCCGAGTTTGGTGTAGACTGATTCTGCTCTGCATCTTTTGTTCACTTCGAAACAACTTGTTCAGTGAGTGGGCTTCCAGATCTGACCAGAAAAGGGGTCGATCTGCAATGAGAAGGTCTAGATCAAAGAGCCCAAGACTCGATCTGTGCTCAATGCCGCGGAACGATGGGTATATTGCCCAATCAGGGCTTAATGGCAGTTGTTCGAACAAATGGAAATCGAGATTGGCATCATAATAATACAGATCAGAGTTCTGATATTCAAATAGCTTGAATATTTCTTCGTACCTTTGGCGGTGTCGGTGATTTTTCATCCTGTTAGCTCCATTGTTGCTCGAGACAGTAACCTCACTAAGCGTGATCTCAGAAGCAGTTACTGCCACAGGGTAGACTGTCAAGTGCCTGATCTGCATGCAGTTCCAAAGCGCAACCAACCCATGTATTTCGATCAGGGGTTTACCAGTTGTCTTCGCCGTCTGAGAAAGTACCTTATGTAATAGATCTTGCCGAATTTGCACCTTCGTTCTTCTTATGAACCCTGACTGCAGCAAATAACAATAAACCCTTATTCTCGGCGACGCGAATATGACCAATGTGAATCGTGCGGATTCAGGCTTCTTGCTTATGGAGTCACTGGAGGTTTGGTAGACGTGGGTAAGACTGAGAGCCATTGTTACCGCAGAGATTGAAACCGAATCAGCCGCATAAATCGAAACTGGATCAGCCGCAGAGCCCGCCCATAAAATACTTGATTCTAATTTCATTATTATTCATCCACATATAATATGATAAGGTATTAATAATATGCTTCACAATTTTGGAATAAATAGAGTATAGAAAGATATTAATAACACTACTTTACAATTTCAATTTCAAAATAAGTAGAGTACACTAAGATATTAAAACACACATCCATAATTTCACAATAAACACACATTATCATTGTTAAATAACTAATATAATAACACTTCTCCATAATCTCACAATAAACACACATTTTCATTGTTAAAGAACTAATAAGTATCAATGATACCACTCCAAAATCTTAAGCAAAGCACGTGAAATAATTAATGAATAACATATAGGTATTAATAAGAGTACTCTACAATCTTGAAATAAACAAAGCATGGAATGCATTAATAATACTACTCTGGAATATTTTGGAATCAGTAAGGCATTTTAAGACATTAATAACATAACTTTTGATAATCATAGTCAAACCTCATTCTTATTATTAAATAAGAAACATGTATTAAAAATCTAAAAATAAGTTTGCTTTCATGTACATTTAATATTAAATGATAGACATACATTACAAATATAGGAAGAAGTGTCTTCTCAAGTAGATTCATCATTAAATAATGTATAATGAATAGGTATTAATAACACTACTCCATAATTTTGAAATAACTAAAGTATGATAATGCATTAATAATACTTCTATACTCGAATAAACATATCATCTTAAGACATTAATAACACTACTCGATAATCTTTAAAAAAAACTTCATTCTCATTAAAATAGTAAATCAATATAAAATATTAATAACACTACTCCATACTCCATAATCTTAAGAAAAACTTGTTTTCATAATTAAATAATAAATAAATAATAATAATAATATTTCATATTCTTTGAATAACTTGTTCTCATGTAAATCCACACATTACTAATATATATATGTTAACAATATTCCATAATCTTTGAATAACCCCGGTTTTATATAAATCTACACATTAATAATATAAATGTTAAAACATTAATCACACTTTTTTAATATTTAGTTTCCACATACATTTTTAAACATTAATAATCCTCAAATATAATAATATATTAAAAAATAAAAACAAATATTACTTTCAAGTTACTTTTCATATAAATTTCATTATACACCAATTTATTTATTTATTTATGATTTAAGAAAATATATTTGATGATAATGATTGTCACTTCACCGCATAAAAACAATTAAATTTTAAAAATAGAAAGAGTAAACAAACTATTAAATATAACAATGAAAAAACCATAAATTAAACATTATATGAATATTACCCTTATCTTTTTTATTATTGTTATTCAAATTATAATTTTAAATTGTTAATTTCTTTTTTATTTTTATATAAAATTAAATTTAAAAATCCTTAATATTTTTATGACATTATTTAATTTTATTAATTTGAAATTATTTTTATCAAATTATTAAAAAAAAATTATTATTAAAATATTTTTTTAATGGCCTCTTCCTTCCACATTTAACGATACATGTCGCTAAATATATCACAATAATAAGGCGTTTGAAATGTTTGGTCATTTGTTGCCCAACCAATTCACTTTTGGCTAGTTACTCAAATTATTTTCTATTGTGGAAAAAAACATAAAAAAAGCATGATTTTAAAAATGATTAAATAAACCCATGACAATTGAATGACCTTGACCTTGACCCACCTCCTAACAACGTCCTTAAGAAGGTGGTAAAAATCATACATAAAGCTATGGATTTTTGTAGTCTTGAAAGTTGGCAGTGCCATTGTGTCTCTACTGGATTTGTTTTCCAAGTGGCTGGAAGTGAAGACTTCATTGTGTGTGTCTTCCAAGTGGCCATACCATATGTGAAGAGTGTAGTTTGTTCAGCAGCTACCAAGAATGGAGAGCAAGAGAGTTGAAGCATGCAGATTCAAGCAAATTGCAGAGGAAAAGTTCAGAGACAGAGACATTAACGGATGCAATATAAATGCCCTGAAGGCCTATGACCTGTGTCCAAAGCTGGAAGGAATATCAGAAATGATAACAGCTGTGCAGATCCTTTTAGTTGCAAAGGGTAAACTGCCATCAAAACTTGTGGATTGGTACGCCATTTTACAGGTAAATGAATCTTCACATCCTATATTGATTAAGAGGCAGTATAGAGAGTTATCTTCATTATTGCATCCTCATATAAAGAAATCTCCAGTAGCAGAAGCAGCTTTTAAGCTTATACAAGAAGCTTGGTCAGTTTTGTCTAATAAATCTAAAAAGTACAAATATGATCGTATGAGAAAAGGCTTGATCACCGAGGAGCATCAAGGTTCAGAGCCCGGGCCTTCTGATCTGAATACGAGTTTTTCCAGTCCACAAGCGAGTTCTGTAGACACCCAAATGGATTCATTAAAAGCGCAAAATGTGGATTTTCCCAATGGAGCTGTCAGTTCTGTAGTCAGCCCCGGGGATTCTTTGAAGAAGTCTTCCCATGATCAGAGTTTCATGGACACCCACATGACCTCTGGGAAGACCCCAAATGTGGTTTCCTCCAATGGAGGGGATAGCGTCGCACCTGCAAATATGGCTTCTGGGAAGTGCAAATCTGGGAATTCCACCTTCTGGACTGCATGTCCATTTTGTTACAGTGTGCAGGATTGTCCACCATTTCTGAAGAGCCAAATACTCGTATGCCCAGTTTGTCATAGTACCTTCCAGGCTCTTGAGGTTATGACAATGTCCATTAACGATATAATCAAGAGATCCAGAAAGGGCAGCGATGCAGAAAATTATGGTGCTATTATAGAGAATGAGGTAAATTCCTCGGAGGATAACAAAGCAGAGGATGTTACAGTAAACCAACCTAAGGAGGCTGTCGAGGTTGGGACAATGCATGTCAATGATTATACCGGGAGAGCCAGAACAAGAAGCAATGGAGAAAATGTTCCTGCTATGATAGAGAATGGGGTTAATTCCTGCCAGAATGAAAAAGCACAGGATAAAAAGAGAACCAGAAAAGGAAGCAAGGAAAACAAGGTTGGTGTTATTACAGAGAATGAGATAAATCCCTGCGAGGATAGCAAAGCACAGGATAAAAAGAGAACCAGGAAGGGAAGCAAGGAAAACAATGTTGGTGCTACTACAGAGAATGAGATAAATCCCTGCGAGGATAACAAAGCACAGGGTAAAAAGAGAACCATGAAGGGCAGCAACGAAGAAAATTTTGGTGCTATGATAGAGAATGAGGTAAATTCCTCTGAGGATAACAAAGCGGAGGATGTTACAGTAAACCAACCTAAGGAGCCTGTTGAGGTTGGGACAATGCATGTCAATGATTATACCAAGAGAGCCAGAACAAGAAGTAATGGAGAAAATATTCCTGCTATGATAGAGAATGAGATTAATTCCTGCCAGGATAACAACGCACAGGATAAAAAGAGAACCAGAAAAGGAAGCAAGGAAAACAAGGTTGGTGCTATTACAGAGAATGAGATAAATCTCTGCGAGGATAGCAAAGCACAAGATAAAAAGAGAACCAGGAAGGGAAGCAAGGAAAACAAGGCTGGTGCTATTACAGAGAATGAGATAAGTCTCTGCGAGGATAACAAAGCACAGGATAAAAAAAGAATCAGGAAGGAAAACAAGGTTGGTGCTATGATAGAGAATGAGACAAATTCCTGCGAGGATCAAAAAGCACAGGATAAAAAGAGAACCAGACAGGGAAACAAGGAAAACAAGGTTGGTGCCATGATGGAGAGTGAGATAATTTCCTGCGAGGATAACAAAGCCCAGGATAAAAAGAGAACCAGAAGGGGGAACGTAGAGAATAAGGTTGGTTGCATAATAGAAAATGAGATAAATTCCTGCAAGGATAACAAAGCACAGGATAAAATGAGAACCAGTCAAGGAAACAAGGAAAACAAGGTTGCTGTCATGATAGAGAATGTGATAAACTGCCACGAAGATAACAAAGCAAAGGATGTTAGAAGAAAACAAGCAGTAGACCAACCTAAGAAGGCCAAAAGCAGGACTAAGAAAGTTAAAAATGAGTCCAGGAAACAAAACAATTCTGTCTCATGCCCCTCTAAGGAGGGCCCTTCTGTTGAGCAAGTTTTGATGGATGTTCAAGATTCAGATTTTTATGACTTTGACCAAGATAGAGTAGAGAATTGCTTTGAGGCAAATCAAATCTGGGCTATTTATGATGATCATGATGGAATGCCTCGATATTATGCTCGTATTAATGAGGTAGTCTCCTTGCATCCCTTCAAGGTGAACATGACTTGGTTAGAAGGAAAGGACAATGGCGATGAGTGTTTAGCCAGGTGGGCCAATGCTGGATTTTGCAGGAGTTGTGGGGAGTTTAGGGAAGGAATAAGCTGTGGTAGTGAGTCTCTCAATGTCTTCTCTCACTTGATGAAAGGCGAGAAAGCTGCAGCAGGGATTTTTAAAATCTTTCCTCGGAGAGGCTCTATCTGGGCTCTTTATAGAAATTGGCAGACTGATTGGGATGAATCTACTCCCAGTGAAGTTACATGGAAGTATGACATTGTTTTGATTATGACAGATTTTATTGAAACAATGGGAGTGAGTGTGGTTCCTCTTGTTAAGCTTGATGGTTTCAAGAGTGTCTATCATAGAGCACAGATGGGATCAAAGACAGTTAAATGGGTACCGAGGACAGAGATTCTTAAATTCTCCCATCAGGTTCCTGCCAGAATAATTTTGGGTAACGAGGCTCAAAATTTGCCCAAAGGTTGTTGGGAGTTAGACCCTGCAGCCAGTCCGTTAGATTAATCTGCAGACAGCATAGACAGTGAATCAAAAACATCAAACTAAGTGTTCTGTTGTAACCATCTCACAGTAATAGTTGTTGATGTTGGAATGGGAATAGAAATGCATCATATAGTTTAGTTGCTTTGTGTGGTTGGTGTAAACTCTGCCTTAAAACACAAGTTTGGTTTTCATGAGGGGATTTCCTGAGAATAATGTCCATGAAGAATGGGGAGGCTTCTGATAAGCCAGTAGGATGTTATCTCTTAATTTAAACTTTGGCTGTGATTGCAATGAAGAAAGAAAACTTGAACTTGTTCATGCAAGATGGTAGACTGATTGTACTCTTAATTGACCAAGTAGTATTTCAATTCTCTAATTTCATCTCTGCTATAATGGCAATCACTTGGTAGGTTGAATGGTCTCACTTTAGAATATAATACTATGTTGGGCAATAGCTGCGATCATAGTAGAATGTTTTGCAAGATTAACATAGATATATTTTCATTGTTTGGGTGGTTCAAAGATTTGTATATGTTGTAACGCTTTGTAATACTGCAGATAAAACTGTCTAGTGTTATGGTCATGTAACCATATTTTCATGCTATCAGCTTTAATGCTCTCTTGTTTATTGATTGTTTTCATATAGGTCACTTTTGGATCAGCTAGAATTGATGGGCTAATGCTCAGTTCTGTTACCAATGAATGTGCCACAGCTGTAAGTCATGTGGCCTTACTGAAATCCCATTCTACTAGAGCAGTAAGAGATGGCATAGAAAATTTCTCCTTGGGAAAGGAGAAAAGCTATTTAGAGAAAGCTGACAGGAACAGGATGGATGATATAGTTTAGTGACATTCCTTATTGTTCCAGAATAATTTCAGGAAGGGTAAGTTATTATTAACATTTCTCATATTGCAACGATGTTTTGATATAGTGCCTTGTAATATGCAGGTACTGGAGCAACTCCTAATAAGAAGGCTACAACTAATGCATTTTATATGTTTTAATAATGGACCTCAAATATCTTGTACAGCTTTTAATAATCTTTGTGATTTGGCATTGCATGCATTATTTCGTTGTTGTTACAAATGGTTTTGAGAATAAACATTTTGGTTAAGGACCCGTCTTGTTGATATTCGTTTCTCAAACTTTGCATTTGCATTTGCATTAAGCTAAATCTAAATTTCACAAATCCATCAAAACATCCAGTTTAAGAAGTCACAGACTATGTATAAATCACACTTTTCAGGTTTTCTAGGTATTTACTAGCATTAGGGACCCTTCACATGAGGATGTCAAATCTTCTGAACAATTTTAACATTTGTTCTCATTTCTTTTTGACAGATGTTATTACCCTGTATTGTCAGAAACAGAAAAAATACAGCAGTTTACAAAGAAAAAATACAACAGTTTGCGAAACAACAAAGAGAGTATCAGATGAATCACTTGGTAGAGATGCAAAACTGCAAATAATTTAATTAAATATTAATATATGTTCACCTATCCACTATTGCCAGAAGGGCGTTATTATTATATCAGCATGCTTCGCTTTCCATTTACTAGTATTTTCAGGAAATTGCAAGGCAGAAAAGCACATACTGTTGTAAGCTACTTGAGTAGTTGTTCGCCTACTAGCCTTCTTTTTTGATCCCTGAAAACAGTGACACACAACTTGTCATACAATTTGCATTGCATATTAGATGAGATGTTGGTCAGGATTCAATAACCATGGCCATTACATTTGTGCAAATTTACTCTGTGGGAATTTATTTCTAATAAAGTTTGAGTAGATTTTTGTTTACCATAAAGACAAATTGTTTCACATTTTTCATTTTAGATTTTGGTAAATAGCCTTTACATTTGTGCAAATCTGCCAATCTACCATGGGAGAGTTTTTTAAATTTTAAGTAGGTGAGGATTACAACTCAAACCAAGTTTATTACACATCCACATTCTCACAATCATTTGGGAGGTTTGCATTGACAACTGGTCATCGTAGTCTTGGCGACTGGTCATTGTAGTCTCAAACTGATGCACGAGCATTTTTGACCATATAACTATCTTGCACATTTTCTTAAGTTTGCTTAAATGTGGTTTTATGTGAAATTTTCTTAAGTTTGCTTAAATGTGGTTTTATGTGAAATTTTCTTAAGTTTGCTTAAATGTGGTTTTATGTGAAATTCAGATTTTTATTTTTTTTTGTACTGAGTGAATATTTATCAACTCTTAGAATATGAAGCGGTGTGTTTGGAATTTAAAGAGTTTGAGTAGTTGTAAAGTCAAAAGTTGAGAAGAATAAGTATAAATATGAAGTATTTGAACAAGCAAAGGACTTTGGGTTTTTGGTTTTGTTTTTATTTAGTTCATGTTGTGTAGATGATTGTGTGATTCAAAAACTTATGTATAGGTTTTGTGAATGTAAAGACGTTTCAGAAGTCCATGAGCATTGGCCATTAAATCAATAAAAAAATACAAAATTGTGATAGTCCATGAGCATTGGCCATTAAATCAATAAAAAAAATTACAAAATTGACAAAATTGTGATTGTTTTTACTTAATATTTTGTGATGTATAACTTTTATTATTTAATGGGTTAGCTGTGCAAAGTTATTTCTGCTAGCATAGGGAACAGTTTCTACTATTTTTCTTTGAAAATATTCAGAAGGTTCATAAAAGTTGGTCAACCCACATTTTGTTGGATGGTAAAAACTCATTAACCCTCCTGTCTGTGTTATAAATGTTTATTATTTAATGGGTTAGCTGTGCAAAGTTATTTCTGCTATGCATATATATGAGCATATTATTTTTCTGCATAGGGAACACTTTCCCACTATTTTTGGTTCATAAAAGTTGATCAACCTACATTTTGTTGGATGGTAAAAACTCATTAACCCACTTGTCTTTGCATTGGATGGTAAAAACTCATTAACCCACTTGTATTTGCATTGGATGGTAAAAGTTTATCAACCCATATCTTTATGTAGTTGATGGTAAATCTCATCACTCCACATCGATGTAGTTGATGGTAAATCTCATCACTCCACATCTATTTGCAGTTGATGATAAAAACTCATCAACGCACCTCGTTGTGCATTGGATGGTAAAAACTCATCTACTCGCCTTTTTGTGTATTGAATGGTAAAAGCTCATCAACAAACTTCTCTGTGCACTAAAAAGAGGGCAAGTCTACCAATATGGAAGTGTGGAACTCATCAACCCACCTCTTTGTGCTTGGAAAAGAGGGCAAATCTAGCAATATGGAAGTGTGGAACTCATTAACCCACCTCTCTGTGCACTGAATAGACTACAAGCCATAGAGTTTGGAGTGACTTCTATGTGATACTTTATTTGTAAACAATGTGGGTAGTGAGTATAGTATTGTTGGAAGTTGTTAGGAGATTATTCATAAATTTATAATCTTAGGAAAAAGTTATGATATTTTTTTGAGATATTTTTATGTGTTAATTATAATTTCTGATTTAGAGCAATCAACATCTAAGAGACATAATCATCATCTAAGAGACATACAACTATGTGCATTGAAGAAATGGCCAAGCTAACAATAATGATAAAATCTCATCAACCCACCTCTCTATGCACTGAATATAAGAGAGGGAAAGCCTACCAATATGGATAGTTTTGGAGTGTGGAACTATCAACCCACTTCACTTCTCTATGCATTGAAGAGAAGGATATGTGCACCGAAGAAAGGGCAAAGCTGGCAATAATGATAAAAGCTCATCAACCCACCTCCCACTTCACTTCTCTCTGCATTGAAGAGAAGACTTCATTTCTCTATGCATTGAAGAGAAGGCTATGTGCACTGAAGAAAGGGCAAAGCTAGCAATAATGATAAAAGCTCATCAACCCACCTCTTGATGCATTGAATATAAGAGAGGGAAAACCTACCAATATGGATAGTTTTGGAGTGTGGAACTCATCAACCCACTCACTTCTCTATGCATTGAAGAGAAGACAAACCTACCAATATATCTCTTTGTGCGATGAAGATAGGGCAAACCTACCATTATATTTCTGTGCACTGAAGAGAGGGCAAGCTTACCAATATGGCAGAGGGTGGAACTTATCAACCCACATCTCTGTGCATTGATATACATCTATGTGCATTGATATATCTCTTTGTGCACTGAGAGAGAGCAAACCTACCATTATATTTCTATGTGGATTTATGTGTACTGAAGACAGGGCAAGCTTACCAATATCAGAGAGTGTGGAACTTATCAAGAAGGCAAGCCCACCCATATGTGAGAGTGTGGAACTTGTTTCTTTATGCACTGAAGAGAGGGAAAACCTACCAAAGTGTGGAACTTATCAAGAAGGCAAGCCCACCCATATGGGAGAGTGTGGAACTTATCTCTTTTCGCACTGAAGAGAGGGCAAACCTACCATTATATTTCTATGTGTATCTATGTGCATTGAAGAGAGGGCAAACCTACCATTATATTTCTATGTGTATTTGTGTACTGAAGACAGGGCAAACCTACCATTATATTTCTTTTTGTATCTATGTGTACTGAAGACAGGGCGAGCTTACCAATATCGGAGAGTGTGGAACTTATCAAGAAGGCAAGCCCACCCATATGGGAGAGTGTGGAACTTATCGACCCACATCTTTGTGCACTTAAAAAAGGGAAAGCCTACCAATATGAGAGAGTGTGGAACTTATTAACCCACAACTTTGTGCACTAAAGAAAGGGAAAACCTACCAATATGAGAGAGTGTGAGACTTATCAACCCACATCTCTGTACCTTGAAGAGAGGCCTAATCTGGGAGATTTTGGAGTGTGGAATAACTTCCAAGTGATACTTTTTTTTTATGAACAATGTGGTATAGTATTGTTGTAGGTTGTTAGGAGATAATTCATAGATACCTTTTTTTAATGAACAATGTGGTATAGTATTGTTGTAGGTTGTTAGGAGATTATTCATAGAGTTTATAGAAGAAGTTATGAATCTCTGTACACACATCTCTATACCATGAAGAGAGGCCTAATATGGGAGAGTTTAGAGTGTGGAATAGCTTCAAAGTGATACTTTGTTTATGAACAATGTGGGTATAATATTGTTGGAGGTTGTTAGGAGATTATTCATAAACTTTACAGGAAGAAGCTATGAAAAAACTTCTGGATACTTTTGAATATTAATTGTAATTTCTGACCTATAGCAATCATCATCCAATAAGACATACAATAAAGGCAATTAATTAAGATCTATTAATTTTTTTTAGTCAATTGGACTTTAGTCTAATTTTTTTGGTTGGTTTTGGTTGTGGTTATTGATTATTGTTTTGATTATTTAAGAGGTGTAGGTTAATTGGTTTATGTGAGGTTTATTGTTCATCATGTCATATGTTTGGTGTTCATCATGTCATTATTGACAGTGCGAATCAAGGGGTTAAAATGTGTTTCACTGAGCATCTAGGATTATCACTATTTCAAATCTTGGATTGATGATGAGAGTCAATTGGGGTTAAAATACTAAGCATCTAGGATTATCACTATTTCAAATCTTGGATTGATGATAAGAGTCAATTGTGAAGATAAAAATCAAGGGGTTAAAATGTGTTTCACTAAGCATCTAGGATTATCACTATTTCAAATTTTGGATTGAGGATGAGAGTCAGTTGTGAAGATAAAAATTATCCTACACGATGTCTAATTTTAACGAAAACTAACACAATACGGAGGAACAAGAGGAATTGGCAATGCAAATCAAAGGGTTAAAAAGTGTTTCACTAAGCATCTAGTTTTATCACTATTTCTATCACTATTTCAAATCTTAGGTTTAGGATTATCACTATTTCAAATCAATTGAGAATGACTGGTTTAGGATTATCACTATTTCAAATCAATTGAGAATGATAGTCAATTGTGAAGATGAATATTATCCCACCAGATATCTAGGTTTAACCAAAACTAACATAATACTGAGGAATTGACGGTGCAAATCAAGGGGGTTAAAAAGTGTTTCACTAAGCATCTAGGATTATCACTATTTCAAATTTTGGATTTGATTGAGAGTGTGAGTCAATTGTGAAGATAACCAACATAGATCCATGTTAAACACATATCTAATATGAGCCGAGATGGATCCAATTTCTTCATGTGCAAACTTTTTTATGAGCCGACATTATTTAAATGTTTTGTATAGTTATTTAATTTTTTTAATTTTTAGATCTTTTAAAAATTTTATCTAGACTAATATGAGCAAAATTTCAACTTTGATGACGGATGGACAGACTTACACATCATAGTAGGTTGTAGAATAAATTTCTCTGCATAAAAACTATCCCACATAAAATCTAAGTCTAAATAAAACTAACCTAATATCGAGGATAAAATGTTCCACAATTCTAATGAGGAAAAATCATTAAACTGAAATGTTCCACCATTCTAATGACTACATATCATTAAACTGAAATATTCCACAATCCTAATGAGGACAGATAATTAAACTCTGAAAACTAACTGATAACAATATAAGTAACTTATAATTTTATGAAAGTTTAAGGAGCATATCATTCTATTCCTCTAGCAGGCTTGCCCATTACAATGTGTGTACACGTGCAGATCTGGAATTGACAAACTTAGTGCAAGCTAAGAACCGCAACCTTTCAATACCCTGCCAACTGTTTTACCAGCAGTTTACACGGGTGCCTTGCAAGCCAAAATGATTATGAATGAATACGATTTTAGTGGTCGTTAGCAGACTAGATGTCTAATCAGAAGCATGGCTTAAAATTCTGCAGGTTGGTGTGGGATTGTGGGGAATTAAAAAAATAAATTTTAAGATTTCGGACGTTGGATATGACATTGGAATTTTTTTTATTGAATTATTTTAATTTTAATTAAATATTATTTAAATAATTAAAAATAAAAAATTCGTATAAAACTGAGAGTTAATGAGTATATAAAAACAAAGATTCAAGTGAGAAAAATATTTAAATAAATGGTTAATTATTTAGATTTTGTAATGATGTTTTTTTAATATGATTGAAAAAAAGTTTATATATATATATATAAAAGAAGAGAGATTTTGTTTTTAAATAAATGGTTAATTATTTAGATTTTGTAATGAGGTTTTTTTAATATGATTAAAAAAAGTTTATATATATATATATATATAAAAGGAGAGATTTTGTTAGAAATTTGTTGGTTCCAAAAAAAGTTGATTGGGTTTTTATGAAGGATTTATTTTTTTAATATTGTATATTTTTTAGTATGAATTTTTAAATAATTATTTGTTCAAATTAAGTTTGTTTTAAATTTTAAATGATTATTTATTTATTTTCAATTAGAATGAGAATATATTTGTATTAAAATATACATAAGGAACACAATATAGAAGTATAATGATTGGCTTTATTTTTATTATTGAATCTCTTTAAACTATTCAAACTATCACAATTTATATAGAGAATGATACATAACTAAGAAAAAGAGCATTTTGTAAGTGTAAACTTTACAAAGCAAAGCCCTTGAGAAAACAAAATTCACATTTCATTGTTCATTGAATCAAATAAAATGAGGTCGCTTATATCTTAAGCAGGCTCATTTACACCAAAAGACTTAGCTAGCAAAGTAGCAGCAGAACTAGTTGACGCGAGCTAGCAATTTTCCAAACTATTCATTTGTGTTTTGAGCTCCCTGATTATCAACTTCAATTCCTCATTTTGTCGATACAATGCATCCATTTTGTCATCCTTTTTGGCAATTTGAACCTCCATCTTTAGTTGATTTTCCATGAGTGTTGTAATTGTTGCCATTAACTCATTGTTTTTAAATTAAATTCAAAGTTCGAAAATCTATTTAAATGGCACACATTCTTTAAGTTAGAATTAGTTTACATTGTCATTCATAGCTTCAAAGCTCCATTGTGTGTACCCTTGAACCTTTCTTGCTTTATCTCTAGCTATGAGTCTTGCCATTGAAAGTGATTTTTCACAGGAAATGTTGCCCCAAATTGGAGGTTGAAACATGTTTCCACTTGTCTGAGTTTCGACATTGTGACCCTCAATAGGTGACTGCCTTGATGATGCAGAGTTGAGTGACCTAAGTAGGCCGAAGTTTAGACATAGGGGAGCACCTTCCCATGATTTCCAATGGACGTCCCTCCTGTACACAACTCGAACCTAAGGGTTAAGTCAGTGAAATCCTCCACAACTGAGACTTGAATGTTGACTTGATGTAGGGTGGTGCATTGTATCCTACTCAGGGTCTTGTCTCTTCCAAACAAATTGTAATAGCTCTACATGTAATACTTCTTATTTTTTAACTTTTCATGCAAGGAGGTGCCCTTATCGTGGTGATCATAATTTCCTCCAAAGTGCATCACCCAATTTAATTTTTTGTGTGCTAGTACAATGTGTAGTGGAGTTCTTCACACATTAATCCACACAGGAAGTACACGCAAATCCCACCCTTGTTCATAATTTTCCTATCGTCTAACTTAACGCAAAGCCATTAGGTTGAGGCCTCCTTTGGTATATGCCCTATATGATGGAATACTTTCATGTGTGACATTGCACCTGATGTTGCCTGTGATGTTCTTGGCTTGGGTTGTGTGTTATAACTGCTACAATTTGCATGATTAATTCCTCGTGGGGAGACGTCATAGCCCAGAACCCCCATATGATTTTTATTTTCTTCCCCATGGTGGGTGACCATAGGAAATACTCTTACTTTAATATGTTTCATTACTGAAAATTAGGGAATTTAGGAGAATCTGGGTTGTCCATTGACAACCATATCACCCAACTTTAAATTACACCCTCCATTAGTACACTTGTATGCCTTCTTGTTCAATTCGTGAAGCATGTGGAAGAATGATATAGAGTCCATAAGTTACACTGTCTCATTCTTTTCATGAGATGGCCCAATGCCTTATCTTTTGGAATTAATCCCTTTACAAAATGTTGTATCAGAAGGAGAGAATCCCTTAGCACAATAAGGGAAGAGACCTTGTATTCTTTTTCTATCTGGATCCCTTAAAGTAGAGCACAAGCTTCAACAAGATTGTTTCTCATACAACCAAGGCCTCATGAATACTCCACTACTTTAGTTTACTCGGGGCCATACAACACTCTTCATACTCTTTCCACCCCTTAAATGATTAAAAATTAACATGAAAATTTATGTAATTTTATTTTGCGCTAATACCATCATGACTACTAGATCGCTCGTTTATGCTCATATGAGTTAAACATCCAACCAGCTTACACACTTTGTAACCCTCACAACTAAAAACTGACATTGAATTTGCATATTTACAGACTCAAGATAATCTAAGAGTCCCACCACTTTAGGTTCTCATATGCACTCTCATGCACTTGCACAGGCCTATTGAACTCAACCCAAGATGACTCAAACTAGATTGTTAAGAGTTTTTCTTTTGTTGCAAGTAGATCACATAAGGTGCAGTTGCAGAGCATACACAAACTCTAGACTCATTGACAAAGAATACTTTGTCCTAAAATATCTTCTTTCATAGGCTCCATCTTACTATGCTGAATTCGATATAGATTTACTGAAAAAAATTGCTCTACATCGGATCCTTTCATGGCATGAAAAGGATCACATGAAAATTCTCCTTGGAAGAGGGATTCAACTTGAAGATTTAATTTGTCTACCTCAGTCACAATTCCCACCACTTTTTCTTCAGGATTCAAAATTTTATTTTTATACTGGATATATTTTAAAGGCTCTAATGTTGTGATTTTCCCACCAAGGTGCTTAAGGATGAATTTGAACCATAATTATTTTTGAGCAACCACTTTTATATCAAATTGCAAATCCAGAATGAAATTACTACATCTTTGCACCCAATCTTTTATTGGACAAAATTTATCAAGGAAAACTTTAGTCCAACCAGTCCATGGATGTCTCACCATGTTGTCAAGATCTATGCAAATTATAACTTTTTTATTTTTCTCTCACCATTTGCAAGATAAGAGAGTATGTAGTCCAATTTATTGTGCCAAATCCTAAATCATGGTAGCCCTGGTTATCTTCTTCATCAATCCATACCCCATCCTTTTTTTTTTGACTAGACAACTATATGAATTATTCAACTTCCAAAATTCTTTCCGCTCACATCTTTCTAGAGAGAATCTCTTGGACAAACTTAATATCCACTTATTCTAGTGCTACAAAGTCAGGAGCAGAGAAAACAAATTGCTTCCCGTGTTTAAAGTCCTCTTCTTTCACGTTCTTCATTTCTGCACTTGATAGCATGAACAAAGAGATGTCATTCCTACCATGATATTCTCAAGAAAACATGTTTGCTACACAATTAAATACCTTAGTCTATGTACAATATCAAAATCAAAATTTTTCATCCAAATAGACCATTTTTGTACATGAGTATGGATATATGTGAGCAAGTTGTTGTTGTTTAGCATGCTTGCTAAAATATTTAAATCTGTTAAGATGGTAAACTTAATAGGATTTAGATATAAATTTAAATGTTGGATGGTCTTTTTGACATCCAACAACTCTTTGTGACTTGAAGGATAATTCAATTATGCTCCTATTAAAGTACCAGAGGCATAGCCACAAATTTCTTCTTTGTTATCAATTTCATCTATCAGAATTCCTCCCCATGTGTTATGTGAGGCATTAGTCTCAATTATGTATCCACCCTTTTCAGTAGGTAGAGAAAGAGGAGGCAAAGACTGGACTTTCTACCTAATATTCTTAATAATTGTTGTCATTTCTTCTATCCAGACAACAGGATTCTTCTTGAGTTTTTTCTGCAAAATATGTATATGGGCTTGCCCTTTATAGAATGGCCTTATATAATCCAGGCTTCCCAAAAAACTTTGTAGTTGTGTTTTATCTGATATCTGATCTAGATAAGTTTTGAAAGAAGAATTTATTCCTTTTCTACTTTATATCCCAAGAATTCAATTTATGTTTTCCCTATATCCATCTTTGTTGCAGAAAGTACTAAGCCATGTTGATATACGAGATCATAAAAATTTTGCAAGTACTTAAGATGTTGTTAGATCTGAGAATTTTGTGATCCATATTGTAGATAAATGTCTTTGAAATAATCTCATGTTCTTGGAGATTTTTGGAATAGATTGGGATATCATCAATATATATTATTATCCAAGGATAATCTCTGAATATGTCTTCCATTTTGTTTTGAAACTCTCATGGGGTATTTTTTAACTTGAATGGCATTATTGTCCATTGATATTGTCCATGAGGAGAACAAAGCTTGTTTTATGTTGGTCTTCTGGGACAATGCCAATTTGATAAATCCTAGATTGCAAATCGAACTTATTAAAAATGACATTTTCCATATTTTTTTGCAGCATAGAGGATTTATTAGGTAATGGATACCTAATTGGCTGGAGAAATTTACTTAGTGGTTTATAATTTACCACTAACCTTGGTTTTCCCTATTGAAAATACTAAGGGGGGGGTGGTGTTGAATCAATATTTATTTCAATTGTTATTTATGTCAGTTAATATTTTTTCACAAATGAACCAAAAGATAAGAGACAAAACAAAAAATATTTTTATTAATAAGATGATAATGAGGACTCCAATCCTCCTTATAATGATTTAGGCTCCAACCTTTACAAAATTTCCAAGACTCCAATATTTGGTGAGGACTCCAATCCTCTAAGCGCCAAATTAATCAAATTCAAGAAAAAACTTACTTTACAAGAGATATACAATGTCTACAAACGCTCTTTTTCCAGTATCCAAAACTCTCAAAGAAATGTTTATAAGATGCCTCAAAATACCTTCAGATGATGCTCAAATCCCGCTTCAAGTTTCCAACTGAGATCTACAACTGATGCTTCAACAAGAGATTAAATTTTTTCCACAGAGGCGTCTACAAGTCTACCCATAGATTCAAAGTGTTGGTCAATACACTAGCCAATGGTTCTAGCCTAAAATTATTCCTCAAATCCGAGCCTCCATTGTCAACAATCCTCAAGTCCGAATTGCAGAGATTGTATTCTTTCCATAGGGCTGAGACTATCCTTTTTTGTGTAGATATTAGGTTTGTTCATAAACACATGTCTAAGACTAAGGTTATGCCACTTATCTGAGTGACTTCACTCACATATGCTCCTAGATATCACGAATCAGTCACAGGTTTGAATCACAAATGTACCATAGGTCCTAGCTTTGGTTACTGTAAGCCTGAGACTTGGTATGGTTACTGGCCAAAATTCAGATCTTCCACAGGGCCAAAATGCAAGTCTTCCACAATGTCGAAGTGCAGGTCTTCCAGAGGACCGAAGTACACAATTTGTGAGCCACAGATCCAAAAATTTCTATGTATAAGACTTCCATAGGTGTGAGGATATGACCACAACTCTGAGTTGTTTAAGAGTCAATAAGTCCGAGTTTTTGGATATGAATCAACCTGCAATAGAACTTAGAGAAAGAATGTCATGTATACTTTTTACAAACAAAAGTATAGCTCACGACCCAACCACAAAAATAAAAATAAAAAATTTCCCAATCCTTTTTCCTTCTTAGCTTCATCTAGTTCACGAGTTGTGAACTTCTTCACTTCATTGTGCTTGATCTTCACCGAGTTTATGATTAATTGAATGATCTTAGTTTCCAATATATAGTAGTTATGTCATGTTGTGAAGGGGTATGTTGATCCTACTCCAGTCGACTTGCAAATTTATTTATTTTTAGCATATTTTATCGTCAAAATTCAAAATTTCCACAATAAGGAGTTAGAGGGAAAGTGAGCACTCATTAGGGGGGTTTGCATTGACAACTGATCATTGTAGTCTCGGTGAATAAGACTGATGCATGAGCATTTTTGACCATATAACTATCTTCCATATTTTCTTCAGTTTGCTTAAATGTGGTTTTATGTGATATATATATATATATATATATATATATATATATATATATATATATATATATATATATATATATATATATATATATATAGTTGTACTCAGTGAATATTTATCAACCCTTAGAATAAGAAGTATTTGAACAAGCAAAGAACTTCGGGTTTTTGGTTTTCTTTTTATTTAGTTCATGTTGTGTAGATGATTGTGTGATTCAAAAACTTATGTATAGGTTTTGTGAATGTAAAGACGTTTCAAAAGTCCATGAGCATTGGCCATTAAATCAATAAAAAAGTTACAAAATTGACAAAATTGTGATTGTTTTCGCTTAGCATTTTGTGACATATAAATTATAAATGTTTATTATTTAATGGGTTAGCTGTGCAAAGTTATTTCTAATATGCATATCTATGAACATATTAGTTTTCTGCAGAGGGAACACTTTCCTACTATTTTTCTTTAAAAATATTCAAAAGGTTCATAAAATTTGATCAACCCACATTTTTTTGGACGGTGAAAACTCATTAACCCACTTGTATGTGCATTGGATGGTAAAATCTTATCAACCCACATTTTATGTAGTTGATGGTAAATCTCATCACTCCACATCTATTTGCAGTTGATGATAAAAACTCATCAACCCACCTCTTTGTGCATTGGATGGTAAAAACTCATATACTCGCCCTTTTGTGTATTGGATGGTAAAAGCTCATCGACAAACTTCTCTGTGCATTAAAAAGAGAGTAAGTCTACTAATATGGAAGTGTGGAACTCATAAACCCACCTCTTTGTGCTTGGAAAAGAGGGCAAATATAGCAATATGGAAGTGTGGAACTCATCAACCCACCTTTGTGCATTGAATAGACTAAGGCCATAGAGTTTGGAGTGTGGAATGAATTATATGTGATACTTTATTTGTAAAATATGTGGGTAGCAGGTATAGTATTATTGGAGGTTGTAAGGAGATTAATCATAAATTTTATCATTTTAGGAAATGGTTATGAGATTTTTTTGAGATACTTTTATGTGTTAATTATGATTTCTGATTTAGAGAAATCATCATCTAAGAGACATACAACTATGTGCAGTGAAGAAAGGGCAAGGCTAGCAATAATGATAAAAGCTCATCAACCTACCTCTCTATGCACTGAATATAAGAGAGAGAAAGCCTACCAATATGGATATTTTTGGAGTGTGGAACTCATCAACCCACTTCACTTCTCTATGCATTGAAGAGAAGGAAAGCCTACCAATATATCTCTTTGTGCTTTGTGCACTGAAGAGGGGGAAAGCCTACCATTATATTTATGTGTACTCAAGGGAGGGAAATCTTACCAATATGGCAGAGGGTGGAACTTATCTATCCACATCTCTGTGCATTGATATATCTCTTTGTGCATTGAAGAGAGGGCAAGTCTACAATTATATTTCTATGTGTACTGAACACAGGGCAAGCTTACCAATATCGGAGAGTGTGGAACTTATCAACCCACATCTCTGTGCATTGAAGAGAAGGAAAGCCTACCAACATGGGAGAGCATTGAACTTATCAAGAAGGCAAGCCCACCCATATGGGAGAGTGTGGAACATATCAACCCACATCTTTGTGCATTGGCAAAAGGGAAAACCTACCAATATGAGAGAGTGTGGAACTTATCAACCCACTTTGTGCACTGAAGAAAGGGAAAGCATACCAATATGAGAGTGTGAGACTTATCAACCCACATATTTGTACCTTGAAGAGAGGGCTAATATGGGAGAGTTTGGAGTGTTGAATAGCTTCTAAGTGATACTTTTTTTTTTTTTTTTTTTTTATGAACAATGTGGGTATAGTATTGTTGGAGGTTGTTAGGGGAATATTCATAGAGTTTATAGGAATAAGTTATGAATATTTGTACACATCTTTGTACCTTGAAGAGAGGCTTTGGCCTAATATGGGAGAGTTTAGAGTGTGGAATAGCTTCTAAGCCTACCCATATGGGAGAGTGTGGAACTTATCAACCCACATCTTTGTGCACTGAAGAAAGGGAAAGCTTATCAATATGAGAGAATGTGGAACTTATTAACCCACATCTTTGTGCATTGAAGAAAGGGAAAGCCTAAAAATATGAGAGAGTGTGAGACTTATCAACCCACATTTCTGTGCCCTGAAGAGAGGCCTAATATGGGAGAGTTTGGAGTTTAGAATAGATTCTAGATTCTATGTGATACTTTGTTTATGAACAATGTGGCTATAATATTGTTGGAGTTTGTTACGATATTATTCATAGAGTTTACAGGAAGAAGTTATGAATTTGTTTGTGTATACTTCTAAGTATTAATTGTAATTCTTGACCTAGAGAAATCATCATCCAATAAGACATACAATAAGGGCAATTAATTAAGATCTATTAATTTTTTTGAGCAACTGGACTTTAGTCTATTTTTTTTGTTTTGTTTTGGTTTTTGTTAGTTATTATATGTATTTATTATTTAAGAGGGGATAGAATAATTGGTTTTTGTGAGGTTTAGTGTTCACCATGTCATTATTTCAAATATTTTTTATGGAGAGGAATTAACAGTGTGAATCAAGGGGTTAAAATGTGTTTCAATAAGCATCTAGGATTATCACTATTTCAAATCTTGGATTGAAGATGAGAGTCAATTATGAAGATTAAAATTATCCCACCCGATGTCTAAGTTTAACCAAAACTAACACAATACTGAGGAATTGATAGTGCAAATCAAGGGTTAAAAAGTGTTTCACTAAGCATATAGGATTATCACTATTTCAAATCTTGGATTGAGAATGGGAGTCAATTGTGAAGATCCAATATGAAGATAAAAATTATCCCACCAAATGTCAAAATTTTACTAAGGAATTGGCAATGCGAATCAAGAGATTAAAAAGTGTTTCAGTAAGCATTTGGGATTTTTACTATTTCAAATCTTAGATTGAAAATGAGAGTCAATTGTGTAAATAAAAAAGAGTCAATTGTGAAGATAAAATCTATCCCACCAGAGGTCTAAGTTTAACCAAAGCTAACACAATACCGATGACAACAGTGAAATCTTCCACAATTCTAATGAGGACGGATCATTAAACTGAAATGTTCCACAATCCTAATGAGGACAGATAATTAAACTTTGAAAACTAACTTATAACAATATAAGTAGCTTATAATTTTATTATTGAATGTTTTAAGCTGTGAAAGTTTAAGGAGCATATCATTCTAAGAACCACAATCTTTCAATACCCTGCCAACTATTTTACCAACAGTTTGCACGAGGCAACTTGCAAGCCAAAATTATTATGAATGAATTTTCAATTTTTTAAGCCAAATTATTTTCTGGAATTTTCTATTTTTCAATCTATTTGAATATCAGGTACACAATTCAAGTGGATGAATACGATTTTAGTTCTGATAAGATTATTAGTTTTGAAGCTCCAGATTTTCATGTATGTTTTGGGGATGGGAGCTTTTCATGAGATAGGGCTAGCTTAACAATATCAGAGAATGTGGAAATTATCAACCCACATCTCTACGCATTGAAGAGAAGGCAAGCCTACCAACATGGGAGAGCATGGAACTTATCAAGAAGGCAAGCGCACCCATATGGGAGTGTGTGGAACTTATCAACCCACATCTTTGTGCACTGAAAAAAGGGAAAGCCTACCAATATGGGAAAGTGTGGAACTTATCAACCCACAACTTTGTGCACTGAAGAAAGGGAAAGGCTACCAATATGAGAGAGTGTGAGAATTATCAACCCACATCTATGTACCTTGAAGAGAGGCCTAATATGGGAGAGTTTGGAGTGTGGAAGAGCTTCTAAGTGATACTTTTTTTTATGAACAATGTGGGCATAGTTTTGTTGGAGGTTGTTAGGATATTATTCATAGAGTTTATAGGAAGAAGTTATGAATCTATGTGCACATCTTTGTACCTTGAAGAGAGGCCTTGGCCTAATATGAAAGAGTTTAGAGTGTGGAATAAATTCTAACCCTACCCATATGGTGTTGAATTGTGTAGCTTGGGAGGTACTCCAAACCCTAGGGTTGAGGGTTTGGAGGACAAAGCACCACAAGGGCAACTTGTGGGCTTGGAACCCAAGTGTGGGGTTTTGGAAACCATCGTGTTTTTGGGGCAAAATCATGATGGTTTCACGACATGTGATGGATGAGGATGATAGTGCTCGAAAAGACGATTCCAACGCATTGAAAATCATCCAAATTCGAGTTGTCCTTAGAGAGATATGAATTTTTGAAGTTGACATAATTAATTTAGTTGTCAAGTAGGCCGACTTGATAAGTGCCACTTCAAGTGAGACACTGAGCCATTGTATGTGTATAAATATAAGGTGTATTGAGGTCATTTAGAGCATCCATGTGTGTGGAATACATCTCTAAGTACCCTCTGAAATTTTCGGCAAAGCAAAAGAAGAAAAGGACAACGTGGAGAAGCCCTAGGAGTAGCATGGAAGATTTCAGGTGGTTGTAAGTACAACATAGAAGTTTTAGGGTTGTTTGGGTGTAAAATTTGGTGTTGTTCTTGGGTGTTTTTGTAGGGCAGAAAGGTCAAGATTGCTAGGGGTGTTTGCGAATCAGTTTGGGGACAAAAAAGAGGTGAGAAGTGACTGTTTTGGAGGGCTATTAGGGTGCTACAGAAACTAAGGTAGGCCGCAGGTCTAGCCTCTCTAAAATAGGCCAACATTGGGGTGTTAAGGGATGCCATTTTCCCATAACAATAACCCAGAAGGAGGCCATCTCATCTTGTCTAGGCCGCAACAAAAATGAGGCTATTAGGGTGAATTTTGAATGGATATTGTAGCATGCACTTTCCCCAACCAGAGACAACAAAACAACAATATGCAATAGTCTTGGAGCAGTGTTTGGAGGTGTATTGGATCAAGAAGTGACCAATTTGGATCAAATAATAGTGCAGCCTGTTGGAGCCAATTGGAGGACATTCTAAGGTGGTGTAATATCTTCCTAGGTGTAGATCCGACAATGACGAGATTGGGTGTCACAGAGCTGGTTGGAGCGTAGCGTGTTGGCTACCCAAAGTAGCCCTAGACGAGCTATCTTGAAGGAAGAAGAGAAGCTGAAGGTTGGGTGAAGGATGGTGCCGAATTGTAGCAATTTGATGGACTAAAGTTGTTGCTAGCATGGCAGATTGGAGCTCAAGAATTGGCCAACCCAGAGAGCAGTTGATGATCCCGTATTCATTGTAGTAGATGTGACTTGCAATAGTGATAGGAGGAAGCCCTCTTGGAGTCTCGATGTGTAGATGCCTTGATGGACTAAGGCACTATTAGTGAGCTTTATGGGTGCGACGGAACGACAAGATAAGATACAACATAGACGTTTTGCAACCAAGTTTGTCATTGTATCTTGTAACCATAGACTATTGTATTTATCAGATTTGGATTAATATAATGAAGGTTGGTGATTATACATTATTGTAAAATTTTGTTTAAAAATGTGTATATTGTGCATATATGATTTAACCTAGACCCAAGGTCATGGAAATTCAACATGGTATCACAACATGTCTGAGCCACTTTGGAAGTAAGTAAATCAAAGTTGTGCGTAGTGAAGTACAACGTGAGAGGGAGTTGATAACATTGTGAGTGAAGGGTTCACAACAATGTCGAAGTTGCAGGCAGGTATCCAATATAAGGACAAGTTGGAGGGGTTGTCCAACTATATTCCATGGAAGGAAAGGACCAAGTTGATATTGCAAGTCAAGAGGATCTAGGATTTTTCCAAGAAAGAGATCAAGAAGCCAACAGACCCTAAAGAGCTAGAAATATGGGAAGATTTGGATGCGAGGGTGAGATTGATCATCCTTGATGGTGTGAGGGATGCCCTAATACCTCATTTATTCGGGAAGAACATTGCACATGAGATGTGGGTTGCTCTTCATAATTTATTCTAGAATAAGAATGAGAATTGGGTACTTGTATTAGAGGACAAGTTGAAGTCCACTAAGATGTTAAAGGGTGAAAGCATGACCTCGTATCTGACGAGATTGTCTTCGGTCAAAGATGAGCTTGCTTCCATTGGTGTGATTGTCTTAGATGGAGATATGGTAAGGATTGCCTTGAAAGGGTTCACGTAGGAATGTAAACCCTTCATCGAAGTAATTGTTGCCAAGGAGAAGCTACCAGATTGGGATAGGCTATGGGATGAATTCATTCAGATAGAGTTACGAGATGAGGATCTTTAGCTGAAGCAAAAAGCTTCAGATGATGATGTGGCACTTACTTTTATACACGTATTTGGGCGCTGCAACCCAAAACTCATATGTCCATAAACTAAGGGCTCCTTAAGTCCCTAAAAGTGTTGTTCCACACCCTAAAGGATCATGGTCAACTGATTACATCATTTCCCAGAAGTTCCACCTAAAAAACTACTCAGAACTGGCCAAAACTGGACCATACAGATTGCTCCATGGGTAAGGTGCGATGCATACTGAATGCCTAACTAGCCAAGTTCAATGCATACTCAAATGGCCTTCTGTGGGGTGCGATGAGCGAGAATAGACAAATGGCATAGATAGTTTGCAAGGTGGATGAGCATGGAATCTTCCAAAAAATTCTCCTGTGACACTTGCCTCTCTGAATTCACCCAAGGATGAGTAAGAGATCATGAAATCTCCAAGTGGAACCAAGAACTATCAGTGGAATGACACTAATAAAAAACCTAGAGTTGACTCACACCCTTGCAAGACATATATAAATGGATCCCTCATCTGAGAGATCTGGAGGCTGGAATTTTGTCTTTTGTAAGGAAGTGTTGTTGGTTTGTTGGTGAGAAGAGACATTGCATTGTTGGGTGATTTGCTTGTTCATGAGGTGAATAGGGCTTCTACAACTGGGAGGATGATGTTGGATCAGACAGTTGGATTGTAATCCTCTCTTACATTACTATTAGTAAAGTTCTTTAAGTTTTCCTCCATATGCTCTTGTATTTGTGAATCTTATTGTTTATGAATGCAATTGTATGGTCAACGTGTTTCTAATTCCGCATTGTTTATGATGTTTTAGATAGAGATGCTTTGATAGTTTGTTGTTACTTTGACTGTACAGGTACTCTTTAAAGCGGTACCAGTAGGAGAGGAGTGGCAAATTCTATCAAGGAAAGGAGAAATCAAGCTAGGATCAAAGCGAAAGATCCAGGTTGGTCCTCTCTTCTTCTCTTCCATCTATCACACTTAAAGGAACTCTCGAAAAGCTTTCATTGTTTGTTTCTAATATAGCTACCCGTCTTAGTGGGACTAGCAGTTCGAATCGACACTAGTTTTCCCTGAAACAAAATGGCGACTCCGCTGGGGAATGAATAGTTTGTTTTGTTTGTTTATTTTTTGCTTTATAAACTACAAACGGACCCTAAAGTTAGCCAACCATCCTTCGAAACGCCTTTGCTACACAATTGCGAAGTAGATAAACGTTGCTTCAGTCAATCTCCGAGTTGGTTTATGAACTGAACATCTGACTTACAAAGCATCTTAAGTGCCCTTGTGGTAGCTCAGAACCTCATCAGATCCTACCCTTATGCTTTGTGTTTACTGTCCATCATTACTCAGCCTAAATCACTGAACTTAGCTGCAAGTTTTGAGCAAAAACCAAGCTCAATTTCGCTCCCTGGCCCATCGCACTGTCTATAACTGTGCAACCTGGATGCATCGCACCTCCCATGTGTTGCAGGTGAGATGCATCCCTGTTTCCCTATGTTGCAGGTGCGATGATTGAGTGAACTATTTTTCTTCTCTGAAATTTGGTTTTTCTCTTTGTTTTCAACTTTATTCAGTAGTTTTGTTGTTCATGATTAGTACCTTCTTGCTGTAACCATCTTCCTTCACATTATTTCAGCCTCCATCAGTTAGGAATTGTAAATTTTTTTGTGTGTTTATCAATCATTTACAATTTTCCTTTGTCGAAAGTAGCCTAATCTAACTGTCGTTTTTGATGCAAGTGTCGTAATTGTCATTCTGAATCAAAAGAAGATCAGTGTTGTAAAGTCTTCCTCTTCTAGATAGTTGATTGTACTTTTGTCATTGTACTTGATTTTGAAATTATTAGTATTTCAAGTGTTGAAAACAGTTTTCAATTCGAAGTCGAAAAGTGTCGTCTTAGTCTTCCTTTCATTTTGAAAAGAGAAAAATTGTTAGTATTGTCGCTTTGAAAGAAAATAGTTCAGATCTATACTTAACTTTCTTTTCGTCATTCACACATTAAGAAAGCGGAAAACAAATACATGCATGTGCATCTGCATTTTGACTGCTTGCAAAATTTGATTTAGGAAAGTGCATTTAGTGTGTGCTCTATGCTCTCTACTGAAAGAAAATCATTATCTTCTTTCCTTTGTAGCTAGGATTTTCATTGCTAAAAGAACATAAACGACTGTTTATCATTTTAGATTGCATATTTAGGAATTTCACATCTACATCACGCGTGAACCTTGAAATACAAACTTCTAAGCAAGATCAACTCTAAAATAAACCTCAATGAACATAAAAACGCTTTGGAATCTAACGCAACACATCTAGAAGTCTAGGCTAGAGACATGTTCCGACGTCGTAAAACCTGGTAACTATCGTTTTCATCGAAGGTTGGGTGATTCCTCCTCTCTAATACGACAAGTGCCAGTACGGACTTGTGCTTCCCGTACCGTCGAGTATATATTGGGATACCATAATAGGCTGATATCCTTTATCCTTAGGAAGTCATGTCTGCCGCCCTATCGATCATAATGCACTGAACACAACATTCAGGAAGATTGACTACTGTACATAAGTCCTTTGTAATTTCTCTATCATTTATCACCAAGGTGTATTTTGCAGTTTTACGATCGATTTGGTAACCCTCTGTCTAGACTTCCAGAGCAATCACTTTCTTTCCTTTTCGACTCCTTAAAAGAAAAGGTCCATCTGAGCACTTGTCACTTCAAGCTCATTAAAAATCGAAGGCGAATAGAGTCACCTTTAGCTTTTTCTCGACTCTTAAAAACTGAAAAAGCAAGTTACATCAAAGTGTATTAAAATTCATTTAAATAGGAATAACATTTTTCCCCTTTATTTTCTGAGTTGATCAAGTAATCCACAATTGTGGAAGAAAGTCAATCAAAACCCGTCGTTCGCGGAGATTAGCGAGTAAACAGTGTTTGACCCCGGAAATGAAACCATCTCGGGAAAAGCGTTCTCGTTTAACTGAGTTGAATTCACCTGATTTATTTGAAACTTGTGTTTCAACATCGTCAGAGACTATAGTTACTCCAATTATTTCTGGTACATCTGTCTTTATAGAAGAAGTTCCGCAGTTACAAGAAGACATTAGAACTGATCCTAGTGTAATGGTAGACACCTCTATTCCTGAAACAGATCCACCTAGGACTGATCCAGAAACTGAAGTTCACTTGCTTGAACATCTGGAAGTTGAATTCCAGAATTCAAAAGGTGTCACCCCTCCAGTATCTGTTACTGTAGAGCTACACTTTCTTTAGCTCCAGAAATTTTACGGACCTGACGGTCTACCTCTTCCACCTGGATTGATTGCTATAGAAGAGATAGTAGAGGATGTTCCACCCAGTACTCCAGTACATTTTGGAACTGGGATCCACTTACATCCTTCTACTACAGAAGTTAGTTCTTTTTCATCGCAAGTTCCTGTTGAATCGCTAGGAAATCTTTTGGATAGACTAAACATGTTTGAACAACCATCAACATCTAGGACTGTGTCAACTCACACAACTATGGTGGAGCTTCCTGTTTCCGTTCCTACAATGATTGTTGGTGTACCATCTGTCCTGGCCAGTTATCAACAACAAGTCGGTGTCCAATCAAGGACAGTTTTGACGACATGGTCAGTTCCTATTTCTTCATCCGGATTTTCATCTGGTATTTCTTATGTTGAAACTCAACAAGTTGATACAATGTGTCTTCAAATGCCAATCTACCCTTTAAGTACTGGATTACCACCATATGGGGGGCAGTATGCCTTTTCATTGTTCCCTCCTGGAGAACAACCATATGACAGTTTACAACAAAGTTCAGGTCAAACTGGAATTACATCCAGCGGTTGGGTACCAATACTACCTCAACAACCAAGGGTTGTGTCTAGTAAATTTAACTTCTTAAATTGCTCTACATAAATTATCAATCCGGGTATCGTAAACTGATGAAGTGTGGTGCACTATATGTGCTTAGTTAACCTTTCTCTTACTTCGTTGTTTTATAGTTTATGTTTGTTTTTGGGGTTTTGTTCTTGTTGGTTTTCTAAAGTGTTTAATGCAAATGGAAATCCTATTCTAAGGTCTTAAGAATACTTTTAAAGGACAAGTATGGATAAAGATTTCAAGACAAGGCCTATGTCCCTAATGGTAACTTCCAAAACTTAGCACTTCAAAAGAACTTAAAACATGTTATTGATGGAGTTAGTATTTAAACAAAAGTGTGAATATACAACTAGTTCAATCAAAAATAAAATGCAATAACCAAACAATGAGTTAATGACTATGAGACCCAGTATCCTTGCTGCTTCAGCAAAAGGACAAGATGATTCTATCATGTCATTAGTTCAATCAAAATAAAATGCAATAACCAAACAATGAGCTAGTGACTATGAGACCCAGTATCCTTGCGGCTTCAGCAAAAGGACAAGATGATTCTATCATGTCATTCATTAGTCATTAAAAGGCTATGTGCATCACTAATCTACAATCAACTTGAAAGCAATTTATGTACAGCTAATATACATGAGAAAAATGTAAAACAACAGTAATCAAAACAACTTTGTTATGTACAGCTAATATACATGAGAAAAATAAAATGCAAAATTAAATGACAACTATACAAGGCAGGGGCCCTCTGCCACCTATGAAATCAAAGCAAAATTGAACACACTTGCATGAATGAAAAATCTAATCTATCAATGAAAAATCAAATAACTAATCAAATCAAAGCAATATTTACAAAATAAATCTACTCTACCTTACATTCTACAAAGCAATATTTACAAAATGAAATCTACTCTACCTTACATCCTAATATGCTCCATGACATCTACTTCACATCTCCTTCCATGTTGAGAACATCAAAGCTTTATTCAATTTCTTCAAAAGTACAAAGTACAACAAAGTTCTCCAAAGCTTTCAAAAGCCATCAAGGAAGAACTACAAACTTAAGAACTAGGGACTAAAGACTAACAAATGAAGGAGAGAGATCTCCTATTTATACAAAAAGATGAGAGCCATCTCATTAATGATAGTCCATGAATCTCTCCCTCTACCTCTAGAGTCCTAATCAAAATAGGAACTGATAAGACACATGTCTTTTTAGAGTTACAATACAATTAGGAGATGTGACACATATCCTCATGATCCCATGATTCTTTCCAACCAAATTCGAATTTGGCCTTAGAGTGCCACATAAGGGTCTTCTAGAAGTCTCCTTTCAACCTACACATGTCAACAACCTCAACCCATTTGTTAGGTATAAGCATATGCACATTATTTTCTAATGTTTAACCACAAATTCACTTAAAAGGCTTAGAAATAATAAAGATTGGAAAAACATAAAGGTGGCCCAATGATAATGAAAGTGGGATGAATGTGGTGACATAGTAGTGAAATGGAGGTGAAATGGAGGTGATATAATGGACATAATAGTGAAAGTGTAATGGAAATGAATGACATTTTCAAGACTCAACAGGTTGTATATTCAATGCAACCAGTCCATCTTGTGTCGAATATTCCCATTACACCTGCTATTGTGACTGTATCGCAAGTACAAGTGCTACCTGTTGTATTTCAACCTCAAGTTTCTCAGGTTGCAATACAACAGCCTCTCGTTTCAGCGATTCAATCACAACCTCAGGTTAGTGCCTCCTTATCTGGAGCGACTCAGGCTCAAACATGTACTGTGACTCTGCATCTTGGTTAATCATCTAGTATTGGACAATAGCAAATGGTCCAACAACCATGGCTGGTTCAATATCAACAACCGCAATTCCAGCAATCATACCAAGGACCTAAGCAACAAGTCTTTGTAAGTAATGGGCAACCACATTTCCAAAGCGGTTATCAACAACCATACTATAATGGTTATGCCCATCAACCTTATCAAAGTTACCAACATCAAATACATTATGCGAGTATGCAAATACCTACTGCTCAAGTGATTCCATCTTATCCTGGGTATGCTTCTCCTAACCTGAATCAACAGTTGCCCTTTGTAGCAACTCTAGAATTACCAGATCTAAACCGTTTGACGAATGATCCAATTGCTTACGCCCCTTGGTGGCCTGTGATTCCTCATAAACTTCCCTCTGATATTCCTAAATTCAATGGAAATCCAGGTGAAGATCCATTGAATCATGTTATGACATTCCATTTGTGGTGATCATCCAACACCCTGAATGATGATTCGATTAGGCTTCGCCTTTTTCAGCAAAAGTTAACTGGTCCGACAGCGAAATGGTATATAGAATTGCCTAGAGCTTCGTTTGATAACTTCAACACCCTTGCCACTATTTTTTTAACCCATTTTCAGTTACCCATAAGGTATGAAATAGGGACAGAACTCCTTACCAACTTTAAACAGATGACAGCCACTCACATATCTGATCATATTCATGAGTGGCAGCGTCGTCCAAGAATGGTGAAGATGTACGTTCCGATAAGCTTTTAGCTGAATGGTTTATAAAGTCATTGTTACCCTCTATTACAGAGGATGTGGCTAAGGGAGGAGTTGTTACAGAAGATCAAGTCATTGCTTGTGCGCAATATTTAGACTTGATCTATACTCAGTCTAGCACGCTCTATGACAAAATTCCTGACGTTCCTAGACCAGAATTTTTCGTTCCTCCTCCTCCTAAATCAAACAAAGACTCTCATGCCGATGATGGCGTGATAGGTACGACAAGCACGAAAACCACAAAGGCTACATCTAAGAAAGCCCGTATGGTTTCTAGTCAAAAAGTAGATGAGGAACCTCTCACCTCGGAGGTCAATGCCGTGTCAACCGACAAAGGCAAAAATGCTAAGCAACCAGGGGGCAAGAAGAAAGGGACAAACAAAAAGAAGAAACAGGAGGATTCAACTCCTGAGAAACCTTCTGGAAACCCTACTGTAAACAAGAAACCTAATTGGCCATGTTTCATATGCAATGAGGACCATTACACAAAATATTGTCCACATCAAGTTGAAGTCAAGAAGTTTTTCAAAAAGACTTCAAATACCTCAGCTGTATTGACTGATCCGTTTCCAAATCCAAAAGCTAACCTGGTTTCTAGTGATCGTGCTTCCCCATCCCAAGTGTTTATGCTATCCATCTTAAAACAACAAAATCATGCTTTGATATCTACAAGGAATAAGGATTATGGAAATCCACAATTGTCAAATGGCAAGGCTACAGATCAACCAAGTAGTTCGACAACAACTTCGTCAGAAGTTGTTCCACCAATCATTCCTAAATTAACAATAAAATCACTTAAGGGAGTAGTATAGAAATTGACATTTAATCCTCGTGCTCAACAGCACAAAATTATAATATAGTGGAGGATCTAGCGCAATCGCCATCCGCCATGTCGATACTTGAAGTACTACAAAATTTCCCATCCCAAAAACAAGCTTTGTTATCAGCAATAAGCGGGATTGATCCAGCGGATTCCAATCTAGTGGCCTTTAATCATAAAGGATACAAACCTCAGTTACCATCCCAGCTCGCTTTCCTCATACAGGTAAAAGCCCTCAACAAAACTGTTCATCGAACAATCATTGATGAGGGGGCATCTACCTGTATTATGTCAATGAGTTGTTGGAAAAATTTAGGCTCTCCACCCTTGTCACGATCATCAACGACATTAAAAGCATTCAATGGAAGAACATACACACCGTATGGGATATTAAGTAACTTGCAAGTCGAACTAGGGGGCAAGACAGTAGAAATTGAAGTTGAGGTCATTGATGGAAACCTTGACTACAATATCCTACTGGGCAGGCCCTGGATTTATGCTATGGCTGCTGTTGTGTCAACATATTTTAGAAAGATTGCATTCCCCTTTCAAGGATGAATTACAATCCTTGACCAACTGACCTTCCTCCCCAACAATTCGCAAGTTACTGGAAGCATTCCATTGATCCATGGAAGATCTCAATCACTTCAACATGTCTAAGTAGGTCTCCTAAAAGACTCCTCCTTAATGGGTACTTTTTCCCTCCCGCCTCTAAGTAATCTGGCGAAAGCGGCCACAGTGGAAACCTGTCATATGATATCTTCTACATCATCAAAGATTAAGAAGGACTCTGAACATTTTGATAGTGTCGATCACATCGAGGTTTTCATAGTAGAAAATCCGACTAACATGACTCAATTAAGTGATGTTGTACAATATGTACTGGGGGCATTGGAACCGGATATTTCCTTCATGACCCGTTATGAGTTGTGATCAAAGGTCGCCAGAGGATAGTTCGTTGATTGGTGTCAACCTCATTAAAAAATGAAACCAAGGATCTGAGCAGAATTCCTTGTCTTGTGTCAAGCTCGTTAAAAATGAAACAAGGCTGAGCAAAGTTCCAAGTTGAGTCTTTCACTTGATCTCATAAAGGAACCCTCATTCCATCCACCTAATTACCGCGAGTAGTCTGGTGAATGTAACGAAGCTTAGGGGGCATGCATCCTTGTCTATTTTGCGGACAAACCCAACTGTAGATATAAGTTTCCTTGTAAGTTATGTGATCGGTCCAAGTGACCTTTCACCTTTGTCTATTTGGCGGACAAAGTGCAGGACGTGTTTTGTCTAAGTATTGATAGACAATCATCCTGCTTAACCACAGCAAGTTTCCATATGGTTACTAAAGACTTTTTTTATGCTGGGGGCATGCAAACCTTTTTATACAAGAAAAAATGACAAATTTCAATTTTAGCTTTTTAGCTTTATAGTTTGGTCATTCCTAGCTTACATAAAAAGGAAAAAGAGCAATGTTCCCACAAGGTTCAAGCTCATTAAAAAATCAACCCGCACTGAGCACATGTTGGCACAAGGTTCAAACTCATTAAAAAATAAACCCGCCTTTGGTAAATAACCTTTGTGATTGCTTTGATATCTGCCGTTTGTGAACTTTGGTTGCGTTCCCTCCGTCACCTCCATTTCATTTGGCTGACCATATGCTTCCACTTGATTGTTTACCCTTTTGAGGAACATCTGTGATGAGTGATTCTGATTGCCACCCTCTTCACACTGCCATGTTTTGAGAAGTTCCAAACTTACCTGGAACCAGCTGCTACCCAAAAATATCACTCGTTCCTAAAAAATGAGCCTCTTTTAAACTCTTTTTAGACTTGTTAAATATAAAAAGATTGTCGAGCTATTGGCCTGTCCAGCTCGTTAAAGTAAGGAGAACACCATCCCTCTCATATATTTTAATCTTTTTGGACTTGAGGGATTATTAAACAAAAAGATCGAGTGCTTGTCTTTTTCGGCTCATTAAAACTATTGAAAAGTCATCCCTTTCGTATTATTTTACACTTTTTCGAACTTAAGGGATTATGCCACGAAAAAGGACTATTGGAGTCTCATTTTCATCCAT
The DNA here is from genome assembly GCA_031772625.1 of Pinus tabuliformis. Lineage (NCBI taxonomy): Eukaryota > Viridiplantae > Streptophyta > Pinopsida > Pinales > Pinaceae > Pinus > Pinus tabuliformis. The sequence goes on along the minus strand of CM062817.1, from coordinate 925,921,466 downwards.
TTTCAGACTCTCTAAACAAGAAAAGGTTCGAGTTATCTTTGTCGTTAAACTCGTTAAAACAATAGCGAAAAACTTGTCCACCCAGACAAGAACGAGCCTCATTGACGCTAGGCTCGCTAAACGCAAAGCGACAAGTTTTCCCGAAGGGAAAATTATAGACCAAGCATGTGTTATCCTCCTCAAGCTTGTCAAAAATAAAGAGGTACTAGTCAGCAATGCCTAGGGAAAAATGGGAAGAAAACTTGAAGAACTCTATTGGTAGCAAGTTTCTCTTGAACATGACACTTTCACTCCATCACCGTGATTGAGTTGGGTTGGGTTTTTCCATTCACCATCACCATTGGTCCACCGTGCCATCCATGGAATTAACGCTACCAGTCCATATCAGTGTCACCAATATGTTCAAGAGAAGTCATTCAGAGAATTCACCATCCAACAAACACCTCATCCACTGCATTACATCCACGCTTCATTTTTCATGACTACCATTCATGAAACTTATATCATCAGATCGTTTTCACCTCCACAAAAATCATTTGCTCCGTTTTGCATCATAGTTGTGGGATACATCAAGGACCTCCTACGACAGGTCACTTCTTGTCAACATCAACTCATTATCCAAGAAGTTGACTTAGAAACAACCCTTTCAGTACTTTGAAGCTTGCATGCCTTAATGGCAAGTTTCTCACTTCCGTTGACAGGTTTACATCAATGACCTTCGACCGAAAGACTTTGTGTGGTGTTCAACATCGGCTCATATATTCACACCACGCAAATTGTATTGTAGTACCTTGAGGGTCATCATCATTATCGGTGATTCCTCTCGCGTCTGTTAACATCTCACATCATTGGCTGGTAATCAGGCGATGACTTTCCATGTTTGACTTCAGAACATATTTTCACATGGATCGACTTGTACATTGGGCGAAGATTGGACGAGTTTTGAAGACTTCGGATCTAGTTTCATCCATCCGGGCTGTGATATATTCAGGAAAATAAAGACATCAATTGTACACAGAAGCTGCACAGATAGTCATCTAAGCCAGGGAAGATGACTCTTCATGCGAAGAATCACCGGTCTGCAACAGCAGACGATTGTCTATCCTATGTACATGAAAATGAATTTATAAAGCTGAGCATGGAAATGCCTGCCTCAGCTAGATCATGAAAATAATATGATAATGATGTATTGTATTGTATCTTATACAGGTCACCTTCCAGTTCGAATACCTCGGATCCTCATGAATAAAGAATTTCACCCGACATTAGAAGATTTACGACCTCATGCTTTAGGGGGCAGCTGTTATAGACATATTTTGGCACTGCAACCCCAAACTCATATGTCCATAAACTAAGGGCTCCTTAAGTCCCTAAAAGTGTTGTTTCACACCCTAAAGGATGATGGTCAACTAATTACATCATTTCCCAGAAGTTCCACCTAAAAAACTACTCAGAACTGGCCAAAACTGAACCATACAGACTGCTCCATGGGCAAGGTGCGATGCATACTGACTGCCTAACTAGCCAGGTGCGATGCATACTCAAATGGCCTTCTGTAGGGTGCGATGAGTGAGAATAGACAAATGGTAGAGATAGTTTGCAAGGTGCATGAGCATAGAATCTTCCAAAAACTTCTCCTGTGACACTTGCCTCTCCGAATTCGCCCAGGGATGAGTAAGAGATCATGAAATCTCTAAGTGGAACCAAGAACTATTAGTGGAATGACAATAATCAAAAACCCAGAGCTGACTCACACCCTTGCAAGACATCTATAAATGGATCCCTCATCTGAGAGATTTGGAGGCTGGAATTTTTTATTTTGTAAGGAAGTGTTGTTGGTTTGTTGGTGAGAAGAGACATTGCATTGTTGGGTGATTTTCTTGTTCATGAGATGAAGATGGCTTCTACAACTAGGAGGATGATGCTGGATCAGACAGTTGGGTTGTAATCCTCTCTTACATTACTATTAATAAAGTTCTTTGAGTTTTCCTCCATATGATCTTGTATTTGTGAATCTTATTGTTTATGAATGCAATTGTATGGTCAATGTGTTTCTGATTCTGCATTGTTTATGATGTTTTAGATAGAGATGCTTTGATAGTTTGTTGTTACTTTGACTCTACAGGTACTCTTTGAAGTGGGACAAGTAGGAGAGGAGTGGCAAATTCTATCAAGGAAAGGAGAAATCAAGCTAGGATCAAAGTGAAAGATCCAGGTTGGTCCTCTCTTCTTCTCTTCCATCTATCACACTTAAAGGAACTCTCGAAAAGCTTTCATTGTTTGTTTCTAAGATAGCTACCTATCTTAGTGGGACTAGCAGTTTGAATTGACACTAGTTTTCCCTAAAACACTTACATCACAAATGAAGGGTAATCAAAAGAAGGACTTAAGTAAAGTCAAGTGTTTCAACTGTGGCGAGATGGGTCATTTTTCATCAAGATGTCCGAAGAAGAAGAAGGTAGATGATGAGAAAAGAAAAGGAAAGAAGGTTGTCCTTATTGTCAATAAAACATAGATGGATGAGCTTGCTAGAAGATTGGAAGACAGAGAGGAGGATTTTGCTATGATTTCTCATTTCTCGCTGAGTACTATCAAAGAGGATGGATGGTACGTGGACAATGGTGCGAAAAATCATATGACAGGGTCACTGGATTTTTTTGAGACTCTAGTTGGATGGGATTCGAAGTTGCACAAGGTGTTGGGCGATAAGAGTCAGTTGGAGATCCGAGGATTAGGTGTTGTGCCATTCAGAATGGAGACAGGATGTATGATGCGGGTCCAGGATGTACTGTTTGTACCAGGACTCAGATATAATGTGCTCTCCATCTCGATGATGGAGAAGAAGGGGTTTTATATCTTGTTCCAGGATGGGAAGGCAAGACTCAAGTTCAGAGGCTCTAAGTTCGATGGGATTTTACTCGGAGTTAGAGAGAATTGTCTCTATAGGTTGACTGCCAAGCCTGAGGATCATGGAAAGAAGAAGGGATAGGTGCAGGTTCCAGAGAAGCAGGAACAAGTGTAGGAGCAAGTGCAGGTGTAGGCTTTAGAGGAGAAGGCACAACTTCCCGAGAAGAAGTTAGACTTTCCCGAGAAGGTCCAGGTTCCAGAGACTCAAAAGAAGTCTAGTTCGAGAGGGAGCTTGTAGATTCAGAGGGAGACTCTGCAACCCAAGACGAGCACATGGTCAGAGGTGTTGAGAAATGGCAACAAGAAATTCAAGTTTAATTTATCCTTGAATTAAACTGTGAATTAAAATAGAATTATTTTCTCATAGAAATTTGAAAATAATTAATTAAGTTTAATTAACTTAATTAATTTAGGAAATTCGAATTGGAAGTATTTTAGAAGACATGTATATGTTCTCCCTAACTTATAGGATTTAAGGATGAGTTATGAATGATTTGTAATTAGTTAACTCAATTTATTGAGTTAAGTCCAGTTAAATTAGTTCCAATCAATTTCAAGAACTAATAGTGAGTAAACAGTCAGTTGGGACACTAGTGACCTAATTAGTGCTACTCTAGTTAACTGGAGATTCCACCATCTGAAACTCATGCATGTTGATTCTAAGAAAGACCAAGTTGAGACTAGAGTACACGGACAATGTACTATTTGTTTTAGATTTTTCTGAGTTTTACATATGGTGCATGTAATCAGGAACTGAACCTAGAAGGATTGCACAATTATGGATGAGGAATTTCCCTTTAAATACGGGCTAATTCTCTCAGGAATTGGGCAAATAATTAGAAGTTTGGAGGCTTGGAAATTTGGCTAAGTATTGGCTAAAGGAAGTCATCAGGCGGAGGATAGGAAATACTTGTGCAGGCTAAGCTCAAGGTTGAGTAGAACATATTCTATTTATCCAAATTCTTTGACCAAGGGTGCAAGGAATAAAGACTTGGAGAGCTTGTGAATTGGCTAAGATTTGGCCTTGAGCTTGCTTATGAGTTGAAGATTGAATTTGCTGAGTGATGGGATTGTTATAGAGAGAAAAAGCATTGTAATTTCATCTTGATTTTCCGGATTAATACAAAACAAATAATGGGGTTTTCAGCTGTGGCTTTCCCTGGGCATTTATTGTGTTATGTGCCATTGATTATATTCCTCTTGTCGATTATTGTTTGATCAATGTTTATGGGCTTCCGCTGTAAAGAGTAGAAGTGAAGTTTAGGATGAGTTATGAATGAGTTGTAATTAGTCAACTCAATTTATTGAGTTAAGTCCAGTTAAATTAGTTCCAATCAGTTTCAGGAACTAATAGTGAGTAAACAGTTAGTTGGGACACTAGTGACCTAATTAGTGATACTCTAGTTAACTGAAGATTCCACCATCAGAAACTCATGCATGTTGATTCTGAGAAAGACCCAGTTCAAACTAGAGTGTAGGGATAGTGTACTATTTGTTTTAGATTTTTCTGAGTTGCACTGATAGTGCATGCAATCAGGAACTGATCCTTGAAGGATTGCACTATTTTTATAGGCTTTATTTCCCTTTAAATAAAAGCTATACTTCATAGTAATTACACATTGGAATAGAGACTTGGAGAGCTTGTGAAGAGGCTAAGCTTGGGCCTTGAGCCTGCTTATGAGTTGGAGATTGAATTTGTTGAGTGCTGGGATTGTTCTTGAGAGAACAAGCATTGTAATTTAATCTTGATTTTCCAGATTAATACAAAACAAATAGTGGGGTTTTGAGGTGTGGCTTTCCCTAGATATTTATTGTGTTATGTGCCTTTGATTCTCTTCCTCTATTTATTATTGTTTTCTCAATGTTTATGAGCTTCCACTGTAAATAGTATAAGTATATTCTTGTCTCTTGTTTTAGTAGATTACATGAGCTTGTGAATCTACAAGTTTTTCTACAAGTGGTATGCAAGGGTTCTCCTACAACTACCAAGAAGGAATCATGGAAAGAGTGGAAGATGCTATAGGATAAGAAGAAGAAGCATGTTACTCATGCTAGTGACAATGACACTTCCGAAAAGGGCACAGTTCACCGTACAGGAATTACAGCAATTGTGAGCGCCAAGAGTTGGGAAAGTGTTGCAATCAGTGATGATGATGACGAGATACTTCCTAGTCTTGGAAGTACCTCCTTGGAACCCATCGTGCTTTTGGGGAAAAACCATGATGGTTTCACAACATGTGATGGATGAGGATGATAGTGCTTGGAAAGACAATTCCAACGCATCAAAAATCGTCCGAATTCGAGTTATCCTTAGAGAGATATGAATTTTTGAAGTTGACATAATTAATTTAGTTATCAAGTAGGCTGACTTGATAAGTGTCACTTCAAGTGAGACACTGACACTGATCCGTTGTATGTGTATAAATACAAGGTGTATTGAGGTCATTTAGAGCATCCATGTGTGTGAAATACATCTCTAAGTACCCTCTGAAATTTTCAGTGAAGCGAGAGAAGAAAAGGACAGCATGGAGAAGCCCTAGGAGCCATGTGGAAGATTTCAGGTGGCTGTAAGTACATCGTGGATGTTTTAGGGCTGCTTGGGTGTGAATTTTGGTGTCGTTATTGGGTGTTCTTGCGGGGCAAAAAGGCCAAGATTGCTAGGGGTGTTTGTGAATCTGTTTGGGGGAAAAAAAGAGGTGAGAAGTAACTGTTTTGGAGGGTTGTTAGGGTGCCACAGAAACTGAGGTAGGCCGCAGCCCAACCTCTCCAAAAGAGGCCAACATTCGGGTGTTAAGGGCTATCATTTACCCAGAAAAGCAACCCATAAGGAGGCCATCTCACCTTGCCTAGGCTGCAACAAAAAGGAGGTTGTTAGGGTGAATTTTGAAGGGCTATTGCAGCATGCACTTGCCCTTACCAGAGACATTAGAACAACAATATGCAAGTAGATTTGGAGCAGCCTTTGGAGGTGTATTGGGTCAAGAAGTGACCAATTTGGATTAGATAATAGTGAACCCTGTTGTAGCCAATTGGAGGACATTTTGAGATGGTGTAATATCTTCCTAGGTATAGATCAGACAGTGGCAAGATTAGGTGTCAAAGAGCGGGTTGGAGGGTAGCGTGTTGGATACCTAAAGTAGCCCTAGACGAGCTATCTTGAAGGATGAAGAGAAGTTGAAGGTTGGGTGAAGGATGGTGCCGAAGTGCAACACTTTGATGGACTGAAGTTGTTGCTAGCGTGGCAGATTGGAGCTCGAGAATTGGCCAACCCATAGAGCAGTTGATGAGGTCGTGTTCATTGTAGCAGCAGTGCCTTGCAACAGTGTTATGAGGTAAACCTCTTGGAGTCTCGATGTGTAGATACCTTGATGAACTAAGGCACTACTAGTGAGCAGAACGGGTGCGACGAACCAACAGGACATGATACGACAAGAAGTGTTGCAGCCAAGTTTATCATTGCATCTTGTAACCATAGATTGTTTTATTTATGAGTTTGGATTAATATAATGAAGATTGGTGATTTTGCATAATTGTACAATTTTGTTTCAAAATGTGTTCATTGTGCATTGCATGATTTTACTGCTTTAGATTTTCCACTGTGAAAATTAGTTTATGGTTGAGACTCTTGGTTTGGTAGCGTCAGTGATTTAAGACTCTAACCTAGATCCAAGGTCACAGAATTTCAACATATGGGAGAGTGTGGAACTTATCAACCCACATCTTTGTGCACTGAAGCAAGGGAAATCTTATCGATATGAGAGAGTGTGGAACTCATCAACCCACATATTTGTGCATTGAAGAAAGGGAAAGCCTACCAATATGAGAGAGTGTAGAACTTATCAACCCACATCTTTGTGCATTGAAGGAAGAAAAAGCCTACAAATATGAGAGAGCGTGAGACTTATCAACCCACATCATTGTACCTTGAAGTGAGGTCTAACATGGGAGAGTTTGGAGTGTGGAATAGCTTGTAAGTGAGACTTTGTTTATGAACAATGTGGGTATAATATTGTTGGAGGTTATTAGGAGATTATTCATAGAGTTTACAAGAAGACGTTAAGAAATTTTTTATGTATAATTATCAATATTAATTGTAATTTCTGACCTAGAGCAATCATCATCCAATAAGACATACAATAAAGGCAATTAATTAAGATCTGTTATTTTATTTTTTTTAGCAACTGGACTTTAGTATAATTTTTTTGGTTTTAGTTGTTGTTAATGATTATATGTTTTGATTATTTAAGAGGGGTAGATTAATTGGTTTCTGTGAGGTTTAGTGTTCATCATGTCATTATTTCAAATCTTTTTTATGGACAGGAATTGATAGTGCAAATCAAGGGGTTAAAATGTGTTTCAATAAGAATCTAGGATTATCACTATTTCAAATATTGGATTGAGGATGAGAGTCAATTGTGAAGATAAAAATTATCCCACCTGGTGTCTAAGTTTAACCAAAACTAACACAATACTGAAGAATTGACAGTGTGAATCAAGGGGTTAAAAAGTGTTTCACTAAGCATCTAGGATTATCACTATTTCAAATCTTGGATTGAGAATGAGAGTCAATTGTGAAGATCCAATTATGAAGATAAAAATTATCCCACAAATGTCTAAATTTTACTGAGGAATTGACGGTGCAAATCAAGGGATTACAAGGTGTTTCAGTAAGCATCTAGGATTATCACTATTTCAAATCTTGGATTGAGAATGAGAGCCAATTGTGTAGATAAAAAAGAGTCAATTGTGAAGATGAAATCTATCCCATCAAAGGTCTAAGTTTAACCAAAACTAACACAATATCGATGACAATGTTGAAACGTTCCACAATTCTAATGAGGATAATGAGGATAGATCATTAAACTGAAATGTTCCACAATCGTAATGAGGACAGATAATTAAACTTTGAAAACTAACTTATAACAATATAACTAGCTTATAATTTTATTATTGAATGCTTTAAGTTGTGAAAGTTTAAGGATCATATCATTTTAAGAACCACAACCTTTCAATACGCTTCCAACTATTTTACGCGCAGTTTGCACGGGGTGCCTTGTAAGCCAAAATTATTATGAATGCATCTTTTGTTTTTTAAGCCAAATTATTTTCTCGAATTTTCTATTTTTCAATCTATTTGAATATCAGGTATGCAATTCAAGTGCATGAATACGATTTTAGTTCTGAAGCTCCAATTTTCATATATGTTTTGGGGATGGGAGCTTTGCATAAGATAGGGCAAGATTACCAATACCGGAGAGTGTGGAACTTATCAACTGACATCTCTGTGCATTGAAGAGAAGGCAAGCCTACCAACATGGGAGAGTGCAGAACTTATCAAGAAGGCAAGCCCACCCATATGCGAGAGTGTGGAACTTATCAACCAACATCTTTGTGCATTAAAAAAAGGGTAGCCTACCAATATGAGAGCATGTGGAACTTATTAGCCCACAACATTTTGCACTAAAGAAAGGGAAAACCTACCAATATGAGAGAGTGTGAGACTCATCAACCCACACCTTTGTAACTTGAAGAGAGGCCTAATATGGGAGAGTTTGGAGTGTGGAATAACTTCTAAGTGATAAAAAATTTTATGAACAATGTGGGTATAGTATTGTTGCAGGTTGTTAGGAGATTATTCATAGAGTTTATAGGAAGAAGTTATGAATCTCTGTACACATCTGTGTACCTTGAAGAGAGGCCTTGGCCTAATATGGGAGAGTTTAGAGTGCGGAATAGCTTCTAAGCCTACCCATATGGGAGAGTGTGGAACTTATCAACCCACATCTTTGTGCACTGCAGAAAGGGAAATCTTATCAATATGAGAGAGTGTGGAACTTATCAACCCACATCTCTATGCACTGAAGAAGGGGAAAGCGTACCAATATGAGAGAGTGTGGAACTTATCAACCCACATCTTTGTGCATTGAAGGAAGGGAAAGCCTACAAATATGAGAGAGTGTGAGACTTATCAACCCACATCTATATACCCTGAAGAGAGGCCTAATATGGGAGATTTCGGAGTGTGGAATAGCTTCTAAGTGATACTTTGTTTATGAACAATGCGGGTATAATATTGTTGGAGGTTGTTAGGAGATTATTCATAGAGTTTACAGGAAGAAGTTATGAAAACATTTTTGTATACTTCTAAGTATTAATTGTAATTTTTGACCTATAGAAATCATCATCCAATAAGACATACAATAAATGCAATTAATTAAGATCTATTAAAAAAATTTAGCAACTGGGGTTTAGTCTTTTTCTTTTTGGTTTTGGTTGTTTTTAGTGATTATATGTTTTGATTATTTAAGAGGGGTAGATTAATTGGTTTCTGTGAGGTTTAGTGTTCATCACATCATAGGTTTAGTGTTCATCATGTCATTATTTCAAATCTTTTTTATGGAGAGGAATTGGCGATGCGAATCAATGGGTTAAAATGTGTTTCACTAAGCATCTAGGATTATCACTATTTCAAATCTTGGATTGAGAATCACAGTCAATTGTGAAGATAAAAATCATCCCACCCGATGTCTAAATTTAACCAAAACTAACAGAATATTGAGAAATTGATAATGTAAATCAAAGATCTAAATTTAACGAAAACTAACACAATACCAATAACAATGGTAAAATGTTCCACAATTCTAAATAGTACATATCATTAAATTGAAATGATCCAAAATCCTAATGAGAACATATAATTAAACTTTGAAAACTAACTTATAACAATACAAGTAGCTTATAATTTTATTATTTAATGTTTGAAGCTGTGAAAGTTTAAGGAGAATATCATTCTAAGAACCACAACCTTTCAATACCCTACCAACTAATTTACCAGCTGTTTTCACGGGGTTTCTTGCAAGCCAAAATGATTATGAATGAATTTTCTATTTTTTAAGCCAAATTATTTTCTTGAATTTTCTATTTTTCAATCTATTTGAATATCATGTATGCAATTCAAGTGGCTGAATACGATTTTAGTTTTGAAGCTCCGAATTTTCATATATGTTTTGGGGATGGGAGATTTGCATGATAAGTGACCTTGAATAATGTTTGTTGGTTAACAGAAAAATGTTAGTTAATATAAAAATGGTCGTTAGCAGAATAGATGTCTAATTAGAAGCCTGGCTTAAAATTCGGCATGTTGTTGTGGGATTGTGGGGAATAAAGAAATAAAAAATAAATTCTAAGATTTGAACATTGGATATGACATTGAAAAAAAATGATTGAATTATTTTAATTTTAGTTAAATATTATTTAAATAATTAAAAATAAAAATTCGGTATAAAATTGAAGAGTTAATGAGTATATATACATAGAGATTAAAGTGAGATATTTTTTTTTAATAAATGGTTAATTATTTAGATTTTCCAAAGATGTTTATTTTAATATGATTAAAAACCAGTTTAACTAGTAATGAAGTTTTTGATTGGGGTTTTATGAGTGTTTTTTTTTGTCATTTAATACTGTGATTTGTTAGTATGATTTTTTAAATAATTATTTATTCAAATCAAGTTAGTTTTAAATTTTAAATGATCATTTATTTATTTTTAAGTAAGATAAGAATATACTTATATTAAAAATTTATTTATTTTTAATCAGAATGAGAATATATTTTTATTTAAATATGCATAAGGAGCACAACATAGGAGTATAATGATTTGCTTGATTTTTATTATTAAATCTTTTTAAACTATCCAAATGATTGCGATTTCTATAGAGAATTTATACATAAGTTAAAAAAAATTGTAGGTGTAAACCTTACAAAGAAAAGCCCTTGAGAAAACAAAATTCACATTCCATTGTTCATTGAATCAAATAAAATGAGGTCGCATATATCCTGAGTAGGCTCATTTACACCAAAAGACTTAGCTAGCAAAGTAGCAGTGAAACTAGTTGACGCGAGCTAGCAATTTTCCAAACTATTCATTTGTCTTTTGAGCTCCCCGATTATCAACTTCAATTCCTAATTTTGTCGATAGAATCCATCCATTTCATCATCCTATTTGACAATTTGAACCTCCGTCCTCAGTTGATTTTCCTTGAGTGTTATAATTGTTGTCGTTAGCTCTTGGTTTTTAAAATTGAAAGTTCGAAAACCTATTTGAATGACATCCATTCTTTCAGCCAACTGGTGCACCAATTAGTTTAAATTGTCATTCATAGCTTCAAAGTTCCATCGTTTGTACCCTTGAACCTTTCCTGCTTCATCTCTGGCTATGAGTCTTGCCATTGAAAGTGATTTTTCACAAGAAATGTTGCCCCAAATTGGAGGTTGAAACATGTTTCCACCTGTCTAAGTTTCGACCTTGTGACCCTTGACAGGTGACTACCTTAATGACGCAGAGTTGAGTAACCTAAGTAGGCTGAAGTGTAGACATAGGGGAGCACTCCTCCCATGATTTCCATTGGACATCCCTCTCATACACAACTCAAACCTGAGGGTTACCTGAGTGAAATCCTCCACCATTGAGACTTGAATGTTGACTTGATGTAGGGTGGTGTAGTATATCCTATTCAGTAAACTATCTCCTCCAGACAAATTGTAATAGCTCTATGTGGAATATTTCTTATTTTTTAACTTTTCATGCAAGGTGGTGCCCTTATCGTGGTGATGTTGGGGTAGATCCCTCCCATCATGCTTGGATTCTTACTAGTAGATTTCCTAATTATCCTGATAATTTACTCCAAAGTGCACCATCCAATTTAATTTATTGTGTTCCAGTACGGTGTAGTGAAATTATTCTGACATTAATCCAGATAGGAAGTACACACAAATCCCATCCTTGTTCATAAATTTCCTATCATCCATTAGGTTGAGGCCTCCTTTGGTATATGCCCTATACAATGGATTACTTCCATGTGTGACATTGCACCTGATGTTGTCTGTGATGTTATTGGCTTGGGTTGTACATTATAATTGCTGCAATTTGTATGATTAATTCCTCGTCGGGATGCATCATATCCCAGCCCCCCACATTATTTTTATTTTCTTCCCTATGGTGGGAAACCATAGGAAATACTCTTATTTTAATATGTTTCATGACTGAAACTTAGGGAATTTAGGAGAATCTGGGATGTCCATTGACAACCATATCACCCAGCTCTAAATTACACCCTTCATTGGTACACTTGTATGCCTTCTTGTTCAATTCGTGAAGCACGTGGAAGAATGACATAGAGTCCATACCTTTCACTGTCTCATTCTTTTCATGCGATGGCCCAATGCCTTATCTTTTGGAATTGATACCTTTAAAAAATGTTGTATTAGAAGGATATAATCCCCTAGCATAGTAAGGGAAGAGACCTTGTATTATTTTTCTATATAGATCCCTTGAAGTAGACCACAAGCTTCAACAAGATTATTTTTCATACAACTAAGGCCCCATGAATACTCCACTACCTTAGTTTACCCAGGGCCATACAACACCCTTTATCCTCTTTCCATCCATTAAATGATTAAAAATGAAAATTAAAATTAAAATTTATATAATGTTTTTTGCTGTAATACCATCATGACTGCTAGATTGCTTGTTTATGCTCATACTAATTAAACATCCATCTGTATTACACACTTTGCAACCTTCACAATTGAAAACTGACATTGAATTTGCAGATTTATACACTCAAGATACCCTAGGAATCCCGCCACTTTAGGTTCTCAGATGCACTCTCATGCACCTGCATAGGCTTGTTGAACTCGACCTAAGATAACTCATACCAGACTATTAAGAGTTTTTCTTTTGTTGCAAGAAGATCACACAAGGTGCAATTGTAGAGCATACACAAACTATAGACTTGTTGACTCAGAATACTTTGTCTTGGAATATCTCACTGTGTTGAATTGGATATAGATTTTCTGAAAAACACTATTCTACATCGGATCCTTTCACAACAAGGCAAGTATCACATGAAAATTATCTGTGTTAGAGGGATTCAACTTGAAGATTTAATTCTTCTACTTCAGTCATACTTCCCACCACTTTTCCTTTAGGATTCATAATTTGATTTTTATATTGGATATATTTTAAAGGCTCTAATGGTGTGATTTCTCGCCAAGGCACTTAAGGATGAATTTGAACCATAGTTCTTTTTGAGCAACTTCTGTTATATCAACCTGAAAATACAAAATGAAATTTATGCATCTCTTTAGCCAATCTTTTCTTGGAAAAAAATTATCAAGGAAAAATTTAGTCCAACCAGTCCATGGATGTCTCACCATGTTGTCAAGGTCTACACAAATTATAAATTTTTATTTTTCTTTCACCATTTGAAAGATAAGAGAGTATGTAGTCCAATTCATTGTGCCAAATCCTAAACTACAATAGCACTGGTTATCTTCTTCATCAATCCATACTCCATGCTTTTCTCTAACTAGACGACTATAGTCATTATTCAGCTTCCAAAATTCTTTCCGCTCCCATCTTTCTAGAGAGAATCTCTTGAACAAACTTTATATCCTTGTATTCTTGTGCTACAAAGTCAAGCACATAGGAAAAAATCTGCTTCATGCGTTTAAAGTCCTCTTCTTTCATGTTCTTCATTTTTGCACTCGATAGCATGAACAAAGAGATGTTAGTCCTACCATGTGCTTCTCTAAACAACATGTTTTCTACAAAATTTAAATATCATGGTCAATGTACACTATCAAATTCACAATTCTTCATCCAAACAGACAAGTTTTGTACATGAGTATGGCTACATGTCAACAAGTTGTTGTTGTTTAACATGTTTGCTAAAATATTTAAATATGTTATGCTGGTAAACTTAACATGCTTCAGGTATAACTTTAAATGTTGGATGGTCTATTTGACATCCAACAACTCTTGTGACTTGAAAGATAATTTATTTAATGCTCATATGAAAGTACCAGAGACATAGTCACAAATTTCTTCTTTGTTATCAATTTCTTCTATCATAATTCCTCCCCATGTGTTTTGTGAGGCATTATTCTCAATTATGTATCCACCCTTTTCAGTAGGATGAGAAAGAGGAGGCAAAGACTGGACTTTCTACTTAACGATTGTTGTCATTTCTTCTATCCAAGCAGGAGGATTCTTCTTGAGTTTTTGCTGCAAACTATGTATATTGGCTTGCCCTTTATAGAATGGTATTATATAATTCAGGCTTCCCAAAAAACTCTGTAATTATGTTTTATCTGATAGCTGACCTCGATAAGTTTTGAATATCTTCAGGACATGTTTTTGGAAAATAATTTGTTCATTTTCTACTTTATATCCAAAGAATTCAATTTATGTTTTCCCTATATGCATATTTGTTGCAGAAAGTACTAAGCCATGTTGATATACCATATCATAAAAATTCTGAAAGTTCTTAAGATGTGCTTGGAGATTTTTGGAATAGATTAGGATATCATCAATATATATTATTATCCAAGGATAATCTCTGAATATGCCTTCCACTTTGTTTTGAAATTCTCATGGTGTATTTTTTAACTTGAATGGCATTATTGTCCACTAATATTGTCCATGAGGACAACAAAGGTTGTTTTATGTCAATATTCTGGGAGAATGCCAATTCGATAAAGCCTAAATTGTAAATCGAACTTACTAAAACTTACCTTTTCCATAATTTTTTTGCAACAGAGAGGATTTATTAGGTAATGGATACGTAATTGGCTGGAGAAATTTACTTAGTGGTTTACAATTTACCACTAACATTGGTTTTCCCCATTGAAAATACTAACATGCGGGTGTTGAATTAGTATTTCTTTCAATGGCTATTTATGTGAGTTAATATTTTTTCACAAAATGAACAAGAAGATAAGAGACAAAACACAATTTTTTATTATTAATGAGATGATAACGAGGACTCCAATCCTCCTTACAATGATTCAAGCTCCAACCTTTACAAAATTTCCAAGGCTCCAATCTTGGGTGAGGACTCCAATCCTCTAAGCTCCAAATTAACCAAATTCAATAAAAACATAGTTTACAAGAGATATACAATGTCTACAAATTCTTGCTAGTATATCTTCAGGTCCAAAATGCTCCAAGAAATGTTTCGAAGATGCCTCAAAATACGTTCAAATGATGCTCAAACACCGCTTCAAGTTTCCGATTGGGATCTGCAATTGATGCTTCAACAAGAGATTAAAATTTTTCCACAAAGGTCTCTACAAGTCTACCCATAGATTCAAAGTTTTGGTCAATACACTAGCCAATGGTTATGGCCTAAATTTTTCCCTCAAATTTGAGCCTCCACTATCAACAATCCTTAGGTCCTCAATTTCGAATTTCAGAGATTGTATTCTCTCCATAGGGCCAAGACTATCCTTCTTTATGTAGATATGAGGTTTTCTCATAAACACGTGTCTGAGACTAAGGTTATGCCACTTATCTGAGTGCCTTCATTCGCATATGATCCTAAATATCGTGAATCAATCACAAGTTCGAATCACAAATATACCATAGGTCCTAGCTTTGGATACCACAAGCCCGAGAATTGGTATGGTTACTGGCCAAAATTCAGGTCATCCACAGGGAAAAAATGTAGGTCTTCAACAACACCGAAGTGCAGGTCTTCCATAGGACCGAAGTACACATTTTGTGAGCCACATATCCAAAGACTTCTATGTATAAGCCTTCTATAGGTGTGAGGATATGACCACAAATATGAGTTGTTTAAGAGTCAATAAGTATGAGTTTTATGGATAGGAATCAACTTGCAATATAAATCAAAGAAATAAGGTCATGTATACTTTTTACAAACATAAGTACAGCTTAGAACCCAACCACAAAAATAAAACCGAATTTCCCAATCTGTTGTCCTTCTTAGCTTCATCTAGTTCATGAGTTGTGAACTTCTTCACTTCACTATGTTTTATCTTCACCGAGTTAATGATTGATTGGATAATATTAGTTGCCAATATATAGTAGTTTCGTCATGTTGTGAAGGGGTATGTTGAACCTACTCAAGTTGACTTGCAAATTTTTTTATTTTTAGCATATTTTATCTTCAAAATTCAAAATATCCACAATGAGAAGGAGTTAGATGGAAAATGAGCACTCATTGGAAATGGATTGAAGCCCTCTACAAGTTGGTGTAAAAATATTTTCAAGATATTGTCTCTAATATCAAGAATAATAAATTTTTAATGACAATCCTTAGGGTTTCATGGCTTGGACAAGCTAGGGCTTCTTCTTCATATATGCTTTATGATAACCCTTAAGGTTTGTTTAATGCAAGGGATTATGATAGGGCTTCTATATTAGGCTTGCTTGAAGGTTTCTTTTATGTGAAGGCTTATGCTAGGGCTCCTTCACATGTGTTCTTTATTCGTTAAGATTAGGGTATCTTCAACAAGGCTAGGGAATCATAAATATTAAGTTTAGGGCTTGCATTAACAATTTAGAGCTAGGGTATCTTCTAGTCATTAAGAATCTAGTGGTATATGATCCTTCTAGGGCTTGCCATCATTAATAATACCATCCAAATGGAGCTTTCTTCAACAATGCTAGGGCTTGAACATGACAATAAATCGACATCAATGGAAACCTTATCCAACAATATCCCCCTTTGTCATTGATGGCAATACTCTCCCCTTTCAGTATTCCCTCCCCTTTGACATCAATGAAGATTCCCTCATATGGTGCCCCCCTGTCATAGTGTTGTTCATGTTGCTCTACCTATCATTATGTTGATCACCCTTTCATCATACTTCTCCTTCTTTTGAGATCTAATGGGATGCAAGTGAGATGACCACCATATTTTGACGAATATTGAAGAATGCTTCTCGAGGTAGGGGTTTTGTGAATATATTTGTAATTTGTTCCTTGGTGTTGGCATACTCCATTTTGATGTTCTGGTCTACGACCTATTCGCAGAGGAAGTGATACTTGGTTGGGATATGTTTTGTCTTGAATGCATGACTAAATTATTCGAGAGGTTGACTGTCATAGTAGATGGCTATCAACTAATTTTTTTCTATGTTGACATCCTTCAAGGCTTCCTTCATCCATATAATTTTTGTACAACAATATGTAGCGTCTTTGTACTCGAATTTAGTTATGGAGAGAGATATGGAGGATTGCTTCTTACTAAGCCAAGATGCAAGACAATCTCCCTTAAAGAAAGCGTTGTTACTAGTACTTTTTCAGTCATCAACACTTCCTTCCTAATCTACATCAGTTTATGTTGTCAAGGTAAGTGTGCTGCTCTTAGGATTACATAATCCAAAATCAAGAGTGCCTTTCATATATCTAAGGATTCTCTTTACAACTAGCATATGAGATTCCTTATAGGCTGATTAGAATCTTGTCACCACTACTACTACCTGCATGATGTCTGGTCATGAATATGTTAGATATAAGAGGGATCCAATCATTGATCTATAGAATATAACGTAGGGGATTCATAATATTTACTTAGTTTGCAACCTCTATTCGTATGTGTCTTCACAATAACACATTATTCCATCCCAAATCGATTTAGCATGTATCTAAGATAAATTTCTTGTGATATGAACATACATGCTTGAGTTTGAGTTACTTAAAGTCCATTTAAGTAGATAACTCACCAATCATCGAAATTTCAAATTCTTTTAATATGTTTTGGGAAAATTCATGACTTATTTCATCATTGTTGCTGGCAAAAATAAAGTCGTCAACATACACAAGTGCGACTAGAAAGTTGTCTATGTTTATGTTGATGTAAATATTACTTCAAAATACTCCTCTTTTGAAGCCTTGTTGTTGAATATAATGAAGAATTCTAGCATACCAAACTCTTGCAACTTGTTTTAATCCATATAAGGCCTTATTTAATTTTCAAACACAATCTTTTCCTTATGCTAAACCAAACACTTTTGTTTGTTCCAAGTAAACTTCTTCCTTTAGATCACCATTTCGAAATGTTGATTTTACGTCCACTTAATAAAATTTGAAGCCTTTTGAGCAAGAAAATTCCAAGAACATCCTTATTGCTTCTAATCGGGCCACAAGAGAAAAGGTTTCTTCAAAGTCAATTTGTTCAATTTGAGAGTACCACTTGCACACCAACCTTTCCTTATTTCTAATAATCCGTCCTTCTTCATTCATATTTTTCTTGAACAACCACTCAATTCCAATAATATTTTTGTCCTTTGGACAAGGCACTAGCTCCCATGTTTCATTATTTTCTATTTGATGCATCTCCTCTTCCATTGCTTTTATCCAATGAGGATCTTTACTAGCCTGAGTGAAATTTTCTGGTTCTATTATGGATAGTAAGGCAACATCGCTCCTTTTCAGTGTATTTGTTATCTTTCTTTGAGTTTGTATTCCATCATCTACATCACCAATAATTTTATCTTCTGGATGATGCTTTTGAATGAACTTTACCCTTAATGGAGTTTGAGATGGTTCCTTTTGATTTTCTTGCTCCTTTTCTTCCTTTGTAGTATCTTCTTCAAGTTCTCCATGAATATGATCTTCTTCCTTGATTTCGACTTCTATTTAAGGAAATGCCCAATCAATTTTTAAATAAATGCTTTCAAATACTTTTCACAACCGATTGTTGTAGAATTTGTAGGCTTTGCATCTTGTAGAATATCCAATAAATATTCCTTCATCAACTCGAGAATCGAACTTTCCTAGTGAATCATCATTGATCTTCATAAAAATATTTTTTCAAAATATTCTAAAATATTTCATTAAAGTAAGTCTTCCTTTCCATAATTCATGTGGGGTTTTGTCACTATTTTCCCAGAATTGTGCCTCATTCATAATGTATACTGCTGCCCCAATTGCTTCTCTCCAAAATATATGTTGTAGCACAGCTGCAAGCAACATTGTTCTTGCAACCTCTTGTAGATATATGTTCCTTCTTTCGAACACTCCATTTCGTTGTGGAGTTCTAGCAACAAAGATTTAAATTTTTATTCCATGTGATTCACAAAATTCATTGAATTCTTTTGAATTAAATTCTCCACCTCTATGTATTCTTAAGAACTTGGTTTTTGATTCACTTTCATTTTCGACAAGAGCCTTGAAATTCTTGAAACATTCTAGTGATTTTGATTTAAATCTTATGAAGAATACCCACATAATTCTAGTACAATCATCTGCAAATAATACAAAGTACCTTTCTCCTTGTAGAGCTGGATTTCTAGTTGGCTCGCATAGATCTGCATGGATGATCTTTAGAGATTTTGATGTTAAGAATTCCTTTGTCTTGAAGCTGGTCATTTTCTGCTTGCCATGTTGATATGGTGCACAAATAGTGTTGACACCAATTTGACCCCAATTAGTTCTTGGATCCTTCTGTGAGTTTCACCTTGTGCTTTCTCTCATATTCTCATGATAAAAAATTGCTTCCTTGAATTTTCTTATTTGCCTTACATTAAATTGATTATCATCGTAATCATTATAACTTATAGAAATTATTACATAAAAATGAAAAATTGAAATTCTTACAAAAAATATACTCTGTAAGTTATACTTTTTATTATAATAATCATTATTATTAAAATAATTACAAATAAAATATTAAAAAACAAATAAAATATAATTAATTAATTAAAAATTAATAAATAAAATATTAATTTTTAATTAAACTAAAAATATAAAAAAAATTATTAAAATTTAAAAATACTTACCCTTACCTACTTAACTTACCTCACCTTTCATCACATCACATAAAACATATTTAATAACTCCTCTACACTCTCCAAAGGAATAAAATCATGCTCCAAAGGAATAAAATCATGAACCTAATCTAAAACACTTCCCTATATAATAATCAACGTTTTGCTAAACCTTTTATTTAAGTTACGTGGAATGAAGGTGGTGGGTAAGTCATACCCACGTGAGAACTTAGGAGGATATCAAAACATTTTGAAACCCAAATTAACATACCACTTGTAAATGCCATCGGTCCCGAATTGCAATCAACTCCCTCTTTCCTCCGCGAACCCGACAGAGGTATTAAATATGTTTAACAAAGATTTCGAATAAAGTTCAATACATATATTAAAATTTCTCATATATAATACATGTATTATATTTAATTATGTCAGTCAGGGGTAACTCAACGAACTGAATTGTCTTTTGCATTAAGATAGACCATGAATATATACATGGAGAGGGAGATTATTTGGTTTCATAGATTATTTGGTTTCATCTTTCAATGTGTCTTTGGCTTCTAATTCTCTTTATTTTCCTATTTACAATATTTACATGGATTTACCTAATCCCAAAGATAAGGTGTCAACAATCCCCCCCTTAATCTGAAAGGATGTTGGTGAGTCCAAGCATCATTCAAAATCTTTCAAATTTTTCTCGTCCAAGCGCTTCGGTGAAGATTTATGTGATCTACTCATTTGTGGAACAATGGCATAGGTGGATTGTCTTGGCCTCAACATGATGTCTAGTCATATGGTATTTTGTATTGATGTGCTTTGTTCAATCGTGGAACTTTGGGTTCTTGGCCAACTTTATTGCAGAAGTGTTGTCAATCAAGAGAGGAGTTGAATGCACTTGTTTATCCTGCAAATATTCCAAAATTTTCCTTAGCCACATAATTTCCTTTGTTGCTTCAACTACTGCCAAATATTTTGCCTCAATTGTGGAATCTGTTGGAACTGATTGTTTGTGTGACCTCTAGGAGACAACTCCTGATCCAAGACTTATAACATAACATGAAGTAGATACTCCAATTTCTTTATCTTCATCGAAGTATGAATTAAAGTATCCAACCAAGCTGAAGTCGCCCACCTGTGTATACTTAATTCCAAAGTCTTGAGTTCCCTTCAAGTACTTTAAAACTCTTTTTTTAGTAGAGCAATGAACCTCACAAGGCTTTTGCATAAACCTGGAGAGGATTCCAACAACAAATGAAATCTATGGTCTGGCAGTAATCAGGAAGTTGACACTTCCTACGAGCTGTCTATACTTCGTTGCATCCTCCAATTCTTTTCCTTCAGTGGATGTGAGCTTTAAGTTCTGTTCCATTGGAGTAGTCAAATGATTGCACTCAGTCATGCCAAACCTGCTCAACAAATCTCCAATGTACTTCTTCTGAGAGAGGAATGTAAACTTTGGATGTTGAGTTACTTCAATAGCAAGATAGTAGTGAACATATCCCAAATATGTCATTTCAAAACCTTTCCCCAATCCCTTCTTTATGGATGCAATGTAGCTTTCATTGTTCCCTGTCATCAGAAGATCATCTACATACACCACAAGATATACAACTGTTTTGCCAACTTTCTTGACAAACAAAGTTGCATCATCAAGATCATAATGTTTGAAGTTGTGTTGGAAATAATACTAAGAGGGGGGGGGTGAATCAGTATTATTAAGTCAATAAAATTTTTTCATTTCCATACTCTGATTCATGTATGTTGCTTCAGTTAAGAATACCTGCATATATTCAGTAAACTTATGATTCAGTTAATTGATCTTCAATGAGTGCATTAGAACATTATTAACCATATTAACAGTAAACAGGTGCAGTAAAATAGAACAGATCATCACACATAAGCCACACACATGAACACCATGATATAAGGTGGAAACCCAATGTGGGAGAAAACCACCTGCTGCAAGTCATCTCAATATTCTTCTTAATAAGAAAATCCTTTTACAAAAGTTCTGTACTAGTGCAGTCCTTTACCAGTACGCAGGCTACTACCTGCAGAGAGCTACAACCCTCTCTCGTTCTCCAGTCTCTCCTGGAAGGGAGCTACAACCCCCATAGTTCTTGTACTAGCCGATCCATTTACTAGTACGCAGGCTGCTACCTGCTACAATGCTCCAAAGTTTTCAACTGCTACTGGAAGGGAGCTACCACCCCCTTAGCTCTTGTACTAGCTAAGATACTAGTACGTAGGCGCCGGCCTACAATCTTCTCTCCTCCAGGTACCACGTTTCATACATTTTCATACTGGATACTCCTGAAGCACAACACATAATCTGAAGGCCACGTTTCATCAAATTTTCATACTGGACCCATAAATATCATTGAAGCACAAAACAGTCAATACTAGCATCATCAATTTCTGAATCACTTAAACACTGAAACCCTGTCAACAACACAGTCACCAAAACACAGAGCAGAACACTGAACTCTGCATCAATATTCAGAACCAACTGTATCATCAAAATCATGCATTAGAGTGCATACGCTACTACAATGAATCAAACTTGCGTACATACGCGCTTATACCAAAGCCAACCCGCATACAGATTCAATCACGACTTGCAACGATTTCAAACTTTAGTTATACCCAGTTCTGATCATTACATGCGTCAGTATACAGATCTAGAATAAACATAATCAATCATATAGAGATAGTCCATTTCAAACCATTTGATCCCGATCTATCCTTAGATCTTGTTCTCCATCAACCGGTGACATGCCTCTTTAGCTCAGATCCAGATCTGCACCATAACCCAATCACAGTATTCCAGATCTAGCACTTTATCAGATATTCAATAATTCAGATGATCCTTTGCCACATGATCTCCTTCCTCTTTTATAGTTTTAGGCCTTCCACAATACCACGGTCCAAAACCATAATAAGCAATACCACGGACCCAATACTTGGGATCAACACTTCTGATGAGGTACCATGGTCCAAAACCATAGGTTCAAATACCAAGGACTAACTACCACGGACCAAAGGTAAGCTGGGTGTCTAGGATAGGATCCATGTCGGGACAATTTTGGAGATGCCCATGTGGTCGGTTTTTTCATTGAACGCTTGTAACCTGCTAAACGTTGAAACAGCTGCGGAATTCTCAACTGGCTGCAAAATCAGGGCACTTTCCACAGCTAAGTTTCAAAACCTTATTAAAACAGGATACAGTGTTTTGAGGACCACTACAAACCATAACCAGTCAATTTTGGACAATTTGAACCTATCAAAGCAGTTGAGTTTCATTTTTTTCATTTTTTTTTTTTTTTAATCGATTGAAATGATGAAGTTTATTTTGTCTCCTCTTTATTTTTTCTTTTTTATAACAATTCTTTTTCTGATCCTCTAGATCACACAAAATGCAGGAGGAGAGCATACTCAAGAATTATTAATTTTTTTTTACATAACAATCATTTCTCTGATCCTCCAGATCACACAAAGTGCAGGAGGAGAGCATACTCAATAATTATTATTTTTTTTTAGATGTATGAAATAAGGTCTTCTAATTACACTTCCTCGGCAACGGCGCCAAAATGTCTAGTCAATTTAACGTCTTAAATTGCTCTACATAAATTATCAATCCGGGTATCGTAAACTGATGAAGTGTGGTGCACCATATGTGCTTAGTTAACCTTTTTCTTACTTCATTGTTTTATAGATTTTATTTTGTTTTGGGGTTTTGTTTTTGTTGGTTTCCTAAAGTGTCTAATGCAAATGGAAATCCTATTCTAAGGTTTTAAGAATACTTTTAAAGAACAAGTATGGATAGAGATTTCAAGACAAGGCCTATGTCCCTAATGGTAACTTCCAAAACTTAGCACCTCAAAAGATCTTAAAACATGTTATTGATGGAATTAGTACTTGAACAAAAGTGAAAATATGCAGCTACTTCAATCAAAATGGAATGCAACAACCAATCAATGAGCTAGTGACTATGAAACCCAGTATCCTTGCTGCTGTATGAAAAAAAAGAGTAAAAATTGAACTTAAAGCAACTCAAAGACTGAAAGCAAAGCAGCTAATTCATCACACTACTTCAACTCTTCTGATCCTTTACCCTTCAACTCAATCTACCTTCTGGGAAGCAATCATGAACAATTTAAGCAATATGATATCTAAATTGCAAGAAATTAAATTGCATAAAGGAAACTAATCACACTACTTCCACTCTTCTGATCCTTTACCATTCAGCTCAATCTACCTTATGGGAAGCAATCATGAACAAGTTAAGCAATATGATATCTAAATTGCAAGAAACTAAATTGCATAAAGGAAACTAATCACACTACTTCAACTCTTCTGATCCTTTACCCTTCAGCTCAATCTACCTTATGGGAAGCAATCATGAACAAGTTAAGCAATATGATATCTAAATTGCATGAAAGTAAATGAGCAAAACAAAACTGAAAGAAATAACAATGCTGGAACTAGAACTAAAAATAAATAAATCAGCAGAAGGACAAGAAGATTCCGTCATGTCATTAGTCATTAAAAAGCTATGTGCATTAATAACCTACAATCAACCGGTTGAACACACTTGCATGAATTAAAATTGCATGAATGAAAAATCTAATCTATCAAACTTGAAAGCAATTAAATGACATAATGAAATCAAAGCAAAATTACAAAATGAAATCTACTCTACCTTACATTCTAATATGCTCCATGAAATCTACTTCACATCTCCTTCCATGTTGAGAACATTAAAGCTTTATTCAAATTCTTCAAAATTACAAAGTACAACAAAGTTCTCCAAAGCTTTCAAAAGCCATCAAGGAAGAACTACAAACTCCAAGCTAAAGAACTCACAAGCTAAAAGACTAACAAGCTAAGCCCCCAAATGAAGGAGAGAGATCTCCTATTTATACAAAAAGATGAGAAGCCATCTCATTAATGAGAATCCATGAATCTCTCCCTCTACCTCTAGAGTCCTAATCAAAATAGGAACTGATAAGACACGTCTTCTTAGAGTTACAATACAATTAGGAGATGTGACACATATCCTCATGATCCCATGATTCTTTCCACTCAAATTCGAATTTGGCCTTAGAGTGCCACATAAGAGTCTTCTAGAAGCCTCCTTTCAACCTACACATGTCAACAATCTCAACCCATTTGTTAGGTATAAGCATATGCACATTATTTTCTAATGTTTAACCACAAATTCACTTAAAAGGCTTAGAAATAATAAAGATTGGAAAAACATAAAGGTGGCCCAATGATAATGAAAGTGGGATGAATGTGGTGACATAGTAGTGAAATGGAGGTGAAATGGAGGTGATATAATGGACATAATAGTGAAAGTGTAATGGAAATGAATGACATTTTCAAGACTCAACATACCCCTCAACTGAAGCTATTGCATGTCCTCATGCAATATATATTACATTAACTCTTTTGATCCTTGAGCTTTGGCTTAACTTTGCATGATATCATTTGATAACTTCATATTTCTGCAAAGTGTTTCACTTGAATTGCAACATGGTTGGTTCTTGTGTTACAACCATTTTTTTTTTGTTGTTGCCTTCTATTTTGATCTTTGAACTTTGCATAATGATATTTTGATTATTGTTGCAAAGTATATCTTTATTGGATTGCATGATGGTTAGTTCTTGTGTGACAACCATGATTTTGTTTGTATCCAATTTATCCTTTAAACACTTTTTCAAAAGCCATTGTATGCTCATAATAGCAATGTAATAATTAATATATGTTGGAAGTATGTGGGCTCCTAAATATGATATGGACATGGAAAGATATGAATATGAATGTATTCCCCCCCCCCCCCCCCAACTGATGGTATTGGCAATTTTATGAAATGAGGAAGAGAAATGTTTTTCCAACAATTATCATTCTAGCTTTTTACGGAATTCTATGGTCAAAAGTTAGAAAATGACGTACCTTCACTTACCCTTTGGAATGGATGAGTTGTATGTGTGGTGGCTGAAAAATTCTGATCATATTCTTCTTCAAGTGGCTGAACAAGAGGAGTCATGGATAGAGAGATAAGATGACTTTTATTGCTTCTACTAAAACTTGTTGAATCTGCTCCAAAATGCTGAAAATAATAGTTTTCATGTCTTCAAAACTCATTGGCACAATTCCTACTATGTGAAAAGATGTTTTGATGTCGAACATAGTAGGAAATTGTTGACTTAATGGCCGTTAATGGATGCCACTAGTCAACACGAGAACTCTCACCATTGATGACAATGAGAGTCAAGATGCCCAAACACATCTTGCTAGGTACGAATGAATTTGCTGATGTCGAGTCACCTAGAAGATCTAACGAGCAAGGGACATTAATGTATTCCCATTATTTGTCAGCATGAGGACTTGCCATTAAAGCATGCAAGCCTCAAGGTGTTTTTACAAAGAACTTAGACTCAAAGGACTATGGACTCAATAATTTGCATTGAAGCAGGGCTTATTTGCAGAATGAAAATGACAGGAAATGGAAGATGAAAATGGAAGATGGCAATGGAGAGTAGAAATGAAAATGGGCAATAAGCATATGAATGAGCCTCTTGCTTTTATTTGTGGGTTATGAATGGACAAAAAGAGATGGAAAGTGTATGTGAATGTAAATGGAAAATATGGAGTGGAATGAGGTGAATAGTTTATTATGAAGTATGGATGTGATGGATGGATGTGATGGAGACAATAGTATCTGAAAGGTTTTTTTTTCAAGTGTTTGGATCTGATTTTGCATCAGCATATTTCCTCTTTGTTGTTGATAATCCTCTTATGAAACAAATTGGTCTCTTAGAGAGACACCATTCTCTTGTAGTTATTTGTCCTTCCTCCTGGAACCTGCAAAAAAAACTAATACTTCTTCTGCAATGGAATGTAAGATTATCAAAGGAGAGAGATGGCCAATCTCTCTAGTTATGATATTACACAAAACTAAGAATTTGTATTAGTGAAACAAGTTCTCAAAGGAAAAATCAAAAGAATTTATACCTGATTTGGAATTAGTGCCTCAAGTTGATGTTGCTTCTTTTCAGCAATTTATTTCATTATTTGCCATTTCAAACCCAAATCATGGATTTCTCATTGTGCAGATCTTGTTGAGATCTTTCCAATGGTACTTAAATCATCAAAATCTGATTTTGTATGAAAAAGTTAGGCTGATTTGAACAATGAGGTTTTTCTGGCTACGGAATTAGAGAACAGCTGTGGAATTGGACTTTAGCTGCGGAATGTGCACGGTTCTATAGATAAAAATCTTGGATACAAATTTAGCAATTCATCTTTCATCATCAATCCAAAATTAATCAATACCTTCAGAAAAGTGAGCAAATAACTTATTCATTTCATTGATTCAAAAATTATTATTTTTTCTTGACATGCAGCGACTTAGTGTGGCGACTTTGTGATAACACTCAACTTGAATTCCCTTTGACTGGGGTTGTTTTCATCAAATTTGACCGAATGAATAGGACACCATCCATGTACTGACATTCCCCCAGCTACCCATGTGGCTTGTTTTGCTTGATGACACCTGCAACCTAGAGTTTAACAAAACAGTTGCGGAAAGTTGGATCAGCTGCGGAAAGTTGAATCAACTGCGGAAAGTTGGATCAGCTGTGGAAAGTGGCTTGTTTCCCCAACTAATGAAAACAGAGTGTAGAAAATACTGTGAAATGGAATGGCTGTGTGCATGGAAAAAAAAATGTGGAGGAGTGAAGGCTTATGTGAGCACAGTGGAAATGAAGCCGTAGTCAAATTAACCATGATCCATAATCACAAATGGAGTGTGAGAATATTTCCAAACTATGAGTTAAACGTGGAGGAAAGAGGATTCATGCATTCCACCCAAAGCGATGCATGCATTCCACCCAAGTACAACACATGGAAAGTTGAATGCAGTAATTACTCTGACTATGCCAAGAGGATTCCAAACCTCCATCATCATATGATTGGACTGTTCTGAAGGTATGATAGAGCACATTAACATTCCAAAACTTGTGATGACTTTGTCTATCCTGTAAATATCTACACCAAGAATTGCCAACATATGAGCCGATTGAGTGTATGGAAAGAACATTTGATTGACAGCAAAGCCGGTGCAATTTCCCACCACTCTAGGGACTTTCTTTATATTCTTTCCAACATTTATAAGGTCAACAATAATCTGCGGTGAAGTTTTCTCTGTTCGAACAATTTCAAGGAGTGGCATCACATGCGCAGGACTGAAAAAATGTGCCCCTACTATACGGTCTTGAACATGTATTTTTGCACTAATGAGATTGAGATCAATCTTAGACGTATTAGAGGCCAAGATGCTGTGAAGAGCGGATAGAAAAACAATGCAGAGTTTTTGGCTGAAAATATGATCAAACTGCCAAGCACGTCATAATAAAATTAAACACGTACACAAAACATGTTAATGAAGACAAGATCCATGAGTAGTAGCACTGTGCCGATATTTTAGCAAGTAAAACGCCGAGTCATAGGAATAGTTGTTGGAGAAGTGCCGTATTTGATTATCTTACTGTTAAATGGGCAGACGGGTGGCGGAAGACGTGTTCAAACTATTTCCTATTCATTTAATAAAAATCTTTTCCTCTCACACATTCAGTGACACTGTGGATGACCTGGCAGCCAAGGAAATCAGATCTGAGCGGATTTCTCAAAGAAATTGACATATGGCCGCAACTGTTAAAAAAAACATTGTTTTTTTCACACGCGGAAGGCAAAAAGAGGCTCCAAAGAACCGAGGATTTCTCCCAGACCGCCAGAAATTTCTTCAAACAGTTTCTGGGTTATCTAATTGACCTAGCTAGAAAAAAACCCATGTTTTCTTTTCTTGAAATTCACCTCCGTTTGGGAAAATCAATCATTTGAAGTTAGACGTTTTTTTCAGCTGTTTACGTTTTTCCTGAGTTAATTTTTTTTTTTTTTTTTTTTTTTTGTTCTGCATTATTACGAATTGTTGCATTTGGTCTTAAGATCAATCTCAGAGGGGGAAGAATTCTTTTCAGATGCAGTCAAGAACAAATGAATCAGTCAGGGGAGGAGATGCTATAAAAAATTCTTTGCGAGTCTTCCAATTGCAGAATTTGTATGGTATACGCCTGACTGCAACAATCTACTTCTTTTCATGGTGTTTCCGAAATGCCTTTTAAATCCTAAGGACAACGATTACTTCAAAAGTTTCTTCTTTGGTTAGACAATAGCCAGCTGATTCAAATGTCTTTACTCTTAATTTAAATGAGTGTTCTTGAAATGCAACTTGAATCTTATTGCTGTAAAATTTCCATTAACAGCCCAAAGATCATCAATACTGAATATTTCACAAACAGAACTTAATATGATAGATGACATACCTTGATTAACAGCGGAAGATGTAATGGCTGCCATCTACCTTTGATCTGACTCCTGACTGTTCATCTTCTTCAGAATTCGGTTTCTCTCCTCTTGCCCTCACTTTCTTTATGTGCTTCTTGATGGAGAAGAATGCAACTCTCGTGTGTGGGAGAGAGAGGACCCAATCCTTTATATATTATTTAACTCTAATCTGGTACGTCCATCATATACCAATTCAACGCTTAAGATCCAATGCTTTAGATTAGAAACTGCTTTAGGATAAAATCTAAATGCTTTAAGATTAGATCGGGTCACATTAAGATTAGAAACTGCTTTAACGTTAAAAAGCAATGAGCCTTTTGCTGTTTCTAATAGCAGTTTCTAACATTCTCCCACTTGACCCGACTATTCATAATATTAAATGTTGAACATCATACTATGATAAATTGCTGAGAGTTATGGCGGTTGTGCACTATTAATTCAATGCATTCCCTTCCATATACTACAATACCAGCAATCCATCAATTCATACTCATAATTTATATAAAACAACATAATGGTCCACATAATGTCTTATATCATAATGATTAAACATAATATCTTTATAAGACTCTTTCTTGTTTAAAATTACATAAAATACGTATTACTACATTAAAACAAGAAACACATGATTGTATATCAGAAACACATAAAAGAGCTCAGAATGTCACACATCAATTATCATTAATACAACCAAGACCCATTCTTTGAACATGTTCCTTAAATTGTCTTGGTTGTAACCCTTTCGTCAAAGGGTCTGTAATCATAAGTTCTGTCCTGATGTGCATGATTGACATTCTTTGTTTCTGAACCTCATCTTTCACAACAAGATACTTCAGTTCCATATGTTTGGCACCTTTAGAGTACTTGTCGTTCTTTGAGAAAAATACTGCTGCAGAGTTATCACAATAAATTTTCAGCGGCTTGCTAATGGTGTCGACAACCGCAAGTCCTGAAATAAAGTTCCGCAACCATAATGCATGAATTGTGGCTTCAAAATATGCCACAAATTCTGCCTCCATAGTGGATGAAGCAACGATAGTCTGTTTCGCACTTTTCCATGATATGGCACCTTGAGCAAACATAAACAGGTAACCAAAAGTCGATTTTCTAGTATCGATGCATCCAGCAAAATCTAAATCGCTATATCCAATCACTTCCGATTCATTGGATGAGCATGTAATCTTTCGTTGAGAGAAATTCCTTAGTCTCATGCAATATACTTAAATTATTTGTAGCAAGCAAGACGTCATCAACATAAAGGACCAGATAAATAAACTTGCTCCCACTGATCTTTTGGTATATACAGTGATCAACCGTATTTTCCTTAAAACCAAAAGATGTAATAATGGTATTGAACTTAATATACCACTGTCGGGATGCTTGTTTAAGCCCATATATTGACTTCTTAAGTTTACACACCAATTGTTCTTTACTTTCTACATAAAAACCCTCAGGTTGATCCATATAAACATCCTCATCAAGATCTCCATTCAGAAAAGCTGTTTTCACATCCATTTGATGCAACTCCAAATCATAATGAGCTACTAATGTCATTATTATTCTTAGTGAGTCCTTTTTCGAAACAGGAGAAAATGTCTCCTTATAATCAACACCATCTTTCTGAGTGTAACCCTTAGCAACAAGTCTAGCTTTATACCGTTTGATATTACCACTAGAGTCGTGTTTGGTTTTAAAAACCCATTTGCATCCGACTCTTTTACAGCCATGTGGTAACTCAACGAGATCCCAAACTTCATTCTGTTGCATGGATTTCAGTTCTTCTTTCATGGCATTAATCCATTCCTTTGACTCTTTACTTTCTACAGCATGTGAAAATGAAACTGGATCCTTATTGATTCCAATATCATAATCTGATTCTTGCATATAAACCACATAATCATTAGAAATAGCTGACCTACGATTTCTTTGAGGTCTTCTTAATGCTACTTGTTGTGGTTCATGCATATCAGCATTATGTAAGTCATTTCCTTCAGGAAGTACTTCTTCATTTATATGTTGTTCATTATCATCATGCTGTTATACAACAGCTGGAACAACATTTGGAGTAATAGTAGATGGAGGAACTATTCTAGGTAATGTAACATTTACCCTTGTTTCCTTTATTTCTACTATTTCTCTTCTAGTACTCCCACTGACTTCACCATTCTCAATGAATCTTGCATTACCAGTTTCTAATTGCTTCTCAACTTCATTTACAAACGTCTCAAGGACATTCACAAATATCAGTGTGTATTAGTTCAAGAAGCTGGCTACTTCTAGTGGCTCCTTTCTTATTATGTTATTATGTTTGGTTTGTTTACCTTTAATACAATCCACACATAATTCTAGATCACTAAAGTCCAAATTTGACAAAATTTCATTACTTACTAATCTCATCATTATTTCTTTGGATATATGACCTAGTCGTTTATGACACAAGAAAGCAGAATTTCAATTCAACATGCTACGTTTTCATCCAACATTATTTACTACATTCAACAAGGAATTCGCATAAGTGTCATTCAGTTTCAATTTATATAAACCATCAATTAGAATACCAGAACCAACATTATCAGTATTCTTATATAAATCAAAACAACCAGATCCAATCATACATCTAAAACCAGAAATATCCAATTTACTTGCGGAAATAAGGTTTCTAGATAATAAAGGTACATAAAGGGTACTGTATAAGTTTAATACATATCCACTTTCTAGAATTAGACGATAAGTCTCTTTTTACAGATACGACATTGAACCCTCTTTAGTTCCTTCTTTTCGTCATCCTGCCCATTCTTAGCAGGTGCTTCTTCCTTCTTGAAATGACTTGATTTTCCTTTCTTTTCTTTACCAGCTTTATTACTCACAAAACTTACTGAGTGATTCACTTGATTTTTCAAACGTCCTTCTTCCTGAACAAGTCTACTGGCCAATTCATTAACATTCCACTTATCCTTTATAGTGTTATAGTTAATCTGAAAAGGTCCATATTCAGAAGGTAGCGAGTTCAGGATGAACTGGACAAGAAAAGAATCCTCTACTGTAAGTCCCAGGGAGTTTAACCTTGCTGCAATATTAGTCATCTCTATAATGTGCTCTTGCATAGTTCGCGACCCATCAAACTTCATGGTCGTGAGTTCTGCCATAAGAGTACCAGCGAGTGACTTATCAGCTGAACGAAAACGCTCTTCCACAGACTGCATATATTCCTTAGCACTTTCTGTTTGTGGAATTGTTGCGTTGATGTTGTTAGCAACAGTCATCTTAATAAACATGAGGCTCAATCTGTTAATGCGTTCCCATGCTTTATGGTGTGATTTTTCTGCCTCAGTACTATCTCTGGTAAGAGCAGCAGGCTTATCCACAAGGAGTGCCAAGTCAAGATCCTGAATACCTAAATGGAAATTGACTTGTTCTTTCCATTCAGAAAAATTAACACCAGTGAACAATGTAACAGATGAAGCATGTGCATTCATGGTAACTCCTGCAAATGAAATAACTATAAGCTCATAACTAACGCGATTCAGATGTAGACATAATAGTATAATATAACACTCCTTTGGGTAGATACTATCTTATACTTAACATAATTAAATACCAAAACATAAGTAGGTAACAAATATGTTCAATTAAATAGAACTGACATCTTTGGATGATCAATATTTATTCAATCAAAATATCTATTAAACCTCATCATGTCAACTAGTTATAGAACAAGACTTTCCTTTGGGTAAGTTCTCAGGTTCTATCATTAGTGACACCAGTTTTAATTGGTATTTTATAACTGGCAATTTCTATCAATAATCATTATGTCACTTATGCACTAAATGATTATTCTGATTTTGACCACTTTGGTGATTAAC
This sequence comes from Pinus tabuliformis, assembly GCA_031772625.1. NCBI lineage: Eukaryota > Viridiplantae > Streptophyta > Pinopsida > Pinales > Pinaceae > Pinus > Pinus tabuliformis. The sequence continues at coordinate 925,888,706 of CM062817.1, read as the reverse complement.
AAAATCATAAATCTCATGTGCACAAATAACTTATAACACATACCTTATGCAAAACAACATTCTGATTTTGACCACTTTGGTGATTATCAAAATCATAAATCTCATGTGCATAAACAATCATTAATGTATGCAAAACAATCATTCATAGAGCAATTACTTTTATGCCCAAATTTCAAACTTCGACTTTATATCCGACGGTAATATACATCATGGTTGACATGCAACCTCAAAATTTTCAGAATCCGGATCATCAATGTATCATTATATCATATAAAACATGAACTCTACACTCAATAGAGTAAACAAGGCCATATGCTAATCTTGAATCACTTTTGGCATTCTTCTACATTGATAATTCTCTAATATTTTGTGCATGAGTAAAGCGTTGGAAAGGTTGAAACATTTAAAAATACATCCCTTCACAACGCTCTTTGATTAGCAAACATAAATTATATTCCCCATTCCTTACGAACTAAAGAAATCAAAACACGCGCTTGCTAAGGAAGAAAAATGGGAGGCTCTTGCATGTTTTGCCAAAACATGGAATACAGGGAAATCAAATTGATTTGCAAAGTCTGCCTTGTAGCTTCCAATATGTAAACGAATCCTAGCGATTTCTACAAGCCCACGACTACAGCCCTCATAGGCAGAGCCTTCGCACGGCCATTGCCAAAATTAAAATGAAAGGGAGACGCCTAAGATAAGCACGCCTATATCCCCAACAAGCTTTACGGCGACCGCTACGAATGGGAGACCTTCAATAGCCGTCCACAAATGCTATTATAAAGTCATTATTTCTATGTTAGAGATTTCGTCATAAAATCTAAACCCATGTAACAATCATATTAAATGCGATTGCTCATGTATTCATCGGGGCGAGTTTCGACCTTAGGTTTGCTTTTACACCACCATTACGGTCTCGCTTGTTATAAATTGAAAACTAGCAGAAGGCTCCATCGGCCTTTGATTTGCGAAGTGTTAATCCGTCATCATGCTTCAAGTGCAGAGGTTGTTAAGGAAAAACCAACCCCAGAGTGGGATTTACCAGAGAAAAATTACACCTGTAATCTCTGCAGTGAGAAGCCTACATATATCAGTGAACACCAAGGTGAGCCAGTGGACTCTGATGTTAATACAGTCCTTGCAGGAGACCAGCATATGTATTAAAGCCGAGACATGAACAGCGGGGCATTCACACACAGGAATTTCCTCAGCTTTACCATGTGAAGAGAGCGAGTGCGAGAGAGCCAGGTTCGAATCCCAGCGTCACACAAGCACGTGTTTCTTCGACTAGTGGTCTGTGGGTGATTAGGTGAAGTCGGAGAGACTATTAAATTGAGAGGGCGCTTCGATCGTTTTCATGAAACCCACACAATTTCCCGAAAGCTCAATCACATGGGTAAAGCACAGAACAGATCAATTGCAATCATAGGAAATATTCAGTTACTGATTGTGGCTCTGATACCAAATGTAAAACTTCCATTAACAGCCCAAAGATCATCAATACCGAATATTTCACAAACAGAACTTAATATGATAGATGACATACCTTGATTAACAGCGGAAGATGTAATGGCTGCCATCTACCTTTGATCTGACTCCTGACTGTTCCTCTTCTTCAGAATTCAGTTTCTCTCCTCTTGCCCTCACTTTCTTTATGTGCTTCTTGATGGAGAAGAATGCAACTCTCGTGTGTGGGAGAGAGAGGACCCAATCCTTTATATATTATTTAACTCTAATCTGGTACGTCCATCATATACCAATTCAACGCTTAAGATCCAATGCTTTAGATTAGAAACTGCTTTAGGATAAAATCTAAATGCTTTAAGATTAGATCGGGTCACATTAAGATTAGAAACTGCTTTAACATTAAAAAGCAATGAGCCTTTTGCTATTTCTAATAGCAGTTTCTAACAATTGCTGCCTCAGTAGTAATGCGAACAGCAGCAAGAGAATCTCTCATACAGAGTTCATCTTCTCTTAGATTCTAAAAAATTTCAAACTCATTAAAATTAATCGTTTTCCTTGGCTCATTGTTATTATATTCTACAAGATATCCAGTCTTTCTTTGAAAGCCATATCAGCAAGAGTCCAACCAAATCCCAAAAACACAGAGTTTATTTTAACACAACAGTCCATGCAATTCGATCTATTTCTTTTTAAATGTTCTTGCAGGTTTGTTTTAAGGCCAAAACTTGAATAAGGATGCAAATTTCTTATTAAGGCCAGTTAGGATTGAAGATAGTCATAGATTGTTTTTTTTTTTTTCTTTTCTTTTCTTTTTTTTCTCTGAAATTGTAAAATTTTATAAAAATGATTCATGATTTTCAATTTCAGGCAGCAAATACTTCAAGAAAAACATGCTAAAAACAGGACTTTGACTGAGGTCCTAGGCTAGTTTTTCATCGATCTAAGCTAGGTATCTAGGATAGGGTCCATGTCGGGACAATTCTGGAGATGCCCATGTGGTCGGTTTTTCATTGGACGCTTGTAACCTGCTAAACCTTGAAACAGCTGCGGAATTCTCAACTGGCTGCGGAATCAGGGCACTTTCCGCAGCTAAGTTGCAAAACCTTATTAAAACAGGATACAGTGTTTTGAGGACCACTACAAACCATAACCAGTCAATTTTGGACAATTTGAACCTATCAAAGCAGTTGAGTTTCATTTTTTTCATTTTTTTTTTTAATCAATTGAAATGATGAAGTTTATTTTGTCTCCACTTTATTTTTTCTTTTTTATAACAATTCTTTTTCTGATCCTCCAGATCACACAAAGTGCAGGAGGAGAGCATACTCAAGAATTATTAATTTTTTTTAGATGTATGAAATAAGGTCTTCTAATTACACTTCCCCAACAACGGCGCCAAAATGTCTAGTCAATTTAACGTCTTAAATTGCTCTACATAAATTATCAATCCGGGTATCGTAAACTGATGAAGTGTGGTGCACCATATGTGCTTAGTTAACATTTTTCTTACTTCATCAAAGACTGAAAGCAAAGCAACTAATTCATCACACTACTTCAACTCTTCTGATCCTTTACCCTTCAGCTCAATCTACCTTATGGGAAGCAATCATGAACAAGTTAAGCAATATGATATCTAAATTGCAAGAAATTAAATTGCATAAAGGAAACTAATCACACTACTTCAACTCTTCTGATCCTTTACCCTTCATCTCAATCTACCTTATGGGAAGCAATCATGAACAAGTTAAGCAATATGATATCTAAATTGCAAGAAATTAAATTGCATAAAGGAAACTAATCACACTACTTCAACTCTTCTGATCCTTTACCCTTCAGCTCAATCTACCTTATGGGAAGCAATCATGAACAAGTTAAGCAATATGATATCTAAATTGCATGAAAGTAAATGAGCAAAACAAAACTGAAAGAAATAACAATGCTGGAAATAGAACTCAAAAAAAATAAATCAGCAAAAGGACAAGATGATTCTGTCATGTCATTAGTTATTAAAAAGCTATGTGCATTACTAACCTACAATCAATCGGTTGAACACACTTGCATGAATTAAAATTGCATGAACGAAAAATCTAATCTATCAAACTTGAAAGCAATTAAATGACATAATGAAATCAAAGCAAAATTACAAAATGAAATCTACTCTACCTTACATTCTAATATACTCCATGAAATCTACACATCTCCTTCCATGTTGAGAACATCAAAGCTTTATTCAAATTCTTCAAAATTACAAAGTACAACAAAGTTCTCCAAAGCTTTCAAAAGCCATCAAGGAAGAACTACAAACTCCAAGCTAAAGAACTCACAAGCTAAAAGACTAACAAGATAAGCCCCTAAATGAAGGAGAAAGATCTCCTATTTATACAAAAAGATGAGAAGCCATCTCATTAATGAGAATCCATGAATCTCTCCCTCTACCTCTAGAGTCCTAATCAAAATAGGAACTGATAAGACACATGTCTTCTTAGAGTTACAATATAATTAGAAGATGTGACACATATCCTCATGATCCCATGATTCTTTCCACTCAAATTCGAATTTGGCCTTAGAGTGCCACATAAGAGTCTTCTAGAAGCCTCCTTTCAACCTACACATGTCAACAATCTCAACCCATTTGTTAGGTATAAGCATATGCACATTATTTTCTAATGTTTAACCACAAATTCACTTAAAAGGCTTAGAAATAATAAAGATTGGAAAAACATAAAGGTGGCCCAATGATAATGAAAGTGGGATGAATGTGGTGACATAGTAGTGAAATGGAGGTGATATAATGGACATAATAGTGAAAGTGTAATGGAAATGAATGACATTTTCAAGACTCAACACCTACCATCATTTTTTTCCAAAAGGCATTATTTTATTTGAAATACTCTTTATTCAATAATCTAGCCTATTTATTTGTTTAATTATAAATCTATTTAATTTACATTATTCTACAACGACTATTTAATTTACACTATTATCAGGGAATACCCCCTGTGGTGAAAGGAAGGCCAACCCTTGTCACCTATAGTGGGGAGGATCTGAGATCCTAAGTGATGTGATCTCAGGATGTTTTCACTTACTGGGAAAATTTGAGCATCAACATCTTTTGGCACCATTGTCGAGGATCAGACTATTAAAGTATCGTTTCCTTTGGTAACTTATTAATTGGTTAAATTTGTGATCCATTGGTGGACAAGGTTACAAGTGCATGCGCCTTTAAGTGTTTAAGGTAAATGTTTCTTATTTATTTTTTCACCTGATGGCTCCTTAGTTATTTTACTTGTTAATTTTGTTTAAATGAACGTTTCATGGATTTCTTAATGTTTTTCTCCTTTGAATTTTTCTGATATTGCAGGTTCTCCACATGAGTTACCAAACATAGACATATGGGATGCTTACTTGCCTCGTTTTCAAAATGAGGATGATGATAATCTATAGCAACACCACAAATATTTCCATGAGTGCATTCCAAAGATGGAAGTACACCATGAAGATTTTCTAATGAATTTATTCATGATGTCCTTGGAAGGCAACGCTTGGAAGTGGTACAAAAGTCTCCCTCCTAGTACAATTTCCTCTCTCGAAGATTTTCATACAAGGTTTTGTGACTATCATAGATGTATATATCATATAGGGTAACTTGAATTTCACTGTTGCGAACATTATAATCATAATAACGTTGAAAATCAATATGATGACAACAATGAGGAAACCCAAATGGATTATGAATCTAAAATAAAGAACAACATTAATGAATATAACTTTGAAAACCTTGAAATTTCATCTTCTATCATATGTGGTAATGAACATGATGTGTTGTCAAATCTTGAAAATCATGAACACAACACTTCTCTTTCTTTAATAGAATATCATACAATACATTTATGCTTAAAGAAATTTTCATATTCTATAACTCCTAGTGGTTCTAATTTATCTTTATGTTTAGAAGAGGATAATAATGATAATAATAAAGGAGAGGCTACATTTGAAATGTTTGATTCTACATCCTATCAATTAGAAATTATGTTACATATTCCTAAAGTTCCTCAACAACAACTGATCAACAAAAATATTCTTCCCCCAATTGATTCTATTTTTAATTTTTTTTGTGATCCAATAGGGAAGTTTTACATGAACTGATCTTTGACTCTTTTGACTCAACTTCACCTGGTGTTCATGTTGACTTTTCCCAACCTCTTGTTTATGATCGATATGATGATGAATTGAATCATGAAGTAGGCTTACAATATGATCATGAGTTTAGTTCTTGTTTTGAACATACTTTAGATATTTTTAATACTTGTCAGAATAAGAGCTATGATAACTTAATTGAATCAACATCTTCGCAACCTGTTTATGATAACTATGAGGAAAATGAATTTATAAATGAAAATGAAATTAAACATATCAATTCTTTCCTTTCATCTCCTCCTAGTTATTATAGCTATAACCAATGTAATAGCCTACAATATAATCATGATTTAAATTCACAATTTTCAGAACATAAGTCTTATAATGAGGAAAATGCAGTTTCTCTTGTTTCTAATGATGATACTTTTACTCAAATTTTTGAGGTTGTTGCATTGCATAATGACGTTAAATATTTTCATTTACAATATCTTTTCCATTATGCTAAGAAATCAGATCATAGTACTACAAACTTTGATTTGAAACATGCTAACTATTTCGAAGAATACTCTTTATCTGTTTTAAATCATGAATCTGAAGAATGTTGTGGGACTAACTCTATCACCATTTTGGAAAGCAACAAGAATCCCTCCTATGAAATAATTGTTAAAAATTTTATGCTTGAAAATTTTGATCATTTAAATTTTCAAACGAGATATCATGACTTTGTGGAGGAATGGATGAATGAAGTTTTTAAAAGAAAATCAATCTCATGCTACTTTTATATCTACTCTCTTCTAGGAAGCATGTTAGTTGACGAAACTTACTCTTTGCTTCCTATATTATAGTTTTGGTTAAGAATGGAGCCTAGTGTTAGGAAGTTTTCCATTGACAAGTTTTTTATTTGGTTACACTGGATTTTCGATTTCTTTGATAAATACTGTCATTGAAACACATTGTATATAAATCATGTACATAAATAAACATTTTTATGCTTCTTGGTTTAGAATGAATAAAGATGAAGTTTTTTACATCTTGAAGAGTCTTTATGCAATCAAAGTAGAATGGAATACACATATATGAGTCCTTAGTATGAACCATATTAACAAGATTTTTAAATACATATTTAAAGACTTGGTTTGTAAATCATGTTTGAGGGGTAACAATATTTAAAGGGCTCAGATCTTAGTTTCTTAGTAATGTCAATTTCATATTGAATATTTCTCACCACATCTCTCTTTCATACTACTTACACATAAATACCAAGGGATCACATTAAGTCATAAGGACTAGACCTATAACCATAAGATTTGGTTTTCATATATATAATTGAAACTTTGGTGGAACTAGTTAGTCACATCACAACCATGTATGAGACCTTCCCTTATCACCATACTACCCTAGGGATAGGAACCAATGTTTTCTTGGGTGGGGCATGTTGGTATCTTCGCCGGGGCTATAGATGCTCACTGACAGTGGAGCAAAGCCATTGGAGTTAAATTAAAATCTTGTATGTCATTCTCCCACTCATTCTGTTGAGGTAACTTCCAATGGGGCATGCTGACATCTCCACCGGGGCTATGAATGCTCGTTGGCAATGGAGCAAGGTTAGTGGTATTGGACTAAGTCTAGTGCGTAATCCTCCCATCCCGTGAAAGCTATATTTTCTAAATGAATTGAATGAAGGGCCTCTAACATGAAGAAAAAACAAGAATCCAAAAAGTTCCTCACCTTAGGATAGTGGATGAATCCGTTGGGGCTATAGACGCTCGCTGATATTGGAGTGACATCTAATCCTGAAAACTCATGTCATGCGGAAAAAAAGGATCCAAATCCCTGACAACTAATCTCTACAGTTTCAACCTTATTCAAAAATCAAGGTCATTCTTATGAATTTTTATCAACAATATGATTTGTGGCATTCCCTGATTGTGAACTGTAAGTAGGTATGACTTGTTATGGTGTTGAATTCTCTTATGAAGTGAGACATTTATCATTTATGATCATCTACCCTTAATCATTATCATAGCTACCCAAACACACTTAGTATACAAACAAATGTCTTATGTATGTAAATAATCATTGAAATTGTTAATCTATATGTACTGGGACCTCACATTTATTCTTGTTTCATTATTGATATTGATCGACTGCAACATTAAGATGCAAAATATTTCCTTCTATTTCTTTAATTTTTGTCTTTTGAGCCCCATTTTTTCTTAGGAGTCGACTCCATTCCCCATATGAAGGCATCTATTATGCGTTCTTAATCCTCCACGAGGAGCATCATCACCAGTTGGAGCCAAATGTTGTCACCAATTAATTCTTGGCTCCTTCTATCAATTTCACCTTGTTCTTTCTCTCATATTCTCATGATAAAAAATCTCTTGAATTTTCTTGTTTTCCCTGCATTAAGTTGGTTGTTATAGTAATCATTATAACTTATAGAAATTATTGCATTAAATGAAAGTTTCAAATTCTAATTGTAACTTAGTTTCTTGCATAAAATATACTCTAACTATAAGTTATAATTTTCATTATAATGATTGTTATTATTAAAACAATTAAAAAAAATAAATATTAAGAAACAAATCAAATAAAATATAATTAATCAAAAATTAAATATGGATTAAATAAAATTTTAATTTTTAATTAAACTAAAACATATAAAAAGAAAAATTATTAAAATTAAAAAATACTTACCCTTACCTACTTAAATTACCTCACCTCTCATCACATTACGTAAAAAATATTTAATAACTCTTCCACTCTACACTCTCCAAAGCAATAAAATCATGAACCTAATGTAATACCCTTCCCTACATAATAATCAATGTTTGCTAAGCCTTTTATTTAAGTCACGTGGAATGAAGGTGGTGGGTAATTCATACCCACATGAGAACTGAGGGGGATATCAAAACATTTTGAAACCCAAATTAACATACCCATCGTAAATTCCATCGGGCGCAAATTGCATTCAACTCCCTCTTTCTTTCATGAACCCGACATGTTGGAAAATCAGAAAGGCAGAAATATTTTCTTATATTTGATAATTACTTGTGATGTCTTGATTTCATATTAGATTTTCTTTATACCTTATTTCCTTTTAGTTCATCAAGCAATTACCAAAGCAATAACACATAAATCAATGGACACCAGATATAGACACACAACCAAGGAAAAATCCCTCTCTAGGGGAAAACCCAGTCAGTAATTATTACTTCAATAGTTTTCTTAACATAATCCAAGACTCTAAACCTTGAAATAAACTTTCCTCCACACGAAGTCAGCGTTCCTTTTACTTTGTAGATGATCCTATTTGACTTAGTAGCAAGAGCAGCACTATGCAACACTTTCTTGGACCCAGTAACTTCGACCTTGCTTTGGATACTTCGATCTTGGATGAAATACTTCGATCTTGACTTAGGAACTTTGATCTTGGCCCAATACAACTTCTTGAGGCAACAACATCAACTTCGGCCTATACTTGTTGTAGAAGCGACAACATGCAACAACTAGTAGCGACATTAACAAGAGAACTTCAATCTTCCAATCTAAGGCACGAGAGAGAGAGAGAGAGATATGCAACAAAATTTCTATTTTCCTTTCTACTTTCACCTTGACCAAACTCGCACTTCTTTAGCCCTCTTCCTTCACTTCGCACTTTTCCCAGCTTCCAGAGAGATATTGAACTTGCTTGAGATGTTCTCCTCCAAATGAATTCAAACTACTTGTTTTATAGCCTTTAGGTGAGGTTGAATAGCCCTCCTTGAGGACGAATTGATCATCTTAAGGCCAACTTGGTGTGGAGACAACATATTTCATTTTTGAATCAATACTAAACCTTTTTACATGATTCCAAATCCCAAGAAGGGTCTCTTTAAAATTACAATGACTCTATTAACTTAGAATAAATCCTAGAAGTCCTCAATGGGGACTTTGACTTAAAACATGATGACCCAAGCATGAAATCCATACTTTAATAAGTCATAATAATTTTAATAATAATTGTTTTCTTTATTCTTTTGACACTACATTACATGATGACTCAAATACATTAATTAATACTGAACCTAGTTACATTTCCAACACTCCCTTTTAACTAGGGAGATATTCATCATATACAAGTACAAGGAAGATCTCAACTATATGAAAAATGAAGAATTTTAGGCACCACAATGCCATGGACTAGATTCCTGAATAGGGAAATCTATCCAAGTGGGACTAAGATGGAATCTAGCTTTTAGCCTCTCTAGGTACCATCAGGCTTACTTGTTAACCATCAACCTATGGATCCAAAGCTTGATCTTTCAACTTCTAGACATCAACACAAAGTGTCAGCTAGATGTACTCCCAGGCAATGCTTCATTATCTCCTGATTAAACTGATCAGTTACTAACATGCTATCAAAACCTTCTATAGATTTATCTATACAAACACAACCCCAATTAATAATATACTTTCACATGTTCATAAACAAACACAAAACTTCGAGGTCTTCCAGACAACTAGATGTCGCTTTTCAACTTTATCACTGTAGGATCGAATCTTTGACAGAAGATTCCTCAATCTTACACTTTCCTTCCCTACTTCACATGCAACAACATATCCTTCAAAATGCATTCTCCAATCAAAACTATGCTATGCCCTCCCTGTCAACCAAGGAGATTTCTTCTATCCAGGCTCCCTCTTAATCTAGGGAGATCAACTTCTTCTTATTGGAGAATCTTTCATGGCTTCCATCCTTCTTTTCATAGTCATTCATATATCATGCTTATCAAATCAACTTTATTTACGATAATCTTCACCATCCTTAAGATAATGTACCTGCATAACTTCGATAGCGAGTACAAACAAACTTATAGAAGCATGAAGTTAGCCATATCAAAATCTTATAATAATGGAAGCACTAGACTTTACAATAATAATCAGCAAGAGACTATACTTTAATATTTTCAACTTCTTGCCCAGATTTAGTTACAAACCCTAAATCTCATCCACATCATATCAAACTCATTATATATAGGGTTTCAATATTATTTCAATGATATGACTAATTCTTTCATATAGAAAACCCTAGAAACAATTCAGATCAATGTATCTAACAACTTTCAGAATTCATATGTTGGACTACCTACTAGGATTTTATGCAAACCCTAGATTTCATACATGAGATTTAACAATCAAAACCAATCACAACTTAATCAATAACATGAATAAAGTCTACTTGGGTTTGATGTAAACCCTAGATTTTCCATCTACAAATTGTCAGTAATTACTATATAAATTCTAGATTGTTATACATGCTAGAGAATTTAACTACTACTAGGTTTTAGCTACAAAACCCTAGATTTTCCAAACAACATCATCCTAGAACTTTAAACTTTAACTAGGGCTTGTTTCCAAACCCTAGGACTCATGATTGTTAACAATTAGGTCAACACATATATCTAGGAATTCATCATCACATAAGCATATCATATGTCAGACAACATTAGACATATACCAACCTAAACCAAGTTAGAGTTTCAACCAAGTATACACATATATACCTTGAGTTTAATTCCTAGGACTTTAAATGCATATCAAAGGTTTTTATTATAGACCCAACCAAACCCTAAATATCTAGGGTTTCATAGCAAAGAAAACCCTACTATACAAAAAATTCAAAGGTTTGGGATTTTCAGACAATACCATTTCAACCCTAACAAGTTAGGGTTTTTATGATCATACCAAAACCTCAAACATGACATCATCAATATATCAAACATAATAGAAATTTCCCAATAACCCTAAGCAGGCTATGTTTTCACACATTGTCAGCATACCCTTAGGTTAGTATTTTTCAGAGAACCATCCTAGGGTTCTATATAATCAATCAAGGATATGAGGAGGGTATATTTATCAAATGATGAGTCACCCAAAATAAGAATCATTATGATTCAATACAACTAGATATAACGAAGTTAGTAATATATTATCAAATGAATAAACCTTTCTTATGAAGAGATCAATGTTTTGTAGTTTAAGAAATACATTTGTTCCTTGAGAAACCTTGTCTTAGGAGGCACTCTTTTATACTCCTTGAGGATTTAGCAAATATTTTCCTAATCAAGACAATAGAGGGAGAATGGTGATTAGCATTTAATATAACCAAAACTTAAATAAGTACATGAAACCATAAATTGAAAAGAAATGAGATACTTATCTTTGGTAGATGTTGAGGGCTCCCTCCAAAGATTGAGGGATAACTATAAACTTATAAAAATAATAAAATTGTCTTTTCCAAAAACATGTTAAAACCTATAAATACTAAAAAATAAAAAATAAAATATCTAAGACTAAAAGGAAAAGACTTAGTAGTGTAAGTCCCTTATGTCAGATTCTTCGGGTTTGGATTTCTTAATGTCTTCTTCTTCAACAATATTAGCTTGATCTCTTTCTCTCTTCTTATTCCTTGGATTGTCGGGACAATCACTCCTGTAGTGACCCTTCTTATGACATTGGTAACATTCTACCTTGGACATGTCTACCTTCCTTTTCGATCCTTTTGATTCCTTGAAGTTTCCTCTGTGATGAGTAGTGTCAGCGTTTGAAACTTATTTAGGGTTGGAAACTAATGATATCCTTAATTCTTCTTGGTTGCAAGTAGTTCATAGTTCTTCAAAAGTAGGAGCTACCTTCCAACTATTAAGTCCTGCAGCAAATGCACCCCAAGAGGGTGGCAACCCTAATAGAGCAGTGATCACAAGTTCGTTGTCTAGAACACTTTCGTCAATGGCTAGAATATCATATCTGATTCTTTATATTTTCACAAAGAAGGCCACTGTGTATACTTTATTCATCTTTGTGGTCCTTACTTCATTCTTCAAGCTTGCTACTTGACCAATGTTCTTAATAGTGAATATATTTGACAAGGCCTCATAAATTTCTTGATCATGATTAATGTTGGATATGAATGGGACAAGGTTGTCATTTATTCCTTCTACCATTAGAGTCATGGCCACTAATTCTAATTCTCTAAACTTCACTTTATCAACATCATTGGAGTTTTCTGTAGGCTTCTTTACTTTTCCTTTGACCAAGTCTAGTACCTTGTTCTTTTCAAGAATGAGGTCAATCCTCTTCTTCCAAGACATGTAGTTTAAGGCTCCTTCAAGTTTGTTCTCTCCCTTGATTATGTTAGACATTTTCCTTGAAGATAGTAGACTTATTCCCTTAAATACTCCTTTTGAATAATTCCTTGATCAAGTGATTAAGACTTCATTTTTCTTCTTTATTCACCAAAGCTCTGATACCATGTTAAAAAATCAGAAAGGCATAAATATTTTCTTATACTCGATAATCACTTGTGATGTTCTTGGTTTTTTATTAGATTTCCTTTATATCTTCTTTCCTTTTAGTTCATCAATCTATTACCAAAGCAATAACATATAAATCAATGGATGCTAAATATAAGCACACAACCAGGGAAAACCCCCCCTCCAAGGGAAAACCCAGTCAGTAATTCTTCCTTCAATAGTTTTCCTAAGATAATCTAGGACTCTAGACCTTGACACAAACATTCCTCCACACCAAGTCAACCTTCCTCTTCCTTTGTAGATGATCCTATTTGACCTGGTAGCAGTAGTAGCACTATGCAACACTTTCTTGGACCCTATAAATTTGAACTTTCTTTGGAGACTTCGATCTTGGCTAAAATACTTCGATCTTAACTTCGGAACTTCAATCTTGGCCCAATACAACTTCTTGAGGTAGCAACATCCAACAACAACAACTTCGACCTATACTTGTTCTTGTAGCAACAACATGTAACAACTGGCATTAGCATTAACAAGAGAACTTTGATCTTCCAATATAGGGCATGAGGGAGAGAGAGAGATGCACCAAAATTTCTCTCTTCCTTTCTTCTTTCACCTTGACCAAACTCACACTTTTTTAGCTCTCTTCCTTCACTTCACACTTTTCCCAACTTCCATAGAGATATCAAACTTTCTTGAGATGTTCTCCTCCAAATGAATTCAATTTTATTCTTTTATAGCCTTTAGGTGAGGTTGAATAGCCCTCCTTGAGGCCGACTTGGTGTGGAGACAACATACTTCATTTTTGACTCAATTATAAACCTTTTTACATGATACAAAAGCCTAAGAAGAGTCTCTTTAAAAGTACAATGCCTCTATTAACTTAGAATAAATCTTAGAAGTCTTCACTGGAGACTTTGACCTAAAACATGATGACCCAAGCATGAAACCCATGCTTTAATAAGTCATAATAATAACAATAATAATTCTTTTCTTTATTCTTTTGAAAAGTACATTACATGATGACTCAATTACATTAATGAAGATCAAACCTAGTTACATTTTCCAACACAAGAGAGGTATTAAATATGTTTAAGAAAGATTTCAAATAAAGTTCAATACATATATTAAAATTTCTTATATTTAAGGCATGTATTATATTTAATTCGCATATATTTTATATGTATTATTTTATATAAGATTATATTGTCTAAGTTGTTTAGAAATTTATTTGAAATCTATGTCAAAGTAGAAATTTGGAATTTATAATTAAAATTTAAGATATATATATTTTAGATTTTATTCATTTAAACTCAAATTTTTAATTTTTAGTTGTTGGGTGAAGAAATTATGCAGACATCAATTTAGCATGGGAGGAACATTGAGATTTCATGGCAAATTTTGTAGAAATGGAAGCATTTAAAAGGGAAAATCACATTAAATTTATTAAATTTAATATTTTGGATTCTATCTTGCGTTTCTAGAAAATATGTTCACGTTAAATACATATTTTATGACCTAATGTTTTATATAGTGGGAAAATTTTTACTGGGTCTCACCTAAGGTAAAAAATAATTTTCATTAATAATGTACGTGAGATAATGAGGAGAACATTATAAAAGGTAAGTTTATGGTTTAATTTCATTTATTATAATATTTTATATTTGAGAATTAATTTATACATTTTCTTTTAATGCAATAGATATTATTTAAAGGATTATTGACGTGGAGAATTTCAGCGGGGATTTGTTTAAATAATGAAATTTGTATTACATTTAATCAAAATAATAGTTATTAATGTAATTTCATTCAGGGAGTTACGAGAACTAAATGAAATGAACTTCCAGAAATTTAAAAGAAGATGTAAAGGATTGTTCGAGGTTGGAGGATGGTAGCTCTAAGGAAGAAGACTTTAACTATTAAAACCATATTGTACATGCTGCAAATGGTTTGTTTCATGGTGGCAGTGAGGTTTTATTAATGATATTATAATTATTTTCTTTTACTTTCTTCCATTGTGTTCTATTTTAATTTCAATTTGATGCACTGGTTCAGTGTTCCATAATGTCGGCTTAACTTGATTATGCATTATTCTCGAACACATTAAATGATTTTAAATACTTTGGAATACTTGATATATGGGGTTTTAGAATCATATTTTGAGTTTATTGGTCACAAGTTTAATTCCATGAATACATGATATTTAGGGTTATGTTTACCATAAGTTACAATGCCATAAAAACAAGTTCTTTAATTTATTTTTATTTTATTCTCGTATTCACTATTTTCCCTTACTGGAAACCGTGAAATTATTAACCTTTATTTGACTTGTTCATATTATCTAATGTTTCACACATTACATTTAATTTAATAAGTCTCCAATATTTATTATTTGAAATTATTAAATTAAATTATTCTAATTGTTATGTAGGTTAAATAATAATAATACTTGATGTTATGTTATTTAAACCACATAGTTCAATTAGATGTATTTAACACCAATGTGCTTTAATTTCTTTCTTTTCTTTAATTTTATTTTATTTCTCACTAACCTTTGTGAATTATGATATATATTAATTTACCTTATTTTTCATTAATGAAGTTTTGATTTAATAAGTTTTCATGAGTTATGTACCTACCATCTCTTTTTCCCCAAAAAACCTTATTTTATTTAAAATACTCTTTATTCAATAATCTAGCCTATTTTTTGTTTAATTAGAAAAAATATTTAATTTACATTATTCTACAACGAATATTTAATTTACATTATTATCAAGGAATACCCCTTGTGGTGAAAGGGAGGCCAACCCTTGTCACATAGTGTAGGAGGATCTAAGATCCCCAGTGATGTGGTCTTAGGATGTCCTCAGTTACCAAGACAATTTGAGCACCAACAAATAACTTTTTCGGGTTTTGAGATATGGGAATGTCTCTTATTGCTTGTGTTTTGTTGGTGCCACTAAATTGTCAAAGTTTAGATGTCCCAATCACTTGTGCCATAACCAACTTTCATCTGCTTGACTTATGTAGCATTTTTCTTCTTGAATTTCACTGAGAACATATACATTATCTGATGTTCTTACTCCTTTTCCCACAAGTTTTCGTGAAGAATACTTTCTTATCTCACAATCCTTGGCACTAAAAATAATATCTTGTCCTTGGTCAAAAATTTGGTTGACGCTTAGAAGATTGTGCTTGAGTTCTTCAATGAGTAGAGAATTTTGTGCTTTTCCCTTTCCATTAATGAGACTTACTGTGCCTTTACCAAAAATCTTAGCGTATCCACTTCCAAAAGACACATTTCCATCCTTCTTGTCTAGCAAGATAAACTTATTTTGGTCACCAGTCATGTGGTTAGAACATCCACTATCTACAAACCACTTCTTTTCTTCACTTTGTGCACACAAAGCTAGACCACATGTATCTATAGTGAACTCCTTTATTCTCCAAACCTTTTCTTTTGGATCAAGGGGAAAATTTTGTTGTTCATGACCTAGATTATTAAATTTGGAGCATTTTAGAATATAATTTGACAAATGATCAAATGAGTTGTAAGTCTTGATTTTTTCTCGTTTCATTAAATTAACAAACTTATTTGGGATCATTTGGGAAGATGGTCCTATATCTCCTTGAGTTAACGTTCTTTCCATAAGCCTTGCAATTCTTATCTTGACGGCCAAATCTTTTCCAAAAGAAACAATGATCAAGGAAAATAGTTTGATAACCTTTAGCATACCCTTGGCTTGATGTGACATCCTTTTATGGAAAAGACTTATTCTCATTCCTTAGATTGTTCTAATAGGATTTTTGACTTGGATGGAACTGCTTTTCTCTTTTTGGATAATTGTAAAGAGCATCAACATAGCTTTTTGGTATTTCTTCATGATGAGCATTGGTGTTCTCTTTTGATTTAGATGATTTACCTATGAAGCCAAGCCCCGATTTATCATGTTTTGGTCTTGGAGTGTTGAGGATGACACCAAGGGTTTGAGAACTTTTCAAACTTATATTGACCTGATTTAGTTCCTTCTTTAGAGAAACAACTTCAACTTCCAATTTCTTGCAAATCTCTTCCTTTTCATTTAGGTTATTGTTCAAGATTTCATGTATCCTTTCTGCCTCTTCTCTTTCAGTTTTGAGAGAGATGGTCTTCTTTCTTAGTTTTTCATTTTATTCAATAACACTAATCGAAAATTCATCCACATTTCCTTCTTATTCTTCTTCTTCAGTTTCATTAGTACCATCTGTTAATTCAATGAACAATACTTCACTACTTCTTTCATAGTCATCTTCTTCATCAGAATCATCACTATCTAGCTTGGAGAAGAAATTCCTTTTGTTTGAGACTTTCTTCTTGAATAATCTTTTCTTAGGTTCATCTTCATTAGAATCATCAATTTCTTGTTTTGAGAATAAATTCTTCTTGTTTGGTCTTTTCTTCTTGAATGTTATTCTTTTGGGTCCATCTTCATCATCACTATTATTCTTGAAGGGGCACTTCACAACGTAATGTCCTATTTTGCCAATTTCTCACAGATCTCTTCATTTTCCTTTAGCTTACTGTTCAAGAGTTCCTTTATCCCTTCTACCTCTTGTCTTTCAGTTTTGAGAGATATGGTCTTCTTTCTTAGTTTTTAATTTTATTCAATAACACTAATCAACAATTCATCCATATTTCCTTCTTCTTCTTCTTCTTCTTCAGTTTCATTAGTATCATCTGTTAATTCCATGAAAAATACTTCACTACTTCCTGCATAGTCATCTTCTTCATCAGAATCATCACTATCTTGCTTGGAGAAGAAATTCCTTTTGTTTGAGCCTTTCTTCTTGAATAATAATCTTTTCTTAGGTTCATATTCATTAGAATCATCACTTTCTTGTTTGGAGAAGAAATTCTTCTTGTTTGGTCCTTTCTTCTTGAATGTTCTTCTTTGGGTCCATCTTCATCATCACTATTATCCTTGAAGGGGAACTTCACAACATAATGTCCTATTTTACCACATTTAAAACAAATTATAGGGTACTTACCTTTGATTTTTTATCCTTTCTTTAGCTTCTTCACAAATTGTGCCAATTCTATTTCAACATCAGAGTCATCACTGTTGCAACTATAATTCTTCCCTTTTATTGATGTTTTTTATGCCTTAAATGCAGTTTCTTATTCTCATTTCATATGCAATGAGAATTCCATAAAGCTCATCCATTGATAAGGTGTCCAAGTCTTTCAATTCTTCTATGGCACTGAATTTGGCATCAAAACGGTCTGGGAGAGATCTCATAACTTTTTGCACAATGGTCTTCTCCTTGACATCTTCACCAAGCCCTTTGAGAGAATTGACAACTTCATCTACCTGGTGAAAGTAAGCAACAATGTCTTCTTCTTCATCCATTTTGAGTCCTTCAAACTTCCTTTTAAAGGTTTGGAGCTTAGCCTTCTTAACTTTTTCATCTCCTTCATATATGCTAATGAGCTTGTCCCACATCCCTTTAGATGTTTTAATGCTTATGACTCTATTGAATTTTGAATCTCACAAACCACTTGCAATAGCGTTTAATGCATTTTCATTTTCCATATATGCCTTTCTTCCATCAAGATCTATTGGAAGAGGAGAGGGGATCATATATCCATCCATGGTAGGATGCCAAAATTCAACTTCAAGAGACATCAAGTAGAAATCCATTCAAACTTTCAAGAAAGAAAATTTGTTCCATCAAATTGAGGGACTCTTCCTGCGTCCTTACTGGCCATTATTTTTCAAAAATCCTTCTTCCAACTGTTAAGCTAATTTTGAAGAAGTTGGCTCTAATACCAATTGTTGGAAATACTAAGAGGGGGGATGAATCAATATTTTTTTATGCAACCAACTCACAAAATAAAATAAAATATAGATCAACGCCTTCAAAATCAGCCTCTTCGAGGGGGAAACCTCCTTTAAATTACACAAATGAACAATTCTTGGATGATAAAAATGAAAAAAACTCCTTTCTATATATAGGAGTCTAACAGGTCACGATATAATCAAAGCCGACATAACAATAATAATATAAGGGCACAACAATAACAATAGTGGGATTCTATGGGGCACAATAATAACAATATGGGGACAATAGGGGCACAACAATAACAATAAGGGCTACACTTACAATAGTAATGGGGGAATCACTAGTATTATAGGGACCTAACATGCCCCTCTCCTTCAAAAAAGTGTTGTCCTCAACGCTTGAGTAGATCTGGATGCTTTTGTATAAAATTCTCACCCTCCCATGTGGAATTTTCAACGGGTAAGTTCTTCCACTTGATGAGATACTCCAAAATTGATCGATTTTGTAGCTGTAGGGTTCTTGTTTTTGTGACTTCTTCAGATTCCAATATGATTTTTCCTTCCTCGTCAAGTTCTAGAATATTGTTTGAACTGGGAGTTTGTCACCTATAACCTTCTTTAAGCATGAAACATGGAAAATTGGGTGCACTCGGGAAGCTGCAGGAAGATCCAATTTGCATGCCACAGTACCAGTCTTTTGCAACACCTTGTATGGACCATAATACTTTGGTGATAATTTATTATCCTTCTTAGCTTGCTTGAGGGACATTTTTTTATATGGTTGTAGCCATAGGAATACCAAGTCACCTACATCAAAACTTCTTTCACTGCAATGTTGATCTACCTGTTGTTTCATTCTATTTTGCGCCAAAGTGAGGTTATCCTTTAAGAGTTGGAGAACTTGTTGTTGATGCTCAATGTGATCTTCCACTGCTTGAACCTTAGAATTTTCTCTTAAATATGATGTGATGGATGGTGGATGACATCCATAAAGTGCCATAAATGGAGTCATTTTTGCTACAGTATGGAAGGAAGTGTTATACCACCATTCATCCAGAGGTAACCATTTGACCCATTGTGTCTTTTGATCAGATACAAAGAAACGAAGATATCCTTCCAAACATTTGTTTAATATCTCAGTTTATCCATTAGATTGATGATGATAAGATGAGCTATGAGCTAACTAAGTACCAATACAAGAAAATAATTATGTCCAAAAATTTCCAGTGAAAATGGGATCTCTGTCACTTACAATAATCTTTGGGTTTCCATGTAGCTTTTGAATTGTTTCCATAAATGAAGTAGAAACTGTACTTGCTTTAAATGGATGTGATAATGCACAAAAGTGTGCATACTTGGTAAGTCTGTTAACTACCACCATGATGACACTCTTTCCTTCAGACTTGGGTAAACTTGTGATAAAATCCATTGAAACCTACTCCCAACATTGGCTTGGAATGGATAATGGTTTTAATAGACTTGGGGTCTTAATTGTTTCAACTTTATTTTGTTGGCAAACCAAAAATTCTACCACAAACTTTTGAATATCTGATTTAAGGCCATCCCAAAAAAAATCCTTCTTAACCCTGTGGTAAGTTCTTAAAAATCCTGAGTGCCCTCCTAAGGGAGAGGTGTGCAATTCCATAAGAATATTTTGTTTGAGTTGGGAATTATTACATAGGTATAAGCGATCTTTGTACCGCAACGAATCATTTTTCCATCTAAATGTATCAGATGTACTGGGATCTTGTTGTAACTTTCGAAAAATTTCCCACACTTCTTCTTCATTCTTCCATTCATCCCTTGCTTCGTTTAGCCAATCTAGTTGGATAATAGAAATGGTGCAAAGCAATGGTTCCACATCCTCATCCTTTCTTGAGAGTGCATCTGCCACAACATTTTGCTTCCCTTTTTTGTAGTTGATTTCAAAGTCATAATCCAACATCTTTGTGACGCATTTTTGCTGCTCTTCTAAAGATAATCTTTGTTCTAAAAATTATTTAAGACTATCATGATCCGTTTTTACCTTAAAGTGTCTTCCCATTAGGTAGGGTCGCCATTTCTTAAGTGCATGTAGTATTGCCAACATTTCCTTCTCATAAATTTCTTTGTGTAAATAATTTCCTTTGATTTGACAACTTTTGAAAGCAATGGGTATTTTTTCTTGCATTAAAACAACACTAATTCCACAATAAAGGTTTTTGTGAATTCCGGTGTAGCTAAGACCAGTGCTTGGCACATTGCCTCTTTAAGATGTTCAAAGGCTTTCGTTGCTTCCGAAGTCCATGAAAATGCATCTTTCTTCAATAATGTTGTTAGAGGTGCTGCTATTCTCCCATAATTATTAACAAACTTGCGATAATACCCGAGAAATCCTCGTAGATTCTTTATGGATGTGGGGATTTTCCATTCCTTAATGGCTTTAATTTTTATAGGGTCTACCTTAACACCTTCATGAGATACAATATGACCGAGATATTCCACCTCTTGTACTACAAAGAAACATTTGGAGCTTTTTGCATATAATTATTTCTCCTCCAATAGTTTGAGAACCCTTTAAACATGTTGAACATGCTCCTTCCAAGACTTGTTGCAGATTAATATATCATCAAAAAATACTAACACAAATTTTCTAATGAAGGGTTTGAAAATGCAATTCATCAAACCTTGAAATGTAGAAGGTGCATTGGTAAGGCCAAAAGGCATGACAAAAAATTCATAATGACCCCCATGAGTTCTAAATGCTATTTTGGAATGTCTTCAGTCTTCATTTTAATTTGATGATATCCTGAACGAAGATCCAAATTGGTGAAGTAAATTGATCCATGCAATTCATCCAATAATTTATCAATGACAGGAAGGGAAATTTATCTTTAATAGTGAGCTTGTTGAGATCCCTATAATCCGAACACATGCGCCATGACCCATCCTTCTTGTGCACAAATACTACTGGAGCAAAGAAAGAACTTTGACTAGATTGAATTATACCAACCTCTAGCACTTCTGCAACCATACGTTCAATTTTACTCTTTTCGGCATAGGGATATCTGTAAGGCCTGATGTTTGGAGGAACACTTCCTGGAATCAAATGAATAGCATGATCATGATAACGAATAGGTGGGAGGCCTTTGGGAGTCTCAAATACCTTGGAATGATTGTCCAAGATCTTTTGGAGATCTGGAAAAATAGATGATTTCGATGTGGGAACCTCTAGCGAACATAATTGTACAATTACGCCTCGTTGTTATTTATTTAGAAGCTTTGTCATTCCGTTAGAGTTGATTATCTTTCCCGTTTTCCCTGCGATACCCCTTAATTCAACTTCCTTTCCTTCTGAATAAAATTTCATAAAAAAATTCTTGAAAATTAAAATCTATTGTACCCAAGGATTGTAGCCATTGGACTCCTAGTACAACATCAGCACCACCCATTGGAATGGAAAGCATTGGGCTATTCAATACATATTCTCCCATGGATAGCTTGATATTATGGCACTTTCCAGAGCAATTTATGGTTCCTCCACTTGCAACCATCACTTGACACTCTAGTGCTGGATATAGGAAGAAATTCAATTCCTTGGCTACCTTACAATGAGTAAAATTATGGGTACTGCCTGAATCAATCAACACTATTACCCTTTTCTTCTTGATATGTCCTTCTATCTTGATAGTTTGAGGAGTGGTAATTTAGGTCATTGCATTACAAGATATGGTCGAATTCATTTCTTCTTTCTCTAGGGTTTGTTCCTGGTGTATATCCTCTTATTTTGACATTTCTTGTTCCTTTTCTTCCTCCTCTTCACAATCTATGTAAAATGTTTTCTTCTCAGCACACTTATGAGCTTTAGTGTATTTTCTATCACAACTGTAACAAAGCCCTTTTGCTCTTTTTTCTTCCAATTGTTGTGGTGTCAACCTTGTAGGTTGTGGAAGGCTAGGAGCAACAACACTTCCATATTTATAATTGTGAGTGGTAGTCTTCCTTGTTGCCATAATTTTGCTTTACAGTTTTCTTGCCAACCTAAATGCCTTCTCCAATGAATGAGGTTCCCAAAGGCGAACCTCATGTTGGATGTTATCCTTTAAAGTCCCTATGAACACATCAATTGTATTCTCCTCTAGAATATCTTTTACCCTTATATTCAATTTTTGGAAGTCCTTAATGTGCTCCATCATTGAACCCTTTTGTTTGAGATTTATCAATTGGCTAAGAAAGTTTTTTCTTTTTGTATCCTCATAATGTGCTATCATTTATTCCGTAAAAACTTCCTAAGTGACAATTTGTTTACGAGAGCAAAGCCATCGATACCATACAAACTGATTTGGTTCCAAATATAAAGTTGCAATGCGTACCTTTTGTGTGTTTTGCACATTATGGTGATCGAAATATTGTTCCATCTGTAGTATCCATGTTACAGGATCCTTGCCATAAAACTTCCTCATATCGATCTTTGGAACATGGTGGGTCTTTGTTTCAACATTAGAGTCTATGAAATCATGATTAACATTTCTTTTTTTCTCATCATGAGTTTCCTCTACTACATTTTCACCATCAAGAGGCCTTTCTTGTAGCAACTTTGTCAAACCTTCCTTCAAACCTTCCATGTTCTTCAAATCTTCAATGTTGTCATTCTTGTTGGCATTATGATACAAGTGGTTTCCTTGATGGCAACTCACTCACAGGTCAATTTAGCTTTGATAAAAGGCAACTCACAATGCAACAGGAATATTCAGAGGTAACAGGGCTGTGGTACAGGAGAATAGGAAGATGGAACTAAGGTCTACTGATCAGAATAAAGAAGGTGAAGGAAAAGGTTGATGTAAAGCAGTTTAAGAAGTATACGCATGTCCACTTAGTCAAAATGGTGTATACATGCTGGTACACAGAACAAAAAGAGTGTATACATATACATGCACTCTCACAAGAGGAAAAGCGCATACAGGTTGGAAAATCAAGGTATTTGGTCTGAGGTATTTGGTCCAAGGTATTGGTCCTAAGTGGTTTTGGTCCGAGGTATTTGGTCCAAGGTATTGGTCCTAAGTGGTTTTGGTCCGAGGTATTGAGAAAGGCCTAAAACTATATAAGGAGGAGAAGATCATTAGGCCAGTGTGTGCAAGTGAATGGGTTTCTAATGAATACTTCTATTTGAAGTATATTTTATGTTGCAGGGGCTATGTTGGTGATTTGATCTGAAATATTTTATGCACCTTGAATTCAATGTTGGATCAAGATCATGAGACCTGAAATGACTTATCATTGAATGATATGATATTGGTTGGGCCAGCTCTAATTGTGTACACATGTTTTATCCTTTAAATGTCATGATCTAGGTTTGTCTGAAGTCCGGAATAGCAGCGAAGTTATGAGTTAATATTTACATATCTATACACTGGTTCGTCTCGGTAAAAGTGCATGTACATGTAGGTTATACTCTTCCAAGTAGCATATACAAAAGAAAAGCCTTGTCTTCAGGTCTGACTGATCTATCTAATCAGTTCTGTTGTTTTATTGTTGTCTGTCAATGAATTCTTCTTAGATCTGAAAGTAAAACTAAATGCATAAGGAGTTTGATATCTGATTGATTGATTATATAAGTAGGGTGATCTCTGCTATTGCCTGTGTGAAGCTCTGCAAATTGACAATAGATGTTCAGTATATTGTTGGTTGGTACAGACTTGATTCAGAAGTTTTAGGTTTCAATAGTTTTGAAGGTATACACAGGTTTGATTGAAGGAAGTAGCGTATACACACAGGTTGGGTTCAGTAAAGTAGTGTATACATTCTGATGCATGATTTTTGAGGTTGCAGCTGGTTTTGAAGGATGATGCAAGTTTTTGGGCTCAGCACAGTGTTCTGGTGACAATGATCTGACTAATTAGATTAACTGATTATTGGTTGATGCAGTTTGAAAGTTCTGATGGGTCTAGTATGAAAATTTGATGAAACGAGGCCTTCATGTGTATTGTTGTGTACCAGGAGCATCCAGTCTGAAAATTTATGAAACGTGGTCCCTAGAGGAAGAGAGAAGGTCATAGCCTTCTATAGGATGATGCATGTGTACTAGTAAACACATTGGCTGGTACAAGAGCTAGGGGGTTGTAGCTCCCTTCTAGCAGAAGCTGGAAAATGAGAGAAGATTGTAGCCTTCTGCAGGTGGGTGCCTGCGTACTTGTATGAGTCTGCACCAGTACAAGATTGTAAACAGATTTTATTATTATTAAAAGAAGACAGAGACGACAGTAGTAGGTGGTTTTCACCCACATTGGGTTTCCACCTTAAATCTTGGTGTTCATGTGTGTTGCTTATGTGTGATGGTTTATTCTGTTTTTATTGCACTATTTAATAAGTTACTGGTTATAGATCAACACATGATAAATTAACTAAATCACAAGCTCTCTCGGTATACGCTAGTTTCTCTAATCACAGTAGCGTGTAAACGCTAGTTCACTTCACAGAAGTAGCGTATATAAATATGTTTGGGAAATCAAAATTATTGATCTGATAATACTGATTCACCCCCCCTCTCAGTATTATTTCCAACAATATTTTGAATCATGATTAACATTTATTTTGTTCTCGTTATGAGTTTCCTCTGGTACCTTTTCGCCATTAGGAAGTCTTTCTTGTACAACTTTGTCAAACCTTACTTCCAACCTTCCTTCCAA
Source organism: Pinus tabuliformis (assembly GCA_031772625.1). Classification (NCBI taxonomy): domain Eukaryota; kingdom Viridiplantae; phylum Streptophyta; class Pinopsida; order Pinales; family Pinaceae; genus Pinus; species Pinus tabuliformis. The sequence continues at coordinate 925,863,314 of CM062817.1, read as the reverse complement.
CCTTCCATGTCTTTCTTCCAATCTTCAATGTTGTCTTTCATACCATCTATCTTAGCTTCCATGCCTTTCTTTAAACTCTCCATCTTAGCTTCTGTTACTTTTTTTGAGAGTGAAATTTGTTGCACTTGGTCTCGTAATTTAGATATATCATGTTGCATTTCTTCCTCCTCTTCATGAGTCATCCTAGAGCTTTCAAGTTGCTTACTAGGTGTTTCGATTTTCTTTTTTCGAGGCATCAATTAATGATAATAATGCTTCACTATGCCCTTTGAATTCCTTCAAACTAATTTTTCAAACCAAACTTATTCAAAAAAAAAAAAACTACACACCTTTTTTCACTTTGTAGGAGCTCGATATTGAATCTATTGTATCTCTGTAATTTAGGATCTCCAAGGTCTGAAATTGCATCCTGTGGTAGCCCTCTGAGTCCTCTTTCTAACCCCACAAGTCTGATCAAGATTGGATTCTCCAAGGAAGAGTTATGCCAAATATCCCACGATGACCTGATTATAGACTAGTTCAGTAGAGAGAACTTGTACAAAGTGCCATGTGTCACTATTTCGACCTTAGGACCTAAAAATGATACACAAAAAACTATAGGTTGTCCTATTTTTGTAACTTGCAAAATTTCAAAAAAAATCAAAAAATCAAAAAATAATAAAATAATAATAAAATAAAATATAAAAAATAAAAAATAAAAAATAAAATAAAAATAAAATAAAAAATTATGATGATTTTCCCCAGGTCACCTGTTTGAGATATAATTCGGGATCCTGCAAAAACCCTAACTTCCTTGGATCATATCTTCGAAAATATAGTGAGAAAAGATCTGAAATTTGGACCCGCAGTTCAGAGATATTTTGGCTCAAATGGTGTTTTTTTTATCTTCTGAAACATCGCAGAAAAAAACATTATAGCGAAAATACCACGATGACCTGTTTGGAGCAGCGAAACCCTAGAATCCAAAGCTCTGATACCAAATGTTATGCAACCAGCTCATAAAATAGAAGAAAAGATAGATCAATGCCTTCAAAATTAGCCTCTTCGAGGGGGAAACCTCCTTTACATTACAGAAATGAAAAATTATTGGATGATAAAAATGACAAAACCTTCTTTCTATATATAGGAGTCTAATGGGTCACAATATAATCAATTCCAACATAACAATAATAATATAAGGGCACAACAATAACAATAGTGGGATTCTATGGGGCACAATAATAACAATATGGGGACAATAGGGGCACAACAATAACAATAAGGGCTACAATGACAATATTAATGGGGGAATCACTAGTATTATAGGGACCTAACAATTGCTATTTATGTCAGTTAATACTTTTTCACAAAATGAACCAGAAGATAAGAGACAAAACACATTTTATTTATTTATTAATAAGATGATAATGAGGACTCCAATCCTTCTTACAATGACTCAGGATCCAATCTTTACAAAATTTCCAATACTCCAATCTTGGGTGAGGACTCCAGTCCTCCTTACAATGATTTAGGCTCCAACCATTACAAAATTTCCAAGATTCCAATCATAGGTGATGAATCTAATCCTCTAAGCTCCAAATTAACCAAATTCAAGAAAAAATTACTTTACAAGAAATATACAATGTCTTCAAGTGATATTTTTCTAGTATCTCTTAAGGTGCGAAATGCTCCAAGAAACGTTTACAAGATGCCTCAAAATACCTTCAGATGATGTTCAAACATGGCTTCAAGTTTCCAATTGAGATCCACAACTGATGCTTCAACAAGAGATTGAAATTTTACCATAGAGGTGTCTACAAGTTTTCACATAGATTCAAAGTGTTGGTCAATACACTTGCCACTAGTTCTGGTATGAAATTATTCCTGAAATCTGAGCCTCCACTATCAACAATCTTCAGGTCATAAAGTTAGAATTGCAAGGATTATATTCTTCCCATAGGGCCAAGATTATCCTTCTTTGTGCAGATACAAAGTATGTTCATAAGCCCATCTCTGAGACTAAGGTTATGCCATTAATATGAGTGCCTTCAATCACAAATGCTCCTAAAGATCACAAATTAGTCACATGTACAAATCACAAATGTATCACAAGTTCTAGCTTTGGTTACCACAGGCCCAAGACTTGGTTTGGTTACTGACCAAATTTCAGATCTTCCACAGGACCGAAGTGCAAGTCTTCCATAAGACCGAAGTGCAAGTCTTCCAGAGGGGGGAAGGTACATAGTTTATGAGCCACATATCCGGTTTCTTTTTTTTGTATAAGTCTTATGGATAGGAATCAACCTGCAATAGAACTGAAATAAATAAGGCCTTGTAGACATTTTACACCAGCATAGATCCATCTTAAGCACATATCTAACATGAGATGAGAGGGATCAAATTTATTTAGGTGCAACCTTATTTTAGAGTGCAAAAACAATGTGAGATGTTTCATTGTTTAAATTGTATTTTTGAATGCTATAGAGATTACATAACATAAACTTGTAAGTCCAAAAAATATTTATTTGATTTCGACAAAAAGAACATATACCTAAAAAAGGATTAAAGTGTAAAATACTAAGAACACTTCAAACATTTTAACCATGAAAACATGTTTTTTTCAATATATATATATATATATATATATATATATATATTACATAACATATGCATTGAGCACTGGGCCATTTTATCAGTGCATATTAAAAGAATTATTTTGTTATTAATATATTTTTAAGTATACTTCAATATTAATTCATATTAAAATATTTTCCTTTAACATTTTTTCTATATAGTTATATATGAAGTTTCAATTACTATGGGTTGTCAAAACGTGGAACCCAAAAATCAATAATGGTAAAACTTCATATATATCTATATATAGAAAAAAATATTGAAGGAAAATATTTTAATGTGGTATATAATAAAATATGCAATGTGAGTTATGAATAAAATATTTTAATATGAATTAATATTGACGTATACCTAAAAATATATTAATAAAAAAATCATTTTAATGTGCGTTAACATATGTTGGTTATAACCAACATTAATTTTCTATTTAGAGAATATTTTATTTTTATTTTTATTTTAAAAGAGACACATGTCAACTCCAAATTCAGCACGAACATGCTTACTATTGAAAAGTGTAACTAGGTTCAGTCTTCATAATGACATGTAATTGTGATTTTCATGTAAAAGATGTAAATAAGAAAAATAAAAGTATTGTAATGCTTACATCATGGGTTTCATGAGCAAGAGATTTTATTTTTAGTAAAGGCTCCCATTGTGAGCCCTTAGGGATTTTGTCATCTAGTCATAAAAGTCTAAAGATTCATTGTCATGTATTGAATGCATTTTACACCTTGTAAGAATTAAAATTATTTTTGTAAGTCACCCTCTAAGACCATGTCACTAGCCCTCACTCAAGTTAACCTACAATGTAAGGATGATTCAAGAAAGATGAAGTTGAACTACTCTAGAGATCATGTAGGCCTAATGGACATGGACAAACAACTATATATAGTAGTGCTCGGCCTCATTTGGAGATCATCAATTCGGTGAAGAAAGTTTCTTTCAAAAGTGCGTAAATCATCTTAGAAAGAGCCCTAAAGTTAGCGAAGGAATAAGGAAGGATAGCGAAGGAAGCAATGTCGTTGGTGGATAGTTTTTGGCTATGTTTACCCTCACACATGCGAAGGTTGCAGATCCGAAGCTGTCAAGAGGAGGTCGAAATATTGCAGTCACAAAAAGGTGATCTTGTTTGGGTGAAGACTTTGCTAAAGGAATCCGAGATAGAAATAGAAGAGTCTCCCTGATGGAGGTGACTATTTGAGAAGCTTAATTAAATCTAGGGTTTCTGTTGTCAAGAAGAGGGAGTGCAGACCTGCAAAAATAGGTCAAGATCTTGAAGAAAGCCTAGAAGAGAGAGAAGAAGGGAAACATTGATCTAAGGGTGAAGAGAAGGCTTGTGACTTTGTCTTGGAAGGGATCTAGTGTCAAGGGTCTTTGTCATGGTCTTGGTATTTTTCAATTGAAGGTTTTATAAGAAGAATTTGTTTAGGTTTTCCTCTCAAAGAGTGAGAGGTTTTGGGCCTGGCTGATAGCCTATATACTATGTCTCTTGTCTCTTTATTGTTCATTTATTGGTAATTGTATTGATGAAAAGAGCACAATACTAACTCAAGAAGAGAATATCATAATCAAGAAGTAAAAATTCTATCACAAGAAATTATCATAAGTAGAGAAATCACCTATCTACCGACGCCTTAGAGTTTTCAACATGGTATCGGAGCTAAGGTGAAAAAGTCAAGAAGGGGCACCTAATCAAGGATACACACAAGGATCAAGTTTAAAGAAAAGAATCAAAGAGAATCGAAGAATAACAAAGAAAATTTTTAATATCTACATTACTGAAACCCTATATCGAAGAAATCTACTTCAAAAAGAGTCTTCGAATCATCATCAAGGAGGAAGCAGAAAGAAAGAACAAAACCTTAGAACAATTTCTGAGATCATCACTCATCCATCATCTAAGAAGTGGAAGATTTTTCAAAGACTAAATAAGGCTAGAAGAACATTTTCATCATCTTCAAAAGGGTTTTTGAAGCAAGCTCTCTCTCATTAAAGAAAAGCTTTAATATTTGAAGAACTTCATCAAAGTGATCTCTCTACCAAAGGGATCAAGGATTACTCTTGTAGAAATAATCTGTCAAGAAGTAGTCTTCTACTATCTATATCACTATTAAGTTAAAGGAGGAAGCAAGTGGAGAAATAAACATCTACTCAAGTAAGTATATGACTTCATCTGAATCTATCAAAATGTATTTTTTCAAGGAGAGCAAAAAATTAGTTGGGGCTTCAAATTTTCTTTCATGGAAGAAAAGAACAGACCTAAACCTTATTGAGAATGATGTCATAGATCACATAAAGTGGTCAATAACCCAACCTCCCGAATAAGATACTCAAGCAACTAGTAAATACATGAAAGGGGAAGTGAGGGCCCAGAGGATTCTCATAAAATCCATCAAAGACTCCCTCATCCCATATGTATCAAAATTATACACTTCAAATATATATATATGGAAAATTGGTAGAGTTGTTTTTTGTAAGTATTGCAGGAGAAGTTATCTCTCCAAGGAAAGAACTCTACAAACTGAAGATTTCAAAGGAAGAAGGAATAGTTTTATATTTCATGAGGATTTCAGAAATAAGAGATCAACTTCAAGATCTAGGTGAAATAATGTCTGACAGAGAAATTACCATTGTAGTATTAAATGCACTACCAGAGGAATGGGGCAACTTCACTTCAAGTATTTATGGGAAGAAAGAAGCCACTCCTTTCCAGGATCTATGATCATTGTGTAAGATTGAAGAAACCAAACTGAAGGCAAAAACTGATGTAGGATCAAATGAACAAAATCAATCATATGTTGCTATGACAAAAAGAAAAGGAAAATTTGGTAAATTTGGTCCTCAGAAGAAAAAAAAGAACATGGATAAGGTTCAGTGCTATGGATTTCAAGAATATGATAACTATAAAAGAGATTGTCCTAAACTTAAAAGGGACAATAACAAGAGAAATAAGGAAGAATCCCATATTACCGAAGAAGTGGAAAAACCTGAGATGAAGAAGCCTAAGAAGGAGGAAGTGAGAGATATCTACTATGACTGAGATAATATCCTTCACTAAAAGTACTCTTCAGTTGTGTAAATTATAGCTATCGAGATAGGATGCATCATATTAGCAAATGGCATCATAGTAGAAGCATTAGAAGTAAGAGCTCATGACATAGGTAACATGAAGGATGTCTAGAACAAAATCTATGATAGTCAATTATGAAGGATATTTCTCTTGGAAAACTCATTGAAAGTGACACTTATGGTAAAAGGAAAAAGTCATCTAGGACAAGGCTCATCATACATTAGTTAAAAGGAAAACATCTGTAGGATAATATATGCAATATCCTCAAGATTCTCTAATGGAATATTCATTGTAAGGTTCACTGACAGGGAAACAAGTGTTTCATCAAGAATTCCAAACTTGTGGAATTCATGGGATGATGGTATGATGACAGTGAATAAGATCAAGGGAATGAAGATACTTCATTCAAAGGAAGTTGTTGTAGGAAGTCTGGATGACCCAAAGGAAAAATGAGGTATGTATGTTTACATTTGATATTATGGAAGTAATGTCATATGGTTGTAGGTAACATGGATCATTGCTCTATCTTGAGAAGAATGATCAAAGGAAGGATATCATCCTTCAAAGGGATGCAAGAATGCATGGGTCACATATTCATTAGATGAAATCAACATAATATGTCCTCATATGAAGTATGAGGTGGTTGAATACAATTGAGGAAATGTGATTGGAACTCCTGGGAATGAAATGTGTGAATAAAGGAAGGAAGAGATCATGGACCATGCAACCATGAAAAAGGAAATCAACATCTGAAAGACCAAGAAGATTTGACTATGATATCTCCTAAAAAGATACGAAGACTCTGATGGAAGTATGGAAAAGATGGAGACCCTTGAAAATTCATATCTTTAGGAGATGTGTCAACATGTATGCAGGATGTTGGTGTCTACAGGAAGATGTCATGATGAAATACCATCACAAAGGTAATTGCAATTTAAGTGTTCATTTCCTATTTTGAACAAATATTTGGATGGGATTATGGAGGACTTCCAAGGGAATAACTATGGATATCTTCCAAGAGGATCATGAAGAAGGATGTAATATCCTTCCAAAGGCAGCATGACATAAAGCAAGGTCAGATGTAGACTGATGGATCAATTTTTTATGAAAGGAATGATGACATGACTGGCTCATGAATGAAAGTGATGGGTGGTTTGTGCCCTATGAAGAAGTCCCAAAAGATGAAGACTCCGTGACAATGAAATTCAAGACATAGAAGGAAGGAGTTCTTCAAGAAGCTAGTTGTATTTTCATCTACATCTAAGGAGTTGTTGTAGGTCCCTAATTAAGAGGGAGCCTAGAAAAAATTTTCTTGCTTGGAAGAAACTTGGAAATTCCTAAGCCAAGAGGGAGCTTAGGTACATTCCTTCCATAGGAATGAGTACATCCTTTTATTGGAATAAATATGTCCTCCCTAATTGAGAGGGAGAGATAGACACATCATTTTGGTCTTCACTTGGGAAGACAGAATGGAGGATTGGGTAATCATTTGGCATTTGATGCTCTTTGAGGATGAGATAGGGAATCCAAGATAAGAGTAGTCATTGAGGGTTGATATTCTTTGAGGACTGGGAATCCAAGATAAGAATAGTCCTGATGGAACACACCCTAAGAACCTGGGTGGGGTATGTTCCAGGAAAGACAATGATTAGGGTGTCTATAAATCATTGATCTCCCCAACATTGAGCTCAGATCTTGTGGAGAGATAGAGTTGTTAGTCAAGGCCTTGCTATGTGACAATGTTGGTTGATATGATGCTATACAGATGGGTTACCAATCCAATTCTTCTTATGAGAAATTATTCATATTGAGAATGACCAAGTACCATTATGAATACCTCCCTAGTTAAGAGGGAGTGTTGAAAAGTGTAACTAGGTTTGGTTTTCATAATGACATGTAATTGTGATTTTTATGTAAAATATGTAAAGAAGAAAAATAAAACTATTGTAATGCTTTCATCATGGATTTCATGAGCAAGAGATTTTATTTTTATTAAAGGCTCCCATTATGAGCCCTTAGGGATTTTTTCATCTATTCATAAAATTCTAAAGAGTCATTGTCATGTATTGAAGGCATGTTACACCTTGTAAGAAGTCAAATTGTTTTTGTAAGTCACCCTCCAAGACCTTGTCACTAACCCTCACTCAAGTCGGCCTACAATGTAAGGATGATTCGAGAAATATGAAAGCACCCTACTCTAGAGATCATGTCATCCTAATGGACATGGACAACCAACTATATATAGTAGTGCTCCGCCTCATTTGGAGATCATCAATTTGGTGAAGAAAGCCTCTATCTCAAGTGTGCTAATCATCTTAGAAAGAGCCCTAAAGTCAGGGAAGGAAGAAGGAAGGATAGAGAAGGAATTAACATCGTTGGTGGAATGTTTTTGGTTAAGTTTACCCTCACATGTGTGAAGGTTGCAAATCTGAAGCTGTTAAGAGGAGGTTGAAAGATTGCAGTCACAAAAATGTGATATTTTTTGGGTGAAGTATTCGCTAAAGGAATCCAACTTAGAAAGAGAAGAGTATCTCTCAAGGACAAGACTATTTGAGAAGCCTAATCAGATATAGGGTTTATATTTTCAAGAAGAGGGGCTACAAACCCACAAAAATAGGTTGAGATTCTGAAGAAATATGAGAAGAGCGAGAAGAAGGGAAACATTGATCTAAGGGTGAAGAGTAGGATTGTGACTTGGTCTTGAAAGGGATCTAGTGTCAAGGGTCTTTGTCATGGTCTTGGTATTCTTCAATTGAAGGTTCTATAAGAAGAATTTGTTTTGGTTTTCCTCTCAAAGAGTGAGATGTTTTGGTCGTGGATGATAGCCTATATACTGTGTCTCTTGTCTCTTTATTGTTCATGAATTGGTAATTGTCTTGTTGAAAAGAACACAATAATAAATCAAGAAGAGAAGATCATAATCAAGAATTAAAAAGTTTATCACAAGAAATTATCATAAGTAGAGAAATCACATATCTATTGATGCCCTAGATTTTTCAACACTTACACATCGCCTCAACATTGGGATGTAGAATGAGCCTCTCGACTCAAAAAGGAAGTATAACTTAGAACCCAACCAAATAAATAAAACAAAATGCCCAATCCTTTGTGCTTCTTATCTTCTTCTAGTTCACAAGTTGTGAACTTATTTACTTCACTGTGCTTGATCTTCAACTGAGTTAATGATTGATTGTATGAACTTAGTTTCCAATATATACTAGTTTTGTCATGTTGTGAAGGGACGTGACTTGTGTGTTGAAATATGTAACTAGGTTTAACTTTCATAACTACTCATGTACTCTGGATTTTGTATATTTGATGTAAAAAGAAAAAAAAGGAATTATTATTTTAAGCATGGGTTTCATGCTCAAGTTAATTAGGTCAAGCACGTTCTTCATGCTTCTAGGGCTTTCCAAGTCAAAGGATTATTTTTCATAAATCAAGAGAATCATTCCATGTATATATGTCCCTAGTGGGCAATTTGTAACAAGAAAGAAGATTTATTTTTGTGTCTAAAGTGTCAGAAGAGTTCTCCAAGGTCAAGTCGGCCTATCCTGAAGAAGTTTTCCTAGAAAGGCCTATTCAACCACATGGAATGGTATATATAGAAGTGAATTTAATCCTCATTTTACATCAATTAATCACCAAGTTTGATTTGAAATAGAAGCAAAATAAAAGAAGTGAAAAGAGACTAGAAGAGAAGAAGAATCCTTAGCGAAGGAAGGAAGACCTAATTCTTAACTATTTCTTCTCACACATGCAAAAAGGACAAGAGTTTTTGACCTATTGTAGGGCCAGAAATTGTAGACCAATTTGAAAACCTACAAGTTGATGGTCAAAACTATGATTTGACTGGCAAAATAGAAGTTTGAGTTTCATTGACTTTGTTGACTTAGGCTTATATGAAGAATTATTTCTTGGAAGGATGACTTGGTGCTTGGATCGAATCTTTGTCTTGGTCTAAAGGTCTTGAAGCTCTCATTTTGTCTTGGTTCTATAAGAAGAAGAGAATTTTAATGTGGTTTTCCCCTAGGAGAGGTGTTTTCCCTAGGTGAGATCCTACATAATATGTTCTATTGTTGTTTCGACCTTCATGTTCTTTATGGTTTGATAGTTTCTTGATGAAAAGAAGACAAAAGAAGATAATATAATTAAAATTTATCACAAGCTATTATCAAAGTAAGAAAATATTTTCTGCCTTTTGATTTTCTAACATGGTATCAAAGCTAAGGTGAGGAAGGAAAAGGCAACTTGAAGATCATTTGTTCTAATCATATTGAAAGGACATAAGAAATAATACAAGGAAGGGTATAAGGAGAAGATATTAGGAAATAAATCTTACCATTCATCTTGAAGGCTACTTGGGAAAAGACATTTGAATAAATCTTGAAACATCTTAAAAGAAGCATCTTGGGAGATATTTTAGAGGATTTTGGAAGACATCATTTGTAAGGAAGAAGGAAGAAAGTTTCTCTCTCTCTCTTGATCACAATTCATTACCTTAAAGTAGGATCTCTCTCCCTTGAAATACATTATAAAAGTATTTGAAGAAAATAAAGAATCTTGGCACCATCATTGAATTAAGAAGCATCAAGAACTTTTGGAGCATCATCAAATAATAAGTAATCAACACCTTGGGACTATCATCAAAGAAAGCTTGGAAAGAGACCTATTGAAGACTACAAGAGATCAAGATCTCTACAAGAGTGACATTAACAAGTGTACCAATGGAATCATCATTGAAATCAAAAAATAAACTTCAAGGAGCTTCAAATTTTAGAGCCTGGAAGAAAAGGATGGATCTTATCCTTGCTAGGAACAAATATTTGTACATAGTACAGGGAAACATTAAATAACCTTCACATGATGCTAGAAAAGAAAAATTCAAGGAGAATGACATTATTTCCATGAGCCTCATTGTGGATGTAGTCAAGGACAATTTGATTCCCTAAATATCCACCCTAGGCACCTCAAAGAAAATGTATGATGCTCTCTCCAAACTATTTACAATAAAAAATATTGGCCAAGTAGCAAACTTAAAGAATGAGTTTCGAACTATCAAGATGACAAAAGATGACACTATATCTTCATATTTTATAAGAATCCCCCATTTAAGAGATGAACTCCAATAAATTGATGAACTTATCCTTGATAAAAAAACTTGTAATATCAAAAAATATTGGGATTACCCAAATCTTGGAATGATTTTGCAACTAATATTAATATTTGGAAAGAGGCTCCATCTTTTGAAGAATTATGGTTTTCTTGTACTCAATAAGAATTCTGACTTGCTCTAATAGGAGGAAACCAATAAGAGGAATAAAATGCTATCTCCAATGCTTATTTATCTCATTTCAAGAACAAAGGAGGAAAGAAGAAACCTGACAAAGGTTCAAAGAGAAATCACCATAAGAAGTCTGACCTATCAAAAGTTCAATGTTTCCATTGTCACAAATTTGGGCACTATAGAAACCAATGTCCTAAAAAATCACATGATAACAAGACGAGAGAAAGAGATCATGTTGTTGTGTCGATATTGATTAACCATCGAATAAATCCAAATCAGAATCTTTCGATGTCAAAGATTTGTACTATTTATCAAGAAAATACTTGGAGTCTTAGGGGTTGTTGACCTTAGTGTATCATATCCTTTAAAATTCTATTTAGGCCTTTGTGAGAAACTCCTTATAGGATCATTATTGACTTTAGGTTTTTTATTATAAACTTAGACTATGTCCTTCCTTGTACATTGAGGTCTTTTATTTCTTGGGTTTGTGAACCTAGTGTAATCTAATAAGAGAGATTGCCTAGAGTTTTGGACAAGACCCTAGGATGAGCTATTAAAATGAAGAAATACCTCAATGATAGATCAATTTGATATTAAGAGGGAGCCATTGCTATTCAAAAAAATATAATTATTCTATTTCTTTTCTTTAATTTCATTGTTCTTGAATTCCTCAGTATATCTAGCTTTATTATCACTTGATTATAATATTTTCTTTTATGATCTCCATGAAAAGGATTGCAGGAAAATGAAGTCAAAAGTTTATGGCTAGATTCAAAGGGAGATTCAGAGATAGATTCAAATATTGGAAGAACTATGGATTTGAAAGAAGCTTTCATTCAAAGGGAGCAATATAAATCTCAAGTCTTAAAGGTATGACTTTTCATTAAAACCAGAGTTATGATTAGTCTTCACAAGCCTCTATCTTAGATGAAGTACTTGTACTTCAAAAACAAGCTTGGATGTGATAATTTTTTATTTATTTTTCAATAAAAAGATAGACATCTTCTCTATGTGTGTCATGTCTGACCAGATTAGAGAAGTGGGAGAATAATTCTATTTTTGGAGAATTATCCGATAAGGATTAATCATTTTTTATCAAGGAAGAATGGTCCTTTAGATATTTTTACTCTGAAGAGTTGGTACCTTTATGAAATTTACTTTATCATTCTATAAGAGTGGGTGTATCTATTAGGCTAAGATATTTATTAAGTGGCCCTTTTGGAATAAAGTAAGACCTATAATGTTAGGGTTTTTTCATTAATAATAGTAACCTTGTGGTGTAAGGCTCCTTTAGGTTTTCGAATTTTTGAAAGACAACGAGCATGATGAAAAGAGGAAAAAGTAAAAGATCATCATAAAATAAGCTTGCTAATATTGGTCGACATCAATTATAAATTCTTGAAGATAGGGAGATAAGACAATTTCTATGGAAGATATAGAATCCCTCTTGGATCAGATATCTGGAGCTTGTTGAATAACTCATTCCAGGAACATGATGATTGATATATGCAGGTTGAAGATCTCTAGGCCGATGTGAAGTTGATTTCTGCAGGAATCTGTGACCTCCAAAGAGCCAAGCAACAGTAGAGGCTATAATATTGACTTGGAATTATTGAATCAATATTGATAGGACATGATTTTTCTACCTAAAAGGACGTGTTGTTGGGATGAAAATGACAAAATAATTGATTGGATGTCATTATCATTGAATAACATGTGGCACAAGAGGTAGCAAGACTTGAGATAGTCTGAAGCTGATGAAAAATTTCACTTTCTTAGATGGATAGAGGGAGCTTTGGCCAAGCTCTATATTGGTACCTAAATCTTTGTTGAATTGTTTCCTTGGCAAATAGCCAATATGGTATTAAGATCTCTAGGGTTGGTATCTTAGCAGATATCCTAGATGATGCCTAGATCCCTATTAGGGTTGGTAACTTAGAAAGTAGCCTAGATGGTACCTGGATCCCTGTTGGTATCTTGGCAGGTAGCCTAGTGTTGATGGTGTTGGAAATACGTCAACCAAGGGGTGTTACATGTCAATTTTTCGCCATGACACTTGATTATTTTATGGGTCTTTTTACCATCCGTGAACATGTTTGAATCAACTCCCTCAGAAGTCAAACAACCCAAAATATCTTGAAGTAGATGAGAAATTTGTGGAAAATAGTTGTCACACCTTGTTAAGTTCCACCTACGCTGATTTTTCTAGAGTTTCCCACGCATTCGTTGGAATTAACTTTGAGAACAGCGCAAAGATGCACTCTGTCTGCCACTATAAACCCGTGCAGGTGAATTCAAGAAAGTAAAAATAAAAAGTACATTCTAGAAACATATTTGGTCGAATATTTCCTAACTAAAAGCTTCTAGGTGATGACTATTCGAACTATAACCCTTAGATGATGCATCTTAATCCCTTTTCTCATGGAAACCTAATCCCTCAATTAAGGAGTCTCATCCTCCTCTTTTGGATCTGAAACTTCTTCCTCTTGGCCTATAAAATGACTAGAGGGTAGAGGGGTTGAGGAGGTCAAAACTCAGAGAAGATAAACTTATGTTGTTAGTTTGAGATTGGAAAGCTTGTCATCTAAGGAGGAGATTGAAGGCATTTGGGAGGGACCTCACAACATCAAGGCAAAGGTTGTAAGGCTCCTCTTAATCTTTGATTAATACAAATGAACACTTTCTCCCATTGATTTGTCTTATTGGAATGATGAATGGTTTATAATTGTTTATAATGTTTATTAAGGCAAATTCAATTCCTAATTTCCTTTATCATTAGGTTAAGTTGTTTGGATTATTATATCGCATGTGCTTTTGATCCTTTTATGGTCAATGTTTGCAGGTCTTATCAAGAATTGAGGAGTTGCAACAAATCACAACAAGGGATCTTCATCGAGAATTTCGTGAAATAGGTAAGAGGCTCATCCATTAGCTTTAATTCTTATAATTCAAACAATTCCAACTTAGGGAAAGGGATAGTTAAATTGTCTTGCTTGTTTCTAGCTTTCGTCAAGGATCTAGGGAGATCGCTCTTGTACGCAAGAGGGATTTGTCCGGTGTAACAAATTGGATACTCCACTGGGGAACATCATGTTCTCTTCCATCTCTTTGTTTTTTATTCTCGAACCTGTTTTGATAGCTTTATCTGAGTCTTGACAAGTTAATGATATTTCAGATTTTGTGATTTGTTTGGATACTTTTTTATTTTTTCTTTAAGTTTCTCTACCTGCACCATTTTTGTTTAGAAGCAGAGCGCATATCTGAACATTTTACCTTTAGTAACAGTGCACATGCACACTGTATTATATTGTCTACCTGCGCATACTCTGCAGATTATTGAAAAATAGCTTTTCATCTCATCAAAATCTAATTTTTTTTTAAGGTTTCATTACATTTGTCTATGACTCCAGTCAGTCTCCATGTGTTTGATCGAGTATTGTGAATGAGTTTTCTTGATATTTGTCCATTTTCAAGGATTGAAAGGTAGGATTTCTCAAGAATTAGTGTTTTGATGAGATGTGCTTCTTGTGCTACATTGAAAACAAGAGTAATTTTTATTCCAGTACTAAAGTTTAATCAAAATTACACTTTGAGCATTGATTTCATAACATTCATTCAAGCATTTTCATTTTAAGGATTTATTTGGGTGTTTTGAGTTTGATTTCCTTTGATCATTTCTCAAAGATTTGTCTCAGTTTCTTAACAATTTTTTCATGTTTTTGCTTTCATTTTTGCAAAAAAAATGGCTAAATTGTGTCCGAGTGTTAATTGCCTTTGAGTGTCATTATTTTTTTTTTTTAACTTTGGAATTTCACTCAATTTCCTGTACTTACACTTGATTGGTTCTTTGGTTGGATTAGTGAAGGGAAATAGTCTTGTTTTTCTTTCATTAATTTGGAATCATCTTGTGTTTGTTTTGAAGAAGTTCTCTTGCATATATTACATTTGCATGGTTAGAATTCTCATTTCATGAGTGAAAATTGTGCATATATTACATTTGCATAATGTTCACGCAAATTATGAATAGATTACATTGTGTGGTTTGCAACTTAGAGCTTTGAATTGCATTGAAAAATTAGAAGTGGTACATTTTGGAGTTAATATTTTAAATAAGAACATCTTTACTTACTCTAGCTAGAATTCATCGAAATGAAGAGATTAAAAATTTCATATTTGATGCATCAAAGTTTTGAGTCAAGTCATAATACCATCACTTTCATGTACATTTACCCTTTGAGAAAATAACATCTTAATAACACAAAGTTAATAAAATCCATCTAGATTTATTTTTTTTTTGGGATATTGCTTTGAGGATATTTCTTTTACTGTGTCAACCTCATTAAAAAATGAAACAGGTCATATGAGAATAGTTATTTTCCTATGTCAAACTCGTTAAAAAATGAAACAAATCCTCCCCTATTTGAGTTGATTCTTCCTCCCCTATTTGAGTTGAGTCTTTAACTACATCTCATAAATGTTAAGTCGAGTCTTTTTGATCTCGTAAACAGAGCTTCATTTCGTCCTCCTATTAGTAACTTGTAGTCTACTTAGGTGAATGAAACGAAGTTTGGGAGGAATGTGCCCTTGTAGTCATTATGTTGGAGGCATGAAAACTTATCTCAAGCACATTTTTTTTTTGAAGCTTGTGTAAAAGAAAAATTTTCCTTTGTTTCAAACTTGTGTAAAAATGAAACCTATCTCGAGTCCATTTCGGTTATTATTTTCAAGACTCGTTAAACTCATGAAAATCTCGAGCTCCTTTTGCTATCTTTTCATGCTCATAAAACGTACATGAAAATGCCAAGTTCTTTCCACCTTTTCCTGCTCGTTAATTAAATTGAAAGTCCGTAAGATGAGTATATTTTTATCACTTTTAGAACTCATTAAAAATTACGAAAAAAGAGAAACCATAGAGTCCTATTTTAAGAATTTTTTAGACTCTTTAAAAATGAAAATATTACTTGTTTGTTCGAACTTGTAAAAGTAAATGAACAACCGTCGACTCAGTATAAGTTTATCCATTTTATGAAATGAGTTAGGACTATTTATGAAAAAGGTATATGCTGACCGAACATGGTCAATAGAGTTCTCTCGTGTATTATTTTATCCTTTTTCAGATCTGAGAGACTAAAACTTACAAAAAAGAACCTGACGAAGTCTACTTACGTTTTTCTTCTGACTCTCTAAAACTGAAAAATGATGAGCTTTACTTTCTTCGGGCTCGTTAAAATTTTATGGTAAAAGAACTTAATGAGTTTTCTTTTTGTTTCCTTTTCAAACTTGTTAAAAGAAAACGACATCGAGTTACTCATTTACTAGACTCGTAAAAACTAAACAGTATAGGACCTATTAAGCATAACGCCATTCCTTCTTAGGGTTTGTTAAAATTACTTCAATGGACTCATCTGAAGGATGAGATTACAGTCCAAGCATATGTTATCCTCCTCAAGCTTGTAAAAAATAAAGAGGTACTTTCTAGTAATGGTGGGGGGGAATTGGGAAAAGGTGTCCATTTTACATTATCATTTCTAAAGGTAGCATGTCGCTCTTGAACACGACACTCTGTCACACTCATGTCTGGGTTGGGAAATTCATTTGTCTTACAATTAATCGAACCTCATTTGAAAGTCTTCATGGTTTTTGGTATTATCATTAAATCAAATGATTATAAGTCAATTTTCGTGTCATTATGTGTTCAAGAGAAGTTCAACCTTAGTTCAAAATCCCTTTGAAAATTCTAGCCTTCAATCGTGTTGTCCATCCTTGAGTCAGTCCTTGCAAACTATTTTCAAAACTTGACATTGTCTTTCAGGTCGTAGGCTTTCCTACGACGGGTCTCTTCCTATCAACTTTAGCTCATTATCTAGGAATTTGATCTAGAAACCTTCAGTGCCTTGAGACCTGCATACCTTAATGGCAGGTTTCACACTTTTGATGACAAGCTCTCATCATGGCCTTTGATCGAATGATTCTATGAGTGTTCACCTTCAAATCATCTATTCACACTTCATAGATTGTATTGGAAGTACCTGGAGAACCATTTTCATTATTGGTGGTTTCTCTCGCACTTTTTAATGATTCACATTATTGATCGGTAATCAAGTGGTTTATGTCATGTTTGACTTCAAAACATTCACTTGCATGGTTAGATTCGTACTGTATATCAAGAGATGGAGATCAAGAGCCTGGATCTGATTTCATCAATCCAGGTTGCGAGGATTTTTATATTCATGATTATGTAGAAATATTTATGACAGATGGTTGCATCCATGCTATGTCTACTATCTATATGATTTTGGCTTTTCCATTCTTGTTCATCGAGTTCGCTTTACTCTAAGTATGGGAATTCCTACCTCAAAGATGATTTTAGATACATGTTTGCATTGTAATCCTTGAATGTTCCCTGTGGGTTTCCGACCATTGCCTCTGATCCGATTCTTGGAATGATAAAGCGCTTCAATCTTTCAAACTTATTTTACAGACTTTGTACCTTAGGGGGGAATCTATTACATTTCAATTTGTTGCAATGACACTTGATCAGTTTATGGGTCTTTTTACCATTCGTGAACATGTTTGAATCAGCTCCCTTGGAAGTCAAACAACCAAAATATCTAGAAGTAGATGAGGAATTTGGGGAAAATAGCTGTCACACATTGTTAAGTTCCACCAATGATAATTTTTCTATAGTTTCCCACACATTCGCTAGAATTAACTCTGAGAACAGCACAGAGCTGCATTATGTATGCCACTATAAAAACGCGCATGTGAATTCAAGAAAGTAAAAATAAAAATTACATTCTAGAAACATAGTTGGTCGAATATTTCCCAACTAAAAGCTTCGAGGTCATGACCATTTGAACTATAACCCTCAAATGATTCATATTAATCCTTTTTCTCATGGAAACCTAATCCCTCAATTAAGGAGTCTTATCCTCCTCCTTTGGATCTAAAACTTCTTCCTTTTGGCCAATAAAATGACTAGAGGGTAGAGGGGTTGAGGAGGTCAGAACTCAGAGAAGATAAACTTATGTTGTTAGTTTGAGATTGGAAAGCTTGTCATCTAAGGAGGAGACTGAAGGCATTTGGGAGGGACCTCACGACATCAAGGCGAAGGTTGTAAGGCTCCTCTTAATCTTTGATTAATACAAATGAACACTTTCTCCCATTGATTTATCTTATTGGAATGATGAATGGTTTATAATTGTTTATAATGTTTATTAAGGAAAATTCAATTCCTAATTTCCTTGATCATTAGGTTAAGTTGTTTGGATTATTATATTGCATGTGATTTTGATCCTTTTATGGTCGATGTTTGCAAATCTTATCAAGCATTGAGGAATTGCTTCGAATCACAACATGGATATTCATCGAGAATTTCATGAAATAGGTAAGAGGCTCATCCATTAGCTTTAAATATTATAATTCAAACAAGTTCAACTTAGGGAAAGGGTAAGTTCAATTGTCTTGCTTGTTTCTAGTTTCCATCAAGGATCTAGGGATCTCTCTTGTCTGCAAGAGGGATTTTCCTGGTGTAACAAGGGGTCTCCCCAATGTGAAGTCCCAATTACACCTCACATTGTTTGGAATAGGAGCCCCATCTAGAGTATCAACCCGATTGTTATGTATTCTTACTGATTTTCCTTGGCTCTAATTGTAAGCAAGAGAGAGGAGTGCAAATGTGCCTTCGAAAATTAAGGGGGGTGTGCCTGGTGAGTGTTCGGTTGTATGTGTGTCAAAGTTATTTTACTGCGGAGGGGGGAGAGAAGTGAGCCTCTAAGAGAGAGGTAATAGTACCACCCTAGTAGAGACACACATAACCAAGAAGAACTCGTTCAACATCTAGCAGAATAGTCCACAAAGATGCGACGATCATTGCAACCATTATAACAAGAAATATTTTTCTAATATCCAGCGAAATAGTCCACAAGGATGCGACAATGATAATAACCATTACAACACATTCTCAATATGATAAGTACCAAAATAACTGAAATAGTTCAACTACTTTAGCATACATGAAATCAAACATGACTTACAAACATTCACATAATAGTCTAAAAAATATCCATAATCCGTGCATGGAGAATGTGATGGCCATAAAGCTTATAATATTAAGTAAAAGTTCCAAGACACGTGTATACAACGAACACCACTAGCTCTAGTAGTGGAGAGTTAGAGCCACTCCTTTCTACTAAAAGGAACTAGTTTGTCTCTCTAATGCCTTGCAGGAGGAGCCAAGGTGAAAAGTCCTTTGCTCATGCAATGAGGGTGTATATATAACCAATGAGGTGATGCTTCACCTTCCTTGTGACTCTTTGACTACCCTCATGATTGTTTGACTTCCTCTGAATTTTCAACTTTTACATGACTCTTCATATTCTGAATGTCTCCTTTGGACTTCCACTTTATAATATATTTTCCAATATAGAATTACATAATCCACAAATGATGTGGCACATGATGAATCATGACAGAACATGACATGGCATTGCTGACATGGATTGCATGATGATGTGGCAGTGTCAAGCTATCCTTCTCGTTGCTTCTTTCTTTTTGTCTTCAATAAGAGATGTATCCAATGCTTCATCTTCATGATAGATATGATTTGTTCTTCATATCTACCCTCCACATACCCTAATTCGATTACGAGTATCGTATACCCATCTTTTGGTACACATGGCTTCCAGCGATCTTCAGTACTACACAGTGGCAGACACAGGGAAGATTATCATGCATCAGATTATCCCACGATATATGAAGCCTATATAGTGATCACATGTAGGGACTAGAGATGAGGGCTAGAGGGATTCCATCAGTTGTCAGAGTTATGCCGAAACAGTTCTGGTTATGGGATATAGGGATTCAATTAATCGACAGATCACTCGTGATGAGTGTAGTCGTGGCAGAGAGTGATAATGTTCTCTGTTGGGATAACACATGGGGGTTCACTGAGGGTTTCATCATATGGGGAGGTAGACATTCTCTGTTGTTTCATATGTTCAATGTTAGATTTGGATGGGTAGGCATTGGTGCCATGGAGATGCCTTGGCAGGATGTGTCTCTCCTCTTTCAGTATTCCACCATCGAGTTCTAAGAGAGGAGGATACTGACTGCGCATGATGGGGAGTATGACATAGTTAGAGTAGCACAACATCAACATGGTGGCACCACTCTGGGACTAGCAGGGAACTGGGGCATCACAGTGCTTCACAACTCAATAACCTTTAGGGATGCGTCGGCTACTGCAGGGGGATATCATACAGATCTTCCACTGGGCTTTAGCGAGTCATTGATGGAGCAGGGGACTTTTGGTACTTTCACCAGGCACGATAGTGAGTGGAGTGAGGGGAGCTTCATGTTGGGAAGGATTGCCTGGGATCCTGGTATTGAAGGATTCTTTCATATCAGGACAGTGCAGAGGTCAGGCACGATCTAGTGGAACATATGGGACCCTGGCACATTTTGCAGTGACAGTGAGGAGCAACAGTTAGAGAGGATGCTTTCCCAGGCATTGCTTGAGGACAAGCGATTTTTGGTGCATGGAGGAGCTTGCCGAATGCGGATGCCACCTAGGAAGGTGAGCACATTTTGGAGCACCCAGCTTTGAGGTTGCTTGAGGGCAAGCAACATTTGGGAGGGGAGGACTGTCATGTCCCTTCTCAAATACATTTGTAATAGGGTGTTGCTACACAATTTTTCACAATTTTGGCTAAGGAAGAGAACCCATCATTTTCGACTTAGGGACTTAGGAGGCAATTCGACTTCTTTGGTTGCCAGTGGAATGTGGGGACCACCCACATGGCGGTTTGAATTGGCCCATTAAAATAGCTTGGATGGAAAGTTGAATAAATGGATGGAGGGGCTCACATGAGGCTAGGGAGGCCCAAGGAGTTATAAGGACGGAGCAGCTCTCATTTTGGATTCATTCTTACACCTTGCAACCAAAAGTACTTGACTATTTACTTTGTTGTTTAGTTGAGTCAACCAGTTGTTTAGCCACGAATCTCTCAAGCGGGAGATTCAACCTCTACTTCGGAGGACCATCCATGCCCGCCATAGAGAGTTGGTTCCATAAGTATTTCAGGAGTTCTGGGAGTGTGTTACAGCACTACCATTCAACCACAACGGGGAGTGTGTATCTTTTGCTAGCTGGAGAATACACAGGGGGAGTTTGGAGCTATCAATGATCAAGCATTTGCCAGGAGAGTTAGAGGATTGGGAGAGCAGCAAAAGGCCAGAATTTCTTGTGATTTTTGGATCTAGCAGAGCCAGCATCCTAGCAATTCGAATTACTAGGCTTGGGGACAATGTAGAGGGCCAGTCCAACAATTTCGTGGAGCTAAGGAGAAGGTGCCATTGGTCGGAAGCCCATCTAGGAAGTCGGTGGATTGATAGCAAAGGTCAACCCATCACTTTGGGTCTATTTTCGGGAGGATTTAAAGGTAGATTGCAGCAAGCCGAATTTTGCAGTTTGCAGTTGAAGCTGGGCTCCAAGGGGATTGAATTTCAGAAGTCTAAACTAGCCAAATTCCCTCGTGCGTTTTTCTGGGTTTTCTGAGAGGATTCCATGGTTAAAATTTCATAATTTTCCATATGATATTCATGCATGAAATCCTAATCCTTATCATAGAGCGAATTGTTATTTAGCTAGGGAATTCACACCATTTTGTGGGTTCGACTTTGGATTAGAGATAGGCCAAACCCTTTCTAGGTTTTTGTGGGTTTTGGTAAAGGAGATTGAGGCTGAATTTGTAGCATTTTCTGATCATCGGAGGTGGAATTTCTTGCAGTGTAGTTTTCTGGGCAATGCAGAGCATTAGAGGAGCAGTCATTTCTAGCATTTGAGATCATTGTATTATCACCTGGGTTCTATCATGCTTTCCATTAAGGCAAGCCCAAGTTCATTCCTCCATACTATTGTACTTGCTCCATTGATTAATAAAATGGCTCAGCTGGTTCTTACTTCTGGAGTTTTTATGAGCATTTGCTGATTGTTTAAAATTTATGTGTTGTAAATCATTTTTGCTTTGCATATCATTGTTTATTTAAGTTTGGAACATTACAAAGCTGCAATTTCTTGGTACACTGGATTACATCGTTTGGTAGGAGTGATCATGGGCTTTCTTGCAATGTGGATTTTGTTTTCTTCATTTCCTTATATCTTGTCATTAATTGTCTCATATTTCTGGCAATTGATTGTTTTTTTTGTATCACTTAGAAGTTCGACTAAGGTAAAAGTTTTGTAACATTTTGTGCAAACAACGTTTCGATTTCTGAATGATTCTTGATAATTAGGGTATCCTTCTAAACAAAAAAAACATATTGCAAAGAAACCCATATTTTTTTATATACCTTTTTTTTTTCCAAATAACCCTAATTCCACTAACTTCCTTTTAAATTTTGTTTTCCTAATAACTTACTTCATATTTTCCATTTACTTTATAAAGTATAATCTATCTCTCTATATATATAGAGTTTGCTTTCTCTCTTTTTTTCCTTTTTTTTAAGTAGACTTTAATGGCCTTACTTTTAGGGCTTAATAATAATGCCTCTCTCGCCTTGAATTGAATTAATTATTTATTTATCTTCAGTTCTTTTGCTTTTGTGATTTTTTTTTTTTATGATCTTTTATTTTAATTCCCTTGGTTTATAATATATATTGAACTAATTAAGTATGCCTAATTATATAAATGATGAGTTCTATTTCTTTGTGATTGTGTTAACTTGAACAACCGGCTTGATTTTTATTTTTTATTTTTTATTTTAAATAATTTGAGCAATCGATTCTTAAAAGGCCACAACAGTTGGATTGACCCTGTTCAACAAATACCCCAATGTTTGATGGACTTCAATGACTATCGCAGCTCTTGCTTTCATAAGAGTCTATTGAATCAACAAAACGCTTCAAATTAACGAAGATGGGCTCAACATGTACAGACTTTTAATTGTAGTATGCACAAGTCTATTGAACAATATACCCTGTGATGATTCACAACAATCTATTTGGTGGCTGGATCAAGCGACTAGGTTTGCAATTGACGCTAAGCTATCGTTTGTCTCTTTTCCGTGAAACTTGGGTTCATCGCGGCAAGCTTACACAGGTGATCTTATCAACGAATAACCTCCCTTGACTGTGAACAAATATGTTCCAAGGCAGCCCTAAAAAGAATGTTGATTTAATCTTTGTTCAAGCCCAAAATTCTTGCTGGTGGTGGCTTGAAAATTTCGTTGTCTGCTTTAGAAATACGTAGGCTGAAAGATATGTTTCTTGTACACTTTCTCTCTCACAAATATCGTTGAACTTAACTCCAAAGGGCTCTCGACCTGATTGGAACTACGGTTGTGACTATCTCCTTGAATTTCAAACTCCCTCTCAACTTTAATTCGACCTTCTAGAGAATCGACGGTTGTGATGGCGGTGGTGAGATGGTTGCGTTGTTGGTAGCTACAGTGGAAACAATAGTGAAAAACTGACGATGGTGGCAACGAGTGTTTGCAATCGAAAGCAGTGATAAGAAAGAGTGCGGTCAGCAATCCTGGTGCAGGCAGAAACACACTGACGTGTTCCAGTTGATGGAAGTTTTGTCAAGTGGCTATCAACCATTGCAGCAGCTTCTATTGGTAGGAGGGTGAGTTTGACAGTCGACAATGTTTTGTTTTATTTATTTATTTTTTCGTTTTTATTTATATAAGGTTTTTTTTATACTTTTTTTTTTAATTATATATGTGTGTTTCTAATTCAATTTTTTTTTTCTTTTTTTTAATAACTTTCTTTTCTTATAATATATATGCTCTTGCTTCTTTTTTTTCTTCTTTTTTATAATCTTCTTTCTAGCTTATTTTTTTAATTATATTTTCTAAGTATTTATCTTGATTTTGTTTTTATTAATTTTTTTTAGTATATTTCTTTTTTAATATTTTTTTAATGGCCAAGGGTCAATTGGTAAAAATGGAGAAACTCCAAAGCTTGTAGTGAAATGCTTCAATCTTGACGGAAAAAATGTTTACGAAACCTTGATGGCCAAGGGCCTGGATCAGAGAGTGTGGCTCTGTGTAGCGTTGGAGCTACCAGAAGCTCGAACTGATCTGATACCAAATGAAGTAAACAATGTTCCTTCTTCAGATTAATTACTCTAGAAGACTTGGAATATTAAGATATCCATGAAAATACAAGATTATATATTAAATATGTGAATAAGACAATGATACAATGAGAGTGAGAGGCTTGCTTATATACCAAGCAGATGTCTCTTTGTGGAGAGTCATGTCTCATTTAGATATGACTCTTCAGCCTAACTACTAATTAACTAATCATTATTAATTATTATTATTTACATTATTTCCTATATATTTATTCATGAAGCGAACAATGTTCCTTCTTCAAATTAATTACTCCAGAAGACATGGAATATCAAGATATCCATGAGGATACAAGATTATATATTAAATGTGTAAACAATATTATGATACAATGAGAGTGAGAGGCTTGCTTATATACCAAGCAGGTGTCTCTTCGTGGAGAGTCATGTCTCATTTAGACATGACTCTTTATCCTAATTACTAATTAACTAATCATTATTAATTATTATTATTTACATTATTTCCTATATATTTATTCATAACTCACTCTCTGCTCCTCAACTTGTGGCTACTCCACAACATCCTGAGGTTCCTCCTTTGGAGCTAAAATATCCTCGTATCTGGGATCTGAAGCTCCCTCTCAAGAGAGATTTGCATGGCTTTGTCTTCATAAAATTTTGCATTCCTTCATACAACTGTCATTCCGAGGGATGGCAAGTACACACTGTAGTTGTGGGGAGTTTTTGTGTAACCCACAACCCCCAATTCTACTGTCAACTCTTGCTTATTCCTTGATTCTTTAGAGAGATGGTAGTAAATAGAGGCTCCAAAAATCCTAAGGTGAGACACATCCGACTTCCTCCCCAAGAAATCCTCCTCCGGTGTAATCATGTCAACAATCTGATGAGGACTCATGTTTTTCAAATGGACTCTTGTGTTGCATGCTTCAGCCCACAAGTGGAAAGGTAGGATTTGGTCATGCAACATCACCATTGTTTCTCCCACAGTGTTACAGTTTTTCCTATCATCCACCCCATTCTGTTGTGGGTTGTGGGGTGTTGTCAACTCTTGTCGAATTCCTTTGCACAGAAAATTTTAAACTCATTCAACATGTACTCACCTCCATTATCACTCTTGAGAGCCTTCACCTTCTTCACCATTTCTTCCTCAATTAGTGCCTTGAACTCCACAAACTTGGAGAATGTCTCATCCTTCTTCTGCATGAAGAAGGTACAACACTTCCGTGAGAAGTCATCAATAAAAATGAAAAATATTTTTTCCTGCCAATGGAGGCTATCGAGAAAGTTCCACAAACATGAGAGTGGATCCTTTCAAGGATTACATGTGCTTTGTTGTCTCGATCATGGAAAGTGGATTTTGTGTACTTCCCCAAGGTACACCCTTTGCATGTATCATGTTTCTCTAGTGCTCCTTTAGGGAGGCATGTGGTTATCTATTGCATGATATTCAAAGCACCATGATGCAAATGGCCAAGTATTTTATGCCAAATTTCATTGACATTGTGGCTCTACACCTTCTCCACCATTTTGCTCAATGCAACACAATCCTCCACATCTAGCTTGTATAGGTTCTTCACACGAACCCTGATGTACTTCACCTATCTCGTGGCTATGTGTATCAGGAATGCCTTTCCTTTTCTAAAGATCACATCATAACCACAGTCTTCCAAAACTACAAAGGAGACAAGATTCTTCTTTAGACCTATTCACGGTGTTGGACCCGCCAACATTCAGGGGATCTCCCCAATGTGAAGTCCCAATTAGACCTCACATCATTTGGTGTAGGATTCCCATCTGGTATAAAGGCCCAATTGTTGAATCCTTAAATATTTTCCTTGGCTTTAACTGTCAGCAAGAGAGGGGGATATAATGGTTTCTTCAAAAAGTAAGAAGGTGTGTCTAGTGAGTGTTTAGTTGTAAATGTTTCAAGGTTCTTCTACTGCAGAGAGGGGATAAAAATGAGCCTCTAAGTAAGAGGTAGTAGTACCATCCAAGAAGAGACACGCATGAACTGAAAGGATCCATCTAACATCCAGTGAAATAGTCCATAGAGGATGTGACAGTCATTACATTCAACAAATGAAGATAGCTTTGTCCAATATCCTGCATAATAGTCCAAAAGGATAGGGTAGCAATAACAACCATTACAACACATTCTCAATAAGATAAGTACTAAAATAACTAAAATATTTCAACTATCTTAGAACATGTGAAATCAAACATAAAATACAAACATCCGTAGAGTAGTCTTACAAACATTCATAATCTATGCATGAATAACATGTTGGCCTTGAAGGCTTTTGTTATTAAGTAAAAGTTCCAAGACACATGTTTACAATGTACATCACTAGCTCTAGTATTGGAGCATTAGAGCCACTCCTTGCTCCTCAAAGAACTAGCTTATCTCTCTAATGCCTTGCGGGAGAAGCCAAGATGAAAATTCCTCTGCTCATACAATGAGGGGGTATATATAACCAAGGATGACTCTTTGACTACCCTCATGACTAATTGAATTCCTATGAATTTTCAACTTACATGACTCTTTACATTCCATGTGTGTCCTTTAGACTTCCACTTTACAATACATTTTGAATACAATATACATTATCCACAATGTTGCTAAGTGTTAGATGTCTTCCTAAATATTCTTTCTTTTCACCTATGCATGGCTTAGTGATGAGGAATCTTCAATGATCTCAAATTTTGGATAGTGGTCGCAAACTAGTGTCCCTTCACTTTCTCTTAATCGATCAACTTGTAAGTTCAGCTACAAGAGAGTATTTAAGCATGATCCCCTCCTTCTTCTCCTTCTCCATAATCTTTTCATGAAATGATAAGGTACATGTTCATGTAATTCACTCATGACGAGACGACATCAATCAAAAAATCCCCTAGTCTAAGATGATGCATTTTGATCCATCGAATGAGCCTGAAACAAGTGACATTCTAAGAAGAGGGACTTATTGACTGCACAATGCACATTTATAATAGCCAGTGGAAAATCTTGAGCCCTGAGACTGCACAGTTTTCAGAGCTAGTGGGACAGGCTGAGGGAATGGTTACTAGGAGAGCTAATTGTGCAGTTCTAAGAGTTAAGGAAGGCTATAAAACTACGCACTTGTGCATTTCAAGGGCTAAGGGGATAAGCTTGAGGCTTGAGGATGTGAAGTGCTCATTTTAAGCCAGTTTGGGGACATGACTGCGAATTCTAGAGGTCAAGGTCGGGGCTTGGACATAGAAATTATGCAGTGCAACAGTCCTAGGAGGTAGGAACTGCGCATTACACAGTTCCAAGTAGCAAGGTCACAGTTAGAGGACTGAGACTGTGCAATGTACAACTTAGGAAAGGCCCAATGAAGCTAGGTTTCTCAATCGAGAAGTTTTTCTAAAAATGGCTAAGTGTGAGATCGTGAGATCGGTGTGAACGGTGATGAAATTTGACTATGATAATACACTTAGAATATTTTGACGACACGAAAACATATATCATCTGAACACATGAACAAATCATTTCCCTTTGTGTGACAACTTTATGACAAGTGCGGCACTTAAGATAGACTTTCGGACGACCGTGATGACACTTGTGCGATAGTGATCAGAATTTTGTGATTGAGTGCGACGTATGTTTACATAGTTAGAACAACTCATATACACAAAGATACATCCTTGAAACCATCATAATAGGCTTGTACACATTGCATGACAACCAAACATGCCAAAAGACAACTGCTTACCCAACATGCAAAAGGGGACAAAACACTTCAAGAAAGCTCATGAAATAAGCTTCGATGTTTGAGATAACAATGTTCAAGACCAAGGAAGGCTCTGAAATTGAGCGTAAGAAAAAAATTTGGAGGGTGTTGTAGCAGCTACAACACTTGGCAACACACTAGTTAAATTCCAACTTCTCTATCTCGGTTAACTTCTTCTGTGTAGGGCCTTGGTTCTTCAGGGAGTATTGATTCATTGTGAAAATTACTTTGGTCTTCCCACTTACCCCATGAATAGACATGGTATCCTTTATGCCTTCTCGGTTTAATACAACATAATATTCAGCGATATCACAATGTTTCGTGTCAGAAAGGGTAGTGTAGTTCACGAGCTTAATATTTTCAAAGTATAATTTTTCAACTCTGTTGTTGCTCCACTGCCAGCAGGTTGGAAAGTACCCCGGCGGAGTCACGTAAGAACACAAACATTGCTCCGCTGCCAACCAGCCTTGATAGTACCCCGACAAAGTTTCTTGCTTCACCTCTTTATGCAAGAAGCCTTTCTATTCTTTTGCCTTTATTCATTTATTTTAAAGAGGACTATGCATCAACACTTATTTATTTTGGGGTGGAATAGGGATCCCAACTTATTGAGAGAAGAAGAGGTTGTTCCTTCAGATAAGCATATAGAGACCTCTGATTTAGGTTTGCTCGTTTAGATTTTTCCCTTTCTCCACTTCTATTGATTGGATAAGCATGAAAACACTGAAACATAAAGACCAAGTGTAGGCATGAGGTTTCTGGAATAGACATGGGTTCATGGTTGGACCAAAACTCTCCTTACGGACGGATCATATTTTCCATCGAAACTTCATTGGCCAAAAGATATAACCAACACAAGGAAGATGGACAAAAGGTTAGCCAAATGTTGAAGTGTCACAAGACTCTTTAGAGTTCGGCCACACACATACTTAGAAGCCACAACATGTACATGCACAACACTTATTCACAAGATGAAAACAAAACAAAACTCAAGCAAACAAGAAAGAAAAGACTATGTACATAGTGTAGGGCACAACCCATATCTTCATTGGAAGTAATGTTTTAAGTCTTGGCTATTGACAAGGAGAGATTCAATCTTCCCGTCAAGTGATTGAAGATGATAAGTGTGTTGGCCAAGCCTTTCATGTACTGTGAATGGTCCAATCCACAGGGACTGAAACTTAGTGTGTTTGCCTTTGTCCTCATGGGCTTTATCCCACTTCAAGACTAAGTCACCCACACTGAATTTGTTCTTCCCTACAGACTTATTGTCCAACCACCCCTTGATACGACTATGATAAAGTGAAAAAAATTCTTTTGCTTTTAACCTTTCTTCCTGTAGCTTGTGAAGGGTGTTCATCCTACATTGCACTAACAGACATGGTTTTCCTTGGGATTCTTGTGAGAGTTGGAGGACAGGAAAATAGATGTTGGGTGGAAGGATGGCTTCTTTTCCATATACCAATAAGTAAAGGGAGGTGTTCAAGGAAGGCTTCAACGTGACTCAGCCAGCCCATAACGCATTTCCCAAAGCAGAGTGCCAATTTCACTGCTCAAAGAATATGGTCTTTTTTATAGTGTGAATTAGGTTCTTATTCGTGGATTCAACAAGACCATTCCCCTACAGATAATTATTAGTTGAATGTTTCAATATAATACCATTTTCCAATGAAAAATTGTAAAGACTCAGCGATGAGAAGTATGTTCCATTGTCGAGAGTAAGTGAACTAGGTATGTCAAACCTGGAAATGATGTTTTGTTGCAGAAAATTAATGAGTTTCTGATCATTCACCTATTTGAGCGGAACTACTTTTGTCCACCATATAAAGTAATTTATGGTAGTAAGAATGTAGTGATGTTGCTTCGATGAATGTGGAAATATTTCTCCAATAACATCCCAGCCCCACTGTTAAAAATGTTATTCCACTATAATGCGCTGCAATGGGATGGTTGACTTCTTGTTTCTGTCAGCACACCTTTGATAGACCGAACACTTGCGGGTGTAAGAATCAACATCTCTAAATAATGTAGGCTATTAAAAGTCGGCCCGCATGACCTTATGCATCATTGTGTTACCTGCAAAGTGTCCCCAAGTTGGTCCATCATGGATATCATGCAATACCTTTCCTGAATCACGTGCTTCCAAAGACCTGAGTAGTACTCCATTGTGGTGCTTTCTGAAAATCACCCCATACACTAGTTGGTAGAATAATACTTTAAGTCTAAGTTCCCTCTTCTGCCATGCGAGAAAATTGGGAGAGCACAGTGTCATGCTCAAGTTATTAGCACAAATCAGTGTACCATGAGTTTGTGCTAGTAGTGCGGGAGTCTTGCTTGACATTATACATCTCAATTTCTTGCTCCCATCCTGAAAGATATTCTTCTTCCTCCTTTGTGTTTACTGCTTCTACCACTAGTTGAAAAAGTCCATGGCCCTTGATTGTGTCAACTAGTTAAATCTCTAAATCATATTCTTGCAAACCAATCATTCAATTTGCTCTCCTTTCACCCAGCTCTTGTTGAACGAGCAATGATTTGACTTCTGGGTATTGAACAAAGATAATGCAATGAATTTTCAGTAGATAGGGTCGTAATTGATTTACTGCCTTGTATACTTCATAAGCTTGTTTATCCATGGTGGGGAGGTTGAGTTCAGATCCTTGCAGACTCATGCTCATGAAAGAAATAGGTTGCTCGTTGTTCAGATCATCCTTTTGTGTGAGTACAATGGCGAGAGAAGTGTCAGAAGTAAAGGTGTAGAGAAAAAAATATTTATTAAAGTATGGGTTGTACAATGTGGGTGCTTCTGTAATAGCCTGTTTAATCTGAGAAAACACATCCTTTTCCCTTTTATCCAATTTATATATTGCATCCTTCTTCACCATCTCCTGTATCAACATAACAAACAATTTGAGCGTAGTAGGAGATGAACTTGCGAAGGAAATTGATTTTCCCCAAGAAGGAATGCATGGCATTTTTATTCATTGGGAAGGGAATATGTGTGATTACTTTGACCCTATCTAGGTCTACCTTAATCCCACTTTTGGAAATAATGTGGCCCAAGAGATAAAACTTGGACACTGCAAAGATACTCTTCTTTGGATTTAAAGATATCTCGTGCTTGTGACATCACTCGAAAATTTTCTTTAAGTGGCGTATGTGGTCTGGCCTCAGTTTGGAGAATATTGTTACATCATTGAGATAGACCACTGTAATCCATCCAATCAGCCCATGGAAAGCGATTTCCATAACGCATTGAAATGTTGTGCTAACATTAATTAACCCAAATGGCATTCGCTTAAATGTGAATGTGCCCCACTTCATGCAAAAGGTGGTCTTAAGTCTATCCGGCTATGAAACCAAAACCTGGTTGTATCCTGAGTAACTATCTCGCAAAGAAAACATTTCTAACCTCTATATTGTTTTGCAGTGTTTGTTCCATGGACAGCATGGGGTAGTTTTCCTTTCCTGAGGCGCAATTGAGATTTTAGAAATCGACACACAAGTGGATTTACTTGGACTTATTTCTTACTGAGACCAAATTTGACACCCAATTTGAGTGTTGCACTCTGTATATGATCCGAGCATCCAACAGTTTCCTTAACTCTTTCTGAATAAGAGGCTCAATTGTTGGATGTACTTTTCTCATTTTTTTGTTGGAATGGATTTGACCATTCTTTTATTGGTATCACATGATGGATGATTCACATATCATAAGTTTTAATCTCATCGTATGTCCATGCAAACACATCTCAGTACTACTTGAATAAGCAGATAAAGGCTTTCCACTCTTATGGTGTACAGCAAGTACCAAGATTGACGTACTTTAGATCCTTTTCTATTCCCAAGTTAATCTTCTCATGCAACAACATGGAACTGTGGGTTTTAGCATTAACAGGTCCCCGAAAGCGATTATGCAGGTCATACAACTTTTCCAATGATACCACACCCTTTGGGATGAGATTTCCTTTACTTGCACTAGCTGCATCCTGCAATTCCTTCTCGTGCTCATCCTTTTCGATCATTAAGTCTTTCAACACATCAACGTTCACCATAAGCATAGTATCTATTGGTCATCATAAAAAACACATAAATTAGTGATATTATCAGGGATGGATGGCTTATAAATAATTTCAATAGAAAAATTGTCCCTCAACGGTGACAACCTAGCAGTGGCATTTGCTAATATATCTGCAGTTATGATATGCATTATTGGAACATAAATGATATCAAAAGCTTGGAAATGTGAAATCAGACGCCATACCTCTTGTTGATAGCTTCTAAGATGAGGTGACACACAATGTATGGTATTTTGTACCTGTCGCACCATAATTTCTGAGTCACCTACTTCTTTCAGGATCACAACATTGAGGTCAATGGCTCTTTGCAAGCCCAAGATGAGTGCTTCATATTCTGCAGTGTTGTTTGTGCACTCAAATTCCAAGCAACTAGAGATCAAATGTTTTCTCTGTAGTGGGTATATTAAAACGCAACCAGCTCCAGATCTCTCCTGCATTTTGGAACCATCAAAGTACAAAGTCCACATATCATATGTACAAGGATTGGGAACTACACTAGTACTATTATTACTATTACTAACTGTACAAATTTCATTTTCACCAGTTGGACTAGGAAGGAGCTCCAACTGTGTATCTAGTGGGATTGGGGATGGCTGTGCAAGATAGCACCCCAGTTGGGTTTCTAGGAAGAAATTGCCGAAGATAATTTATGTGAAAGCCACAGGTTCATTTTTTCCATTCAAGGGAGTGATAATATGTTTCATGTATCTTTATGAATTCACTCAGATCTGATTATTTATTCCCTTATACGGAACCCATAAATGTGACCAGTCCATAGAAAAGTACCCTTGTAGCTTGTTGGACCAGTCTCTACTCAAAAACACTCCATATGCTTCTGGAATGTCCATAATCACTATGTTGATACATTGGTGGACTCGCTCATCAGATGATAAATGGATGATCACACCTCTAAGTTCACCAATTTCATGGACATGAGTTTTGTCCAGTTGAATATTTTGTGCATCTATTTTGTCCCATTTTGCATTGATTTTCTTGGTGATAGATAATGGCATTATATTCACTGATGCACCAAAATCAACCAAGAAATTGTGTACATTGAAATTAAAGATTTCAAAAGTTAACAAAAAAGGGGGCAAAGTGTATTTGCATCCATTGTTAAAGAATTAAGTACAGATTCGAGGGAACCAAAAGACGTACCATATCCCTTGTTAGAAGAAGCATCATTACCTATGGTGGACTACCCAAGTGCGCATAAGAGGATGTTCCGCTGGCTTGTGATCTTTGTTAGTTCAGAAATTGAAATTTTCACAGGAACCTTCTCCATGTCGTCAACTATGTTGTAATGTATAGTAGGAAGGACCGTCGAAGTGTCTGGGGTAACCTGGTTTGTGACTTCTAGGATGTTGGTCTTATTTTCATTACTTACAGAAGCACTTTTCGTTGTGGTTGGGTTACCAAACTTGCTCTGACTATTATGTGCCAAACTTACGGGTGGACTGATATTTCTTAATAGTTTCTCTTTGATTTTCTACTTCGTCAACTTTGGTGCAGTAGTTGGCCCTTAGCTTCTCAAATTGTACTGGTTGGTCTGCTTCTAGGCTAGGCCATCACTCAGAGGTTGTTTTTTGACAATACTCTTTTGGGTTGTGAGTATGAAATTGAACATGTTTACTACATGCCCCACACTCGAAGTCTCTTCGGTTGCAGCAGCTTCTGGCTTTTCTTCTACAGGCTCAGTCTGCTCCTCAACCATTACTACATCAACAAGATGTGTAGCAAGAATGCTCATGGCCTGATTCCACTGTGGGCATGTTTTCTTGGAATGATATTCTTGATGATATGAATAATATTGATTTGTGCCATGTTTTCAATATTCAATAAACATTGGAGCTCTACGTAGACTTAGCAGGTTAATTACTACTATTGCCGAAAGTTACAGTCCTTCTAAACAGGTTGAACTTAGGAGGATTGCTTCTCACATTGGTCTCGCTTGACCTTTTCTTCAGTTTTGCCAACTCATTTGACAGAGTCTTGATAGTACGAGTCAAGCTCTCAAGATCAATAGTTTCTTTCTCTTTGGCCTTACTTATAGAGGCCTGAGACCTTTTACCCATGTCCTTGGAGTCTTTAGCTGGTTCATCATCTAAAATGACTCCAATCGTCACAACGATTTACTCTTTTCCATCTTCATACTTTCATGTCAATGGTCATTGTTGCAGTTCTCTTTCTGCAAGATTGTATGACAGAATCGATCAAGTAAGTCGAGTCAAAGATCAGAGAAAAACATCAAACAGCCTCTCAAAAAATATTTCAACACGACCCTCTTCATATTCGGTCAATGTTTGTTTCGCAGTTCTCTTTACAAATGCGCAATGTTGGTCGACAAGGCAAAGTGTAATAATCGATGGTGATGGAGTCATGAGGTTTAGTGTTTGTTGAGAAATTTTTCAAAATGTGGTTAAACCTCTAATTAAAATATTTCTTTTTGCTTTTTCTCCATCTTGAGACTACCAGCTTTTTAATAACATGGCGAGGGTCGCGTCATCAGCAAATTTCTCAAGGAATTTTTCTTAAACCCCCTCCAATTCTGGATGGAATTCGGAGGAAGACTATGATACCACATAGCTTCTCTACCATCTAAAGTACACGGAAACATTCTACATGCAACATCATCATAACGTACCTCAAGCATTTGCATATGTAGGTAGACTTTGTCTAGATGGTCCTCCGCCTTTACTACTCTATCAGGGTCATACTTCCTTAGTAGATTTTTCAGATGCCTTAGCATCTTGTGTAACACACCCAGTAGTGCAAGTGGGACCTGATACATCCAATCCAGATCTTGGTTTTCCATGTATCCAAGTAGGGGTGGTTTGGTTCTTCTTCATAAAATATGGAAGAGTTTCTATTCCAGGTATCAGTCCAATGGCTCTTGCAAACTTTCCGGTGATGGGGCAAGTATGTGAGTTCATAAGGTTGTGCAGTCTTAGGCTGAGAAGAATTACCAACTTCAGGAATGTGTACAGGGGAGTTGCTAGGAATATTATTGCCTTGACCAGAGGAAGTAAGATTGGGGTTGGTGGGGTTATCATCCATAAAATTTTGGTTTCCCTCCTTCTAGCACCATAAATGTTGACGGTGTTGGACCTACCAACATTCATGGGATCTCCCCAATATGAAGTCCAAATTAGACCTCACACCATTTGGTGTAGGAGTCCCATCCGGTATAAAGGCTCAGTTGCCGAATCCTTAAATATTTGCCTTGGCTCTAACTATCAGCAACAGAGAGGGATGCAATGATGTCTTTGAAAAGCAAGAAGGTGTGCCTGGTGAGTGTTCAGTTGTAAATGTTTCAAGGTTCTTCTACTGTAGAGAGGGGATAAAAGTGAGCCTCTAAGTGAGAGGTAGTAGTACCACCCAAGAAGAGACACACATGAACCAGAAGGTGTTAATTTTTCTTAGGGCGACATTTTTCTTTGCTTTCATAATTTCATTTCATCATTAATACACTAAGTTCATCCCATATCATCATTATATTATTCAGATATACACCATTATACATCAACATATGCAATTGCATAGAAAGAAAAAACGTCACCCTCATCATCAATGCATCGAAAGATGAACAGTATAAGAAATCATCCACACACGTAGAGACACCAGGATTGGTCCAAGACCAGGGAAAAACCCACTATGGGGAAACCATTGCAAACCTTCTTCTTCTTAAATCATCATCAAATGATGCAAAAAAGAGAGTACAATGATCCATAACTTTATATATGTAGCAAATCAATAATGATATCCATGAAATAGATATAATCATACTGGGAATCAAAACCCTCATACTGATGACTGTAATGTGCTACCACAAACAGATGTCAACTGTTGTATATTGTTGACATTGTGCCAAACACTATTGAGCACTATTGTCTGAGCCAAATACATATGTTTGCAGCGGATACTAACAAATCAGATCTATAGATCTATATATTTGTATAAGAGCAAAGGGAAACCCAGATCTACCAGATCACTGAAGTCAACTGAAGCCAAGATGTCAAACCCTAGATCTGAACTCTAGTCTCTCTCATCAGCATTGTTTTGTGTGACCGAAAATCCCTGGTTGCTCTCTCAGTTATTGTGTGAGGGTGAATGTGACTACTAAATCACTCTCAGGAATACTTTGTTTGTGCGGCTAGGGTGCAACACACCTAAAACCATTGGTAGCTCCCTTGAAGTTATTGCGCACACGTCTAGGACAACCTGGTCACACTTAGGACCATTATGTGCAAGCGACCAGGGACCGATACCTCTAGATATGTTTTTGGGGCAAGTTACTCCCATAAGCCTCTAGTCAGCATCTATGGGTCTTTGGTCGCTCTCATAGGCTTGTGTGCCAGTGTCCAGGGTCTAAAATACCCAGCTCTATGTCAGCGTCCGAGATCCAGAAAACCTTAACCTAGAGCGAACGTTTCACCTATGATTTCGGACCCTTATGTGAAATCCTTCCATCGAATTTGTGCAAACCAATACAAAAGAGAAGAGAATATGTTTTAAGACTGACCCAAGCAATTGTTCATGTGGTTAGGGCCGACCCATTCCATAATACATATATGAATAAAATAATTCATAACTCAACTTTTGCTTGACCAAATTGGGTGATATCTAGGTCGATTTTTGTCCTCTTGAAAAGAGGAAGATAATGAAATAACCATCTCGGTAATTTGATCTATCCAATATGGAATTTGACCCACGACTGCAAAAATTAACACTCCCTCTCAACTAGGGAGAATTCCACCTACCAATATATGCCCATCGAACAATATGCCATTCTAGAATCTTCGAGTGTCATCATGTATCATCATAGATTGTCTATGCCATGTAGGCATCATGAAATGTCCATCTTAAGTGTCTCATCATAAAAAATCAGCGTTGTACATCTCGATCTATCTTCCTTCTTATCTCTTGATTATTCTAGCTTGAATGTTGAACATTCTCGGATCTAGAAGAAGAAGAATTTGACATCAGAGGGAAGCTCAAGCTACCACACTCTATTCATCATACTATTATTAGGAATATTTGTCGGCGGGCTACTACTTGGATCATCATCAATCATCATCAGAGAGCATATCATCAGGGAGCACATCTCAACCTAGAATCACATCGAGGAGCAATAGCTTCCACCCATACCAAGAAATAGGATAACTCATCACACAGGGGAGTACACCCTAGACCCTGGATCACACGGCAGAGTACACCCTTGACCCTAGATCATATTGCCTACTGATCTTCCTAATAATGACCCTGAATAGTCATGTGGTAGAACACCTGCATCATAATCGCTTTGGGTTGTACACCCCCAAGTATACTCTCAAGTCGTCAGCTAGACAAGGAGAAGTACTGCCAACAAGCATGTCTTGTGGGTATGATGCCAACTGGGGTATAATCTACAAAGACCAGACAGAGGATTAAAACCCTCAACCCTATGGGTAACAAATAGGGGTAATGCCATATTGTCCTGAGTTCCCTTAACCCCAGGAGCCCTTTATCTCAATTCCTCACCCTGGGAGCTCAAGCAAGGTAGGAAGAGTTGGCTTAGTGTCCTTGATCAATGCTACCCCTCATCCAGAGGGGTTACATCCATCAGTTCAAGATGCTCTCTGAAAACCAAGAACTTTCTCTTTAGTAACGCCTTTGTAAGAATATATGTGATCTGCCTGTCTCAATAGCAGTTGTTTCCTATTCATATAGAACATCAAATAAAATATCATGTCAGATCATATATAATCATTTATATTACAAAAGGATACCATAATCATCATCCCTCTCAAGGAGGTGCCAACCACAAGATTGATCTTGTTTCAAACAGTTGCATTGTCTCAATATATGAGATTATCTCAGTCCCAATATATATATATATATATATATATATATATGTAACCATATCATATCATGCTAAAAAAACTCTTTAAGGAGCTTACATATCCTTCCTCACAACTAGCCATGCTAGCAAAATCATGATCAACCACGGTCATGCTATGGACCTCTCATCGAAGATATCATGGCATATATCATACTAAAGCAACATCCAGATGTGCTTATCAACAATAATCTCAAATATCAACAATACATCTATTTAGACACATGCCATAGGAGAAATATCTCAAAAATAGAACACCTCATGTAGATATTTCAAAGGATGCTCGATGGCAACTCTATGTGAATGAAATAGCTCAATCATGAATTTATTCACATTTTATGCACATCATATATATACGAATGTTCAAAAATGTAACATCAATGCTTCAACCATCGGATGCCATGTCAAGTTCAATAACATCTTGAACTTCAAATTAGAGTATCCAAGGATTTTCATTTTCATTATTCAAAACATTTTCCAATAGCTTTGCAATATGGAATTTCTTTCCCAAATTCCATAAATCAATTCATCATGCCATGATACATTATTTTGGGCTTCATAATCCATCTCCCTCTGATTTAGATAATCAGAGGCTCATCACCTGTCACAAGTATATCACCAGGATATAAAACCCAAACCATAATCAATATCAAAGCCATACCTTGAAAGTCATCAGATAACTATCAAATATAGACATATCGGATCAGGAAGCTTGCTTCATGAAATTCTCTAAGCATAATGTCTTGCTAAGCTAGCCTAATCAACCTTATATAAATCAACGTTGTATCATCATATCCGCAGTGCAATCTCATCAAAGTTTAGAAGTCAAATCACGACCATTATCAAAGTCATCATTATCACAGTATCAATACTTTCAACCAGGAGACAGGTAGAGCTCATATCAAGTCTGAATTTGATTATTATCATGTCAACAAGTTGTAATCAGCCATGCAATATAAGTCTGAGGCTTCATCAAGTCATTCTCATAATCACAACTATCATTATTTCAACCATTGTGTTAAGAATAAGGAGGCCAATTTCCGAATACCCACATAAGTCATAGTGCCCACATAACATTGACATCAGGGCAAATCAACAATCATCAGATCAAATTATTAGACATCAAGTCAAGTCCAAATTTTCTATCATAGTGAGATCTATATTCAGAGCATATATCAATCATCAAAGTTAATGTCAAGCATCATGACAAAACATTGTTCATCTATATCAATCAGTCAAATCATGCCAATCTCTCGTAGCACAAACATAGTGACATATCTATATGTATGTCTCGGTCACCTGCAAACACAAGTTCAATCTGCATGTTCATGTTATGGAAAACATTCAAGATTTTCCTAATAATGGATCTTGATGTTATCTTCAATACATCTATGGTACTGACATCTTCCAGGTGACCATTTGATTTCATGCATAATACTTCATTATATGATCAGCAATTTAACTCAACAGTTTCAGAAATCAAATAAAATTGGTAGAATATGTCAGGGACAACAAGATTCAGAGTTCAGATAGCTTCAGAAAGCTTCAAATGATGGTTAAAAATAGTCAAACCTATGGTCGCTCCCTTCAGGTTAGCATGAGAGTGACTTTAGCTACCTAGATGATGTCTAGGCATTAGCATGTGTGTGTCTAGGGACGAGATCTCATAGATCTGTGACTGCGACCGGAGCATAAACTGTAATTTATGTACGAGCTTCAAATCTAAAACTCTATTGCAGATAAATATTGTTAGATGCACATAAATCATACTTCAGCAGCATATAATACAAATAGGAATGAGGGTAAGAATATTGAGAAGAGATTCTCCCTCTGACTGGAGATATGCATCATTCATCCTCATTCATTTAAGAAACCTATCTCTACTTGAGTCATGCAACAAAAAATCTATTAGATCATAAACATATGGCTATCAGAATCATGACATCAATATTTCATCAAAGGTTTAGGCTCAAAGTAGCAGATTGATCTCAAATATTATGAACACAATATCACTCTCTATCAAGTCACTCCATCAAGTTATTATGGTATCTAGTTTAAACATATGCCATCAAGACAAGACCGTAGGTAGTAAGAGATCTATAATATCAATCTTACACTTATACCTCTCACATCAAGGTTATCACGCTCTTCATGACCAATGAGATCAAATTAGGTCATTCAATAAAGCTTTATCAAAATAACAAGAGTGTCAATCACTCTTTCCATATGCTTTCATCATTCTTATCGCAAGCATTACCAATAGACTCATGTATAGGAGTCAATGAACTATCCTTCTATATAAGTCCATCATGACAAGTATAAATAGTATCATTTTCTAGAGCTAAGGTGATAGCCTTCTTTATAGGATCAAGATATCCAATAGATAGATCATATCAATGTATCAACATTAGGTAGCCTCATAGAATTCAAGAAGGTAAAAATGTTCAACACCAAGTGCATAATTTCATCATAGGAGAAATATATCCAAGTCACTTTCATATGCATGTATGAGTCATTAAAGAAAGAGACATTCTCATCATACCTTAGGGCTTACTGAGCCAATAACTGAAATACAACATACGATGCAGGCCCTAATGTATTCCCTGTGAACATTTTTATTAGACATAGACCGCTTGAAGCACTTTGTCATATTTTCATCAAGTACCTCTTTATCTCTTTCCATATCTACATCTCAAAATGATCCTCAGAAGGTTCTACTCATCATATCTCATCAAGGAGGTTAGAAACAGCCATATACTCAAATACATATACAAGAAGTACAAGCAATAAACATAATCATTAGATCTATAAGTCTAACAAGTAAGAAGCATCATAAGTCAAGAAATACTTATCTTTAATGAGAGGTGATCCTCTCCCTCTTGAACCAATTTTCAAGAGCCATGAATGTCCATGGTCCATACACCAATGTTTCCTTCAAGTATCCAACCATATCTGCTAGGGATTATCCCATCTAGGGATTCATACATCAAATCTCAAGTCTTTGCCATAAACCAGGGTTTTCTCTCCAACCCTAAGTGCATAGAATCCATCAAACCCTAATCATCAAGATGCCTATGGTTTTCTTCAAACCATATAATTCTTTTAGGTCTCCACCATCCTCTTCATGCTTCCATAAAAGGTGTCATCATTGGGGTGATCTCCATGATTTTTCTTCAGCCCATGCTCGGATTCCATGTTAAATTTTCTTAGGGAGACATTGTTCTTTGCTTTGATAATTGCATTTCATCATTAATACATTAAGTTCACCCCATATACGCATTACATTATTTATATCTACACCATTATACATCAACATATGCAATTACATAGAAAGAAACAGCATCACCATCATCATCATTGCAGTGGAACATAAAAGGAATAGTAGAAGAAAGCATGCACACACATCGAGACATTAGGATTAGTTCGAGACAAGGGAAAAACCCACTATGGGGAAACCCTTGCAAATCTTCTTATTCTTAGATCATCATCAAATGATGCAGCAAAAGAGATTCCAATGATCCATAAATTTATCTATGCAGCAAAACAATAATGATATCCATGAAACAAATCTAATCATACTACGAATCAAAACCCTGATACTGATTGTTATAATGTGTTGTCACAAACTGATGTCAACTATTGTATATTGATATCACTATGTCGAACACCGTTGAGCATTGTTGTCAATGTCAATGAGCCCAATACATATGTTTACAATGGATACTAACAAATCAGATCTACAGATCTGTATAATAGCAGAGAGAAACCTAGATCTACCAGATCACTGAAGTCAATTGAAGCCAAGATGTCAAACCTAGCTCTGAACTCTGGTTGCTCTCATCAACATTGTATGTGTGTGACTGAAATTCCAGGTCTCTCTCTCGAATATAGTGAGGGAGACTGTGACTACTCAGTTTCTCTCAGAAGAATTTGTGTGTGTGACAAGGGTGCAACACACCTAAAACCCTTGGTTTCTCCCTTAAATTTACTGTGCATGCGTATAGGACAGCTGGTCGCACTCATGACCATTCTTTTTGAGTGACCAGGGACCGATACTTCCATAAATGTCTCTGAAGTATAAGTTGCTCCCATAAGCTTCTATGCCAACGTCTATGGATCTTTGGCCTCTCTCATAGGCTTGTGTGCTAGCGTCTAGGGTCTAAAATACCCAGTTCTGTGCTAGAGTCTGAGATCCATAAAACCCTAACCCAGAGCGAACGTTTCACTTGTGATTTCAGACTTCTGTGCGAACTCCTTTCGTCGAACCTGTGCGAACTAAGACAAAAGAGAAGAGAATATGTGTTCAAATGATATTGAGGTCTCTTCTATTTATAGGCTTTCCTGAGGGTTCACTTGGGGTTAAGACTGACCCAACAAGTTACTCATGTGGTTAGGGCCGACCCTTCCATAATACATGTATGAATAAAATAATTCATAACTCAACTTTGGCTTGACCAAATTAGGTGATCTTTAGGAAGATTTTGGTCATCTCGAAAAGAAGAATCTAATGAAATCATCATCTTGGTCATTTGAGTTGTCCAAGGTGGAATTTGATCACAGTTTCAAAAATTAACAGAAGGATCCATCTAACATCCATCGAAATAGTCCACGGAGGATGTGACGGTTGTTACAACCAACAAATGAAGAAAGATATGTCTAATATCCTGTATAATAGTGCACAAGGATAGGGAAGCAATAAAAACCATTACAACACATTCTCAATAAGATAAGTACTAAAATAACTGAAATAGTTCAACTATATTATCACATGTGAAAGAAAACATGAATACAAATATCCGCAGAATAGTCTTACAAACATTCATAATCCATGCATGAAGAACGTGCTAGCCTTGAAGGCTTCTGTTATTAAGTAAAATTTCCAAGGCACATGTTTACAATGTACATCACTAGCTCCAGTAGTGGAGCATTGGAGCCACTCCTTACTCCTCAAAGAACTAGCTTATCTCTCTAATGCCTTGCAGGAGGAGCCAAGGTGAAAAGTCCTTTGCTCATACAATGAGGGAGTATATATAACCAAGGGTGACTCTTTGACTACCCTCATGATTGTTTGACTTCCTATGAATTTTCAACTTACATGACTCTTTACATTCCATGTGTGTCTTTTGGACTTCCACTTTACAATACATTTTGAATACAATATACAATGGTGATGTGGCATATGACCACTCATGACATGAAAATGTTGACATGGACTTCTTGATGATGTGACAATGTCAAACCACTGTCATTGTTGAGTGTTGGATTTATTCTTGAGATGATTTCTTTTCACCTCTGCATGGCTTGGTGATGATGGATCTTCAATGATCTCAAATCTTGGATAGTGGTGCCAAACTAGTGTCCCTTCACTTTCTCTTAATCAATCAACTTGTAAGTTTAGCTACAAGAAAGTCTTTAAGCATCCTCCCCTCCTTCTTCTCCTTCTCCATCATCTTTTCATGACATGATAAGGTACATGTTCTTGAAATTCGCTCATGACAAGATGACACCAATCCAAAAATCCCCCAGTCTAAGATGATGCATTTTGATCCACCGAATGAGCCTGGAACAAGTGACAGCCTAGGAAGAGGGACTCAGTGACAGGCTTGAGTCCTAAGACTGCACAGTTTCTGGAGCTAGTGGGACAGGCTGAGGGAATGGACACTAGAGAGATAACTGTGCAGTTCTGGGAGTCAAGGAAGGTTGGAAAACTATGCATCTACGTAGTTCAAGGGCTCATGGGATGAGCTTGAGGCTTGAGGATGTGAAGTACACAGTTTAAGCTGGGTTGGGGACATGAATGCGCAATTCTAGAGGTCAAAGTCGAGGCTTGGACATAGAAATGGTGTAGCATAGTAGTCCTAGGAGGCAATAAATGTGCATTGTGCAGTGC
The DNA here is from genome assembly GCA_031772625.1 of Pinus tabuliformis. Lineage (NCBI taxonomy): Eukaryota > Viridiplantae > Streptophyta > Pinopsida > Pinales > Pinaceae > Pinus > Pinus tabuliformis. The sequence continues at coordinate 925,819,645 of CM062817.1, read as the reverse complement.
CAAGCAGCAAGGTCGCAGCTAGAAGATTGAGATTATGCAATGCACAACTCAGGAGAAGCCAAGTGAAGCTAGGTTTCTCGGTCGGGAGGTTTTTCCGAAAATGACTAAGCATGAGATCAGTGAGATCGGTGTGAACGGTGATGAACTTTGACTGTGATCACACACCTAGAATATTTTGACATCACAACAACATAGGTCATTCAAACACATGAAAAAACCATTTCCCTCCATGCGACAACTTTACGACAAATTATGACAAGTGCGACACTTAAGATATACTTTGGGACGAATATTCAACACTTGTGTGAAAGTGCTCAGAACTTTGTGATGACTGTGATGGATGTTTACATAGTTATAGCAACTCATGTACACAAAGATAGACCCTTGAAACCATCAGAATAGGCTTGTACACATTGTGCGACAGCCAAAAATGTCGAAAGATGACATTTTACCCAACATGCAAAAGGGGACAAAGCACTTCAAGAAAGGTCATGAAATAAGCTTCGATATTGCGAAAATAATGTTTCTATACTAAGGAAGGCTCTAAAATTGAGTGTAAGCCAAAATTTTGGAGGGTGTTGTAGCAGCTACAATAAACCTATAACGAACATCACATCCTTGAGTCTGAGAGGGGATCTTGACTCCCTCTAAAATGTGACTATACAATCTCGGTCGCGTTATACCTTCCATCATCTCCCATCTCGATGTGAATATGGAGATATTTCTCCTCCAAATCAATGAAAAATATCTATTCCCCATCATATGGAATGAGGCATCGTTGTCTAGATACCACACGCTCCCCTCACTGTGATGGACATGAATGCAATGAGAGTAAAATCAAGCACGAAATGTGAAGTAAAATCTTCACATGCTACTCCTCCCGAGGTATTCTTTCTTGTCTTCTTGTGTGGAACCTTCGTGGCATAGTTCCTAAATTCATGAAAGTGAAAGCACCTGATTTTGGACAAGTCTTTCTTCTTGCCCCTTAACTAGATTCTTCTTTGGATTGGGATTTCTTCCCTTTCACTTTCTTTTCCTTTCCATCCAAGGCACATTTTTCTTCATCTTCACCTTGGATGAAGTCATGTCTCTAGTATTCTGCCATATTCCTCCTGCACAAATCATACCATAGGCGTTCCCATTTTGGTAGTTTCTCCCTCCCATTCACCGAATCTTGGTAGTTGTTCTAGATCTTGGGAAGGCCTAGATGGGATAGGCTTACCAAGTCATCCTCTGCTACAATAGCACAAACTTGACCAAGTTCATCACAACATTGTGTGAACCTTCTTAGGTACTGTGTAATGGTCTCGTTCTTCTGCATCTTGATATTTCAAAGTTTTTCCTTAAGCGGCAGTGTCCTATGGTCACTACTATTCTAGAAAAAAACATGTAAATTATTTCCACATTGCATACGGAGTCTCTTTCCATCGATATTTGAGGTAATATGGTCTTGTACTCCCTCTAATATGATTCTCCTTTCTTGGATACACACTTCTTCCATTCTGCTAGATCCTGAGCATCAGATGCTGCTGATTTTGGGATATCATTATCGATGAATTCCTTCAATTCATTATCTTCCAGCACTTCCTCCATGCAATCCTTCCAAGCAACATAATTAGAGATTCCTTAAGGGCATACTCAAGCCTTAGTCCATGGAAATCCATCCTTCTAGCTCTAAAGAATTGATCCTACAAATTTGATCCTTCTACAATAACAACTTTGAAATCTCTAACTCTACATTGAATCATGCTCTCATACCATGTAGAAATTAATGTGTAGATTCAAAAATGCTCATCAAATTTACTAAAACACAAGACTCAAAGATATTCTATTGATTTGCGGAAGTTAATTCACCATCTAGAACACAAATCATATATATGCAAAGGAAACATCACACTTGAACAAAGATTTATCTACGGGAAAGAAATTTCTCAAAACCCCTTCCTATATGTATTTACTTAATCATAGAATAGAGATTAAATTCATAT